>BSBK01001051.1:207500-812500 GCA_027943335.1 Chamaecyparis obtusa | reverse complement strand
CATGGTTGAGTTATAGATTAAATGTTGATTTAGTTGCTATGGGGGCTAATTTACTTACTAGCTAATTTTTCATAGTTTAATTCTATTTAATTAGAATTGATTTAATTATTTCAGATGAATTTTTAGGAAGTCTATAGTTTTAATTTAATTAATTTAAGTGATTTTATTTGTCCTTTTTGGTCTTTTTGGCAAAAAGAACCTTATATTAGGGGAAAATATTCATTTCCTCGCTTTTTAATATTAGAGAAATTAGATTTTTCTCCAAATTATTTTGGAGAAAATCACTCTTTTGTTCATTGTGTTCAATTCGCTTGTCAGATCTTTGTGGGTAGCAACTTGTTGCATATGTGCCACAATTGCTCCCTCTTCTCTAGAGTTACTTTCATTTTCACGAAGAGTTTATTTTCTACCACCTATTTTCATGTTTCCACCATTGGGTGAGGTAGGGCATCTTGTATCTTTCATTTTGCTTCATCTTTTGATTTGAAATAAGTTTCTTTATTTTCATGGGTTGAAATTTAGTATTCCCCCACAATCTTATTGTTTTATGTTGTCTGTTTGGACCTCTATAATTATATCATGTTTTGTACACTTGAAATATATGGTTTTGTGGTGTTATGTTGCTCATTTTTTTTCGTATATACCTGCAATGGAAATTTTATTGGACAAATGTCTTGTTGGATGTCTTAGAGCAAATGGGTTTTCTTCTTTTTGCTTTATTTGAAGTTTGAATTTTTAGTCATTTTTTGAAGAATTGTCAATGGTGACGACCTTTGGGACTAAATTTTAGTCTATAAGCATTTATTGGTTTTTCTTGTAAATTGGGGTTAGGAATTATCTTATGTTTGTGGCCAGTGAGTGGTATTTATTTATTATTATTGGGCTCACCTTAGAATCCATGCTCCTGGCAAAGAGGTCAGTTGAGTGTGCCTTGTGCATGCAGAATTTGTCATTTTATTCCTTTTTGGACTTTTCTTGATGTTCGATTATGATCGCATCTCAATTGATGATGTATGTGTTGAGATTGAATCACAAGCATGATTGAGTGTGCCTTATTGGGGTTCTGAGGGACTCACACTCTTGGTTGAGGCCAATAGAGCTTGACTTGTATCTTTTGGTTTTGGACTTAGAGTCCTTTTTTTTGTGTGTGTTTTGTGCCTCATTATGGAAACAAGATGACCTTATAATTTTGGGTAGTCGAATGGAATGGCTCTTTATGGTGCGCTAGGGCACACAAGGGTCGCAAGGTAACCCATGGAAAGTCTTAACCAAGTGAAACCTAAATAAACAAAATTGGGGTAAAACACATTAATAAGAGTTAATACGACTACCTGGTAGTCTACAAACATTGATCGAAGGTAATTCGATGACTGGTCATTTGAGGACATTGATTGAATACATAGTATTTGGTCATCTAAGAAAATTGATAGATGATACATACCAATTTTGGTCATCTATAGACGTTGGTTGAGAACTCGATGCTACATGGGTCATCACGTATCATGTAATCACACTCAATTCTTGAGTCCCCACAATGAGCCTTTGTAGTGTTGAGTAGTTGTCCTTTGTACCTATTCTGAGTAAAAGCAAGAAGATGAGGCCACTTTTCATGGAAATTTTACACTTAGTTGATTTCGTGAAAAGGCTTTTCAAAAAATGGGGTGCCGCTTCCAAAAATGGGTGATGTTATGGTTTGGGATCCTAAGCCTAAATTTAAATGGGATTCTGTCAGCTACAGGACCCCGAACCATTTTTTTCAAAATGCAGGGCCCCACTTAGGAATGGGGCCCCACTACAAACGTCGCCCCGTTTAAAAATGAGGTGACGTGTGGAATGGGGTGACGTGTGGAATGAGGTGACGTATGGAATGGGGTCCCATTTCTAAGAGAGACCCCATTTTGTAAGCCTTTTTTTTTGTCAACTAGTGCGACTCATTTTTCATCAATGTCACCTCAATTGAAGAGCTCCACCTATTTCCTCTCCGTCTAGAAACACCTCTAGGTAGCCCCCCTTTTTTGCTTTTTTCATTTTTACTATTTTTTTGTTGTTGTTTTTAGTAGTTTTTATCAATTTCTTTTGGTATTTTTTAATTACAAATAATGAATTTGTATGCTAATTTTTTCACTTTTATTATAGAATTGTGAAAAAATAGGTTTTTCATGTACTTAGTTTTTTTCATATATTTATATTGTACAAATGTGAAAAAAGGATCTTTTCATATATTTTATTGTAGAAATGTAAAAAAAAATAGTTTTATTAATGTATTTAGTATTTCATATAATTTTACTGTAGAAATGTTTAAAAATAGTTTTTTTATGTATATAGATGTAATTTTTATTAATTTTTTTCCTAAAAATGTAAAAATTGCATGTATGTACACACGATGAAAACATTTTAAAAGTAAAATTAACAACCTAAAATGCAAACCTTAAACTGAAAACTTGCAATCATAACCCCAAATAAATAACTCACAATTGAAACCTTAAACAAATAACTCATGCAATAGAAACCCTAGAAATGAATAATTTTGAATATAGAAACCATAAACCAATAAATTTCAATGAAAACAATATAAAAACTTAACACCTGGAATTAAATTCCTATATATGTCAATTGCACACAAAATAAACAAATAACATTCAGAACATAATCCAAAATAAACCAATAATTAGATCTTAAGATAAAAAGATTATATCCTAGAGGCTCCAGAGGGTCTATATAGTTGAAATTAGGTGTGTGTCCTAAGACCATTTATGACCGTACAATTCATAATTGCCATTCGTTAAGACCTATTATGTATTTGAGGCCCCTTATGACCTATTATATATCCTAGGACCCATGTTAGTATTCCTTATTCAACAACTATGACCCTTGAAAACCCATTAGCATATCCACCTCTTACTATCCCTTTAGGGCCCATAATGTATTCTAAGACTCTAGCTTAGCACCCATTATACATCATAGGACCATTAATAACTCATAAGTATGCATTAGCACCCCTTAATACACATTAGGACTCCTTAGTACCCCTTAGAGTCCCTTAATATGCATCAGGACCACTTAATAACCATAATGTATCATAAGGGGTCAAAAGGGGTCCTAGGACTCATTAACGGGTCCTATGACCCCTTACGGACCTTTAGTACACATTAAGACCCCTTAGGACCCACAATGTATCATAAGGGGTCTTAATGGGTCATAGGACCATGTAGGACCCTTATAACCCCTTAGAATGCATTAGGACCCCTTAGGACTCATTAATGTTTCCAAGAACCCTTAGTACCCATTATTTATGACAAGGGATCCTAAGAGGTTGTAGGACCTAGAAATGGGTCATAGGATCATTTAGGACCCCTTAGGAACTATTAATGTGTCTTAGGACCCCTCTGTATGCATTAGGACCCCTTACCTGGCCCGTTATTGTATCCTAAGACCCCTTAGTATCCAAAGTAGGACCCATTAAGACTCATTATGTATCATAAGGGGTCCTTAGGGGTTGTAGGACCCATTAATGAGTTGTAGGACCATTAATGACCCCTTAGGACTCATGAATGGGTCATGCAATCCCTTACTATGCATTAGGACCCCCTAGGATCCATTATGTATGATAAGGGGTCCTAAGTGATTGTAAGACCCATTAATGGGTCATAGGACCATTAGCCACCCCTTGTGCCCCATTAATGTGTCCTAAGACCATTTAAAACCTCTTATAACTCATTAATGGGTCCTACAACCCATTACTATGCACTGGGACCCCTTATGACCCATTATTTATGATAAGGGGTCCTAAGTGATCGTAGGACCCATTAATGGTTCATATGACCATTTAGCACCCCTTATAACCCACTAATGTCTCCTAAGATCTTTTAAAACCTCTTAGGACTCCTTAATGGGTCTTGTCACCCTTGAGAACTCCTTAGTACCCATTGGGACCCCTTAGGACCCATTTCAACCCCTTAGAACACATTAATTGTCATACGACACACTAATGGGTCCTAAGGGGTTCTAAGTGATCCTAATGCATCATAAGGGATCTTAATGGGTCCTAAGTGGTCCTAGGACCCATTAGGAAACATTAGTACACATTAGGACCCATTAAGACCCCTTAAGACACATTAGGACCCCTTAGAATGCATTAATCATCATACACACAGTAATGGTTCCAAATGTATCATAAGGGGTCATAATGGGTTGTAAATGGTCCCAGGATCCCTTAAGACCCTTGTGATACATTAGAACCCATTATTTTTTCCTAAGATCCCTTAGTATGCAAATTAGGACCCCTTAAGGCTAATTATGTATCATAAGGGGTCCGTAATGATCCTACAAATCATTCATGAATCCTAAGTGGTCCTAACATATAGTAAGGGGTCATATGGGTCCTAAGTGATCCTAGGACACATTAGGACCCCTTAAGACCCATTATAACCCCTTACAACCAATTACACCTTAATACACATCAAGACCTCTTAGTACCCCTTAGGGTCCCTTAATATGCATTAGGACCACTTAGTACCCGTAATGTATTATAAAGGGTCATAAGGGGTCCTAGGACTCATTAATGGGTCATATGACCCTTTAGTACACATTAAGACCCCTTAGGACCCACTATGTATCATAAGGGGTCCTAATGGGTCATAGGACCATTTAGGACCCTTATAGCCCTCTATAAAGCATTAGGACCCCTTAGGACTATTTAGGATCCCTTAGGACTCATTAATGTTTCTTAGGAACCATTAGTACCCATTATTTATAATAAGTGTACTTGACTTCACAAAGGGATTAATAACTAGGTCCATGACACAACTCAGGGATTGGATATCTTATATGAGTATCTATATTTCTCATCATGAAGGCTTCATTTAACCCATCAACCCAAGGACATATACTCGAAATGGGACTACATAATATATGCACTAAGTGCCTACTAGATCCATGCTATCTCTTAAGTTACAGGAAACAAAGACTCGGAAGTAAGCTAATCCTATGGCTGTAGAAAATGAATGCTTGAAAGTAAACTAATCAAAACACTTATGCTGAATGAAATGCTAATGTTGGAGCTCACAAAACTTAACTAACACAAGGCTCAGTTAAATTAGGCAGAGACTACTCTGCTTGCTTTGGCTGTAAGAACAAATAAATACTGAAATTGAAACTAGAAGTTGCAAGAAATAAAACTAAGACTATGAAGGATTACTCACCAAGTGGGCCCCCTTGAGTGAGTATCCACTGTTAATGTTTGTAGCTTCAGTCATATGATCACTTAGAATACATATAATACTTAGATATTGATTAATAATAATATATTGTATTTGTGTGTATATATATATATATGATATATGTTATATTATTATTAATATATATTATTTAAATTTATATTATTCTAATATATGATTAATTAATGAAACATTATAAAATGAATAGACATGTCCCATGAAGGGACATGTCTCTCATAGCCTCATTCCCAATATAAATAAGAGAGATTGTTGCATTTGGAAGATACATATCGTATACAATACAGGCAGTCATATTACATTTGCAGCAATCCTAAAATATCAACATGGTATTAGAGCCAGACTGCAAATGTGAGAAAGAAATGACATGAATGAAGAATATGGGATATCTCTACTAAACTTAACATGAGTGCATAGATTTTTAGAGTCTGTTATATTTGTATCTTCCAGATATGTCTTCCTTCATCGAAGAATTCTTGACAAAGATCCTGATTTGAAATATAAATTGACTATTTGAATCTATTGAATGAATGTGTTTGTCTAAAAATGTATAAACCCTAGGCGATGGAGACCTATGAAGGACTGGTTAAAGGCTACGTCAGAGAAGTTGAAGAGCCATGTAAATATCTATGAACAAACTTATGTGAGTTCTGTACAAATTTGGAGGATCGTGGTCACAACGAAGTCTTCTGTTGAAAACAAATTTTAGATATAATATTATTAGGAAATATCACATCTAATTTGAGAAATTATATGAGTATTCTATTCTTAAGTGTTTACATGTTGTAGATCTTCTAATAAGGGATGAGAAAGATTATTAGTGTATAATTTAATAGTCTTCGATTCATCTCTGTGTTAATTTATGAATCCATTGGCGAACATTACACATATGAGCGAGTGACTCTGTAAAGCAATTCATTTCTCATTATTCGACAATATCTATGTGGTGTCTAATGTTTAAATGAAATGTTTACATGGAGATATTATTGACCCCTCATAGATCAATATTTGATCCTCAACATTTCATCCCTCTTGCTTACATCTGCAAATGTGCACTCGAGTGTTCATTTCTGAAGCGCACAAAAGTAGGAATTGCAAGGAAACTGTGTTTTGAATACTTGTTGTCATGGTGTATCAAAGATTCAACCAACACATAAGATGTTGATGGTGATTATCGAGATTCTTCAAATATTTGTTTGATATGGAGCAGCATAATGAAAACATAAGACGTCAGGTATAGAAGCTCAGAATCCATGTCTACAGTCCTTGTTAATTACGGAGGAACTTGCAACCATCGTGTCACCTACGACCATTTGTATTGGTGATTGGGTAAGGGTGAATAACTTAATATTGCCTTCCTTCTGTTGTCTCTACTCTAGAATGTCTTGTGGGCCACAAACTCTATTTTGGACATGGAAAGACCATCATAGGAATATTGTTAAATACCCAGCACACAACCTACGGTGATCATTTCCTTATTCTCAGATCAAATGACGATAATGGTTAATGCATCGCTGTCAAAATGTTGGAATAAATATTTGACCGGTATACATTAGAGTTTATAATGTTAATACTGCATACTTTAGTGCATATCATGGGTGGATAAAATTTGTGAGCGGAGCATGCAAGCCATACCATAGATTGTTATGTGCAAAATAAATAAATAAATCCAACAGAAGTCTCAAATAGCCACACATTAAACTATTTGGAATTTGGGAGTGATTCCAACATTAGTAATTGTAGAATATTGATTTTCATATAACTCCAACAGCCCAAAACTCTGATGGCTCACCACCACTTGTCATTTTGTGATAAAAAGTAGATATAACTTTGAACGGCTAAACTAGATTCATAAATCTATATATATCTCTTTGATCAACTTGAAGTAAAATGCAGTGGCATTATAAATGACAGATAAATTACAAAGAGCTTTATGACAATGACAAAAAAAATTTGTTGACAGCTTCAAACTTCAACTCTTTACCATTATTGTGTTTGATGGCATGATATAATGAACCTAAATTTGGTTTTGAATTGAGCACATACTATCTTTGTCTTGTGCAATGAGCCAAATAAAGGGGTCGATCTATAACTAGGAGTTGGCAGCAATACAATTCATGTCAGCTATCACAAAAGCATTTTCTATTTAGTTGGTGGTATAAAGTAATGGAAATCTCCAAGTTTACAACTACAGATATGAGAAGACTATGTTTTGGTGTTTTCAAAAACAAAATGAAAATAAATTGCCGACTACAACAGATTAAACAATTGGTATATTGTTATGGCACGTACCTTCAGAAAGGAAGTAATCTGAAAACATTATATTCTTGGCACATCATCTCAAGTTAGGAGTTTTGGAGGACATATCAGGGCTACATAATTTGAAGAAGAATCCATTGGAAGGTTACATCTGCTAGAAAGGCTTGATCCATATTCTATCTGTGACTAGTCATTCATTGCGAGGATGGGGACTACCATTAGAAGATCCATTCTTTTTTAGAGAAATTATCAAACATTCAAAAGAATTTGATACCTCTTCCTAATTTCTAAGTATTGTATTTCTAATCTCTTATTTGTATTTCTATGCACATACTATAAGAGCTATTTACCTTGATCTTTTCCTTTCCCTCTAAGGATGTGGTTGCAGGAAAAGAAATTGAGTTGAGAGTTGATATCATATTTAGAGGGATTCTGACAATATCAAGATGGAGCACGAACTTAAGCTTCAGAGGGAGCAACTAGAGGATCTGCATCAGTGACATCTAAAGATCTTGATTTAAAGGGAGTCAGTACAACATCTAGAGGATATGCCTTATTTGATTTCCAAGGATCTTGGTCATATTGATACAGAGGGAGTAAACCATATCAAGATGGTTTCCCTAAGTGACCAGGAAACTATAAAAGGGAAAAAGAATTATGATTAAAATGATGAAATTCAATTAATGTGAACTAGAAGGATCTTATGCAGATATCTAGATCATTATATTCCTAGATAGATGGTTGGGAATTCAAGAAAAGAGCGTAATGTAGACTAAAGAACAAAGACAAGACTTGCTCACAAAAGGTTGATATTAGATTCAGAGGGAGTATAATAGTTCATCTAAAACAACCTTGGATGAGGAGGTGAGGAGGTTGTTACAAGACCTTAAAGGAAGCATCTAGAAGTCTATGATAATGAGATTGAGTCTCATGTGTATTGGCTAAAAAGATTTTATGCCATTCCCTACATAACTTTGGGTTCACCTAGAGTGATGCAAACTATATAAGAGATATAGTGCATAAGTATGCTATTCAAGGTACATTATCCCTACAGAACATATGGCTGATATTCTCACCAAGTTTCTTGCTAGAGGTAAGGTTGTGTACCTTCGAGATAAACTTTGCATGTTGGAGAATGAAGCCTTAAAATGAAAAGGAGTTTCATCTATTATCTTCTATGTTATTGCATTCTTCTCCTTGAGAGAAAAATCTAAGGTGAAAGCCCTTGTTTCCACCCTTTGGGATGAGCCATGATGGATCCACCCTTTGACATGAGTCAAGGTGGATTTCATGTGTGTAACTCCAGGACTTATGGTCCCTCATGTTAACATTGGAGAAAGGTGATGACTTTTCGACAATGAACACTTGTATTTGATGTTACAAGGTGACGATCTTGTAATGGAGATTTGTTATGGTAGATAGTTATATGTCTATGCACATACCATAATAGGGTTATATGTAAATGGAATTTAATGTTCTTATTTACTATATCCTTGTATCACGATCTAAGGTGATATGAAAATTAGGTATCATGATCTAAGGTGATTCCTCATATCAAGGTGATATGAAAATTAGGAATCATGATCTAAGGTGATTCCTCATATCAAGGTGGTATGAAAATTAGGTAGCACGATCTAAGGTGATTCCTCATATCAAGGTGGTATGAAAATTAGGTATCATGATCTAAGGTGATTCCTCATATCACATGTTAGGCGATATGTAAAATTGGGTATCACATGTCAGGTGATTCCTCATATCACATGTTAGGTGATATTGAAAACTGGGTATCACATGTTAGGTGATATTGAAAACTGGGTATCATATGTTAGGTGATTCCTCATATCACATGTTAGGTGATATGTAAAACTTGGTATCACATGTTAGGTGATTCCTCATATCACATGTTCATATCACATGTTAGGTGATATGTAAAACTTGGTATCACATGTTAGGTGATACTTCATATCACGAATTATATAATATATGATTTCTTAGTATCCATATGAATCATATTAGGATCCTTTCTAAACTTAGTATTACATATTGATTGGACCCTATGAAACATATCACATAGTGACATGTCTCTACGTAAACTTAGTATCTGTATGACAGACATCATGAGACGTATTGTCATTAGACATACCATGGATATTTATGAGCTATGGTGAACAATATAATGTGACTTGATATTCTTGCATATACCATATCTCCTGATATCACAGTGGGGTGATATCTCCTCTCTTTCAAAATTAATGATTTATTACCTTGATGGATTTTATACTTTCTAGCTAAGAGGGAGTGATGATGTTTTGTATGGCTATAGTTAGGGTCATATGTGTTGACAAGGGAGACCACAACACATTCTATTTGATCATCCTCCCTAGCTAAGAGGGAGTGTTAATATTTGTAGCTTCAGTCGTATGACCACTTAGAATACATATAATACTTAGATATTGATTAATAATAATATATTGTATTTGTGTGTGTATATATATATATATATATATATATGATATATATATTTTATATTATTATTAATATATATTATTCAAATTTATATTATTCTAATATATGATTGATTAATGAAACATTATAAAATGAATAGACATGTCCCATGAAGGGACATGTCTCTCATAGCCTCATTCCCAATATAAATAAGAGATATTTTTGCATTTGGAAGATACATACCGTATACAATATAGGAAATGCTATTACATTTGCAGCAATCCTAAAGTATCAACATCCACAACTAAGTTACAAAGTAAAAATCTTCAAACACTTCATTATATTCATGTAAAAATAACTCTGATTGTATTCATAAAGATGAGCTTGAATAAAATAAAGTATGATTATTACAAAATTCACTATTGCCTCTTGCATCTCACACAGGAGAGTAACACTTATTTATAAAGAGAAACTAACTACTAATTGATCACACCAAGAGGATAGGTGGATTACATTATTGCAAGCTAAGAAGTTGGAGTAAAAACATCCATAAAGATAGGAACAAGAACTTATTGAATGACGTGAATAACAAATCTCTCCCACTACTTCCTAGATTTTCTAAACATTAAGGACATTCCTCTTGATTCAATCTTAACCTTGTTGTCACCAACTTTCATCCTTAGACTGGTTATATGACCGCTCTTTAAGTTGCAGGACTAGGTCTTCATGAGTAACCACTTGAGTGCTTATCTGATCATACCTCCTTTAATGAGTTGATATGCATCATAAATGTTTAACAAGAACAACATATATCCAATGTAACATGCAACATATATTTATTCACCGTATGATTAACTATCCATTGAAATATAACTATAGATGATCACATTTAAGTATATTACATAGTATTAAAATATATCAATGTTCCACCATAAGTATCTAACTATGAAGGTCTGAACCATAGAACCATAAAACTTATAAGACTAAAGTTTATGTGATTGCGTGCCATTGACCCAACCAAATAAATACAAGTTTTAAGGACGTGAAATAAAGAGCAATGAAAAAGGAACAAATAATATGAAGAAATTTTCTAAACTTAGCAAAATATTATCAAAACCATGGGAAAATATTCACCTCATCATTGTCCTCTACTAAGCCTAGTGTTGGTCCTTCGGCACTGAGAAATTCCAAATTTTTGCATTCATTCTAAAATCTCCAATGTCGGTCTCTCCACTGTTGTTGCTTTCTATGTTCCAATAGAATCCCTTGCTACGTTCCAACTTGCTCATCCTGTTATTCTCCAGTTGCTCCTCCAGTTTATTATTAGTACAGTTGTAAAGAGGCCACATAAGAATAGGAGGATGAAAGACTAAATGAAATCAATACTCTGGCCTTACCTTCCTTCCTAGTTGTGTATACCTAGAAATACGTTGCATTTCTGCCCTAAAGTTGATCAAACTGTGGAGCTCTACTTTTCTTAGGGCTCGTTTGGGTGTTGGAATTACACTGGATATTTCGGAATCAGATTTTTGGATAATGTCAATTCCATGTTTGTGTCCATCCAAAAAATTGGAATTGGAATTTCGAAATTCCAATTTTGCCTCCAAAATGGGCATTTCATCTTCCACTCAAATAGGTGGAATTGGAATTTCGAATTCCAATTCCAATTTTTATAAAACCAAATTTAATATTTCGTGGGATCTGTGACTATAAGGATGTATATATATGTGTGTGTGTGTGTGTACACATGTGTGTATATACATACATGTATGTATACACACACATGTGTGTGTATATGTATACACACACATATGTGTGTATATGTATACACACATGTGTGTGTGTATTTGTGTATATATATACATATGTGTGTGTATATATACACGTGTGTATATGTGTATACATGTGTGTGTATATACATACATATATATGTATACATATACACACATGTATATGTATATATATATATATATATACACACACACACACGTGTGTGTGTATATACATATGTATATGTATATACACATGTATATGTGTATATATGCACACACATGTGTGTATATATAAACACACGTAAACACACGTGTGAGTATATGTGTGTGTATCATCTTAAAATGGAATCACTTCCATGTTAAGAATGTTTAGCCCTCCTTACGGGGTGTTTTGGGGCCATCATCATGTTGTCCTCTGTTTTCTACCCCCTTCCCATCTTATGTGCCTGTTTAGGGCTTTGTTTGGGCCTCCCCGGGCACTATTTTCCTCGTCTAGCTTATTTTCCAGGGGTCCTAAACCCCTGGGTCAAGGTCGACCTTGACCTTGACCTAGGTCAAAGTTAACCTCATCCTTGACCCAGGTCCCCCTTTTCATCAAAAAGTTTGCCAGATGCAAGGGAAACTCAAAAGTTTATTTTCCCGCTTCTAGGTCGGTTGTTTTCGGATTTTAGAATGGTAAACTCTTAAATTTCATTTAATCTAGGTTCATTTCTAGGGGTTAAGGCTTAATTGGAATTTAATTCTCCTATGTTGGCCTCTCTAGAAGTTTGTGCCCTATACTAGTATAAAAGGAAGCCTTCCTCCTCTCATTTGGATCATCCACTTTCATGCTCAAGCACTCTCAAGCAAGAATATCTTAATCAAGTACTCCATCCTTCAAGCAAGAATTTTCAAGGAAGAATTCAAGCCATCATTTATATTCAAGTATTCAAGTTCTTCATTGAAGATCAAAGATTCAATCATTCAAGCCTTTGGAGGAATTTGGTTCAAACATTCAAGATTCATCATTCAAACCCTAGATCTATCCATCATGGTGGTGTGATCTTCCTTCAAGATCCTTTTGTTCATCTTCAAGATCTATTCATTCTCCCTTCAAGGTGGATTCCAAGCATAAATTCATGGAGTTTTTTATTTAAATTTGTTAGTGTTGAGTCCAAGCTTTCATATTAACATACTTGATTACATTTCAAATACAATTGCATATATATTGAGTATCATAGATTCATTGTTAGATCTACTTCTACTACTTGCTAGCATTCTCTATTTTAATTCTATTTTAAAGTTTGATTCAAAACCAGGGTTTGACTAAGGTGAACCCCTCATCCAAACAATAAAACCTCTCTTTTTCTTGAAGGTACAAGTGTGGGACAATGAATTGCAATTTAGATCTAGGTACCCTTTTCGGTGAACTTCAGGGATATGCGAACAGAATTTCCATCAGAGCTATGCAGGTCAAGGATGACTTTTTGGGGTAAGATCTTACCCCGATCTTGAGGTCAAGGATGACCTTGCTCCGAATGACAGAAGGTTTTTGGGTTTTTTCTGTTTCTGCATTTCCAGGCCAGATCTGGTTGCAGAATTCCCCGAAACTGAACACAAACACCAGGAAGCAGTGATTTCCTAATCGACCCCTTTTCAAGATAAGTATTCATGTTTTATTAAGTTTGTATGTCCATAACATTTTCCATCACATATCTTGGCAAATTCATATTTTTTTACACCTTACATTTTGTTGCTCCCCCCCCCCATTTTTATATATTACAGTGTGTATGTGTGTATGTGTATATATGTGTATGTGTATATATACACACACACGTGTGTGTGTATGTGTGTATATATACACATGTGTCTATATGTATATACACACATGTATGTATATGTATATATACACATGTGTGCATGTGTATACATGTATGTATATATACACATGTATGTATATGTATATACACACATGTGTGCATGTGTGTATATATACAAACATATACATACCATATTAAAATAAAGAATTAAAATTCCTTATGCATCTTCTTAGTCATCTTCCGGGTGAACCAAACGGTCAGCCCATATTCCAGAAATCATTTTTAGGATTTGTATCTTCCAGAATTGCAACATCTTCCAGAATTGACTAGAATTGACATTTGGTATTCCAGCACCCAAAGGGGCCCTTAGAGACATAGGGAGCCTTTCCCATCTTTGCATTATTCATGTAGCTATCATTTTCCCTTTATGATAAGGAATTCTCTCAAACACCCTATAAATTTGTTCCCTTATGTCAAATATTCTAACCTTGTGCTCTGGATGGTTGAAACCATATGTAATATGTAGCCAATCAAGGTACATAGTTATAGGATTAATTATTTCTATTCGTAAAGGCAAAGCTACACTCCTTTCCTTATCTTTGTATCTCTTGAGTCGGTCACCAAAACTAATTTCATTCTTGTCCCCAAGACATCAGTGCCTTCAAACATATATCACCAATAAATAGTAAAGATTTCCACCCAATATCTGATGGTACAACATAGCTTTGAAGATAAAGTTCACACAACAGATTTTGCATCCATTCAGGGGATATTTTGAAAAGGCCGTAGAATTCTTTGGATATCTCAATATTGGGTTCAAGATTCCTAAGAATTATCATTAGTTTAAATAAGAGGTGTTGTTCCTTTAAACATAGTGCATAGACCCTAGGAGGTGGTTTTCACTTCATTAGCTCAAGAATCATATCAACAACTGTATCAAGTTTATGCTTTAGGTGCTCTGCCTCTTGTTTTTGTTTTTCAATTTATTATTCCATTCTAACATTTTTCAATTCCCACATGTTGTATTGATATTGTACTTGCTTATAAAAATCCATAGAAACTGAATGACAGGTTAAATATTTGGGAGGTACATGACTATCAAATAGTTTCTTACTAGATGAATTAATGGCTTTGTCTACCTTCCTTACCTCAAAATTCAACTACCTCCATAAGAGGGGGATTCCAAATCACTAGTTGTAATGAATTACTTTGGGGTTCTTTAGGCATTACCAACTCAACAACTACAATAGCCAAGTTTTCTAATCCTTAAAAACTTTCCCCATCTGGGGGTGGAATGATTTCATCACATTCATGTGGTTGTAGGAGGTTGGGATCATTACTCTCCTCTTATTGGAACACCTCCCCAAAAGATGTTTCATTAGGGAATTCTTCTTCTATATCATTGTAGTCCCTTAAGGGACTACCAAAATCTTCCTCATCTAAAGAGTGTGGTTCACCCTCAGTTTGTTCTTCTACAACTCTTTCTTCTCTCGAGATGTGGATAGTAGGGGTTTCATCCTGCAGTGAACTAGGGTTAACATCAGCTTGTGTTGTTTCTTTTTCCTAAATCCTCAGACTTCTCCTTACTAGAGTCTCTACAATTGTTGCAGGACTTTTCTTTTGAGATTTCTTCCTTAGAGTTTTGGTTGTTGTTGTGCTTTTCCTCTTCTTGAAACTAGAGGTTTTAGATTCACGGGTTTGTTCCACATCTTCCACTTGTGTTTCCTTGCTAATTTTTCCTTTCCCCTTTTCCTTCCTATCAACTTCCCTAGTTTGTACAAGAGTTTGGGAAACAAAAGGGGTTTCTTCTTCAATTGCTTTATCAATAGGGGTTTCTACACTAGAAGCCCTGGTTGTAGGTATTTTGGTTGCAGGAGGGGTTACTTAAGTAGAGGGCTCAAGTGCTCTCTTAATAGTTCCTTGAGAGGTTTTTGTTCACTCCATAATAGCCCTTCCACTAGGCCCTACATTTTCTAATTACACCTCCCTAGCTGAGAAAAATTCTTCCCATCCCATGGGTGATACATCTCGCAACACTACAACATTTAGGGTCAAATTTCAACGCCAATTTGTGATGCCAGTACAATTTGTGTTTGTTTTTTGTGTGTTTTTTTTTTGCAAGTGCCCTCAATGGTGTCATAATAGCGATGATGATGTCATAATTGTGAAACCCATTTGATTATAAACAAAAAAAAGAAAAAGAAAGTGTCATTTGTAATTTTTGTGAATTCAAAGAGCTATCGTGAAGATGGCACTGCACTTTTGCATGGTGCGAAGAGGGCATTCGAGTTTGGCGTGCGTGAAGAGACTGACACTGTGTGGGAAGAGGGCACTAGCACTTGAGGTAGGCATTCGAGCTTTGTCTTCTCATTAACTCAATTTCATTTTGATGGCATTTGTTGATTTAATGGCATAATATGAATGTTAATAGTGGCATTGTTTACGTCTTAGCATTTGGAATGCTTGATGACCCGCGAGATTTGAGAGCTAGGGAATCATTGCTATTACCTTCAAGGCATTGTGTGAAGTGTTTGATCTCTCTTTATTTGTTTTGTTGTTGATATTCACTATGTGTCACTCCCTGTTTATTATCATTTGTGTGACGATGATAATCACCTTCATGAAATTAAGATAAAATTTGTAACAACTCAAAGTAAATACAATGAAAATCTAATTAAAATTGAAACTAAGATCTATAGCATCTCATGGTTCTCTAAAAGATGTGGCAAGTGAAGCTCTCAGCTCAATCTCCACTAGTGACACTTCTAAAATGAGAAAGTATGCTACTATAATGCTTCTTCAATGATAATTCTAGCTCAAATTGATACAAAGATATGCAAATTGCTCTGAATGCTCTTAGAATGCTCTTCAATTGCCTATAATAACAATGCTTTGCAAATGAATTTCTAAGATGGGAATTGCTCTCAAAATGCTTCATAATTATAGCAAATTCCCAAGGGTAGGTAGTGGAGTGAAGTAACCATGATTTACCTTTGGTTGAGTCAAATACTTTGCTTTGCTCATAAATGGGGGGACAATTTAAATGCTTGTCTCAAAGCTTTGGACAAAAGGACAAGATTGAGTGGATGAGATTGAAACTTTAGAATGAGTGATTGAGATTCATTCTTTTTGAGTGATTTGTGTCTTTTTGTCCTCAATTCTCATTGGTTGCTCACCTTTGTTGAAAGATATTAGGAATTATTCAATTAATTAATTAATTAAATTTAGCCATGTAACGGTAATAGGTTCATTTTGATTTTTGATTTAAACAACTATACAACAAATTGATTAAGATCAATTATGTAGTGTTTTTCACCCCTTTAAGCTTTGATTTAATTATTTGACATCATTATTTGGTTTTTACTTTCTTTAATTATTTTTGTCCAATTTGATTTAATAAATGTCCATTTTAATGATTTGATCCTTTTTTATTGAATTTTGATGATTATTGCAATTTAAAAGCACTTGTCCATTTTTGAGTGTCTACAAATGCCCCTCTTTGAATTGATGTGCGAAGAACATTGATTCAAATATTATTTTGATCCTAATCGCTTTTTAGGTCCTGATTGCTGATTCCCTGATATGCCTCTGATATGATATTTTTGATATGCTACTTCTGATATGATATACTTCTGATACTGATAAAATGATATACCTCTTGATAATGATTCAAATTTTTTTGATGCCCCACTGATTCCAATGATGTTTGATTTGATACTCTGATGCCCCCTTAGAAATAAAACATATTGATTTCTTGATTTGTACAATTTGATGATGTTTGATTTATTGAATATGTTTTTATTTCTGAAAATCTTGATGATATGCGATGATTCAAGAATATGACCCGGTTGATTTGATAGGTTAATATAGGTCTAAGCCAAATTTCACCTCCAAAATTAGGTCAAATTAGCTTAAATAGGTTGAAAAACCTTGATTTACTATTCATTTGCATTTTTTACTTTGGTAATTTTGCTCTGGTCCTGCGGTGATTTTCGAGATGGTTGTCCCTTATAAAGAGCATCGGTTTGAGAGGTGTTGGCATTATGCGAGACCACCTGACTATGGACCTCCAGTGAGTCATTATGAACTCCCTTTTTGCATTTATTGCTCAATTTATCACATTTATTGTAATTTTTACTTTTCATCGTTGCTTCAAATTTATAAAGTCACACGTAGCATAAATTTGTTGTCGCTTAGCATAAATTTGTTGTCGCTTAGCCCTTTTTAATGTCGCATCCGCGCTTTTTACTCACGCCTCCACATAGTAAACTATCGCTTAGAAACTTTTCATTCTCGCCTAAGAAAACTTCAATGTCGCGTTAAGGTAGGGTTTTAAGTCATTTTTGCATATGTTTTTACGCGTATGAAACCCTAGATTTTCATTATCACCTAGGCTTGATTCAATGTCGCCTAGCGGGTATTAATGTCGCCTGATATTGGAATTATCGCGCAACACCAACAAAGTATCGCGTAACATCATTTATGTACAACTTAAGGTGAAATGTCACGTGGAATGATTAAAATCACACCTAAGGATTTTGAAAATTTTGCACTTGTACTTGATGTTTTCTGATGAAAATTTTGATAACCTCAAATGATCGATTCTGATGATAAGATTAGGTCTGTTGCATTTAAACAAAATAATTGATTAATGATATCATGATAGTGGTACCAATGAATCTGATTTGTCAATCTGATAGGATAGGTCTGGTAGGATAAATCAATCAATGTGAAAACTGATATGATTGATACTGCTTACTTCGTTCTCAGGACACAAAGGCATGAACAAATGGTACTGGGTGTGATTACTTGATACTTTTGATAGAACTGATTGACTTTAGATAATTCCTTGATATGGTATACTAATATGATTCCTTTGTTTTGCCAACAGGCACACTTTCCTATTCTATACATCTGATCGGTTGCATTGTGGGTCATTGATCTTGGTCAGGTACTTACTGTTGCTGAGTATCGCGTTGTTGGGATATGTGGTCTAAGCTTTCTACTTGACCTTCCATGGTTTCAGCTGAACCATGGTCTATTGACTGCTATGGTGAAGCGATGGCACTCTGACCAAAATAACTTCCATCTTCCCTTTGGAGACATGACTATCACGCCCGATGACATGTATAGATTGCTACGCATCCCATGCAGAGGAGAGTTAGTTTACTACGATTCCATATATGATTCCACAGTCTGCCGATGAGTATTTGGTGACAATATCATAGATGATGATACCATCACTTGGCCACAATTTGCTTTGTTTCCTACATTTCCAGCGATACTTGGTGCACTTATCGGTGTTTTACTTCTTCTTGACTGACAAGGTTGTGGTTTTTCAGTTAGATGGGGTAGGATTCTGGAGGATTTTCTTGCTCATCCTCGATGCTTTGATTGGGGATTGTGTGTTCTTGCCCAACTCTACCATGATTTACATGAGGTAGTTTATAGAGAGAGTGCTTCTTTGTTAGTCGAGGCAGTTATTCTCCAGTTGTGGGTATGGGAGCACCTTCCCATTACTAGGCCTATTTCTGACAAGATTCGACAGTGTGGTTACCCATATGATTTTCTGTATAGCAGTATGGTTGTTCAACACCATATAGGTTATCTTGATTATTGGTGGCGACAAATAGATGATCTTGATCAGGTTCAGTGGCGACCATACATTGGTTGTGAGCACTGGAGGGACGACGATGATGAGCTACCCTATATGTTCACTCCTCGCTGGATGATTGGTCATACTACTACTACTATTGAGCACTTCTACTTTGGCAGAGTTTCTAGGTAGTATGGTCGTGTACAAGATATGCCTCAGGGTGCAACTTTATATGCTCCAGTATAGGCAGAGAGATCGATGTGGGGTCCTATGATTGATTACTAGTTTGCATATGATCAGATTGTTGGTTTGGGATATTGTAGATGGGAGATGCTTCCAGGTGTTGCTGATGCAGGGATGTCCCATGAGTATCGAGACTGGTGGTCTCGTAATAGGTTTTTTCATTTTACTGATCCAGCAAAGCGTATCCCCAACCGAGATGAGAGATATGATAATGATGGTGGTGGTAGTGGTGGGAGATGATGGGGATGACAAGGACATAGAGATCCTTAGGTTATTGGTAGAGCAGGTGATGGACCATGAGTGAGAGGTGGGCATGCTAGGGATAGAGCTAGGGATGATCATGCAACTGAGATTGTACACTGTAGAGAAGGAGCAGGTGATAGGCAGTAGAGACACCAGAGACATTAGAGACAATAGAGACAGGTTCATGTAGATGCTACTAGGCAGATTTTGGGTGGATAGGATCCTTTAGTTCAGTTGCAAAGAGTTTCCTTAGCTCAGCAAGATGAGGTTCTAGCACAGCAAGCGCCTCGACAGGATCAACAGGTTCCTCCACAGGTACAACAGTCACAGGATATGGGACAAAGTTCATAGGATGTTCCTAGCATGGATAGTCTATCACGAGATATGTAGGTGACGAGGATAGATACATCTACTGTTGTGGGTAGAGTGGATCAGGTAGCTCTCTTGATGTAGTAGTTCATGACTCATGTGATTCAGAGACCTAGTACAACTAGCACTTCTCAAGCTCCTCCCTCACAGGATAGACAGGATGACAGGGCTCCAGATGGATCTGGTGCTGGGGATGGATCTTGGTTATGGATGACAGATTTGCTCATTATTGATGTCATTGTATCATGTTTCATGTTGTGATTGATCGAAACTCTTTGATGTATCACTTTGTATGGCATTGTATCTTGAGATACTGATTTGATGGATCTTTGATGTTGATTAACACTTTTTATGATGATATACTTCCTTGGTTCTCTTGATGAGTTGGTTATGAGATTATCTTTTTATGCAGCTATATGATGTTTTATATGCATTTACTTTGATTTATGCTATGGATGCAATGTATCTTATTTTATGATATATATAGATGAATGCATTGATGGATGATCTTGGACATGTTTTCTGGTTTTTCAATGTATGGATGCAGAGTGTTTTATGAAAATGCATATGAATGCCCCTATGTTTTTAGAATTTTTAATGTATGCAATTCTATCCTTAACTACATGTATGCAAATGATGTATGAGTAATGAGCCTTTCCTTTCTTTTTCTGCTTTTCTCATATATGAACAATGATTAATGATTAATGCTATGCATGAATGAAAAAGATAATTCTCAATTCCTTTGTTTGATTGATATCCAAGAGTAAGACGTTTGATTGAACCCCTCCTTTTGTAATGTTTTGACTAACCAAGATTATTAATGTACCCCCTTGTCCTTGGAAAATTAACCACAAATAAATGCAATTAATATAACATGATAAATGCAAGTAATCTAATATGATAATGCAATGCAATGCAACTAAGTGTCACTAGCTTTTTAGCAAAGAAATGTCATAGAGATAAATTTTCATCATTGAGCATTTTGGGACCGAAAAGCAAGTACAATCATCACTGACCACATCATGATGATATGAATACCACTTTCTATCACTTTTTGGTAACCTCTTTTTGAAACTAACACAATCCTCACTAGTTGGATGACGAAACTATGGGAGTATGAATACCGGTGTCAACGGATTCACGCATATTAGCTGGACAATGTCGCTTGCTATCAGTTATTTTTATTTGTTGTTCAATTGATCAAATCATTTATCTAACTCTCTGTTTGCATGATTTGACTATAAATGAGCAGGCACAGAAAGGTCCAGAAGCTAGAAAGTAGGTTTAATCAAGAAGGAAAGGCGTTAGCAAAGAGGATCAAGAAGGAAAACATTGCACACATTAAGGCTGTTCTTGAGACAACACAAGAGGAGGAAAATCAGGTATTCCATAACTATCTTGCAATTATTGAAGCTTACAAAATGAAATTTGTTTCTCTCAATTGGATTTTTAGTCCTTAGTTCAAGTTTTTCTTTAAAAATTTGCAAATAAGGTGCCTAAAGTTCATACATAATTCTTTGCTTCATCAATTTTGATTTGGTTTCCCCTCATAGTGTTTGTTGGTGTTGACTAACTTGCTGGTGGACAAACATACTTGGAAGGAGCTATTTGCCAAGGTAATATAAAAACAATGAAATCACTTAAAAATGCCCCTAACTTCGGTTAGCTACAAGGAAAAGGTAAGCGTCAACTAGTCAATATTTTCCCTTAGCTTGTGGTATTGGTGCATTTTGAGAATCTAGTAATTAAGAAGGATTAAGGAATCAAACACATAAATCAAAATCCCCTTGTTTGTGGAGGAGAGTAGAAATACTCAAATCCCTATAGTTAGTGGGTGAAAGAAATCAAACAAAATTGTCTATTGTGTTTGGGAACCAAAGGAAAAGTTAGGGATATGCTCTTCACCTTTTGGTGAACCAAATTCCCAAAAGCTTGACCTTAATTCCATTTTCCTTGCTTTTAATGAACATGCTAGAGCATTAGTGGGCTCACCTCCTGAGTTGTGCCTTAACGAGGCCGGTGAGAAGGATAGCCCAAAGCAGGATACGCTCGCTTTTGCTATGGGAATCCAACCCACTATAAAATGAAATGCATGCATCCTTAATGAGGTGTGTGACAAATAGATTTTAATTTTTTTGAATTTCCTCTAGTATTCCTCACAGATTACGCAAAATCATACCTTGGTGCATGTGGGAAACCCTTAACATACTCGGGGGATGACAGTTTAAGATCTATTTGAACGGAATCCACAATAAATCCTTGATAAAGTAGCAAGACCACCTTTTAGAGCCAAAATGTTAAGAGCCAAGTTTGACTTTAGGTAGGCTGCTTGGAATTCTTTCTTGTGTTATACTTGTGGAAACGATCGAGAATATACACACTAGAGTGTTTTAGGGACATGATGAAAAATTGATGTGCATGTTGCGATTGTGTTCTATTTTCAAACAAGAAAATTTCATAAGACCTGATCTTAAACGTTTAAAAAAATTCAAAAATTTACAAACTGGTCAGCAAAGTGCCGCATGTGCACAAAACAATACTGCCTATCAAAGGCAAAGTCATGCCTGTGACTTTTATGAAAATGCGTATCAACAGGGAAGTTATGCCTATCACGTATTGAATCACGACTGTTAAAACTAGAAAACCGCTTATAAATAGCAAAGTGTTGCCTGAATACCTACAGTGTGCCACCTAGTTCAATACCAGTTCACGCATATAAACATTTCAGTCATGCCTACACTCAGGCTAGTGATGCCCAAAAACACAAAAGGGAAAACAAAGAGTATTTACCAAGGGGGTCAAAAAAATTTGATCACATATTTAGATACCCTTTTCCATGTTCTTACTGTTCCAACATTCGGCCCAGTCATAAATCCCATTCTACACAATTTTTGAAAAATTTCACAAGGATTTGACCACGGGCAATATTGACTCTTATTCTCCAAGGTTCATGTCTACTTTTACTATATCCTACTACATCAAGAAAACTTTGCAAGCAGACGGGACTTATTTGAGCCAAGAGCTCCCTTATCCAGGTGACGATTCTACCACTCCAAGAGTACCCCAAAAATCACCCGAACAAGAAGTTGAAGACAACATGATGTACTACGGTGGCTTGGGTAATAAAAAAATAGTGGCATTGACCCAAACAACCAAGGTGATTCAAATAATGGAGGAATTGACACGAATAATCAAGGCAATACCAATAGTGGAGGGGCGGATCAAAACACTCAAGGAATTGATACCACTCACCAAAGAACTAATACCGAACCAATTGCCGATGATGCCATCGATGACAAGGTTGATGAAGCCATTCAGTGCCCCTATTTCCTAAGACTCATGGAAAAAGTAATGGAAAGAGATAAAGAGAAGTATTTCATGGACCTAGCCTAAGCAGGTCTTAAGCTTCCATGAGATTATGATGTGAGTCAACTTAAACCACCCGAAGTTGAAGAAAGTGGCATTGACATCATGAAAAAATAGTTTAAGATATTTCAAATGCAACTCGATACAATCAAGCAAAGCGGGGCTCCCAAACCCTTTTCTATCGAAGCATTGTGTCCATTCCCATTTGATAAAAGTCTAGTAATGGCACCATTCCCGATCAATGTAGTGTTTCCCAAGCATGAAAAGTATGAAGGAACATCGGATCCACAAGATCACTTACAAGAGTTTTGTGCATTGAGCTTAGAGTTCATGCATGATACCACCTATTTAATGAGACTATTCCCAAGAAGCTTAGGAGGTATGGCCATGGAGTGGTTTTCTAAGTTACCATCTACAATAAAAACCTTTGAAGAACTAGCTTCAAAATTTGTGGCCCATTACTCATACAACATCAAGCATGAGGTCATGATGATAACGTTATGTAATACTAAACAAAAGGATGGAGAAGCGTTCCTCACTTTCTTACAAAGGTGGAGGACAGTATTTGCTAGGTATCCTAGGAGTGTGCCCGAAAAGGAGAAGATGGATATATTCATCAATAGTTTGAGCTACAAGATGAACTACCGATTGAGAATGCAATGCCCCAAGACATTCCAAGACCTCATAGAGAATGGAGTAACAATAGAAGAAGTGTTGGTTAAGAGTGGAGAATTGAAATTGTATAAAGATAACAACAATAACTCCAACAATAGAACCAATCAGAATAAAAATTGGTTCAATAGCAATAATCGGTATAAAAACAACAATAAGGGAATAGTCAATGACAGGGTTGTTGATTCTAGCAACTTGAAGGTGACTCCATTTTCTCTTACAAGAACACCTAATCAAGTGAATAATGCAAACCAGACCTCCAATGCACCTTCCAACAACAATGCTAATGGGGGAAACCAAGGAAATAATCAAAGGAATAACAAATCTGCTAAATTCTTTGTACCAACTCCTCAAAGGAACTTCACACCCTTGGGTGAACCCCTCAAAAAAGCATTCAAGACCCTCATGGCTAACAACATCATTAATCTACCTAGCATTCAACCTTATGAGCCACACAACAAGCCTAGCTGGTGGAGTACAAATAGCCAATGTGAATACCATAGAATTCAAGGGCACATGAAAAATGAGTGCTTACAGTTAAAGAATGTGGTGCAAGACTTAATTGATAGTGGCATGATCACCATTGATGGAGCTCAAAGCAATGAAGACCACACAACTTTCAAACAACCCTTCTATAAACATGACAAAGGGGAATCATCCAATGGAAAGAAACAAGGTAGCAATAACATCAATTTTGCACCACCCTATGATAATGTTGTGAATGCTATAGTGATCAAAGAACAACCCCAAAAAGAGACATCCAATGTTATCACTAGGGGGCAGACTTCAAGGATTACCCTACAAGGGGTTGATCCTAAACCTATTAGCCCTCTGAAATCCAACATTGTGATCAAACAATCTTCTACAACAGTAAAACCGTATAGCTTGGTAGATCAGCTACAAAGAACTCCAGCACAAATCTCCATCTTGGAGCTATTGAAGCTATCTCCCAACCATAAGGAAATTTTAGAGAAAGCTCTAGTAGAGATGAATGTTCCTACTAACTTAGAAGAGGGGAAGTTTCAAAACAAGGTAGGTCATCTCATTGCACCTCATTTCCTTTCATTTTTAGACTAGGATGGCATGTCTATTACTCATCCCCAAAATCTACCATTGCATACAGAGGTCTTGATTAAATGACATAGAGTCAAAAGAGTTCTCATAGATGGGGGAGCTGGCCTTAACATCTACATGTTGAGTCTTGTCAAATCCCTAGGGTTATCTGAGTCTTGCATCGACCCTACGAAAAGGATCACCATAAAGGCCTATGATGAAGCTAAAAGAGCCTCTAAAGGCATGATCATATTGCCCATTCAAGTGGGACCTGTCAGAAAGGACACAAATTGCCAAGTATTAGACATGAAGCTAACTTATAATATTTTATTGGGGAGACCATGGATCCACGAGATGCAAGCAGTTCCATCTACGTACCACCAATGCATAAAATTTTTGTACATAGGTGAAGAAATCACTGTTGGAGGGGACTCGAATCCATTTGTTGGTAAACAGATTGTTCTTCTTTTTATACTCCTTTTATTTGCCCAATTTATATCAAAGAATAACTTTACTCAACAGTTGGGAAACTATTTCTGAGAATCTCTAGTTTCCCTCTGAATTGAGGTACAACTCCCTATGTGAAAAATATTCAATGAATTTTGTTTCAATTCTAATCCCTACTACAAGTATGTTCTTAACCAGAGAACAATAGAGGAAACTGAGTTCCACCCAGGCAAGTGAAATCTCGGGTGGGGTCTAAATGCAAAGATGTTATGTTGATGATCTCCACAATCTTATGAATTTCACAACACAACAATATGAAAATGCATATTATGAAAGTATGATTATGTATGAAATGCAAATGGAGTATGCTGATGCAATTTCACAACCAGTTATAACTCTCTGATTATTCTACTGATTAATCAAACCGAAAATAATGAGACAAAACTCTGTTCATTCACCATTTTCAATTTAATGCAATGAAATGACATCAGATATAGTTGGACAGTAAATAGATGGTATCAGACTTGATTGTCTCTGCAATCAATTTCACACCAGAATTTGCCAACCTTTGTATTTACTTCTTTCAAAGAATTTATAGAGTTTACAATGTATCTTGCTCGTAGGGACTGATGACCTTTCAATTTTCATGAATACAAAAAGATTGTGAACAAGAAACTTTGAAAATATAATGAAGAGGAAACAATTTGACTCTGTCCCTTCACCTTCTCTTGCTAATATTAATCTCTTCCAATACATGATCTTGATCAATGAAAACTTCATCACCTTGAAAAATGGTGTGCCCGTGATCCCTGTTGAGAGGTCT
The DNA here is from genome assembly GCA_027943335.1 of Chamaecyparis obtusa. NCBI lineage: Eukaryota > Viridiplantae > Streptophyta > Pinopsida > Cupressales > Cupressaceae > Chamaecyparis > Chamaecyparis obtusa. Next base: position 786,179 of record BSBK01001051.1, on the reverse strand, counting down.
GACATAACACTTCCACCGTATTTAATTATTTCTCTATTCTGAATCCTTCCTGATTTGTCCTTTATATTAAGTTGATCCTCATAAAACATATTACAGAATAGCACTGATTATCCTTTAGACCTGTAGTGCTTTGCCCATTTTCTGCACGTCAAAGTTAAGTGTGAGAGCGATTATAACTTAGACTGGTCGCATGATCGCATAGCAATACTTTAATCTATGCGATCATGCGACCACTCCCTGATTGGTCAACTTCCACAAGCATCTTCGGTCCCACCTGGACATGTGGAAGGATCCCACTTTACCTGCTAAGCATCTCCTGCAACATCTCAATAAAGTGGAAGCCGTTAATGAAGGATCTATCTTCGTGCTTGCATCATATGATAACTAGCGAACATGGAACACTTTTACACATGTCATAATCTCACATGATCTTAAAGAATCTCCCACACCATAGCGGCAAAGTGACTACCGTCGATTTAACCTCGCAGACAAACTCTTTCCAGACCCACCAAGCTACGTGTCTCAATCCCGCTATGCCGCAAAGAAAGGCTACCGTCGATTCTAACCAAAGTGAAAATGTGAACTGGGCCTTCATCTACCGAGGAGTCCATGTGGCTGCATCTCGCATGATCGCAAGACCGGTTTCTCAGTCATGCGATCTTGCGGGGATCTTAGATCTGGAGACCGCAGGGCTTCCACTGTCTTGTTGCATGATTGGTCAACTCTACAAGCATGATCACATCTGCACTATTAGCATATGCGGGTCCCAATAGAGCACATCACTTCCCAAACTTACATTGTCGCATGATCGCATGGTATTATTTTAATCTATGCGATCATGCGACCGCTTTACCATTGGCACACGTGGATTCCAGCGGGCCCATCCATTTAGTCCCTCCTATCATCGGCATACATGGGTCCTAGCTGCATAGTCACCTCCCAAGTTTACATTGTCGCATGATCGCATGGTATTATTTTAATCTATGCAATCATGCGACCGCTCTACCATTGGCACACGTGGATTACACTATTGTCGATCGTGGGTCCCGACAAGTTCATTGTTCACTTGCTTGATTTACATTGTCGCATGATCGCATGGTATTATTTTAATCTATGCGATCATGCGACCGCTCTACCATTGGCACACGTGGATTCCAGTGGGGGTCGTTGATCAAGAATCTTGATTATTACATTCCCGCCAGCTTGTAACTTTGTCATTTTTGAACCAAATCACTTGCCATTTTTTGCAGTGAGCTCGTGAGGACTCAGAGAATCATGATATGCATCTCAATCATGCGAAGTATTAACCTTAATTGACTATAAAAGATATATGGGATGAGCATGAACTCAACTCTGTTGCACCTTGAATTACACTTTCAATACTTCTTTGAAACATACACAGTCAATAACCATAATACTTATCCACATGCCCCTTAACATTATAAAGTTCGGCTTCATTGCATATGTTCCATCATAGCTAGCCGATTTTGCCATAACATTCATCACATGAAGAGTCTTCTCCTAATTCTTTTGAATGTCTGAAACTCAAATATCATTCTTCTTGTTGAAAAGATCATCAATAGAGCACCATTTTCTTTGCCAGGTTGGGGTCTATAACCTACCCAATGTTAAAAAGATCTTTAGAACAACCCACCCGGTTCAGAGAAGGAAAAGCAATGATAGGGAAACATGGAAAAGAAATCCTACCTAAGAAAGACTTAGACCTAGACTCAGACATAACCAGACCTGACTATAACATCAAATCCTTCCATTTTGACAGCATGGGCACAGGATGAAAAATGGGGCAACAGCTGGCTCTGAATGGGGACTTGAACATTCCCATGTTTAAGCAATAAATCTTGAATCTCTAGTTTCGCACATGAATGAAAAGGGCAGCAACACAACAAAATTGAACAAGGGAAACAAAGCAGCAAGGAAGCTACAACTAACTAAAGAAAGCAGGAAAACTAAACTAGAAAACAGACACAAGAATGAAACCAAAACTATACTACAGAACAGGGGTTACCTGTTTTCAATTATCCATTTGATATAGCTTTAGATCTTGACCATTATAGGTCAAGGGAAGTACCTCTCCATTTGGATATGCCAGCTTGAAATAATTCTTTTCAAAAGCCTGGTGAATAGTATAGGGACCCTTCCATAATGTTTCAAACTTTCCATGCATCCCTTTGGGAGCTCTCCTCTTATCCCATAGCAAAACAAGATCTCCAACCATGAATTTATGGGGTCTAGCTTTCTTATCAAACAAGTTCTTCACCTTCATTTGATGTTGAGTAATATGATCCACCATTCTTTCCCTTTCTTCTTCTAGCTTGCTCAAATACATGATTCTTTTCTCCAAACCATCCTTGTAAATATCATCCTCTATGACTGTCCTCAACTTACATGTTGCCAACTCCAGTGGTAATGGAAGGCTTGCCTCAACTCCATACACTAACTCAATTGGAGATATCCCAATTGCTCTCTTTGGAGTCACTCTATCAGCCCATAGTGCTTCATGTATCTTTTTGTGCCAATTTTTATGATTGTCTAACACCAATTTCTTAACAATATTGATCAAATTCTTATTACTTGACTCCGCTTGACCATTTCCTTGTGGGAAATAATTAGATGAATGGCTGACTGAGATACCATACTCAAAACAAAAATCAGTAATTTCAATAGATGAAAAGTAAGCAGCATTATCCATTACCAATTTATGAGGAACTCCAAACCTTACCATAATATTCTCCTTTATGAATTCACACACTACCTCAGAAGTGGTCTTCTTGGTTGCTTTGGCTTCAACCCACTTTGTGAAGTAATCAGTAGTTGTAATTATATAAGAATGCCCTGCACTAGATGCTGAATTTATTGGACCAATGAAGTCAAGGCCCCACTGCTGAAATGGACCATCTATGATAACTGGTTTTAATGGAAGTGCTGCTAACTGTGGTTTGCCGGAAAACATTTTACACTTTTCACATTTAGCCACCTAATGATATGCATCTCTAAACATGCCAGGCCAGTAATAACATTGCCTTAGAATTTTAAAAGTTGTGACTGAAGAAGAAAAATGTCCTCCATAAGCCTCATCATGAAAAGTTTTCAGCAACTGCTCCTGTTGTTGCTTATCAACACATCTTAAAAACGTGTCATCAATTGATCTCTTGTAAAGTTTATCTTCCCAAATCACATATTTAGCAGCTTTTAATTTTAAATCCCTCCTCTGTTTGGCTGTCAATCCTTCTGGACATTCTCCATAAGTTAAGAAATATGCAATATTTTCAAACCAAGGATCTTGAAGACTTACATTTAAAACTAGTTGATTAGCTGCCAGTTCTTCATCTTCCAAATTCTCTGCTATGGCTTTACATAATGCATTTCCTCTAACTAATTTTGTAGGCTTAATTTCAATATCATACTCTTGAGTTTTGGCAACCCATGAACCTCTATTATTGCAGCCAACATCTTGTTGTGTTAAGATACTTTTCACGGCAATATCAGGTACGAAAAACACAGAATGAGAATGCAATACATAAAAGCAAAAATTTTTTAGAGCTTTAACCATAGCATACGCATGTTTCTCCGATTGAGAATATCTTAATTCATGTCCCTTCAAAGGCATACTCATAAATGCTATAGGTGCTTGAATTCCTTCTTTATTTTCTTGCATCAAAATTGTAGACAATGTGTGTTATGAAGCATAACAGTATATAATAAAATCTTTTTTATAATCCAGATGACTTAGGATTGGTGCATTAGCAATTGCTTCCTTAATTTCATTGAAAGCTTGTTTTCCCTGCTCATTCCATTTGAAAACAGCATTACCTTTCATCATATCTACAATGCATTTGGTAATCTCTGAAAAATCAGGAACAAATCTTCTAAGAAAATTAACTTGGCCAAAGAAAGATTTAACAACAGTCTTATTTGAAGGAAAGCTTAATCTCTGAATAGCTTTCACACATTCTGGATCAATCCTTATTCCTTCCTGTGACACAATATGGCCCAATAATTTTCCTTCCATCACACAGAATACTAGCTTCTTTGGGTTTAGAGATATACCATGCTCCCTGCATCGCTGTAGCACTTTCTTCAAATTATCTATGTGATCCTTCCTCTTCTTAGAAAACACTGTTAAGTCATCAAGGTAAATCACAATTATTTTGTTCTTCATATCAGCAAAAGAAGCATCCATACCTCGCTGAAAAGTAGCACCAGCATTAATCAAACCAAATGGCATTCTGTGATATGCAAAGGTACCCCAAGGAGTTGTAAAAGCTATTTTGTGTTGATCCTTCTTTTCCACTTCAATTTGATTGTACCCAGAAAAGTCGTCCAACATAGACATCATCTCGGCTCCGGCCACTGTCTGTAGTAAGTGATCCATATTTGGCAATGCATAATTATCTTTCAAAGAAGCTTGGTTTAAATTCCGGAAGTCAACACATATTCTGATTTCACCATTTTTCTTTCTTACAGGCACAATGTTTGCAACCCATGTAGAATGATGTATTGGATAAATAATTCTAACTTTCAACATTTTATCAATTTCCCTGTAAATGGCATCTGCTACCTTTGGATTATAACATCTCTATTTTTGCCAGAAAGGTACAGCATCTGGTTTCAGAGGAATCATGTGTTTGAAATTTCCACTCATGAAACTCTTTAAATCTTCATAGCTCCAGGCGAAGATGTCTTGATATTCTTGAAACAATTCCTTTGCCCTTTCTCTTTCTTCCAGTGTACAACATTTTCCAATATTTATCATTTTTGGATTCATTTCTATTCCAATGTTTATATTTTCAAATTCTCCTGTAGTTGGCCCTTTCTCTGCTCTTTTCTTCTTTACATATATATCATGCCAATTAAAGAGCTTTTCTAGAGACACAAAATAAGGTGGAATTGCATTAGTTTTCAACTATACAATTTCTGAATTTTCATGTTTATCTTTTTCCATAGAATCATTATTACTTCTTTCTTCTTCATCAAGACCTTCAGCATTCTCTAAAAACAACTGCAGATTTTTATCATCATTAAAAACTTGCCAGTCTTCTATATTGTCCGGTATTGATGGCCTGTAAATGACTTCAATCTGATATTTCTTATCTTTAAAATCTGGGTGAGGAAGTAATAAGGATGCTGATACAGCCAAAGAATCTACTTTCATATTCATTTCTCTAGGGACAAAATTAATAGAAAATGCATCTAACGTTTCAATTTCATCCCAAATTCTATTCTGGTAATTTTTCAACTTATGATTCTTCACTGAATACTGACCTCTCACTTGTTTTACAATCAGTTCTGCATCACCTTGAGCTTTTAGAATTCTAATGTTTCTCTCCTTAGCCGCTATGATGCCAAGAAGTAATGCCTCATATTCAACATTGTTATTGGTGTTATTAAATTGTAATTTAAATGCTAGAGGCTCTAATTCACCAGTTGGAGAAATTAAAACAATACCAGCACCGGAACCGGATGATGAGCAGCTACCATCAAATTCTAGTGTCCAGATTTGTGTTTCTTTTCCAGAATTTTCAGATTCTGATTTTTCTAATTCATTTTCCACAGCATCATCCTCTGTATACAACATGTAATTACCAAACTCCAACTCTTGATATAAAATTTGGGCCTTGGGATTGTCTGATTTTTGAACTGTGAATTTAGATTTCTCCTCTGGTTCTAATTTCACTCTTTTGTTACCAACATGAATTATTGCTTGAGACCAATCTAATTTAATCTCTCCACCTAAATCCCTGCAAAAACTTCTGCTCAACAACAGGCCATAACTAACAGGAATGTCTGCAACTAGAATGGTTAGAAGTATTCTCTTTTCAGGATATGCTGCCAATGCAACCTGTATGTCTTTGATTTGACCCACCAGACTCACTTTTTTGGCATCCATTGCGTAACATCTGCCATTGGCTTTAGTAAGTGTTAAGCCTAGAGCTTTAGCCACTGTGTAAGGCATCACATTATCCGAAGCTCCAGAATCAATAATACAATTACTTAACTTCCACCCATTGATAAACAATGAAACATAGAATGGTTCTGGTTTTTGCCCAGGAGAAGTAGCTAGGAAAAAATTCTCAACTTCATTGAAAAGGTTTTCAGTCAATGTTTCATCCTCTAATCCAGAAGTTGCAGCATGATTTAATTCAATATTTTCATCTTTACAATGCTCAATAAATCTTTTCAATTCATTGGGATGTGATTTAAGATAATCAATGGCAGAAACCTAAATTTTAGAATCTTTACAAAACTGAATAAAGTCAAAGGAACTACACTCCTTACCAGATTGTAAAGTCTTCACTCCTTGATTAGTATCCTACGTTTTAGGTGCTAGCTGACTTTGTTTTGCTGGAGCATCTTTTGAATCAACAACCGCCTTTGCCTTTTGTCCTCTAGTGAGCACGTTATAAGTGTGTCCATTGATAGTGGCATAACATTCTCCCTGCTTCTCTAAGTCTGATACATACTCTAAAAATAAATTTTCAAAGTCGCCATTCGAGTATGACTTAGTCTCATCACCGGACAGGGGAGAATTGGGCTCATTGGTAGTCAAAAACTGCATTCTACTGATCACATCTGGACAACTTTCACTGTCATGATCAGTAGTCAAATGAAGCACACATCCGTTCACTTTTTTAGGTGGACCCTCTATTGCTAACCTTTGTTGCAATCCAGGCAATTGCAAAGGTTTGTTACTATTCTCTTGCTCTAAAAGATTTCTTTGGTATGGATTGTTAAATCTTGGGAGCTACCTTTTCAAAGCAATCAGCTCATTTGATAACTTTTGAATCATTTCTTCTGATGAAGTGGTTCCACTTGTACTAGCTCTATTCTACATTTCACGCTTCCACCTTCCTGCAGAAATCATGTCATCCTCAAACTCTACAACATTTCTCTGAGTTGCCTCTAAATCTGCAGGTCTAGATCTCCTTAGTTCAAAATTAACCTCAGGAGGCATAGCACTGAAGAATGTTTTTAAATTGCCCGCTGTAGGTCTACTTGCTGCTAGAATTCTATTAGTAATTTTGTTGAAACTAGCAACAAAATCTCTCATGCTCATAGAAGGTAATTTCTTCACTGATGTCAATTGAGCCAACAAAGCATGCTCATCTTCAACGGTTTTAAAACGGTCTTCAAAAGTGGTTCTCATAGTATTCCAACTTGTTATAGATCCATCAGCCAAGTGATAGAACCAATCTGCAGTAGCTTCAGTAAGACTTTCAACAAATAATCTGACTGCAACATCTTCATGATTAACTCCTAAAATATTTATAGCTGTAAAAAATGCTTTTATATGTTCATCTATAGTAATCTTCCCATCTCTTGCAAACTTGGGTATATTCTTCCAGGAACCAGAAGGAAGAGGATGGTAAGCTACAAAATTGAGTGGCCCAGTAGTAGCTGCCCAAGGTGCAGCCATATTCGGTTGATTTTGCAGAGGATACTGTGGAAAATTGATAACTTGTGGAGGAACAACCCTGTGCAAAGTCAATACTTGGCAAGTTGTAGAAAATGTACTTACTACTTTTGGTGGTGATGAAGGCTTGCTTCTAGCTTGACGTCCACCTTTCCGATGAGGTACTTCTAACAAGGGAAATCCAAGTACTTCTAAATTTTGGAAAGTTGGGTCCTTTTCACCTTGTTCCCTATCACTCCTTAAGTATCTTGATTGCTCCAGAGTGATTGTTTATATAAGTACTATTTGTAACTCACTCCCTAATCTTCTTTCAAGTTCTGTGTATATTTTCAAATGCTTTCTGATCATGCAACTATTTTTCCTTCCCCAGCGGAGTCGCCAAAAATCTATTGGTAAATAGATTGTTCTTCTTTTTATACTCCTTTTATTTGCCCAATTTATATCAAAGAATAACTTTACTCAACAGTTGGGAAACTGTTTCTGAGAATATCTAGTTTCCCTCTGAATTGAGGTACAGCTCCCTATGTGAAAAATATTCAATGAATTTTGTTTCAATTCTAATCCCTACTGCAAGTATGTTCTTAACCAGAGAACAGTAGAGGAAACCGAGTTCCACCCAGGCAAGTGAAATCTCAGGCGGGGTCTAAATGCAGAGATGTTATGTTGATGATCTCCACAATCTTATGAATTTCACAACACAACAATATGAAAATGCATATTATGAAAGTATGATTATGTATGAAATGCAAATGGAGTATGCTGATGCAATTTCACAATCAATTATAACTCTCTAATTATTCTACTGATTAATGAAACCGAAAATAATGAGACAAAACTCTATTCATTCACCATTTTCAATTTAATGCAATGAAATGACATCAGATATAGTTGGACAGTAAATAGATGGTATCAGAATTGATTGTCTCTGCAATCAATTTCACACCAGAATTTGCTGACCTTTGTATTTACTTCTTTCAAAGAATTTATAGAGTTTACAATGTATCCTGCTCATAGGGACTGATGACCTTTCAATTTTCATGAATACAAAAAGATTGGGAACAAGCAACTTCAAAAATATAATGAAGAGGAAACAATTTGACTCTATCCCTTCACCTTCTCTCGCTAATATTAATCTCTTCCAATACATGATCTTGATCAATGAAAACTTCATTACCTTGAAAAATGGTGTGCCCATGATCCCTGTTGAGAGGTCTGACATAACACTTCCACCGTATTTAATTATTTCTCTATTCTGAATCCTTCCTAATTTGTCCTTTATATTAAGTTGATCCTCATAAAACATATTACAGAATAGCCCTGATTATCCTTTAGACCTGTAGTGCTTTGCCCATTTTCCAGACGTCAAAGTTAAGTGCGAGAGCGATTATAACTTAGACTAGTCGCATGATCACATAGCAATACTTTAATCTATGCGATCATGCGACCGCTCCCTGATTGGTCAACTTCCACAAGCATCTTTGGTCCCACTTGGACATGTGGAAGGATCCCACTTTACCTGCTAAGCATCTCCTGCAACATCTCAGTAAAGCGGAAGCTGTCGATGAAGGATCTATCTTTGTGCTTGCATCATATGATAACCAGTGGACATGGAACACCTTTACATGTGTCATAATCTTGCATGATCACAAAGAATCTCCCACACCATAGCGGCAAAGCGACTACTGTCAATTTAACCTCGCAGGCAAACTCTTTCCGGACCCACCAAGCTATGTGTCTCAATCCCGCTATGCCGCAAAGAAAGGCTATCGTTGATTCTAACCAAAGTGAAAATGTGAACCGGGCTCGCATTTGCTGAGGAGTCCACGTGGCTGTATCTCGCATGATCGCAAGACCAGTTTCTTAGTCATGCGATCTTGCGGGGATCGTAGATCTGGAGACCGCAGGGCTTCCACTATCTTGTTGCATGATTGGTCAACTCTACAAGCATGATCGCATCTGCACTGTTAGCGTATGCGGGTCCCAGAAGAGCACATCACTTCCCAAACTTACATTGTCGCATTATCGCATGGTATTATTTTAATCTATGCAATCATGCGACCGCTTTACCATTGGCACACGTGGATTCCAGCGGGCCCATCCATTTAGTCCCTCCTATCATCGGTGTACGTGGGTCCCAGCTACATAGTCACCTCCCAAGTTTACATTGTCGCATGATCACATGGTATTATTTTAATCTATGTGATCATGCGATCGCTCTACCATTGGCACACGTGGATTGCACTGTTGTCGATCGTGGGTCCCGGTAGGTTCATTGTTCACTTGCCTGATTTACATTGTCGCATGATCGCATGGTATTATTTTAATCTATGCGATCATGCGACCGCTCTACCATTGGCACACGTGGATTCCAGCGGGGGTCATTGATGAAGAATCTTGATTATTACATTCTCGCCAGCTTGTAACTTTGTCATTTTTGAACCAAATCACTTGCCATTTTTTGCAGTGAGCTCGTGAGGACTCAGAGAATCATGATATGCATCTCAATCATGCGAAGTATTAACCTTAATTGACTATAAAAGATATATGGGATGAGCATGAACTCAACTTTGTTGTGCCTTGAATTACACTTTCAATACTTCTTTGAAACATACACAGTCAATAACCATAATACTTATCCACATGCCCCTTAACATTATAAAGTTCAGCTTCATTGCATCTGTTCCATCATAGCTAGCTGATTCTGCCATAACATTCATCACATGAAGAGTCTTCTCCTGATTCTTTTGAATGTCTGAAACTCAAACATCATTCTTCTTGTTGAAAAGATCATCAATAGAGCACCATTTTCTTTGCCAGGTTGGGGTCTATAACCTACCCAATGTTAAAAAGATCTTTAGAACAACCCACCCGGTTCAGAGAAGGAAAAGTAATGATAGGGAAACATGGAAAAGAAATCCTACCTAAGAAAGACTTAGACCTAGACTCAGACGTAACCAGACCTGACTATAACATCAAATCCTTCCATTTTGACAGCATGGGCACAGGATGAAAAATGGGGCAACACCGTTCCAATATTGTAATGCACTTAAACCCCTTCATGAGCTATTTATTCCACATAACCGAGAAGGAATTATCCAAAGAGCCACCATTGAAGATATCAAAATGGATGATCCCATGATAACATTAAGTGCTACTTCAAACCCTCCTCAAGCTAGCTCAACGACATCAACTAAAGGAAAGGAAAAAGTGAGCTACGAGTGTCCAACCCCAAATGAAGATTCAGATTGAGCACCTAAATCAGAGATAGTACTTTACAAACCCACCAGAGAAGAAAAGGATAAAGCTAAAAAGGATAACTACAAGAAAATGAGTGAGATGATGGATACATTTGAAACACAAAGTAAAATCAGTTCCAAAGGAGTAGGGGAATACTCCATTTCCTTATTTGACTTGCCCACATCTCCAAGAACACATGGAAAACCATCAAAAGAACACCTACCTCACAAGTATAACTCTTACTTCATGAGAGAAAGTGACAAAGAAACATTTGACAAGGAGGAGAATGAAGTCCTTCAATGGCTTTATCATGACAAAGATGATACCTCAAGTACTCCCATAAAAATAATTCAGCATATCAACATTCAAACTGATCACTATGGGAAAGGATTTGAGATCATGCAGAAAATGGGATACAAGGGAAGAGGAACCTTAGGCCGAAGAAATAGAGGTTTACTAGAGCCCATTGAACCCGCTTGGAGGGCAAAAGAAGAAAGATTAGGGGTAGGTTACCAATACAAAGGAGAAAGCTCCAGCCCAATGCATGATTTCTATCCTCAAGTGAATACAGTGGAATTCGATGGTGATAGTGATGATTCCCAAGATTATGAGTGGGACACTCTATCCAATGAATCATGTCATGATAAGGAGATAGTCACAATACATACTTATGAAAAGATCCCAAGGCAAGAAACTCAAGACAATGAAGAGCCTAATATACAAGATCTTAAAATAGGACAAGCACCTACTAGTCCGCCATGGATAGATACATTTTGGATGCCTTTAGAGGAGGGAGAATCAAATTTTAGTTTTAATCCGCTAATGGTTTTTCCCACACTATTTCCCGTAGAATTTGACGAGGACTCAAGTGAAGGGGATTTCGATCCTTCTTCCATGGACCATCTTGAGGAAGCTCACATCATAGATCTAAATGATACAATGTATGAACCCTCAAACAAAGTCATGTCCATAAACCCAATTGATGATAACTTGCCTAATGAAACCTTATCCTTGATAAATTCCCATCTTATTGATTGGGACCAAACCGATCCAAGTGACTTGCTTTATTTTCCAAATGACCAAGCAATGAACCAATACCTTAATACGGTTGAACCCTCTTTCACCAACGAATTTGATACAGACATGATGAGAACAACGGGGGTCCAATCTCTTAGTCAAGAGAAAAAAATAAAAAAAATAAAAAAATGAAAAGTTCTAGTGATGAAAACCACTATGTGGCAGCACTAGAACCAAAAAAAGTAAAGATAAAAGATGTTTCCTATGGTGAAAACCCAACTGTGGCACCAAAGGAAGAGAGATTGGATACCCTACCTGAGCATGAGGAAGAAAGGTTGCCAATTCTCATAGAGCTGACAGAAAAGGTCAACATTGGGACAGAATTGGATCCAAAATTTATACACTTGGCCGCATCACTTATACCTCTAGAAAGAGAGGATTTCATCAAGTTTTTCCAAGAACAACACGTGAAATTTGCATGGTCATATGCCAACATGCTCAGATTGGATCGTAACTTCATAATGCACCATTTGAATGTTAGACCAGGGGTTAATCCCCTCAAACAAAAGTTGAGAAAAATGCACCCACATATAGCTCTCTTAGTCAAGGCAGAATTAGAAAAATTGTTGAAATTGGGATTCATAAGAGCAATAGCTTATGCTAAATGGATATCTAATATTGTGCTGGTCACCAAGCATGACAAATCCATTCGTGTATGCACAGATTTTCAAGACTTGAATGTTGCATGTCCTAAGGATGACTTCCCACTTCCAAGCATTGATGCAATAGTTGACTTGACAATAGGTCACTCCATGTACTTATTAATGGATAGTTTCAGCGGATATCATCAGATAAAAATTGCACCCGATGACCAAGAGAAGACAGTCTTTACACGTCCTTGGGGTACCTTTTGTTGGAACGTTATGCCCTTCGGCCTTAAAAATGTCAGAGCCACATATCGAAGGACAATGACAACTATCTTCCATGATATTATGCACACCTTTCTAGTGGATTATGTAGATGACATATTGGCCAAGTCCCAAAAAAGAGAGGAACACCTATAGATCCTAAAAAAGATATTCATTCGGTTGGAGCAATTCAAAGTGAGGCTTAATCCAAAAAAATGTGCCTTTGGTGTCCAATCCAGTAAATTGTTAGGCTATATAGTTTCAGTAAAAGGGATTGAAGTGGATTCGAAAAAAGTATAGGCAATAATGGATATGGAGATCCCCAAGAACATAAGCCAAATGAGGTCTCTACAAGGAAAAATACAATCCATAAGAAGGTTCATTTCTCAATCGGCTGAAAAATGTCATTCATTCACAAGGTTGCTACACAAAGATACTATTTTCATGTGGGATGAAGAATGTGACCAAGCCTTCACTTTATTGAAGGCTTATCTAATAAATCCACCTATCCTAATGCCACCAATTAAGGGAAAACCATTGCTGTTGTACATATCCGCTACTGAAAGGTCTTTAGGAGTGCTTTTGGTGCAAGAAGATGAGCAAGGAAAAGAAAGAGCAATCTACTATTTGAGTAGGACATTGATCAAATACGAACTTAACTATACATTTATGGAAAGGGATTGTCTAGCGGTTGTCTTTGCATCTAAAAAATTGAGACATTATATGTTGATGCACAAGGTGAAACTAATTGCCAAAATTGATCCTCTAAAGTATTTGCTAAGAAAAACTGCCTTAATGAGTAGGATAGCAAAATGCGTCATGATATTGAGTGAGTTCGACATTGAGTATGTGGATAGGAAGGAAATAAAAGGACAAGTGATAGTAGATCACTTAGCTAAAAACCCAATGACTTCTACACAAACCATTCAAGTAGAATTTCTGGATTCCGCAATTGTCAACATAGAGGCTAAAACATGGAAGTTATACTTTGATGGCTCATATACACAAGGAGGTTCCAGGGCCGGCATATTATTGGTTACTCCTCAAGGGTACACCATTCCTAAGTCCTACAAGCTCTTTTTCCCATGTACAAACAATATAGCAGAATATGAGGCTCTAGTCATTGGCATTAAAATGGCTTTAGAATGGAACATCATCGAGCTACAAATATATGGAGACTCTCAACTCATCATCAATCAAGTCAACAATGAATACAATACCAAAGATGAAAATTTAATGCCATATAAGACCATGATTGATGGATGGAAGAAATACTTTGCCTTGATCACTTTTGAGCAGATTCCGAGAGAGAAAAATAGAGCAGTTGATGCAATGGCCACCTTGGCTTCCTTATTACAAAAACCATATCAGAATGAGAAGTACAAGTTCTTGGTGGAAGAGTTGGTGAAACCGGCATTTGACCTTCCCGAAACCCAAATTTTTTCCCTACTTCATGGACATGACTCACCTTGGTATGGCCCTATATATACCTATCTCAAAGACCAAGTGTTACCTTTAGACCAATCCCGAGCCCAAAAATGAAATTTCATATGCCAATCAGCCCGTTACATAATCCTTTCAGAGACATTGTATCGTAAGGGTATTGACGGGATGTTACTTAGATGTCTAGAGGAAGAAGAATCTAAGTTAGCTTTACATAAGGTTCACGAAGGCATTTGCAGTCACACTCAAGTGGTTTAAACCTAGCCAAAAAAATCCTTTGCTTAGGGTATTTCTGGAAGATCTTAGAGAAATATGCTTGTCACTTTGTCAAAATATGCCGCAAATGTCAATATCATGGTGACATGATACATGTACCGGCACAAGAATTACACCCATTTGTTACACCATGGCCATTCTATCAATGAGGATTTGACTTGATTAGGGTAATCTACCCACCTTCTTCAAATGGTCACAAATACATCATAACCGCAACCGAGTATTTCACTAAGTGGGTAGAAGCGGTTCCTTTGATCATGGCCACGGGTAAACAAATTTCCATGTTCATCTTGAATCACATCATTTGTAGATATGGTATTCCTCATGCCATAATAACAGATAATGGAAAGAAATTCAAAAATAAAGATGTGAATGAACTTTGTGCTACATTTCATATCACTCACCATTCTTCATCCATTTATTATCCTCAAGGAAATGGACAAGCCAAAGCTACAAATAAGAACATTTTGAAAATCTTGAAAAGATTGGTAAATAAATTAGGAAGAGATTGGCATGTGCAAATCAATCCAGTATTATGGGCCTATAGAACTAGCATTCAGACACCTACAGGAGCCATGCCATTTTCATTAGTCTATGGAGCTAAAGCTATTCTACCATTGGAGGTTGAAATCCTGTCTTTACGAATATCATTGCAAGGGTTGCTAATAGATGAAGACTATAGAGTTTCTTGACTTCAACAATTAGAGTTTCTTGAAGAACACCAAACATGAGCCTATGAACACCTGAAAGTGTATCAAAACAAAATCTCAAGGAATTACAATAAGCATATCAAACCAAGAGTCTTTCAGGTGGGAGACTTAGTGTTAAGAGAAAACCCAAAGAATCAAGCTGACAAGGAAAAGAAAGGAAAACGGGAGGCTAATTGGCTTGGTCCATTCATCATTGTTTCTTCATTTGGAACGGGAACTTATAAGTTAGCAGATTGTGAAGGAGAAGAACTTCAAGAGCCTATCAACAGTATTCATCTAAAGAGGTTCTACACATGAGGTAGATGAAAGAATATAAAGAGCATCAAATGAGGAGCATCATATTTATTGTACATAGTCAAAGAGATCTTGAAAAATACAAAAAAATACAAAAAAAAAATACAAAAAAAATACAAAAAAAAAAATTGAAAAAAGAGAAAAAGTGCCTTGGTGAAAACCTAGCAATAGGCACCTTGGTAGTAAAAAAAGAGAAAAGAATCCAAAGGGTGACAACTTGGTAAACAAGCACCTTTTGTTCCCTTAAGTCATTTCCTAGTTGCATGTGTCCATATTGCATTTCCATCATCCCATTCATAAAACTGTCATTGCATTCGTCATTTGTGCATAAGTCATAATAAAGCCTTTCAGTCACATTGTTACTTTTCCTATAGCCCTAAGTTTGTTGCACGATCACATTTATCACTTGGGGGAAGGAAAGGATTGGAAATTTGGTACCAAATGGATTCACTAGTGCTACAATCAGTCATGTCAGAGAGAGACTTATCAAAGCTTCAAAAAACTGGAAAGTTTATCGAACCTTTGATGGATATCATTGTTCAAACCCAAGTATTTTGATCCTACAACTTGAACCTCGAGCCTTCATTGACTTTATTATTTGGGATTAAAAATTGACAAACCACCTTAAAGATTAGAATGCTTGGAAATACTTTTTGAAAATCATGAAACATTGCAAAACACTTGAAGCTTTCTTTTGATAATCTTTATGAAATTGACTTTTATCACATCTTTTGAGCTAATCGATGATGTTTCGACTAGATTAGCCATGATAGAGACATGATATTTTCTTTCCTTTGAGTGATTTTTTTAAGGAAGATTCATCAACTTATGAGAATTCATCTAATGACATGGTCATCAAAGAACCATCGAGGACTATCCCATAAGAGGAAGGATCGACCTTTGCTTGTTTATGTAAACATATACCTTGGCTATTTATATCTTCCATATCTTAATACCAAAAATCCACTTGCAACATTGAATCCATTGACACCGGTATTCATACTCCCATAGTTTGGTCATCCAACTAGGGAGGGTTGTACTAGTTTCAAAAAGATGTTACCAAAAAGTGATAGAAAGCAATATTCATATCATCATGATGTGGTTAGTAATGGTTGTACTTTCTTTCTGGTCCCAAAATGCTCAATGATGAAAATTTATCTCTATGGCATTTCTTTGCTAAAAATATAGTGACACTTAGTTGCATTGCATTGCATTATCATATTAGATTACTTGCATTTATCATGTTATATTAATTGCATTTATTTGTTGTTAATTTTCCAAGGACAAGGAGGTACATTAATAATCTTGGTTAGTCGAAACATTACAAAAGGAGGGGTTCAATCAAACATCTTACTCTTGGATATCAATCAAACAAAGGAAATGAGAATTATCTTTTTCATTCATGCATAGCATTAATCATTAATCATTGTTCATTTATGAGAAAAGCAGAAAAAGAAAGGAAAGGCTCATTACTCATACATCATTTGCATACATGTAGTTAAGGATAGAATTGCATACATTAAAAATTCCAAAAACATAGAGGCATTCATATGCATTTTCATAAAACATTCTGTATCCATACATTGAAAAACCAGAAAACATGTCCAAGATCATCCATCAATGCATTCATCTATATATATCATAAAATAAGATACATTGCATCCATAGCATAAATCAAAGTAAATGCATATAAAACATCATATAGCTGCACAAAAAGATAATCTCATAACCAACTCATCAAGAGAACCAAGGATGTATATCATCATATAGATCATCATAAAAAGTGTTCATCAACATCAAAGATCCATCAAATCAGTATATCAAGATACAATGTCATACAAAGTGATACATCAAAGAGTTTCGATCAATCACAACAACATGAAACATGATACAATGACATCAATAATGAGAAAATCTATCATCCATAATCAAGATCCATCCCCAGCACCAGATCCATCTGGAGCCCCGATCCTATTTATCCTGTGAGGGAGGAGCCTGAGAAGTGCTTGCTATACTAGGTCTCTAAATCACATGAGTCATGAACTACTACATCAAGAGAGCTACATGATCCAATCTACCCACAATAGTAGATATATCTGTCCTCATCGCCTACATATCTCGTGATAGACTATCCATGCTAGGAGCAGCCTGAGAACTCTATCCCATATCCTATGACTGCTGCACCTATGGAGGAACCTGTTGATCCTATCGAGGCACCTGCTGTGCTGGAACCTCATCCTGCTAAGCTAAGGCAACTCTCTGCAACTGAACTAAAGGATCTTGTCCAACCGGAATCTGCCTAGTAGCATCTACATGAACCTGTCTCTGTTGTCTCTAATGTCTCTGGTGTCTCTGCTACCTATCACCTACTCCTACTCTAGGGCATACAATCTCAGCTGCATGATCATCCCTAGCTCTATCCCTAGCATGCCCACCTCTCACTCGTGGTCCATCACCTGCTCTACCAATAACCTGAGGATCTCTCTATCCTCATCATCTTGTTGTCTCCTACCACCACCACCACCACCATCATCTCTCTCATCTCGATCAGGGATATGCTATGCTAGATTAGTAAAATGAAGAAACCTATTATGAGACCACTAGTCTCAATACTCATGGGACATCCCTGCATCAGCAACACCTGGAAGCATCTCCCATCTGCAATATCCCAAACTAGCAATCTAATCATATGAAAACTGGTAATCAATCATAGGACCCCACATCGATCTCTCTACTTGTACTTGAGCATATAAAGCTGCACCTTGAGGCATATCCTGTACACGACCATACTAACTAAAAACTCTGCCAAAGTAGAAGTGCTCAATAGTAGTAGTAGTATGACCAATCATCCAGCGAGGAGCAAACATATAGGGTAGCTCATCATTGTCCTCTTTCTAGTGCTCACAACCAATGTATGGTCACCACTAAACCTGATCAAGATCATCTATCTATCGCTGCCAATAATCAAGATGACCTAAATGGTGCTGAACAACCATACCGCTATATAGAAAAGCATATGGGTAACCACACTGTCGAATCCTGTCAGAAATAGGCCTAGTAATGGAAAGGTGTTCCCATACCTACAACTGGAGAATAACTACCCCGGCTGACAAAGAAGCACTCTCTCTATAAACTACCTCATGTAAATCATGGTAGAGCTAGGCAAGAACACATGAGCCCCAATCAAAGCATCGAGGATGAGCAAGGAAATCCTCCAGAATCCTACCCCATCCGATTGAAAAACCACGACCTCACCGGTCAAGAAGAAGTAAACCACTGATAAGTGTACCAAGTACCACTAGCAATGTAGGTTTTAAAGAAAACTATGGCCAAGTGATGTTATCATCATCTATGGTATTATCCCCAAATACTCTTCGGCAGACTGTGGAATCATATATGGAATCGTAGTAAACTAACTCTCCTCTGCATGGGATGCATAGCAATCTATACACATCCTCGGGCATGATAGTCATCTCTCCAAAGGGAAGATGGAAGGTATTGTGGTCAGAGTGCCATCACTCCACCACAAAAATCAATAGACCATGGTTTAGCTAAAACCGTGGAAGGTCAAGTAGAAAGCTCAGACCGCATATCTCAACAACACGATACTCAACAACAGTAAGTGCCTGACCAAGATCAATGACCCATGATGCAACCGATCAGATGTATAAAACAAGAAAGAGTGCTTGTTGGCAAAACAAAGGAATCATATCAGTATACCATTTCAAGGAATTATCTAAAGTCAGTCAGTTCTATCAAAAGTATCAATTAATCACACCCAGTACCATTTGTTTGTGTCTCTGTGTCCCGAGGACGAAGTAAGCAGTATTAATCATATCGGTTTTCACACTGATTGATTTATCCTACCAAACCTATCCTATCAGATTGACAAATCACATTCATTGGTACCACTATCCTGATATCATTAATCAATTATTTTGTTTAAACGCAACAGACCTAATCTTATCATCAGAATCGATCATCTAAGGTTATCAAATTTTTCATTAGAAAACATCAAGTAAAAGTGCAAAATTTTCAAAATCCTTAGGCATGATTTTAATCATTCCACGCAACATTTCACCTTAAGCAGTATAGAAATAATGTTACGCGATACTTTGTTGGTGTTACATGGTAATTCCGATATCAGGCGACATTAAAACCTGCTAGGGGACGTTGAATCAAGCCTAGGTGATAATGGAAATCTATGGTTTCATATGCGTAAAAACATATGCAAAAGGACTTAAAACCCTACCTTAACATGACATTGAAGTTTTCTTAGGCGAGAATGAAAAATTTATAAGCGAGAGTTTACCACGTGGAGGCATGAGTAAAAGGTGCAGATGCTATATTAAAAAGGGCTAAGCGATAACAAATTTATGCTATGTGTGACTTTACAAATTTGAAGCAATGATTAAAAGTAAAATTTGCAATAAATGTGATAAATCAAGCAATAAATGCAAAAAGTGAGTTCATAATGACTCACTGGAGGTCCGTAGTCAGGTGGTCTCGCATAATGCTGACACCTCTCAAACTGATGCTCTCTGATAGGGACAACCATCTCGAAAATCACCGTGGGACCAGAGCAAAATCACCAAAGTAAAAAATGCAAATGAATAGTAAATCAAGGTTTTTCAATGTATTTAAGCTAATTTGACCTAATTTTGGAGGTGAAATTTGGCTTAGAGCTATATTAACCTATCAAATCAACTGGGGCATATTCTTGAATCATCGCATATCATCAAGATTTTCAGAAATAAAAACATATTCAATAAATCAAACATCATCAAATTGTACAAATCAAGAAATCAATATGTTTTATTTTTGAGGGGGCATCAAAGTATCAAATCAAACATCATTGGAATCAGTGGGGTATCAAATTTTTTTTAATCATTATCAAGAGGTATATCATTTTATCAATATCAGAAGTATATCATATCATAAGCAACATATCAAAAATATCATATTAGAGGCATATCAGGGAATCAACAATCAGGACCTAAAAAGTGATTAGGATCAAAAAAATCTTTGAATCAATGTTCTTCGCACATCAATTCAAAGAGGGGCATTTGTAGACACTAAAAAATGGGCAAGTGCTTTTAAATTGCAATAATCATGAAAATTCAATAAAAAAATGGATCAAATCATTAAAATGGACATTTATTAAATCAAATTAGACAAAAATAATTAAAGCAAAAGAAAAATCAAATAATGATGTTAAATAATTAAATCAAAGCTTAAAGAGGTGAAAAACACTACATAATTGATTTTAATCAATTAGTTGTATAGTTGTTTAAATCAAAAATCAAAATGAACCTATTACCCTTTCATGGCTAAATTTAATTAATTAATTAATTGAATAATTCCTAATATCTTTCAACAAAGTTGAGCAACCAATGAGAATTAAGTACAAAAAGGCACAAATCACTCAAAAAGGATGAATCTCAATCACTCATTCTAAAGTTTCAATCTCATCCACTCAATCTCTTCCTTTTGTCCAAAGCTTTGAGACAAGCATTTAAATTGTCTCCCCATTTATGAACAAAGCAAAGTATTTGACTCAACCAAAGGTAAATCATGGTTACTTCACTCCATCCCCTACCCTTGGAAATTTACTATAAGTATGAAGCATTTTGAGAGCAATTCCCATCTTAGAAATTCATTTGCAAAGCATTGTTATTATAGGCAATTGAAGAGCATTCTAAGAGCATTTAGAGAAATTTGAATATCTTTATATCAATTTGAGCTAGAATTATCATTGAAGAAGCATTATAGCAACATACATTCTCATTTTAGAAGTGTCACTAGTGGAGATTGAGCTGAGAGCTTCACTTACCACATCTTTCTAGAGAACCATGAGATGCTATAGATCATAGTTTCAATTTTAATTAGATTTGCATTGTTTTTACTTTGAGTTGTTACTAATTTGATCTTAATTTCATGAAGGTGATTATCATCATCACACACATACATTGTTTATGAGCTCACTATTGAATACTGACATTGTTTACATCTTTTCACTTAGAATGCTTGATGACCCGCGAGGTTTGAGAGCTAGGGCATCGTTGCTATTACCTTCAAGGCATTGTGTGAAGTATTTGATCTTTCTTTATTTGTTTTGTTGTTGATATTCACTATGTGGTACTCCCCGTTTATGATCATTTCACGAGGAAATGTATTGATGGCTCGTGGGCTGCAAGCTAGGGCATCATACATTGTTCATGAGCTCACTATTTAATACTGACATTGTTTACATCTTTTCATTTGGAATGCTTGATGATTTGTGAGCTTTGAGAGCTAGGGCATCATTTCTATTACCTTTAAGGCATTGTGTGAAGTGTTTGATCTCTCTTTATTTGTTGATATTCACTATGTGGTACTCCCCGTTTATGATCATTTCATGAGGAAATGTCTTGATGGATCACGGGCTACAAGCTAGGGCATCATACATTGTTCATGAGCTCACTGTTTAATACTGACATTGTTCATGAGCTCACTATTTAATATTTGGCTAGGCCATGTAAATGGTACCAAGCCAACCCAATCAGCCCAACAAAATGTGTCATGTTTATCTTTGTCAAATACATTTGTTCACCATTTTTTTCTTGTTCTTCACACAAATATTGCATCAAAAGTAATTATAAATAATGATTCAAAGAAAATAGAAACAACTACAATAGATTAGACCCCAAAAGAATACAATCAAGGAGAAATAGTGCCCTAATCAGAGACAAAATGAACTCTTAATGTAAGCAAGCATGGAACCAACGAGGGGAAAGTAAGGCACCAACTAGACTCGGGAAAATATAGCATCCGGAATCATAGAGGATGTTGACAGAACAAGGAGGTTAGCCCACACAAATTTCATACCTTGCCCACACAAGATCAACTGTAAAGATCTTAGCCTTGTTCTCCCTTGAATTCACAATAAGAACAGTTAAAATTGAATGCTCTTAGTTTTTATTCAAATCTATTCAAAACTCCTATGAATTCACTGTGCATCAGGTATGACATATGAAGGAATGAATTTGAAATAAGAAAGAAAAATATTTTTGTTTAAAAACTAGCATAATTAAGCCTCAAACAAAAAAAATTGCAAACGTATAAACTTACAAGCTATATACACCACCTTGATATGTAGAAAAGGTCTTAGCCTTCTTCTCTCCTGAAATCATAATAGGAACAAATAAAATTCAATACTCTTAGTTTTTATTCAAATCTATTTGAAACTCCTATCAGCTCATTGTCTAATAGTTAAACTAACCTATGACTTCAAAGGAGGAATTATGATATATAGTTGTAGGTACTTATCTCTTCTATAATGATGGAGGAGTTAAAGGTAATGATGAATAAGGTTGCTTCTATTCGATCATACATAAATATACTTATTGTTTGAATTTGAGCTCGGGCATCATGCAATGTTATTGGTGTCATTGCATGCTTGCTGCTGTTGTGCACCATATATTGTTTTATACACTGTTTATTTCATTGAGATCATGAGCTTGG
This sequence comes from Chamaecyparis obtusa, assembly GCA_027943335.1. Taxonomy (NCBI): domain Eukaryota; kingdom Viridiplantae; phylum Streptophyta; class Pinopsida; order Cupressales; family Cupressaceae; genus Chamaecyparis; species Chamaecyparis obtusa. The sequence continues at coordinate 763,359 of BSBK01001051.1, read as the reverse complement.
TATTTGTAATGTATTTTCTGTTATTGGATCAATGCTACCATGTTGTTGATTCTGTGTATGGCTTGACTATGCACATGCATAATTGTAGATGAGGATCAGTAATAGGGTGCCAGGAATTGCCTAGATCCTTTGGATCTAACCCCATCTTTTTCTTCCTTGTAGGTTTTGGATCATACAAGAGCATACTGGATTGAACCTCGGGTCAACACTTCATTATTTCAAGGAATGTCTGGTACCTTCATTATTTATGTTCATCCACTTATGTATGTTTGCATTCATTCATATTCTTCTGAAATTTGGCTATTAGTGACCATTTAGGACCATTCTTGATGTTTTTGGGTCATTTGATGAAAAGATGTAAATAGGGACATCGGTAATAAAATAGGGATATCTTAATAGGGATATATTAAGATTAATATCGTAAGTAAAAATATTACATAGTGGCATTCAGATTAAGTACAATATGAATTCACATGCCTTTAATTACGATACACTTTTGAAATTATCACTCATTGGTCATTTGACAATTCAAGATATAAGTATTAGAATATAAACTATTGTAAAAGGAAGAAACACATATGTATCATCATTTTATACAAAATATAAAAGTATCCCACATACACACATTTGCTATTATAACAACCATCATCTAATCCCATGGTGTACTAGTCTCAAGGTAAGAACAATTTACTTAAGCCATCATATAAGTATCATCCTAAATTTTAAATAGACATTGACTATGGATATACAACACTGAGCCATCATAAATTACAGAGTTTCACTACAATTTCTATGTCCACTTACAATCATCCTACTACTTACACTGCAATTTCTATGTCTACTTACAATAATAAATTATATGAGTTTCACTACAATTTTTATGTCCACTGCCATTAAAATATATCACTCCTCCTGTTATATAGCATCCTTCTCATTAAGTGTTGCCATTAAAATATATCACTCCTCCTGTTATATAATGTATATGCATACTTGTTTAAAATGTCATACTTGTTGCTCTTTAATATTATTACCATTTCACTCAAATTTACATGACATTAAAGCCAACCCCAAAATGTATACACACATGTAATATATCACTCCTCTTGTTATATAATGTATAGGCATACTTGTTTAAAATGTCATACTTGTTGCTTTTAATATTATTACCATTTCATTCAAATTTACATGACATTAAAGCCAACCCCAAAATGTATACACACGTGTAAGTATAGGAGAAATTGGATTCAACAACTATTGAAAAAAAAAACTATACCAATAGCAGCTTACAAGAAACTATACTCATTCTTACCACACCATACCTCAGCATCATAATGCTTATCATTTTCAAGCTTGAGTGAGGCTTCATACCATGCATCGTCCGTAGATTTGTACACAACACTGATTTAGGCTGGGGGTAAACTACATGTGTCATGTAAACAACATGATTGAATGCAATCTCTTTTGTGTGTTTTCAAGAGTTTTCCCACCAATACAAGCATAAATAACGCATTGAATGTAATCTACGAACAATGTGTGGTATGAAGTCTTGCTAAAGCTTAAAATATATCACTCCTCATGTTATTGTCAAAATTAAATTCAAATATTTATCAAAACATTTATTTTTGTAGAATTAAGATATCCTTATCTCAATAATAAAACAATCTTGCATAATAGCTTTTGAATCACATTAACACACACCCATACTTGTGTTTACCACACCATACCCCAGCATCATAATGAATTGCACAAGTTACAAGAGAATAATACAAACTTAGTGAATTCATCACCATCACAACTTGCGCCCTCACAAACTGCCCTTTGTTCTATACATTAGGATCATAAAGTGATGCAGAGGGATGTGGTGGACTTTAAGGTCTTTGGAAATTTATAAGGGAAATACAAAACTTACAAGGTTTTACCCCAAAATGGCCTAAGGACACCTAATAGCTCAAAGTAAGTGTACACCAGACTAAACACTCTCAGCATTGTACCTAGTTTTTAGGCCTACAATGGGGTCATTTTACAAAGGAAGTATACACCAGACTTTAACCCAATCCTCCAAACCCTAGACAGTCTTATGTTTGGACTCCAATTAGAGATTTTTGCAATTGATTTTAACCATTGAACAGTTTAGACCCAAAAGCCCCAAAATCCTCTTCAAGCCCTAAAAATGAGGGTTTTCTAATTAGATGGTCTCCAGACATTTTCTTATTGATCTGATGGATTCAACACCTTGAGTTTAACACATGAACACTTTAGTGTTCATATGTTGAAATCATAGGTTAGTTTAAAATGGAGAGGGGTCTCAAAATATCGTAAGTAAAAACATTACACAGTGGCATTCAGATTAAGTACAATATGAATTCACATACTTTTAATTATGATACACTTTTGAAAATATTGTCATTATATATATATATATATATATATAGAGTCAAGTAATAAAATCTTATAAAACAACATACATTTTGTGAAGTGTTTGATCTCTCTTTATTTATTTTGTTGTTGATATTCACTATGTGGTACTCCTGTTTATGATCATTTCATGAGGAAATGTCTTGATGGCTCATGGGCTGCAAGCTAGGACATCATGAATTGTTTATGAGCTCACTGTTTGAGCACCTAATGTCCCTATTTGATTGGTCGGTGCTATATTTTTTATATTGATGCTATTAGATCAAATAGGGACATCAGTAATAAAATAGGGACATCAGTAATAAATAATACACTTACTATTTTAAATTTGAGCTCAAGCATCATGCAATGTTATTATTGTCATTGCATGCTTTCTGTTGTTGTGCACCATAACAACAACAAGAATGCAATGTTATGAAATTTTGGGATTAAATTGGTGAGTTTGTATACTTTCTCCATTTTAAACTAACCTATGACTTCAAAGGAGGAATTATGAAACATAGTTGTAGGTGGTTATCTCTTCTATAATGATGGAGGAGTCAAAGGTAATGATCAATGAGGTTGTTGCTATTAGATCATACATATATTAATACACTTACTGTTTGAAATTTGAGCTCGGGCATCATATATTATTTTATACACTGTTTATTTTATTGAGACCGTGAGCTTGTCATTTGTAATGTATTTCTTGTTATTGGATTAATATTGCCATAGTGTTGAGGTTGTAGATGTCCTTTTACTGATCTTGTATAAACAACATATATACCATGTTGACTCACAACCCATGAGGTGTTGCTTGATAACACATTTGACATCATACTTTTTGCTCCATTTTGGTCTTGATTTACTCACTGCATGCATATGTTTCATGAGTGCACATGTTCTGTAGCATAGTTCATTTTAGAAGTGTATGGTTTGACTATGAACATGCATAATTACAGATGAGGATTAGTAATAGGGTGTCAGGCATTGCTTAGATCCTTTGGATCTAACCCCATCTTTTCCTTCCTTGCAGGTTTGGGATCATACATGAGCATATTGGATTGAACCCTAGGTCAACACTTCATTACTTCAGGAAATGTTTGGTACCTTCATTATTTATGTTCATCCACTTATGTATGTTTGCATTCATTCATATTCTTCTGGAAGTTGGCTATTAGTGACCATATAGGACCATTCTTGATGTTTTTGGGTCATTTGATGAAAAGATGTAAATAGGGACATCGGTAATAAAATAGGGATATCTTAATCTTTATGAGCTCAAATTCAAATAAGTAAGTGTATTATTTTATTACTGATGTCCTTATTTGATGTTCCTATTTTATTACTAATGTCCCTATTTGATCTAATAGCATCAACATAACAAACAGAGCACCGACCAATCAAATAGGGACATGAGGTGCTCAAATAGTGAGCTCATAAAATAATATATTTAGTCTTAATAAAATCTTATAAAAGGATATATATTGTGTGAAGTGTTTGATCTCTCTTTATTTATTTTTGTGTTGATATTCACTATGTGGTACTCCCCATTTATGATCATTTCATGAGGAAATATCTTGATGGCTCGCGGGCTGCAAGCTAGGGCATCATACATTGTTCATGAGCTCATTGTTTAATACTGGCATTGTTTACATCTTTTCATTTGGAATGCTTGATGACCTGCGAGCTTTGAGAGCTAGGGCATCATTTCTATTACTTCAAGGCATTGTGTGAAGTGTTTGATCTTTCTTTATTTGTTTTATTGTTGATATTCACTATGTGGTACTCCCCGTTTATGATCATTTCTGTTGGAAATATAGATGCAGTAACTGAGAGGGGGGGGGGGGGTGAATTAGTTAACCACAAAAATATTACCACTGATCCCTTAAATATCTTAACAAATTATTTACTGTGCCACTTGGTAAATATATAGAGAAATGTTGAAAACTTGATCCTTGAAGTGTGTAATAATTAAACTGTTCTTAAGCATTCATCACTGATTAACTTACATGAATAAAGAAAATAACATGAACACAAGAGACACCAAATTTACCGTGGAAACCCAATATGGGAAAAACTACCAATGTAACTAGTTACTATTTTTCACTCTTCTGAAGTGATGCCCGGTTAGAAGCCAACTCGGTAAAAAGTTACAAAACACACTGTTAGGTGTGACCTTGTTAGAGGATTTAATCACCCTGCTAGGAGTGGCCTTGTAAAAGGTCTTGAAACAATTCAATAGAACTGTTACCTTGTTAGAGGATTTACAAAATGGTTGTTAAACCAACTCGGTTAAGAGATTTTGATATCACTGCTACAATTGCTAGAGAGTAACAATGAAATGACCTATAACTGAATTGCTGAATATAGAACTCTGTTCTATTTCACTAGATCCTTACTGATCAATTAAATCTTTGCTGCTCCTCAAGGATATCTAACCATCCTTCAAAATTCGCACACACCTTTCTTCAAAATGATTTCTGCATGCTGTATATCTTTTATTCACCACTTGACCTTCTATATATATATGCCATTTCATAATCATTTAGATTTTCAAGTCGGCACTAATAATTATTATAACAGTCGGCTGGGATAAACAAACTGTAATAACAAAATTCTTTGAAAGGGCCGACCTTGCTCGGTAAACATTAATCCTAAAAAGATTTCCTTCGGTGACCGAGAGAACTCGGTAACCACAGTGAATTCTGCAACATCCTTTGGAGACCGAGAGAGCTTGGTAACCACTAATTTTCCTTCGATAACCGAGGAGGCTCGGTTAACACTGTTACCCTGTCATGTTTCCTTTAGACACCCGAGAGAACTCGGTAGACACTAAAAATCGCCTAGTTGACCAACTGAACTCGGTAGATACTGAGAAACATTTAGCTGACCGACTGAACTTGGTAGATACTGAGAACAATAAATGATATGACATTTGTGTGACATCAAAGACAACACATAGCTAATCCAACAATGTCCTTCAGACAATTGTATCCAACACATTTCATGAGGAAATGTCTCGATGGCTTACAGGCTACAAGCTAGGGCATCATGCATTGTTCATGAGCTCACTATTTGAGCAGCTCATGTCCCTATTTGATTGGCTAGTAATCAAATAGTGAGCTCATAAACAATGCATGATGCCTGAGCTCAAATTCAAAATAGTAAGTGTATTATTTTATTAAGACTAAATATATTATTTTATTAAGATTTTATTAAGACAAAGTATTTTGGATTAGTTTTATGTTGTTTTATAAAATTTTATTAATACTAAATATATGATGTAAACTCATAATTATACTTGATATATATATACTTCAAAGGAGGAATTATGAAATATAGTTGTAAGTAGTTATCTCTTCTATAATTATGGAGGAGTGAAAGGTAATGATCAATGAGGTTGCCGCTATTAGATCATACATTAATACACTTACTATTTTGAATTTGAGCTCGGGTATCATGCAATATTATTGTTGTCATTGCATGCTTGCTGATGTTGTGCACCATATATTATTTTATACACTGTTTATTTCATTGAGACAGTGAGCTTGGTTTTTCTTTCAGAAGTGTATGACTTGACTATGCACATGCATAATTGTAGATGAGCATCAGTAATAGGATGTCATTCATTGCTTAGATATTTTTTATCTAACCCCCATATCTCTTTTCTTTGCAGGTTCTGGATCACACAGGGGCACACTAGATTCATACCCGAGTCAAAAATTCATCACTTCAGGCAATGTCTGGCACCCTTATTATTTATGTTCATCCACTTATGTTTTGAATTTGAATTTGAGCTCATAAAGATTAAGATATCCTACTATTTTGAATTTCTATGTGCTTTGAGCCAAAGAAATTTTTGTAATTTTGAAAAAGAAAGTGTCATTTGTAATTTTTGTGAATTCGAAGAGCTGTTGCGAAGATGACACTGCACTTTTGTGTGGCACGAAGAGGGCATTGATTATGAGCTCACTGTTTGAGCACCTTAATTTCATTTTGATGACATTTGTTGATTTAATGGCACAATATGAATGTTAATAGTGGCATTTTTTACATCTTAACATTTGGAATGCTCGATGACCCATGAGCTTTGAGAGCTAGGGCATTGTTGCTATTACCTTCAAGGTATTGTGTGAAGTGTTTGATCTCTTTTTATTTGTTTTGCTGTTGATATTCACTGTGTGGTACTCCCTGTTTATGATTATTTCAAGAGGAAATGTCTTGGTGGCTCGCAGGCTACAAGCTAGGGCATCATACATTGTTTATGAGCTCACTATTGAATACTGGCATTGTTTACATCTTTTCATTTGGAACATGCTTGATAACTCGTGAGATTTGAGAGCTAGGGCATCATTGCTATTACCTTCAAGGCATTGTGTGAAGTGTTTGATCTCTCTTTATTTGTTTTGTTGTTGATATTCACTATGTGGTACTCCCCTTTATGATCATTTCACGAGGAAATGTCTTGATGGCTCACGGGCTGCAAGCTAGGGCATCATACATTGTTCATGAGCTCACTGTTTAATACTAGCATTGTTCATGAGCTCACTATTTAATATCTAGCCAAGCCATGTAAATGGTACCAGACCAACCTAATCAGCCCAACAAAATGTGTCATGTTTATCTTTGTCAAATACACTCATTCACCATTTTGTTCTTGTTCTTCACACAAATATTACATCAAAAGTAATTGTAAACAATGATTCAAAGAAAAAAGAAACAACTACAATAGATCAGACCCCAAAAGAATATAGTCAACTACAATAGCTCACAGTCTCAATGAAATAAATCATGTATAAAGCAATATATGGTGCACAATAGTAGCATGCATGCAATGAAAATAATAACATTGCATGATGCCAGAGCTCAAATTCAAAATAGTCAGTGTATTAATGTATTATCTAATAGAAACAACCTCATTGATCATTACTTTTCACTCCTCCATCATTATAGAAGATATAACTACCTACAACTAGGGCATCATGCATTATTTATGAGCTCATTATTTGAGCACCTCATGTCCCTATTTGATTGGTCGGTGCTCAAATAGTGAGCTCACAAATAATGCATGATGCCCTAGCTTGCAACCCACAAGCCATCAAGACATTTCCTCATGAAATGATCATAAACGGGGAGTACCACATAGTGAATATCAACAACAAAATAAATAAAGAGAGATCAAACACTTCACACAATATATGTTGTTTTATAAGATTTTATTAAGATTAAATATATATTTTTATGAGCTCACTATTTGAGCACCTCATGTCCCTATTTGATTGGTCGGTGCTCTATTTGTTATATTGATGCTATTAGATCAAATAGGGACATCAGTAATAAAATAATGCACTTACTATTTTGAATTTGAGCTCATAAAGATTAAGATATCCTACTGTTTTGAATTTCTATGTGCTTTGAGCCAATGAAATTTTTATCATCATGATGAAGTAATAATGCATTAAATGTCTTACTTATGTCCCTATTTGATTGGAGGGTTCTTTGTTTGTTATATTGCTTCTATCAAAATAGAATGGAAGTGGTGATTCAATGCATCTACAGCCTCAACAACATGGTAGCATTGATCCAATAACAAATAATACATTACAAATGCCAAGCTTATGGTCTCAATAAAATAAACTGTGTATAAAAGAATATATGGTGCACAACAGTAGCAAGCATGCAATGACATCAATAACACTGCATGATGCCCGAGCTCAAATTCAAAATAGTAAGTGTATTAATGTATGATCTAATAGCATCAACCTCATTGATCATTACCTTTCACTCCTCCATCATTATAGAAGAGATAACTACCTACAACTAGGGCATCATGCATTGTTTATGAGCTCATTGTTTGAGCACCTCATGTCCCTATTTGATTGGTCGGTGATCAAATAGTGAGCTCATAAATAATGCATGATGCCTTGACTTGCAGCCCGTAAGCCATCAAGACATTTCCTCATAAAATGATCATAAACGAGGAGTACCACATAGCGAATATCGAAACAACAAAACAAATAAAGAGAGATCAAACACTTCACACAATATATGTTGTTTTATAAGATTTTATTAAAACTAAATATATTGTTTTATGATATCACTGTTTGAGCATCTCATGTCCCTATTTGGTTGGTCAGTGCTCTGTTTGTTATATTGATGCTATTAAATCAAATAGGGACATAGAATTCGATATCAACCTATCATATATCCATTCCAAATAATATAACTCCATTTGAATAAACATACATGCCAACCATTTGACAAAATGTCCATATGAAATCTAGAGCAATACATTAATTTTATAATGAATTAATGATTTATAATGCCCCTTGATTTATAGTGAATTCATGATTTATAATTCAGTTGTAGCAGCTCAATGTGTTTGAACTCAAGAATACCCCTTACTTGGTTTCCTACAAAGCCTTTGGCAAAATCTGTCAAAAAATGAGAAGCTATGAGAAGGTGACATGAAGCTAATGAAAGGAGGCATCTCCAATTTGTTTTGCAGGTATACACATTAAGGATCATGCTAGATAATACAAGGGAATTTGATCAAAATAGGAAGACAATCGCTAGATTGTTGTCTAACTTTAAAAGAGAAGGCGATGACAAATGTTATTGTCCATGCAAGAGTTGTAACGACTTAAAGACAAGAAGAATTAAAATCAAAACAGAAAAGAGACATTGTAGGGAGAATGGTCACATTGAAGGGGGGTTTGATTATAATCTAGTGGTAAGTTGTTTGTTATATTATTTTCACAATTAATATACACATGGACCATGGAAGGAGGTTTGATTATCACATTGAAGGGGGGTTTGATTATCATCATTTTTATATAGGTTGATCTCCCCAGTGTGAATATAGAGGAACATGGAGGTGTGAGTATTGAAGTTAAAGATCATGATCCCATGGAAGATGATGATCATGCACCAGAAAACACATTTGAAGATGATGGTATGAATGCATTGATCGTTGACACATTTGGTACTGGTGCTGGTGCTATTGATGTTGCTGATGATGATGATTATGATGAGGATGACATTAACGGTGTCCATGATATACCTCTACTTGAGAAGGTAGACATGACCCTTTACGAAGGCTCCCAATCTACTCTTCTCTTTGTTGTATTGTTGTTGGTGAATTTGAAGGTTATAAATGGTTTATCCAACATAGCAATGTCACATATGCTAAAGTTTGTCATATATGTCATTATAGTCTATAAAAGGTGAAACATGTACCATTAAGATTGTTTATAATATTGACTTACATTATTTGTTGCAGATTGATAGGTGACTTTGAGTTACCACCATCAAATGTTCTCCCTCGCTTGTACCGAGAATTATGTGCCACTATGAAACATATTGGAATGGAGTATCAAATAATAGATGCTTGTCCCGAACATCATATTATTTATTATAAAGAACAGAAAAATGCAATAGAATGCCTTGAATGCCATACGAGAAGATATCAAGATGATCAAATGATAAAAAAGGTGCCTCGCAAGGTTCTTTGTCACATCCTCACTATTCCATGTCTGAAATAATTATTCAGGTGCAATAGCTTGGCACAATTTATGGATTACCATGCACATGATAGTAGTCAAAATGACATTATTCAAATGTCTGTAGATGGTTCATCATTTATGGACATAAAGGAAAAGTGGCCACACTATAAAGAGGAACCTCAAAATCTCAAGCTTTCTCTGGCATCAGATGGTGTCAATTCGCATGGAGAGATGCGATCCGTTTACTCAATGTGGCTTATTTTTGTTATAAACAATAACCTTCCTCCATGGATGTCAATAAAGAGGGAGCACATTATGTTGACAATGATTGTTCCAAGTATCTTATTATTTTATAGTTATCTACATGTAATTATAAGTCTTGGAGTGAAATGACCACAATAATTATCTGATGTTGTTGTTAATTCAACCAGGTAAGTACCAAGTGAAAGATATGAATGTATATATTGTGCCTCTTATCGATGAGTTGTTGGTGTTATGGAATGGTTTCACTATGTATGACATCTCCTGACCAATTGGACAAAGATAATTTCAATTTCAATTCCATGCAATGCTTGTGTGGATAATTCATGATGCTCCAGGGTTGACACATTTCTATGGTATGTTATGGTGAATTCTAGTTGTACACGATAATTCAAATTCAAAAAATATACATATTTAATCCAATTGTATCGTTATCTTGTAGGTTTTCAAACAAAGGGAAAATTTGCATATCCAATGTGTGGTCCAAAGATGAAATCCCATCATTCCAAAAGTTTAAGAAAACATGTGTTTGATGAGTATAGGTAGTTTCTCTCCAGAAATCATAAGTATCAAAGTGCAGAAAGACGTCTTTTCAATGGGAAATAAGAGACTACATCAAAGCCCCGAATAATGACACCTCACCTATGATAGTTGGAATATAATAGAATTCAAGGTAATATCATTCCACGTAATGATCGATATTTGAAAATTATATATTTTGATTGTGTTTTGTTGGCTAATTATGTAGTTGATGATCTTGAAGGTCGTGAAGGCATCACCAACTAGCTTCCAAAGGGACTAAAATGTTATCCTAGAGAATTTAGTAGGCTGCTCTACTATGAGGATCTATACATTGTGTATTTGTTTGATACTATGCATATTGGAAATAATGTAACAGAGACACTGTGGAAAATATTAGACGGAAGGCATGAAAAAAGAAAAAACTTGGTAAAATTTGTAGTGTCATTCATGATTCCAATCATGCAATGAAAAATATCATTGAATCAAATAGCAATGGAGACCAGATTAATGCAAGTGCTCTTCCTTAGTTATTAACAAAGCAACAAAATAATGTCAAAAAAGAAGTGATCCGAAAAATTCAATTTCCTACAGGATTTGCTGTGGATATAAGCAATCTCATATCAAAGAAAAATAATTTTGGGTCAGGGATGAAAATGCATGATTCGCATACCTTCATCAAGGTAAGTCATAGTCTTTTGTATTTACAATATATTTGTGTAATTGCATTCAATTTCATTATATGAAATGATCAGTTGACAATTATTGTAGTATTTTCTACCCCTATCTCTCCTAGAGAACTTTGACAATAATATCAAACAAGTGATATATGATCTTGAAAAATATATGAGGTAAGCAGTGATATTTATTCAATATATCAAACAAGTAATATATTGTAAAGTCTCGTATTTATATATTTATGTCTTGAATCCCTTGTAGGTGGTTGTCATCTAAAGAAATCCATAAAGAAGATATAAAATATTGGAAGAAAAGAATTTGTCGATTAATGTGTGAAATGCAAAAGTGTTTACCTCCAACTTTTTTCAATGCACAAGAACACTACCTCATACACCAAGTTGAGGAGATTGAATTGCGTGGACCTGTACATGCTAGGTCAATGTGGATGGTTGAGAGACACTTGAAATTTTTGAAGGGTTTGGTATGACAAAGAGAACATCCTAAGGGTTATATGGTTGAGGGATATATGGTATACCAGATGATGGTATATGTTACTCAATATCTTCCTAATCTTACAACAAAGATCCATATAGATTGCATTTGGGATCTCGAACCAATTAAAAAATTTGAAGGGGAGTACTAGGTGGGCAACGGTAGATTTAGGAAACTAAAAGGTAATAAATTATGAGATGTTATTGTAGTTAATTATTTCTTAATCCTCAAAATAAATCTGTTGTAAGTCATCTATTTACTTTTGTACAACTGCTAAAGAGTGGGATGCAATACATTTATTTATTGCAAACAATCAAGATTGGATGACGGTATGGATTGAACAATGTCAGCATGATGGTCATAGATTAACATGGGAATCCATGTCTTCATTGGTTATACAAGCTCATCATAATGGAGATCCCAATGTTACACAAAAGGAAATATATTTAACATATAGTTTAAGAGATCACCAAGTACTTATAAATTTGTTAATTAATCAACTGTATGTTTTTCAACTCATGATGCAATAATTTATACATGTTTGACATTATTGCAGGTGAAACACCATAAGGCTATGTTTTACAATGGTTATAAATTTCGCATCAAAAAGTTGGATGACACAAAGAGAACTTGTGATTCTCAGATAAGTGCAGTGTCCCAAGTGACTAATATTTCATCTAGAAATGACTTACATCCCTAAAAGTTGCAAAATCGATACTATGGTATTTTGGTTGATATACTTTACTGTGACTTTACTTCTTTCAAATTAGTTCTCTTTGTTGTGAAATGGTACAAACTATGACTCAATAAAAATGTTCCTGATAGAACTATTATTGAACATGACAATGGATTTTCAATGATTAATATAGGGTTGTTTGAGCCAGTTGGAGAAGAGCCCTATCTTCTTCCAAGCTAATGTGGGTAGGTATTTTACTCAGAGGTTCCACATAAATTAGGTTGGTCATTTGTTGTTAGACATGATCCAAGAGGAAGGTCGATAAAGTATAATGTGATGGAAGAAGATGCCGAGGAAGATGAAGAAGTGGAAGATGATGTAGATGATGATCACGATCGAGAGCTAGTCAAAGAAGAATATGAAGAAGAAGAAGACGATGATACTACTACTGATGAGGATGATGATGAGGATGATGATGATGATGATGATGCTGATGCTGATGAAAATGATGATGATGATGATAGTGGTGGTGATGATGTCATCGATGATGATGATCTTGATGATGAGAAGGATGAAGAAGAATATCAATGACATGAATGAAATGTACAATTATGTCAGATGTTTGGCATGTTCTAATGATTTTTTTATATGTACTACTCTTATTCACCTTGTTTTATATGTCCTACTTATATATATTTTCTCTTTTGTTAAGAGAAATTTCATTCTAAAAGAGTGTATTTAATCTCTATATGCTTAAAAAACCTCACTAGTTAAGACTGTTCTCATTTGTAGTGGGCATGACAAGAATCAAATCACTTGAAAGACACCAGTATTTAGACATGCACAAATTAGTGACGTGATTAAGCAAATTACCTTTCTTTCTAATTTTTTGGGGTATTTTTTTATATCAATGCATTTAATCTAAATACTATCTAATGAGAGTTGCTTCTGCTAATTTTCTATTTCCTTGCACATCAATGATGTTAAATCACATGGGATTCTCTTTGTTCCCTGCAATAGAGTGAGCTAATTCTGAATTGCTTAGTAATTTCTTTTTATTGCATGGTTGTCTTTGGTTTGTCATTTTATTTTGAGTGTCTAGTGATTTAAACCAAAGACTTCGACTTAGCCAAAAAATGTGCAAGTCTACATTAGTATGTTTCTTTTTATTGTAATTATAATTAGTATGAATGAACAAAATAATGACAATGCAATATTTGTCGAAATAGCATCGATGACTTCGGTCAATGTGCCTATGTGTCAATGTGGTGTTGGCCCATGCACATTGAAGATGTCATACACAACAAGTAATCCTGGGCGTCAATTTTGGGTTTGCCCAAATAGGAAAAAGGTTTGGATACGTAATTATATTTTATGTTTAAAAATAATGTGACAACTAATCATTTTATGAAGAACTGATGTACATTTGGTATTGCAGGGAAATAGTGAATGTCAATACTTTCAGTGGGTCGATCAAACCACATTTACATCTACCCCATCTACATCTATACCTGATGTAGGAAATGAGTGCAACTTGTGCAAGGCTCGAGAGGCAGCTAGTGCCGCCAAGATTGCTTCAATGGTGAAAGTAGAAATCATATTTCTGCGATGTCTTATTTGTGTAGTTTGTGCACTACTTTGTTGGGACCATATGCGTAAATGTGGTTAATAGAGGGCTATTGTAGATACTAATTTTTTTTAAGAATTTCTAGTAAATACACATAAAGAACATGCACATAAACATGATAAATGAGAAACATAAATGTAGATATCACAACAACTGAGAAACATAAATGTAGGCATCATAGTTACAATTTTTTGGAGACACAACATAATTGAATGGTATACCCAGACGATGCAACACAACTATATATCACTCCTCTGGTTCCAAGTTTACACTGCGGTAAACAAACCCATAGACAAAGAATAAATTTAGAGAGCGGAGGAGGGCCGTAATGACCAAAATAATACAGGGTCCCCATATTATTTCAGTCGTTATTGCTCTCCTCCTGCGCTCTCTAAATTTATTTTTTATCATATGGGTTTTGTTTACAACAGTGTCGACTTGGAATTGGAGGAGTAGTGGTTGCCTTGCATCCTTTGGGTATACCACTCAATTATGTTGTAGTTCCAAAAAATTGTGACCATGATGCCTACATTTATGTTTCTCAATTGTTGTGTCCTAGGACCCCTTATGACCTTTTACGACCCTTTACAATCCCTAAGAATACATCTTAGAGGTCTTAAAGTGTCGTAGAGGGTCATAAGAGGCTCCTAGGAGGAGTCAGATGAGCTTCCACCTTCACGTGGTTGGCCCTGTTAAGTAGATAATGTTAAACTATTCTTGAAATAAAGAGAACCTCAATAATTTAAGATCTCAATCCACGTACGACAAATATATATCGATCCATCTCAATGGCTACCAAATCAACAAATCTCTACCAAGAACCCAGTTGCAAAGAAACACCACAGACCACACCCTAAAACCGCTATGAAGAGGCATCCAATGTCTCATAAGTCACATCAAATGACCCACTTTCTGTAATCTAAGTCTCTCAGCTTGGTTCACCAAGAAGAAGACTTCTCCCAAGTCATCACAAACACCATAGTGATCTACAAATCTCCAATGTTCAAGTTCTGCATGTCACTCTCTCGACATCACATCTAAATCATTTGAAACTGTGATAAAAATAGTAGACGATCCTAGCGATCTATCACAACCCGATCTCAACAACAACGCAAAGAGTAGCTCAATTCTGTCTTCAAGCCGATCAATGCACAATCTACTCAAACTCCAAGTCAAGTCACTGCGACACTCCATAGGAACAAAACACATCCAATTCGAACCAAAGAATTCAAGAAGTTTCTCGAATAAGATCTGAATGCAATCAAGTCCACATATATCCCATGAACACATTATGAAGAATGCATCTCTGATTGCCACACTAGCTTCTTGTGCTGGAGCAGTCATTGTCAGAAATCTTGATTTGGTAGGATCTATTCCAAATCCAAGTCTCTAGACTCGACTCAATAATCCATGAGCCACTACCGAATCTATTGAAAATTCATCTCTGAATGATCCATAACCAAATCACGAGTAGGAACTAGATCTACAAGAACACCGTTCTGAATCGATACCAACTCGATCAACAATTTTTTTATTATAAAAAACTACTTTTTTTTCGCAACTGCGACAGCCATAAAACAATGATAGTTATCTGTCAAAACAATCCGACATCCAGCCGTCACATGTACAACATCATTGTTGGTTAAAAACTATAAATGATGGATATACATCATAAACTTCCGACGTGTCTCCATCGCATGTACAACATCATTGTCATTAAAAACTACAAATGACAGATATCTGTTGTAAACTTCTAATGGATATTTGTCGCATAAACATCTCCATCAGCAAACAAACTAAAAATGACGTTGACCCGTCAGAAGATTCTGATGGGTCATTGTCATTTGTATTTTTTGTGATGGATAGGCATCCCAATTGCGACGGCCACAAATAGGTATGATGACAAGTTTGCCTTGTTGGCACCCCCTTCTTGCAATGTCCATTGTAGTTGTAATTACGACACCAATCAAAACTATCATTTTTTCAAACTGCAAAACTGCGACGTTCGGTGGTGTCACTTTAACGACGGTATACAGTCATAATTTTGATGATATGCCATCGAAAAAAGGGCTCAAATGTACTAGTGCAAAGACCTTTTTACTAATAACTTGATTATCCCATGACGTGTTAAAACATTTTGTTTCCCCTTTTTAGTTTCCTTATAACTTAAGGATAACAAAGTATATAAAAAATTTGGTACATTCATTTGTTGACCATGTCTCAGATGACTCAATAACTTAAAATGTACTGCATGAAAATATGAAAAATAACCTTCTCATGTCAAATAAATGATAATGTAGGTAGCCAAATGAGCGTATGGTAGAGCCAGGGACAACCTTCTATCTCCTTGTTTGTCTACCTCCAACCATGTGTCTCCTCTTCATGTGAATTCAACCCTAGTTGTAATGGCATCATGGCCATGAGGATATGGCTCACCTACAACTGGTAGACCAGTTACTTCTTCTATTCTTGCTTGTGAGGAAATAACTTTCAATGATCTGACCATAGCCTCACCATTATTGAATGTATTTAAAAATTTAAAAGCAACATTCTCGTTATAGCCATTCAACTTGAGAAAATAGCTCAACGACCCATGATTGTTAAATGTCTACAAACTTTCTTGATCCTGCAGTATGATCAACTAGCTCATGATGGATTGGCTAACTACCCATTGTGATTTTTTCCAAATTCTTTACTCTTAATTTCCTCTATCAACTTATTTTTTTGGGAAAATTCTATAAATACCACTCTCTTGTCTCACAAACCCTTATGTTGCTAATACCCTTTTCTCAACAAACTCGTTAAGACTAAATTTAGAGCTTTTGAAAAGTTTAATTATAGAAATGAGGATCTAAAAGTAATAAATGTGTTTAATAGCAGTAGGAATGCCATGTTTGAGTATGAGTATAGAAAATATACTCCTAAAGTTATTTCAATATTTAGCACCCATTATCAGTCAAATCATTATATACTAAGGCTGCAAGATAATTATGACAAGGACATGAAACTTTTGGAAAACATGTAAACTTTATTTTTTTGGCAATTTGAAATATGTTCTTGGTCTCATGATGTAAGAAAAAAGGTGATGTGTGAAAAACAATGACAATAAATGACCCCACCCCTACTAAAAGTTTTCCATGTGTCCGCACATGCCAGATATCTTATGGTGAACTTGTGATTAATGCAATATATTGATACATAATATCTACATCGTATAGCGATAAATAAATCAAATGGGTGAATAAATACATGTGTGTACGTTTAGGTGATGTGTTAACTACATGTATCACTTCATAATTATTTCCAACTAATGTGTACTGAAATTATGGATGAGTTAGAAAGTGAATTGGATTGATGAGTGGAATGAAAGACACATGGAATGAGGTGGGTGGCATGCCATCATTAAAGAGAAGCTGTAGGCTGAAGGGTAACACCTTTGAGCAAGAAGTGATGGTTGTTGTGTAGTTTCAAATTGTTGCATCAACTCATCCTTGGTGGATGGTTAATGGTATGAGTGAAGCCTATGTCCATTTACTAGAAATTTGAACATGATTGGATCATTTTTTGTCAATTGTATAACTCTATTATCAAACACAATTTCAATTTCATAGTGACCTAACCATCTAGTAGTCAACTTGCCTTGATTCTCCTGGAAACGAGAATCATACGATAGTGCCCAGTCACTAGGAGAAAACCTTTTGGATTTGATGTGACTCTTGTGTCATTTCTTTCTTTGTGCTTGAACTAGCTCAGTGCTTTGCATGGAAATTTCCTCATTTCATGTAATGCATTCATCCACAAGATTTGTTCCCTTTGTGTTATAGGAAGGTCTATATTAAGATCTAAGGCTATTCTTTGAGTTTTATGCTCAAACTCAATAGGCATCATAGTTGCCTTTCCATACAACAACTCAAAGGGTGTAAACCCTATGGTAGTTATCCAAGTTGTTCTATAAGCCTATACTACTTCAAGAAGCATGTTGCTCCAATATTTCTTGTGTAACTGGACTATCTCGATGAGGATAGATTCAATCTCCTATTAGTTATATTTTGTTTACCATTTTCCTGGGGGTGACATGGGCTAGACTTCCTATGCCTTATGTTATAATCATTCATCGGGGTAGCGATTAATGTGGATGTAAATTATGCTCCCTGGTCTATCACTAGTTCTCTTGGAACTCCATACTTGGTGAATATTTCTTCATATAAGAACTTTGCAACCCAGTTATCTCTTGCATGTTTCATAGCCCTTATACCCATTTGGTAACATAGTTTGTACACACCAAAATGTAAGAATTCTCATTGGATGGAGGATTAATGGGTCCAATAAAATCAAGCCCCCATTTATTGAAAGGTATGACTACTACATATGGGTACAGAGGCATTTCATCAAATTTTGTAGGCCTTCCCATTCTCTAACATAAATCACATTTTCTAGTGTAGCTTGTTGCATCCTTGTGCAATGTAGGCCTGTAGTACCCTATTCTTAATACTTTCATTGTTGTCTTTTTTGTTGCAAAATTTCCTCCACATGGCTCATCATGAAATGCATAGAGGATATCATATATTTCATCCTCTCTAACACATCTTATCATCACATGATTTGATCTAGTGTAAAACAAACAATCTGCTATCAAAGAAAAGTTGAAGCTTTTCTCAATTAGGAGTCTTCTTTCCTTTGGTGAAAAGTAGGGAGGTATTTTGTTAGCATCTAGGTAGTTTGTTATATCTGCATACCATGGTGTCCTAGTAGAGATAGAGAAAAAATGTTCATCTGGAAAGCTATCATCAATGACTTTGGAATCATCATTATTTTGTAGTCTAGATAAAAATTCAGCTACCACATTAGCTTTGTTGGCTTATCAACTACGATTATATCAAATTATTGCATCAACAATAGTCAATGTGCTAACCTTCTAGTTACTATAGGTTTATTCATGAGATACTTAATGGCTACATGATCAATATGGACAAATATTTGATAACCAGTTATATAATAGTGGAATTTGTTTAGGGCATAGAAAAAAGCTGGAAACTCCTTTTTGTGACAATGTAGTTCAATTAAAGTCCTTGCAGGTTCTTACTATTGAAGTATATAGCATTTTCTATGGCACCATCCTTCTATCCTAATACTACTCCTATAGCATAATCTAATGCATCTGTGTGTATGTGAAATGGAAATGACCAATTTGGACCTCTCATGACATGTGCTTGGGTGAGAATAGATTTTAGCAGTAGGAAGGATTCATCACAGGCTGTAGTCCATTGGAATCATGAGTCTTTTGTAAGCAAAGTGTACAATGGGCCTGTCATTTTGTTGAAATTCTTTATGAATCTCCTATAGTAACCAACATGCCCAAAGAATCTTCTAACATCTTTCTTCTTTGTTGGATTAGGCAAATTAAGGATGAATTCTCTTTTTGTAGGGTCCACTTGTATGCCAACCTCAAATATGTAGTATCCTAGGACTACACCTTCTTGCATCATCATGAAACATTTCTCATTGTTCAAGGATAGATTATGCTCTTCACGTCTCTTTAAAACTTTACTCAGATTAGCCAATGTTTCCTCATAGGTAACACCGTATGTTGTAAAATCATCCATGTAGATCTCCATGCAATCATGCAAAATATCTAAAAACATACTAATAACCACTCTTTTAAATATTGTTGGAGCATTACAAAGTCCAAAGGGAAATATAGAGTATTTATAGGTTCCCCAAGGGAAAGTAAAAGTATTTTTTTCTTGATATTTAGGGCCAATCCTAATCTGATTGTCCCCACTATACCCATCTAGGAATGAAAAGTATTTCTTGCCTTCTAGGGAGTCCAAACTTGATCAATGAAAGGCAAAGGGGAGTGGTCTTTCATAGTGGCATTATTCAGATCTCTGTAATCTACACACACCCTCCATTTACCCCCATTTTTTGGTACTATCACTAAGGGAGAAACCCATTGACTATCTGATATAGGGTATATAAAACCAACATTGAGTAATTTATGTAGTTCAATTTTAACTATTTAATTCCCTTAGAGCAAGATTAACTCTCCTTTGAGACTCTCTTATAGGTAGGCTATCTTCCTCGATATAAATCCTATGAGTACACAACTTATGATCTATCCCCTTCATATCCCCATAATCCCATGCAAAGGATTGTTTATGATCCTGTAGCAACTTAGTTAAAGATGATTGTTGTTGCTAATTAAGTTTATTATTTATGTTCAAGCAGTGACTAGGTGAAACCTCAATCTATTTGGTTGGTTCAATCATGGAAGCTTCAATGAAGTAAGGTGTTTGGATCTCATGGGGAAGTAGTTTGTTGTAAATTTTTTCATTTTCAAGAAGGTTGAATCAATCAGACTTAGGGTATAAAGGTTTCAAGGAGCATTTGTAGGTAGAGGAACATCCAAAGGATAGTTTCCTAGCCCCATAATTATTTTTCATAATGTTACTAATCAATTCATCCTCTTCATAAAGTTGCAAGAAAGGGTTCCTTATAAGCATCATTAACTAAACCACTGAGTTTACTTCCTCAAAATTTTCTCCTATATCTAGCCAAACAAGTGCTACTAGTTCAGGTTGTGGTTGAGCATGTTGATATAGGGCTAGCTTCTTTGTAGTTAGTCCATCAAAGATGGTCATATCTCCTCAACGACATCTAATATAAGTATTTGCAGTATCTAACCATGGTTGAACTAGAATGATAGGATATCCTCTAGTGTAGCCTTAGGAGAAAGAATCATAAAATCTTTAGGGTATTCCCAAGAGTCCCATGTCACAACTACATCTTCCACCATCCCATTAGGCTTAACTGTAAAACTATCTACAAGTTGTAGGATAGTAGTAGTCTTGAGGTTGGAAATGTTAAGGTGCTACATAATGTCTTTGGTCATGACATTAATACATGATCCTAGGTTAATCAAGGCATTCTTTACTAATTTCTTGGTTAATAATGACCTCTACAATTGGATTACTAGGGTCATAATATTTAGGGACAACAACTTTACCAAGCATGATGTCTGTCAACTTTCCTCAGACATGGATAGTTTGGGGGTCTTTTTTATTCCTACCAAGCTTCTTGAGACAAGCTTCTCTAATATCCTTCTCATAAATAGGGACATATTTGATAGCTTGAAAGAGTGGAATTTTAACACAAATGTGTTTGAGCCAATAAATTATGTCAAAAATTTCTTCCTTTGCAGGCTTAGGTATCTCAGCTTCTAGCCTTTATGGAAATGATGGACCTGATTTCTTAGGTGGTTCAGTTGCCTTAGGAAAGTATGATTGAGAAAGGATAGGAGCTACATGTGTTGGTTTAGGCTCATCAAATTGTACTTCATTTATAACAGGGGGAGTTGGTGTGGGTAATGTAGTTCCACGCCTTAAATGAATATCATTAATATTTATAGTATAAGAAAGGTTTGGTTAGGATCTTCTAAGTAGATAGGTTCTTGTTGCTATTGAGGTTTGTTGTTAGGATTTGGTTGAGGTTGAGAAGGTAGCTGAGTTGGTCTTGGAGGATTGGTATTGGTTGTAGGAGGTGGCATAAGTACTTTCTTATGTGGTTAAGGAGGTGGTTGCAGGTATCCGACATATTGGTTTTATCTTTGTTGGCCTCCTCTCCATTGTGGATTTTGCTGCCAATTACCCTATGGTGGTTTCCATATCCCTTGAGGTTGTTTCCATCTTCCTTGAGGGTTTTCCCATTGAGGGTTTTGGTAATTTTTCCACTGAGGTTGGGGGTTATTCCCAGGTTGAGACTGATAATTAAAAGAAGGTTACCATTTATTATTATATGCATTGGAATGAGGACCACTAAAAGCTAAAGGGTCTTGTGCCATACCTTGTCTTAGATCCCATGGCCTCCTTTGGGAAATAAATAACACTTTCTCATCATCTCCTTCTAATTCCTTGAAGTCAATCGGTATTTTCTTAGTCTCCAAGTTAGCCACCATCTTGCATCTACAATCTCTTTTCTTTTGTCTACAATGAGGGGAGTATTCTGCTACCATAGCCTCATCTTTTCCATGTTTTTTCTTTTCTTGTATGGTGTCCAAATATGTTTCCATGTTGTTAATAATACCCTACTTAAAATCTAAGATAATATGAGTTATTTATGTCCTTGAAACTCCACTATCATTTGATTTCCCGATAGAAGATTTATATCCTCTTCCTTTCTTGACAAAAACTCTAGAGTAGTGTAGACATATCCTCTTTATGTCACCCCAAGATGATTGAGTTATGTCTCCTCTTTCCATCGGGTCCAAAGCTTTTGTACATCCCTCATTCACTCCTCTAAGAAAGAGCATCTTTTCTGATTCCTCATTGAGCTCATGCTGAGTGTTATTTTGCAAGCTAAAGAGAAACCAAGATATGTAATAATCCAAGTTCTCATCCTCCTTTTGTGTCATCTTGAAGATATCATCTCCTATCATGTCATTTCCTCTACAAAACTCTTTATACTTCTCCAATAATATTATCTTCATCTCATCCCAAGTATTAAAAAAAACACTCCCTATACCCATAAACCATTTGAGTGTTGACTCCTTAAGAGTTGCAAGAAATAGTTTTAGTTTATGACCATCAGTAGTGTAGTTGTAACTTTTACAAAGGATGTCAAACTCAAAGAGAAAGGTATCGAGACCCTCTGTTACTAAGCCATAAAACTTGGGAAGGGTCGAAGAGGAAATGTTCTTGATGTTTTTATTGTCATGCTAATTAGAAATAGGAAATGGAAAGGTGGGAGGAACTGCCATCCTTGGTGGACCACCTGGTGGACTTCTTGGTTGGTAAACTACCAAAGCCAACTGATTTTCCTCTGCTTGATGGAAAGGATCTTTAGGGGGTGAACATGCAAGTTGGATAAGATTTTTGCAAAAGGATTGAGGTCAATAGGCTCTTCAAAGATATGAAAACCAAAGGGCTCTTCTTCTGAGGATGATGAGGAAGTGGGCATGTTTTGAATAACATCAACAAAATGATTTTCTTCCTCTTATTCTTCTTCTTCTTCTTCTTGCACAAATATATCTCCTAACTGATTGTTGGGGTAATTTGGAAGGAATCTTCCTAGAGCATCTCTCTTTCTTCTATGCATGCAGATAGAGTGAACTTATCTAGAATTTTTGAAAATAAATTCTAACTGAACTAGGAATAGGAAAAGGAAGCATGAAACTGACTTAACTTCTACAAATGGTTGTATTAGGCTCTTAGCTTGACACCATCCTTGAAAAAGATGCCAAAAATGTTTGACTTCATAAAGGGATTAATAACCAGGTCCATGACATAACTCAGGGATTGGATATCCTATCTGAGTGGCTATATTTCTCATTATGAAGGCTTCATTTAATCATCAACCCTAGGACATATACTTGAAATGGGACTACACAATATATGCACTAAGTATCTACTAGATCCATACTATCTCTTAAGCTACAAGAAATAAAGACTTGAAATTTGTTGATCCCTATGTTATGTTGTCTATTAGTGTCTAACACTTAGTCATTTCTAGGCAATGTTGGTCGGTCATCACTACGTCTGAGCCATCTTATTAAGGCCAAGTCATGTATAAACTTGTATAGTTATCGAGTAGTAGTTACCGCCGAGCAAGTCAGAGGTTGCCGAGTACTTCAATAGTCACTGAGTAGTTTATGTCAAGTTGTATAAAAGAGTTAGTGTTAAGCACCTATATATGAAGAATAGTAATTGTCGAGCATCAGAGACTTTATATGTCGAGCAAGCTAGTTTTGACATATGTGTTTGTTATGACACAAACACCAAGGTAAACCATTTTGGTCGACTCCTATGCATGATTTAAAGGTTTTTGAGTGAATCAAGGAGATGATTACACTTTGTAATTATTATTTTTAATCCCTATGCAAGCCATATAATCTATCAAAAAAAGGGAATGCTTAAGCAACATAAGTAATGAATCTAGATTGTTGATCTTGATCTAGAAGATTAATCAGATGGTTATATAAGGAGATATCAAAACCCTAAATGTAGTAGGGAAAAAGTGGAATAGAGAAGATCTCTTATATGTAGAAAAAAGCAAAGTTTTGATTGTTAAAGGAAGAGATCAAGTAGAGTGACTGAAAAAAGCAGTGAAGGACAACACATAACTATATTTGTTTTTTGAGATCAAACAAGTATTGGAAGGAGAAGATCTGTTATCAGCATTTATAGTGAAAACTGAATGATCAGGTACTGATATATTTTAGCAGGTGAATCAGGGTAAATATCTTTACAGAGTGGTCCTCACAAGCCTTTATAAATCTCTTAACTGAGTGCTTACTTAGCTGTAAGTTTAAAATCCTTTAATCAAGGTAGATTGTATAAGTTTGTAAGCTCTTAACATGGAAGACCCCTCACATGGTAGATCATCTAAAGTGATCAAACATTGTAGCCCTAATAGGCATACTTTAATACTGTAGTAGTGAAGATTTGTGGGTGTCATCCCCACCCCAATTTTACCCTTCAAGGGTTTCTAGGTAACCAAAATTTATGTGTTATGTGTTTCATGTGATGGATGTGATTAGAATGTTAGTTTCATTTCACTATTAAAATCTATGTTTACGTTATGCAAGTGAAATTAGTTTCAAAGTATCAAATATTAGTGGATAATTGATTCACCCCCCCTCTCAGTATCTCACTTTCCCATATTAGATTTCCAACAAAAATTAAGCTAATCCTATGGCTACAAGAAATGAATGCTTGAAAGTAAACTAATAAAAAAACTTATGCTGAATGAAATGATAATGGGCAACTCACAAAACTTAACTAACACAAGGCTCAGTTAAATTAGGTAGGAACTACTATGCCTTCTTTGGCTGTAGGAATAGACAAATACCAAAACTGAAACTAGAAGTTGTAGGAAATAAAAATAACACTATGAAGGATTACTCACCAGGTGAGCCCCCTTGAGTGAGTATACACAACTCAATTAAAAAGTATAAATCTTCTAAACTCATTTATTATATTCATGTAAAAACAAGTATGATTATATTCATAAAGCTAAACTTGAATAAAATAGAGTATGCTTATTACAAAATTCACTAATGCCTCTTACACATCACGCAGGAGAGTAGAAATTATTTATAAAGAGAAAATAACTACTAACTGATCACACCAAGAGACCTAGATTACATTATTGCAAGCTAAGAAGTTAGAGTAAAAACATCCATAAAGATAGGAACAAGAACTTATTTAACAACATGAAGAACAAATCTAGCTCCCACTACATCCTAGATTTTCTTAGGATTAAGGACATTCCTCCTTACTCAATCTTAACTTGGATGTCAGCAAATTTCATCCTTGGACTGGTTCTATGACTGCTCTTTAATCTGTAGGATGGAGTCTTTATGAATAATGACTTGAGTGCTTGCCTAGTCATACCTCCTTTAATGAACTGATCTGTATCATAAATGTTTAACAAGTACAACACATATCCAATATAACATGCAACATATATTTATTCACCATATGATTAACTATCCATTGAATACTAACTATAGAAGATCACATATAAATATATTGCATAGTATTAAAAGATATAATGTTCCACCATAAGTATCTAATTATGAAGGTTTGAACCATAAAACCATAAAACTTATAAAAATAAAGTTTATGTGGTTGTATGCTACTCACCCAACCAAATAAACACAAGTTTTAAGGACATGAAATGAAGAGCAGTGAACAAGCAAATGTACGCATAAAAAAAATACACACATTCACAACAAGGTCATCAAAGGAATAAACAAAGAACATAATGCAAACAAACACAAATTACTCCCTTTGACGAAGGCCTCACTGCTCCTTTCTCCTCTAAGCCGATTTGAAATGTGGCTCAATCCATGATTGTGCAACTTTTATTGAAGCAAGGACAAAGCTAGAGAATACTTGAAGATTAAATAATTTCAAGAGATGAAATTAGGAAGTCTTGAATGCAAGAAGATGATGATGATGCTAAAAATGTATGAGATGACATTGAAGAGATGAGAGCCTCAATTTATAGGCTCTTGCAAGAGATTTGATAGACGAGATCAAACAAAATCAATAGTCAAGATTGAATGAGACATGAGTTAAAATGCAAGTTTACATTTTCAACAAAGAGCAGAGTTAGAAACTTCTATTTTCAATAGTAGTGAAGTGATGTGATTTTTGGATAGGAGGAAGAGATAAGATTTGAGGTTAAAAAATAAAAATAAAAAGAAATAAGGGAAGTCAAGTGAAGAAAGGAAATGACATGGAATTTAATAATTACAAATTATTAATTTCACTCATTTCAAAATTAGTCAATTAAATATAATAATTTATTTAATTGTGAATATTAGGATAAGAGGAATAAATGAATAAAATCATTTATCTAGGAAGGAATGTTAATAAAAGGGACATAAATTAATGAAGAGATAGTATTGAAATGATCTAGGAAATCCAACCCTATGTCGAATTAGGTCCTAATTTTGTTTGAGACAAAATGATTAATTGGCGAAATGGATAAAATTGATGATAATTGATAAGGAAAAATGATCAAAAGATCATAATCCAAAATTGATTTGATAAGGACAGGAAATTGATAATGATGATGATGACAAGATAATTAAATGTCGTGAAAACAAATTGCATGTCAAAGTGACTACTTATGACATTAATGTTGATAAAGTATATTGATAAAAAGATTGATTGAAAATTATTGAAAATTATTGAAAATTATTGATGTAGAGGTTGATAATGAATGACTGATTAAATTATCAATAACGATTTAGGATAAATTGATAAAATGATAAAATTGCCAATAATGATGATTTAGGACCAAACGTGATTAAATAGGTTCATTACGGTTGGAAAGGAACTGGATAGAATAAGAAGAATGACACTGTGCCAACACATGATGAAAATACAATGTGACATAGAAGGCATGTTAGAAAAATGGGGACATTAACCATTTTTAGTCTCTACATTTTCCCCTCTTTGAGACAATGGGAATATGAGTGTTGTTTCAAAGAAAATAAAAGATCATGCCCTAGAATATCAGGAGACAGTGGATTGAGTATCCCCTCGAGAGATTGTTGATGAATGATAGGAAATTAATGATCTCTTGAAAGATCAAGAAGGGTAGAAAAGTTAAGTATGATGAAGGAGAAGAATAGTTAGTAAGAAGAGAATAATGTTAATTGGTTGTCAAAAAAGATGGATTGATGATGAAACCTTGCTTCTGCAAGCACACTATATGGAATAAGAGCCTTATTTTAATATGGAAAATGGATGCAACGCATCATGGCATAAGGATCTAGAGTGATAAAGCAATCCTTTTGTGTAAAAATAAACACAATGAAGACAAGGAATGATCTTGTCCATCTTGAAGCATATAGAGTACATGCCCCAGAGTTTCATGAGAACATCCTACAAGTAGAAGACAAAAAATAAAAAATGATCATGAACCATCCCGACCAATCTCATAACTTAGTAATATCACCGAGTAGCATAGGAACATGATTATAAATAAATCAAGAAAAATTGGAGTCACTAAACCAAGTGAACCAATGACTATTCTAATCTTACTGTCATTGTTTAGTATTTTGTTTGTGTTTTGATAAACTGATCAAGATAGTCTCTGGTTTCAAGCATGAAGTACCAAGACTAATCGTGTATAGTTTCGAGCATACAACACCCTATATATGACAAAATAGTGATTGTTGAATGAATGGTGGATAATATTTTTAATGCTAAAAATTTGGACAAGTTTGACGAGTTTGAGTGTCGGTTCCCATGGTTTAGATCATTTGTTAATGCATGATTTCGTTCAAGCGCCATGTTTATCAGTCTTCAATTTGCATATGCATTTGTGCTTATCTTCCTCAAAAGGAGATCTTGTATTGGAAGCCTAAAAAGATTATGTACACATTTATTATAGATTTTGAGAATTTTTTTCAATGTTTAGGATTTTTTTGAATATTTCAAATTTTTTTGTATTTTTTAGCACATTATGCAAAAAAAATTTTAATATTTTTTGAATTTTTTCATGACTTTTTATGGTTTTTAGGCATTTTTTCAACATCATATATATATTGGTCTTTTTTAATGATCATATTTGATTTTCTTTTTTGGATTTTTTCAACATTGTATTTGTTGTTGTTGTTGTTTTTTTTTTAGGAGTTTATGTGATGTTTTTTCATTTTTTTAGGTCTTTACTATGTACATGTTGTTGTCTCTAATTCGATAAAGCGAAGAATCCCAATGATCAACCACATTTGGGGACTTTCCCCCAGTTCAAATTCAATTCAAATTCATATCATTTAGTGAATTGCCCCCAAACAAAGTTTAGACTATATACAAAAGACCAAGGACTAGATATGTACAGACTAGTTAGATCAGAAGGAATGACAAGGAACATGAACCAATTACACACCTTAAAGGGGCACTAGGGATGAAATATGGTAAAAGATGGACCAAGAAGACCTAGGTGAATATTAGATAGAGTCGAGATAGATATTGGACCAACAACTTACTACGTATGGTGCTTGTTTGCCAGGTTTTCACCACACTACTTGCCCAAAGCACCTATTTGCCAAGTTTTTACTTTTGGATGAAATTTTTTATATGTTTTATGATTTTTTTTAGAAATCAAGTGTAATACTTGCAGAGGTTCATGCTATTCACTGCTTTGACAATGGTTCTCCCTTAGGCGTGGAAAGTTGATGAACCCCAGACCCATATGCTACAATGACTACATAAGGCCCAAGTCAATTTGGTTTAAATTTTCATGTCTTTTCTCTTTGTTGTTGGTTCTTATGGTTCATCTTCAGGACCAAGTCTCCGATTTCAAAATGGTGACCTCATACTTTCTTGTTATAACTTATTTTGAGTCAATTTTGACATGCTTGCAAGTGAACTAGAGTGGCTTGTCACTACTCATCAAGCATTTCAAGCTCATGGAGTATAGAAACTTTTTAATTTTCATCATCAATAATGTGTTGTAGTGATACTCTCACTAATGGTATTTCAACCTCGAGTGGTAAAATGGCCTTAGTGCCATAGACAAGAGAGTATGGTGTCACACCAGTAGGGGTATGAATGTTGGTCCTATAAGCCTAAAGAGCTTGATTCAGTTGTAGATGTAAATCTCCACTAGCGTCATTGACAATCTTTTGAAGTATTTTGATAATTATTTTATTAGATGCCTCAACTTGACCGTTACCTTGTGCATAATATATGCTAGAAAATTTATGTGTGATCTTGAACTTGTCACAAATATCATCCACATCCTTATTCTGAAATGGGCTATCATGATCAGTGACAATAGCCAAAGGAATTCCATGGAAGCATATGATATAGTTTAGAATGAATTTTAAAATTTTCTTACCATTTATGTAAGTCATAGGGATGGCCTCAACCCATTATGTGAAATATTAAGTAGCAGTTAAAATATACTTATGGCCATTAGAATAAAGTTGAGTAATCTTCCCTATGAGATCAAATGCCCACTAAGAAAAAGCCATGGAGAAATAACTAGCTAAAGATCTTGTGCTAGTGCATGAATTAAGTTCCCATGTATCTATCATTTATAATACATTTTGGAAAAATTATGTGCATCTTGTTCTAATGTGGGCCAATAATATCTAGCTCTTACCAACATCTTCAGTAGAATTAAACCATTGAAATGGCCTCAACATATATTATCATATACCTTGTGTAAATTAGTTTTTTCCTCTCTTAAATTGAGACATATGAGGAGGGTTTGGTCAAAAGATCTCTTGTCAAGGGTATTACCGATGATGATGTATCTAGTGGCTTGTCAGATAAGGGCTCGACATTTGTTCTTAGATAGGTTAGGGGGTAAGATTTTGGCATGAAGGTAATTATAGATGTCTTGGTACCAAGGGGAATCAGGACTAACAATTTCACACATGAGCTCATATTGTGGAATATCGAATGAAGGGATCAATATCTACTCTACTAGGAATTCACAAAGTTCTTCATTTTTTCGTATGTCTATCATGGAAGCAATAGTTGCCATAGCATCATCTTTCTTATTATGTGCCCTCAGAACTTGAAGAAATATAATTGTGACAAATTTGGATTTTAGAAAATATGTCATTTTCTTGTAGGGTACCAATTTATCATCTTTTTTGTCATGTAGTCATTATTAACTTATTAGATCACTAACTGTGAATCGCCATACATTGCCAAATGCTGAATTTTCCATTGTATTGCTAATTTGAGTCCAATGACTAAAGCCTCATATTCAAAAAATTTATTGGTACACTCAAATGCTATCTTGTATAATTTTGGTATCACATCTCCTTTTGGGGTGACAAATAAGATACCTACCCCTGATCTATTTCTAGTATGTGGGCCATCAAAATACAATTATCATTCATTGGATGTTGTGATAGAAAAGATTGATTCATCAGGAAATCTAACAGTAGAGGGTGATCATCTTATATTGGTGCTTTTTCTAACTGATCATCTATCACTTGACCTTTTATTTCTTTATGATCCACATACTCAATATCAAATTCACTAAAAATCATTACCCATTTGGCCAGTCTCCCTATGAGCGCAACCTTTCTCAGAAGGTATTTTAGAGGATCAATTTGTGATACAAGAATTATTTTCTAATGGAGCATATAGTGTCTCAACTTTTGAGCTACAAAGACTACAATAAAGAAAGCACACTTAATAAGTGTATAGTTGAGTTCATAGCCCACAAGAGTTCTATTGATGTAGTAAATGACTCTTTCTCTAGCCTGCTCATCATGTTGTGCCAGAAGGGATCCTAATGTAGTCTCAGTAGAAGAGATGTACAAAATGAATGGCTTTCCTAGAGTAGGAGGCATCAAAATTGGTGGATTGAGTAGATAGTATTTCAATTGCTGGAAATATTTCTCACATTGTTCATTCCATATAAAAGTCACACCCTTATGAAGTAAGTGCTAGAAAGAATGACATTTATCTGCCAGTTATCAAAGGAATTTGTGGATAGACTATAGTTTTACCTAAAGGCTTCTTAGTTGTTTTAGAGTAGTTGGAGGAGGCATGTCTAATATTTCTTTTTCTTTCTCAGGATCAACCTCAATGCCTCTGCATGAAACAATGTAACATAGGAGTTTTCCTAAAATAACTCCAAAAATATATTTATTCAGATTGAGTCTTAACTTATAATTCTCCATTCTTTCAAAGATCTGATCAAGCATTCCCAAATGTTCTTTTCTTGTGGGTGACTTTCACAACAGATCATCTACATAATCTTCCATTAGTACATGCATGAAGTCATGGAAGATATTGGTTATTTCCCTTCGATATGTTTCTCCGACATTCTTGAGGTCAAAGGGTATTACATTCTAGCAATATGTTCCCCAAGCACATGTGAAGGATATTTTGAGTTAATCTTTAGGAGCAATTCTGATTTGATTATATCTTGAGAATCCATCAATTAGTGATAACATCTCATACCCAATTGTCATGTCTACTATGATATCAATATTTGATAAGGGGAAATCATCTTTGGGGCATGCATTGTTCAGGTCACGAAAATCAGTGCATATTATGATGCCCCCAGTATGCTTTCTCATAGGTACCAAATTGGAAATCCAATATGCATAATTAATTGGTCTGATAAAACCAACATCCAACAATTTCTTTAGTTCTTCCTTCACTAAAAGGGTTACTTGAGGATGCATTTTTCTTAGCTTCTGCTTCACTAGCTTTACCATAGGTTTTAATGGAAAATGATGAAGAACCAATTCAGGATCTAGGCTTGGCATGTCTACATAGGACCAAATGAAGTTGATTTTCCTTTCTAGAAAGAATCTCACAAATTCATCCTTTCTTCTTTTGTGAGTGAAGCTGCAAAATATATGATTTTTTTCTCGGGTGTTCCCAAATCGACTTCTTCTCTCATTTCAATCAAAAGTGTTGATTTCTCCTTTTTTGGGGGGTATGTCTAATCTTCCATCCTTGGGCACCTCAGAGAGGTCTTCACCTTCGGATACATCCTTTATTTTTATTTTTTCACAGTCTAATGACACCTTTCAATTTTCACCAGAAGACCTATTTTTTATTTATTTATTTATTTTTCACTTTTGTGATTTGGAAGATGGAGTTGAATCCCCAAAATATGTTGTGGTATCAAGATCAATTGATAATCCTAATTTGTGATCACCCAATGACATTCATTCTTAGAGCTCAAGGAATTATGTTATTGCTTCATCATTTTCAAAGAGATCTAAACTTGATGATCCTTGTTGATCCCAATCTATTAGTCAAGGGTATACTAAGGGGGTGTCATCATCGATGTTGCATATTTTTTGGGTTCCAAGTGTAATGGAAAGGATATGAACATCGGTTAAGTTAGATCCACTAGCATCACCTTCAGAAGCATAAGGGCTAGGATCCCAAAAAGTTTTGATCCAGACTTGAGGACACATTTTGGTCAAAGGAGGGGTGTCATCGACATGTTTATCTTTGATGTGTAGCTCATCAGGATTGGTAAAGAAATGGTCAAGTTCATATGAGCTGGAGGAATAGGAAGTCCATTCCCACTCATTGGAATTAATAGTTTTAGGATGGGTATCCTTAGATGCCTTTTCATCATTCAAAGCATTCACATTTTGCGTGAGGTTAACCTAGTACTCAAAGAGCCAATTCACAATGGTTTCAATCCAAGTTCTATATTAGGAGGTCATCCCTATGCAACAATAGGATCAACAATCCCTTGTTTCTGTGTGCCCAGACCACTATAACCATCATGGCCTTTTTTGGCATAATTGTGAACCTTGGTCCATATTTCTCAACAATTATTTGAGTGGGTTCAAGTTCTTGTTTGTCTTTCTATATCCACGTAGATACATTTTCATAAACATGCTCTTCATGTAACTCCCCCCAACTTGTGAATTCGGTAGAGGGATTGATTTGTATAGTAGTCTTGGTTGTTATTTTTGCAGTAGTCATTATTTTCCATAAGATTTGTGGAAATGGGTAATTTCCCAATGTGAAAAGCTTGAGCCACGGAATACTCTTCACAACCTTGATCTTCAATTTTTAGCTTTCCCTTGGTCATCTTGGTAAGTGTGGATTCATCGACATATTTAGATGAGTTGGTTGATGTTGTTTCACTACTTAAGTTAGTACTTTTTGTGTAGGAGTTTCTTTCACATTGGCACAAAAATGAAAGTGATTAGGGTCTCCTAGAATAGTGATATCCACTCCATTATAGGAATAATTCAAACATTGGTGATAATTTGATGGGACTTGTTTCATAACATGGATCCAAGGGCATCCCAAAATCATGTTGAAAGGTAGGTCTAGGTTCAAGACTTGTAACAAAGTGTTTTCAATTGTTTGACAAACTTTGATAGGTAATATGATGACTCATTTGGAAGTATGTTCAACGAAATCTTAAGATTTGATTGGGATATTTATGGATGGATCAATATCATTTTTACTATAGCCAAGATGTGTGATAACTCTCAAAGTGTAGATATTAAGTCCCGCTCCACCATCTATCAAGACTCATCTGATTTTAAAGTTATGAACAAAGACTTCAAGATGTAAAGGGTTGTTGTGATTAGGTCTATCTTGAGGGACATTGTCTTGTGAAGAGGTAGCATGTTGTGATTTGGAAAAGTTCTATATCATGGCTTGAAACTGGTCAACATTAATGTCATTAGGCACAGTAAAATCTTTCAGTGCTTTGTCGAGGATCTCTTTATGCTGAGGAGATATATGCAATAATTCAAAGATAGAAATATGTGCTAGGGTTTTACCAAGTTGGTCAACTAGGTTATACTCAGAAGATACTTTGGATCTAGGAGGATATCTTGGCATAGTAATCTTGATGCAGTGAGTACTGACTACATATTGAGGATTTTTGTCTTTAATGGTAGTAGTGGAAACTAACTCACATAAATAATTTATGGTATAATCATGACCAACTCAGGTATAATTCACATTAGACTTGAATTTGAATTTGAACTGGAATCCTTTCCTTCTCGTGATCTAACAAAGAATTCTTAAAAATAGTGTGATAGGTATTGGAAGAACCTGTAGGAGGTTCTACTTTGATCATTCCTTGATCAATTAAGTCATGTACCAAATGTTTTAGAAAAACATGATCCAATTTTGTGGCCTTTTATCTGATGATAGTCACAATATCTATTGTCATCCCACAAGGGGGGTTTTACTTCTCGTTCATCTTTGATCTCTGGTAATTGAATGAAATTAGATTGAAGCAATTATTGAAAAATAGACTCAATAGGTTCTTCCAATGGTGTGAATTGTCTGGCAGGTGCATCTCTACCTCTTGGAGGCTGATGTTGCTGAGTATGTAGTGTAACATTTTTTGTTCAAGCTTGAGGTGGTGGTTGAGTTATTGTTTGTGTATTTGAAATGGTTGGTCCTTTAAGACTAATTTTTTCTTATTTTGTGTTAATCATCTATGCATCGACAACACCATCATTTGTAATGTTCTTATTCCAAGACCAAAATTTTCCTTCCTCATTGGAAGAGATCACATTATTATTATCTTTATTGATTTTGAGTATTCTTTTTCAAATAAGAGCATCCTCAATACTGATTCCCTTTTTCATAAGTTTTTCAATTGTACTTGGACTTTTGATTTTGACCTCATACATCATTTATGGTATAAGATTTTCAATGAATAGATGCACCTTTTGTTCTTCTAGAATATCAAATGGGCACTGACTAACAAGATTCCTCCAACGTAATATGAATGTCACGAATGATTCTCTTGTCTTCTAATTTTGTTGAGCACAAGTCTGATAATGAAATCTCATTTGATATATTGAAAGCAAAATAAGAGATTAATTTATCTGGTAGCTCCTTCTATGATCTTATATTTCTTGGTAATTTAGAGTACCAATCCATTGCTTTCCCACCAAGACTACAAGGGAAAAGATGCATGAGATATGTGTCATCATAATAAACTTTGATATAAGAAGTATAAAACTATCTGATGTGATCTACCAGGTTAACTTTTACTCTATATTTCTCAAATTTTGGTACTTCAAAGTTCCTTGGTAAAGGAGGCATATACAAGCTCATATAAAATGGATTAGGACACAAATACCATTCTATATAAGTTGGTTTCTTGACTTTTACTTCCAATGCTTCAATCTTCTTTTGCATTGTATGATTTGTTGCATCATCTCATCATTAGGTGATGATTTGGTAAATGCACATTCATACCTAAATGCCCTCTTTATCTATAAGTTGTTCCTTCTGCATGATGATGATCGTATCAATTTTATTATGATATCCTTGGAGTATCCATATCTATTGTTTCTGAAGAAGGATCGTCAGATTGTACCACAATTACATTCTGATGTTGGGTAGGTTATTGATGTTCATATCTTGAAAATTGTTGTTGTGATTGATATGGTTGAAATTGTGCCATTTGTTGTCTAGAATATTGTTGAGGTTCATCTACTTGTTGTTAAATTCTTGGACAAGTAAATTGTTGATCTTGTGGATTTATTTTTCCATAATATTGTGGCACATACTGCAGATATTGTGAAAAGTGTTTTTGTTGAGGTTGTTGTTGGTATACTTGTTGCACCTTTGGTGGGTATTGAACATGTTGAGAAACAAGTTGGGACTTTTGATCCACTTGATGTTGTTGCAATCGTGGCATTGATTTTTATTGTATTGATTCTCATTGATATCCCAATGGTCTAAGTATATCATCCATATCTTTAATCGTATGCTTTAGTGGTTTTGAATTCTTCTCATGAGATATCATGTTCACGTGTGTTTGGTGTGTAACTCTTAGTGGTACAAGTGAAATATCAATAAGGCTCTTCTTCTTTTGTTCAATTAACAAGCTTGGTATAACCATTGTAATCACACAAGATGCATCTATTATTTGTGCAATAGATACCCTTGGTATGCTTTGAGTTGGCCCTTTAGATGATATAATAGTTGAAGTCTTTCTTACATTGTTTGATATGTTAATAAAAAAGGACCACTTTTTTGTGTGTCTCTCTTTTATTCCAATGAAGGAATGTGTGGCATTCCCAAAGAAAAGGTAAATGTTTCTTTTGGCATTTCTCATTGACTTGCTAGAATATGTTGAGCTTGAGATCAATTCACAATGTCCTTTTACGATAAATGTTGGAAGTATTGGTTACATCCACCACTTCTTGAAGGAATGGATTCGTTGTATCAAACAAGGGGTTATTGATTTGTGCAAATGTAGTATTTTGAGGAATTTCAATAGTCAATTCCTTTTGTGATCTCTTTTGTGTTACCTTTGTAGTTGGTCGATCCAAAATTGGCTTCCCCTTATGGTCTTCCAAAGTCAATAGTGGTT
The DNA here is from genome assembly GCA_027943335.1 of Chamaecyparis obtusa. Taxonomy (NCBI): domain Eukaryota; kingdom Viridiplantae; phylum Streptophyta; class Pinopsida; order Cupressales; family Cupressaceae; genus Chamaecyparis; species Chamaecyparis obtusa. The sequence continues at coordinate 726,878 of BSBK01001051.1, read as the reverse complement.
GGTTTTCTTTTGAATTAGATATCTCTTGATTTCACAAATTGGGATCTTCCAATGATGATTCAAGATTCAATTTCTTAAATATTTCTTGATGTTGATGTCAACATTTATTTTTATTTAAAAATAAAAAATTATAATTATAGGTAGAAGCACAAAACTGTGTCATGTTTCAGGCTAACTTATCAGCATAGCTGAATTTGAGTATTTCTAACTAAAATTATTTTTTTGTCAAACATATGGTCTAACTAGCTTCATTCTAGCTAAGTTAGATAAGTGTTTCAACATTTCCAATTGGAAATATCTATTAAATGCATGTTTTATACCAATTACTAAATAAATAAAATTATTTCATAAAAGCGATGTTTCAATAACTCCTACTCTTTTTAATGATATTTTTTTACAAATATAAAAATTCCCTTTTTTAGATAACAGAGTCAAGATTATCACCATATAATTTTTATAGTATTTTAATTAGATCTAATATATTATAATTTCAAAATACTACAAGTAGGTATTTTAACATTCGAGAACAAGCTGCTTGAAAATAGAAAAAAATAGTAAAGCTTATCAAAAAAATTAAAATTTTATATTTAACACTAGAGGAGAGAGTTCTCTTCAAGAATGTTTAATTTTTTTTTCCTGAATGGTGTAGATTTGATATGGGAAATTTGGTGGGAGATGAAAATTGTCAATTTTAGGTATGTTTGACTTTGAGTAGTTATAACGAAGAAAATATACATTCAAAACTAATTTTTATTTTTTTTGCACTAGCTATACATTTCATCTATAACATATTTTGAAATCAAAGGAAAAAAAATTTATTTGCCTATATTTTTTTTGGTGGGAACAAGACCCTCGTTTTTTAGCATTTTTCAACAAGTTAAAAAATGGACTTCAAAAATTAAAAAACTATGTGAATTCTTGTTCAATTTTTTTTAATAAATTATAGGCATAAACTTAATCCACTTTTATACATTTCATTAGCTTACATCATCTCCAAATTCTAAACATAAATGCCATTTTTATGTTGTTAAAGTTAAAAAGTTTGTGTTGTTGACCTTTTCCTTTATAAAAGTGTGACACAACTTCGTACTTTTACGTGGACCTTGGTTTTATTTTGATTTAGATATCTCTTGATTTCACAAATTGGGATCTTCCAATGATGATTCAAGATTCAATTTCTTAAATATTTCTTGACCCATGATATGTCTCAAAGTTTTTCTAAATATCTTGTCCTTAAGTGCCTTGTAAATTTCATCTTTGGGTAATTCGACATCTGAATCTGAAGAGTTATCTGGTATGTTATTTGGATCTCTTTTAAATAGTGATGGTGAATTAGGTTTCACATAACTAATTCTAGGATGATATATTGGTTCCATTCTTAAAGAACATCCTTGTTAAAAAGAAACTTGATTTCGTTGATTATCTGCAAGTATCACTTTGTTTTCCTCTCGAGGTGTTGTTGGAATATTACCACATCCTGGTTGCACAACTACAAATACTAGTTCAAAGTATGGTGGGAGTCCCCATTGAATCATGTCATAACTTGGTTATGTATTTTTTGGGTATCCCATATTAGGATCAAAGTCTTCCATTTGTCTTAGATTTGAAAATGTTTAGATTTGTGATAACGTCTTATGTTGAGCTATTTGAGTTTCTTCCCTTGGAGGGTGCATAGTTTTTGGGTCTAATCCTTGTCTTGAATCAAAAGGTAAGTGTGTCTCTTCACTTGAGGTAAACATGGGTTGATATGTTGAAGCTTGTTTCCATTTGGAGGTTTGAGACCTTGTAAACACTGACACAATTTCTATATGCACCTAAATATGAGGAATGCAAATGCACAATGCAACTTTTGTTTTTGGATTTTTTATTTTATTTTTGGGATGATATACAAAGCTTAATGGAAATGAAACTTTTTTTGTATTTTTGTATTTTTGGAGATGAAGGATGCAAAGTAAAGTTAATGCACACTAGGACTATGCAACTATGTTTTTTGGGGATTTTTAACCTTGGAAAATCTTTGGAAAAATGCAAGCCTAAGAGTAAAACCTTAGGAAATTGAATTAGGACCTTGAATTTGGAGTGAGAGACGAAAGGACAAAAATCAAATGATCAAAAAGTTAAGTCAATTCCGTCATGACAAAGATAGGATATTGACCAAAACGTGACAGTGACAAAGAGGGATAAATTGAAGCCAAAGTCAAGATTCTATTTTCAACAACATAAGGAAAGATTCTAGGGCTTAAATTATTTTAGGGATATTTTGCAAAGTTTCGAAGGTTCTAAGTGAAAAATGACAATATGAAAGACAATATGAAACTATAATGAGGGTTTAACGAGGATAAATAATGCAAAGATTTTGAAGATGCAAAATGACAGGGGATAAAGACTTTGGTATGAGGATGCAAAATAAGGACTAAGTGCAATCACTAGTATGCAATAAAGAATCTAAGCATTCCACAAGGCTCCAAGGTGAATATTTTGAGATTCCATGTTCTTGCAAAGATTATGACAAGGTGTTGGGACAAATCAAACATTTTGAAGTTCCCTTGACAAGGTTTTGAATAATTTGAAGGTGTTTTGAAACCGTTTTGAATATTTTGAAGAGGTTTTGAATCTTTTGAATATTTAAAGTTTTAGCACTCATGCAAAACACATCAGACAAGATGATTGTCGTAAAATAAACAAACACTTCACAACCTAGGCTAGTTGGGACAATATTCATTGAATTCCCACTTGAACAAGTGCAACATGCTTACTCAAAGTGGATAGTCTAGAAGCTTGGTAGCACGGGCTCCCCTTTACAGTGCACTCACTTCTCAAGCATACCAAGCTTTGAATCCCAGCGGTCATCACTTCCCAAGGGACCACTGTCTCTACTAAGAGCTGTGAAAGTGTGAGATGTCTTCACAGGTGTGGGTGACCCCTTGAATAAGTGAATAGAAGGATTTTGACCTCTAAAACAAAATGTCTAGTAAGGGCATCCATTCAGATGGCTATATATGTGGCAAATTAGCCCCATTATGGAGGTCTCCCAACCTACAATTGTTATGTTCTATAGGTTTTTACGCACCACATAGGTACTAAGGGAGATCTTCTATCTGTATAACACAATCAACACTTGTTCATTGTGACACTAATCACAACGACATCTTTTACATACCGATTTAGAAGGGCTTGGATTTAACATGTTACCGGTTGGGTCATTCTTTGGGGTGAGTAACTCTTTTCCCACTAAAGACTACCCTCTAAAAGATATAACAATTTCTCTTCACCCAAGTTCCACGAAGGCAAGGAGAGAGGATATGTTGTTATATCTTTGGGATTACAAAGGGGATGTGCCTAATGCACCAAACACATCAAACAATAATGTTCATTTTATTGTACTGCATGAAGTGTTTGCTAACTACAAAAACACACACACATAAAATTTTGACAAACGCATGAAGTCTTTGTCAAACATCCTGCATCCAATATGTTAGTAGTTCGTATGACATGATCTTCATCAATAAAAAATGAGTATCTCCCCCACAAAATAAAACCATGAGAATTAGCCCCAAAGATCAAACACAACTTAAATTGAAAATTAGTCTAATTAACATATAATCTAATTAAAGAAAAAAAATAAGTCTAAACAAAATGAATTAACAAAACTAAAATCTAATCTAATTTAAAAACTAAAAAAAATCTAATCTAAATTAATAAAACTAAAAAAAACTAATCTAACTAAAAATATAAAAATCTAAATTTAAAAAATAAAATCTAATCTAATTTAACAACCAAAAAACTAATCTAATTTAACAAAAATTCAAAATCTAAATTAACATAACAAAATCTAAATTACAAAATTTAATTAAAATATCTAATATCTAAACCAATTTGAAACTAAAAAACAATAAACCAAAAAATCTAAACTATTTAAGAAAAATCTAAAGTCAAGCTTAAACACATAATGAAGCTTTAGGAAAAATCTAATCTTCAATTTTTTTTTTCAGATAGGCTAGAGCAGCTAAGTTCCTGCCAAAATGATGTCAATGATGTTTAAATCAGAATAATAATTAAACTTAGAAATCAATCTAGAAAATTAAAATATAGTCTTTTAAATTAAATTTTGATATTATTATATGTAAAAAATTATTTCAAAATAAAATACATAAAAATCAATTTGTTTAACTATTTTTAAATTAAAAATCAAATTTTAAAATCATAATTGAAATCAAAAGTCAAATTTTAAAATGAATAAATAATAAAAATTTAAAAATATTTATTATTTATTAATTAGCTAAATTATTCTATATAAATTAATAAATAATATTTTATATTAAAAATTACTTATATTTAATTTTAATAATAATATTATATTTTAAAAAAGATAATCAAAATATAAATTATTTAATAAAAATAATAAAACTTAATATAATTTAATATTGTTTGTAATTTTTAAAAATAAATAAAAAATATTTAGTGTCTAAAAATCATCATAATATTATACCCTTCTATAAATTTAAATATGATTCAAGTTTTACACATATTTAAATTAAGTTCCATGTAAAAAAAATTCATCAATATATTCAAAATATATTTAACTATTACAAGTTTATAATTTATAATATTTGAATAAATTTAATTATACTTTTAATATTGTAAAATTTTATTAAAAAAATAAATTTAAGAATATATAAATATATATATATATATATATATATATATATATATATATATATATATATATATATAAAATTGAAAATCTAAATCAAATGTTTTAAAATATTAAACTTTAATATAAAATAAAAATTAATAATATATTATAAATCTATTTATCAATTATACAATTAAAAAAAATATATAATCTAAAATAAAATATTGATAAAAATTAGAAACTTGAGAATAACTTTAATTAATTCTAAAACTATTATAATAAATTTTAAAATATCTAAAGTAGGATGAAAATAAATAATTTGACATGGTAGCTAATGTTTGTGGACATACATTTCTGGAAAAAGAGCTCTTATCGCTCAATTTCTTTAAACCAATGAAACGAAAGATAAATACTTTTATAAATTGAAAAAGTTAAATATTGTGCATTTTACTTTATTAAATATTAGAATTTGACATGACAAAAAGAAATTATGAAATTTGATTGGCTATAATTAACTAGTTTAATCACTAGTTAAAAACAGCTCGATGCCTACAGTTCTACAGCCTACGATAGGAACTAATAAGGGAAAAGAAAAGAAAAATCCTAAGAAACATTGTCTTGAAGATCAAACATGTATTATGACTGAAAATGTTTGCCACTTAAAAGCATATGTAACTGGAAACATGCCAAATCTAAATTAATGCTAAAATACAAACATTCACAACAAGGTCATCAAAGGAGTAAACAACGAAATCAATGCAAACAAACACAATTTACTCTCTTTGACAAATGTGGCTCCTTTCTCCTCTAAGCTGATTTGAAATGTGGCTCAATTCATGATTGTGCAACTTTTATTGAATCAAGGACAAAGCTAGAGATATTTCAAGATTAAATGATTTCAAGAGATGAAATTAGGAAAACTTGAATGCAAGAAGACAATAATGATGATGCTAAAAATGTAAGAGATGACATTGAAGAGATGAGAGCCTCAATTTATAGACTTTTGCAAGTGATTTGAGAGACAAGATCAAATGAAATCAACGATCAAGATTGAATGAGACATGAGTTAAAATTCAAGTTTACATTTTCAACAAAGAGCAGAGTTAGAAACTTCTATTTTCAACAAAAGTGAAGTGAAGTGATTTTTGGAGAGGAGGAAGAGATAAGATTTGAGATTAAAAAAAGAAATAAGGGAAGTCAAGTGAAGAAAGGAAATGAGGTGGAATTTAATAATTATAAATTATTAATTTCACTCATTTCAAAATTAGTGAATTAAATATAATAATTTATTTAATTGTGAATGCTAGGATAAGAGGATTAAATGAATAAATTCATTTATCTAGGAAGAAATGTTAATAAAAGGGACATAAATTAATGAAGAGATGGTATTGAAATGATCTAGGAAATCCAACTCTATGTCAAATTATGCCCTAATTTTGTTTGAGGCAAAATGATTAATTGGTAAAATTGATGATAATTGATAAGGAAAAATGATCAAAAAGATCATAATCCAAAACTAATTTGACAAGGACATGAAATTGATAATGATGATGATGACAAGATAATTAAATGTCGGGAAGATAAATTGAATGTCAAAGTGACTACTTCTGACATTGAAGTTGATAAAGTAGATTGATAAAAGGATTGATGTATAGGTTGATAATGAATGACTGATTAAATTATCAACAAAGATTTAGGATAGATTAATAAAATGATAAAATTGCCAATAATGATGATTTAGGACCAAACGTGATTAAATAGGTTCATTAGGGTTGGAAAGGAACTAGACAGAATAGGAAGAATGACATTCTGTCAACACATGATGAAAATCAAATGTGACATAGAAGGCATGTTAGAAAAATGGGGACATTAACCATTTTTTAGTGTCTACAGAAACAAAACATATAAAGGACTATTCTAGATTCATCAAATTGTTATCAAAACTATGGGCACATATTCATCCCATCAAAGGGCTCCTAAGAGGTTGTAGGACCCATTAATGGGTCATAGGAGCATTTAGGACCCCTTAGGAACTATTAATGTGTCTTAGGACCCCTTAGTATACATTAGGACCCCTTATAAGTGACCCATTATTGTATCCTAAGACCCCTTAGTATGCAAAGAAGGACCCGTTAAGACTCATTATCTATCATAAGGGGTCCTTAGGGGTCGTAGGACCCATTAACGAGTTGTAGGACCAATAAGGATCCCTTAGGACTCTTTAATGGTTCCTACACCCCCTTACTACACATTAGGACCCCCTTGGACCCATTATGTATGATAAGGGGTCCTAAGTAATTGTAGGACCCATTAATGGGTCATAGGATCATTTAGCACCCCTTACGACCCATTAATGTGCCCTAAGACCATTTACAAACTCTTAGGACTCATTAATGGGTCCTATGATGGGCTATACTATGCATTATGACCCCTTAAGACCCATTATTTATGATAAGGAGTCCTAAGTGATTTTAGGACCCATTAATGGGTCATAGGACAATTTAGCACCCCTTATAACCCACTAATATGTCCTAGAAACCCTTATGAGCCATTAGGAAACCTTAGGACCCATTATGGTCCCTTAGGAACCATTGTGTACACATGTTTGATATATTAGATTAGATTATGTACATGTTTGATACATTATATTACATTATTTTTAAGTTTTTAAATGTTTCATTTTCATATATGTGTTGTTTAGTTTAATTCAATTTTAAATCAAATATTTAATGTAGGTTGATTTATATTTATGATTATGGGTGACTTAGACATCAACGAGTTACTTAATCCTCCCCTAGGACCCACACCCCACCTCCACCTCTGACCCCTACCTCCACCTGCACTCTAACCTGAACCCCAACCCGAACCACAACCAAAAGAAGATACTCATTAGGCTTGCTATAAAAAGAAAATTAATGAAAACATAAAAGCTATCATGGGCCACATTACTCACCTGCAAAATTAGCCCTTCCCCCTCTCCCCCCCATGGTGTGCACTTTATAGACACCATGCACAACATTGTAGATTCATTAAGATCTATTGATGGTGACCTCAATAGACACCATGTCTAGAGAGATGAGATGAGGCAATATTTTGATGATGGCCTCACATATAAACAAATCGATGATATGAATAAGGACACAATATGTCCATATTTCAGGGACCCAAAATCAGGAGATCAATTAAAAGATTAAAATGTATATCAATGAGGTGTTGTGTCAATCAAGGAATGGTGGACAATTTTTGGAGTTATTGGTGGATGTGTTTTGATCACCCCCCCCCCCCCCCCCCCCAATGCAAACCAAGAAGCACCTCTGTAATTTTTGAAATATATATATTGTGAGTTTATTTTGGGATTGAAACCCAACTATTTTGACATTAAATAGTTCTAGGGGGTTGGAAAGGGCATGCCCTAGAATAGGCTAGGGGAAAAATTTGGCCCTAGGAGACCTTTTCTAACTACACCTCTTTTGGATCCTTCCCTACCTACTCTACCTGCATCATTTTTTCAACATGCCATGGTCTCATCCTTAGGAGCATTAAGTCAATTGACCACTAGTCTTAGAGATCAGACCTCAGAGATGATAACACCTCTAGTAGAACCTCATGCATGCACTAGATACCATGATATGTGTTATGGTCCCACACAAGAAAAGATTACTATTGAAGCATAGGGAGTGTATGATGATATTGGCTCATATGTTGAACATCAACCCCTTGATCGAAAGGCTCCACAAGTACATATATGTCATCTATTTATATATGTAATTTCAACACCTACACAATTTTGAATTTTTTTAGTTCATGTGGAAAATAAAATTTAATTAATAGAAACTGCGTGTACATGTGCTTGTCTATAGACTGTAGGTATAGGGTCGTCAAGCTCTTATTTGGATAGGATTAACTTTTGCTTGACGCCTTTTGTAGCCGACACATCTCATGGGGTATAATTACAAAAATTGAACTAAGTTTTAAATTTCTAAATTATTTTAAAATTAAAATTTGTTAAATTTAAAATTATTTTAATGTTGTTAAATAGGGGGCATCCATCGCACACCATGTCCATTGATCCACCACTGTTAGGTGTATTGGATGTAGACCCACCTGAGGTAATTTATTATCATGAAATTTAAATGATTTTTATATTAAAAAATTATCAACATGTTTATATATTAATTGTACACATGTGTAGGTTGATACGACCATCAGGATTGGTGTCAGTGCACATGTGACTGATCTAGGTGCATCACAACTAGACACATCTTTTAAAGTTTTATTTCTACATCTTAAAAATTAGGTTCAAATTAAATATTTGACCCCTGACAACATATATGTGCATGTTTTTATATACTTTTGTTTGACTTTGTATAGGACATTGTTAGTGATACTGTTGATGTTGATCATTCCACATAGATTGAGTCACAAGAGGGATTGAGACCTGACATAGATGATGACATTGACATTGTAATTTATTTTTTCATCTTGAATTTATATAAATTATATATGAAAATATTGTATATCACTTTTAACAGTTTTGGTGTTGATCATTTCTATTGACAGAGTCCCAAAAGGGACAACAACATGAGAGAAGTCATGATGTTCATTAGGATAGTGTACCAGACATGCAAAATGACACGGTAATTTGTTCATGTTTAATTTATATTTTTTTTATTAAAATAAATTCCATAACATTTTTAATAGTTTTGGTGTTAATCATTTCATGTAGACATAGTCTGGACATGGACAACATCATGAAAAAGGTCATGATGTCCACCAGGACAGTGGGGCAAATGTGCACAATGCCATAGTACAATTTGTTCATGTTTAATTTATATAAATTTTATTAGAATGTTTTAGATTATTTTGAATAGTTCTAAATATGAATCCATGTATTAGAGTATGATTTAGTAACTATAATGTTTTTTTTACAGAGTCATTCAGATCATCCTGCTTCGCGTGGATTAAAGAAGACCAGATCATATTAGGGACACATTATTTTATAGGCATTTATCACATGTACTCTCAGATTCATATGGATTGTTTATTTTATGGATCTATTTACTGACATATTTACATGCTTTATTTACACATGTTTTGTGTTTTCATGTTTTACCAGATGGACTATATATATATATATATATATATATATATATATATATATATATATATATATATATATATATATATATATATATATATATATATACACACACACACACACACACACACACACACACACACATGTGCTTTATTATCTATGTTATATGTACATGGATTGACAATCTTTACATTGAAAGGTTTTACATATTTAGTAAAAAATTTAGATAGTTTGTATGCATGTCTAGAAGTACTATGAAATGTTTCACATCTATAGAATTAACAAGACTTGCTTAATCTATAGAATTAATAAATTTCCTAATATTGAACAAGCTACAAAAAAAATTGAACATCCAAATAGCAATCATATATGTAAAGGATACATGTATTTAATAAGATAACGAATTAACAGACTAATATTAAATATAAAGTATTTGAAATAGTTCATTGAAAAAGAAACAAAATAAGATGTGTGTTCAATAGTTCGACAACTTAATAACATTAAAAAAGTTTAGTAGGACATAACACAATAAAATTGGTTACAATTTGAGAAGATACTTTATCTTCTACTTTATATAGTGGCATACAATATAAAATGAACCATAGAGCTAGCAACCTACAATAATGAATAAATCTTTAATAAGTAACTAAAATCTTGTACAAATAGAAAATATGTAATTAAAAACATGTATAATTAATGTAACCGAGTACAAATGTAAGAGTATCATGCTTACAAAATTAAAAAGTTTAAAGAAAAATCATTAAGTTCTTGAACAAAATGGTGTCTTTACACACCTAAACCCAAAATCAAGAGACCTGTACAATATTTTAAAATGAGGCACACTCAAATTCTAGGTAAACTTAAGGGGGTTCCTTGAGTATATTCTTGAGGGGACGTCTTAACAAGATGTAGGAGTAGGATATGTAGTTTGAGGATGTGATAGATATGATTGCTTAAGAGGATGTCTTAAGTGGATCTAAATTTAGGATGTCTTAAGGGGACCTAAAGGGGGTCACAATTCTTAAGGGGATGCCTTAAGGGGACCTAAAATTTGGAAATTTTAAGGGGATCTAAAAGAAGGATGTCTTAAGGGGATCTAAAAGTAGGATGTCTTAAGGAGATCTAAAATTTGGATGCCTTAAGGGGACCTAAAATTTGGATGTCTTAAGGAGATCTAAAACTAGGATATCTTAAGGAGGTTCCTTAAGGGGACTTAAAAAAAGGATGTCTTAAGGGGATATAAAATTAGGATGTCTTAAGGGGATGCCTTAAGAGGACCTAAAATTAGGATGTCTTAAGAGGATGTACGATTAAGATATGTGATTTGGGGATGTATTGAACTATGCTAGCTTGAAGTGATGTGATTCTAGGATGTCTTAAGGGGATCTAAATTTAGGATTTCCTAAGGGGGTGTAGGATTAGGATATGTTTAGGTTATTTAAAAATAAAATAAATTATATATGAAGTTATAAAAAATTCAAAAAGTACACATATATACTTGTATTTACTTATTTCACTGTACCATATGCATCCTCTATTTTCTACAATGCATCAATAATAAGATTATTATATGTTTTTTTTGGTCGGTTACATTGTGGTTAAGAGGATATGTTAAGGTGATGTAAAAATAAAATAAATTATATATATGAAATTATCCAAAATTCTAGAAGTTCACATTGATACTAACTTGTATTTACTTATTCCATCGTACCATCAACATCCTCTTTTTTCTTTAGTGCATCTGTAATTGTCTCGTGTTCTTACATAAAAATTGACCACAACTATTTATTAGAATGTGTCCCACGATATCTGGATGACGTTATATTTTTTTCCACACCCAAATGAGAGTAGTGAATAATCTTCTTATGTGTTTTGTATTCTTCAAATGCAATCAAACCATTCTTCCTGATTACATATTTTTGTAACCATGTGCCAATAACCACAACCAAACTTGTAGGATAATGATAGCCATCATCATCTTCTCTAGGTTGTACTAACTTGTGTTTGGTCTCAATACATCTATCCAACCAATACTTTGTTTCCTCTTAATTGTTCTCAGGTGCAACAACAACATACACATGTCCTGCAAATTAAAATAAAATGGCTAATTGACATGTGAAATAAACTTATAGAAAAACATATTTTACCATAATAAACTTAGACCAATAATTATATTTAAATATAAAGTGACAAAAAAATACAATTACCTTCTTGTACAAGATCTTAAACATGATCATAATCTTCTAATGCAAATAGTTGATCATAGTCTTCAAGTGTTGTTTCATATTGCTCATATGTTTGAGTAGGGTGTGAAGGATCTTTGTTTCCATTATTCGACCCATTCTTTATTCTCGCATGCATCCCAATAACCTGAAATACAAAATTGACAAAAACATGCAAGCTCTCTTGACCACAATGTCCATGTGCTTCCATCAGAACTCTTAAATGAATGTCATGATGCTAATCCACTAATTGTATCACAATCAAGGCTATATGGAATGCTATTTTCTTTAATTAATGAAAAGAATAATTTAATTCTAGAGTTCTCATTTTATCATACAGATAATTTTGAATTGCACCAATCCACAATAGCATGTGCATCTTTAAATTTGGTTGCATCCTCAAATTTAAATTGCTCTCTAGGTAAAATTCTATTAACACATGCATCAACTCCATCATGTTTTCCTTTACCGTATCCAAATTCAAAAAAAATCTGTGCATATGTGGTATATTGGTTTCCTTGTGAGCCCTACTAAGATAATAAAATATTTAAGCATTCTTGAATTATCTCATACAATTATCTGACCATATGAAATTTTCTCTCATATGGATTTCCCATTCTCTTAAATTAATATAAAATATTTCAAAAAAATATTGAGCAAACTCGTATGAGTGCATCCGATTATCACTCAAATAGAAATGATACTCCCTAAAAAAATTTCTATCATCCTCTGTACTATCATGTGCATGTCTATAAACAATGTGAACAAACATAGCCACTTGCATTGAATTGTAGTATTGATCTTGAGTTTCCTCTTGTGGAGCAAGAGTATAGTTCTATGTATAGTCAACCACTGATAGTATAGTACCAATTGGAAATGTATTTCTGAAATTGATCATTAAGCCATCTAGCATATTGAGATTTTTTCATGTATTTACTTGAATTCTAAAATGAATGTATGTACACAAATTTTTTCTATGATTAATTCACATCACTTTCCAATTTTCCCATCTTGTAAAGGATACTACACATTCTTAAATCTTTTAAGATCCACTAATTGTTGGCCAAAATCATTTTCACTAGTTTCATGCATACATTATTTTAATAATGCAAAATTCGCACAAGTAGTGCACTGTCCTGAAATACATGAACTTAAAAAAAATTATCCATTAGATCTTTTACAAAACAAACCTGCTACAAAATCCTTGATTGTTTCAGGTGGTATATTAATACCACAATCCTACATAGTGATGTTAGCATATAAAGTACAACGTATATATCAAAAAACATCATAGTAATAACAAGATTGAACATGTGTTTTACAAAAACAAGACATTCATTGCTTATTGATTTTCACATACCAAGGTTTACATTTTTCAAATGATCTTTGACTAAGGGTAATACGTCCAGGTAAAACAACCTCATCTAAATTTTTTTATAAAATTTAGTTTGGGTGGTGTCTAATAGTTGTTTTGAATGAGGATCGTGAATTTTACAACCCACTCTTAATTTCAAAACATCTATAGCATTAGATGATACCCTTGTATTATCATGCCAATACTTTTCAACCAAAGATTTGATTCCAGGATTTAATTTCACGTCAGATCGTGGGAGTCTGCCACTAAAACTCTAACATTGGTTGATTGGATAATTTTCAATATTTAATCTTCTCTTTATGCTCTACCAATGTTTTAGGATGCATGTTTAAAATCCCACTGATATTTTTTACCATTCTTTTATCCAAAGTATTTTTATTGACTATAGTAGTTGTTATAGCTTGTCGTGTTGCATTCTTATCTTTAGATCAAATTTTTTTTCCAATATACTGAATGACACTAGAAACAATACATATAGCATGTTCAATGGATGCATCTTTTTATTTTGTTTCACATAAATGCATAAATTTTTCATTACATTTCTCATTTTTTACATTCTCATCAATTGCATCATAAGTTGACATTGAAATGCTATTTTTTTTTATAGAAGAATTATTTATATATTTTATTAGCATACTTGAGCTTATCTATCTCCAAGATAGCTTACTAGGAAGACCATAAAAAACATTACTTTTAGAATTCAAAAAATACTTTTCAGTATCATCATCACGATTAGAATTCTTGGTTGCACCTTGTTGAAAAAGATTTTCATTTTCATCTAGGAAAGGATTTTCATTTTTTATTTCAACAACATTTAAAGAATTTTCATTTTGAACAATAGGAGGATTTTCAATTTCAACATGTTTAGAAGGATTTTCATTCGCACCAACAAAAGGGTTTTAATTATCAACAAAACTATGGGTATTTTCATTTTCATGAACTCTTTCAAGAACTATGTTAGAAACTAAATCAATTTCAACACTACTATATACTTGTAATAAATATCCATAAAGGGTATTATCTATAACCATAGTTTCACTATTATTCAAAGGTGGAGTTGAAGATGTACCTGGAATCATGTCTGTTGTCACATTTTCTACATCATTAAAAGGTACATTCAAAGATGTACTTGCATTATTGTCTATATTCGTATTATCTTTTAGATTCACCTCTTGGATCTCATATTTTTCTTCCCTCGTATCTCCCATGGTATTTGCAATGTTTGACTCTTCAATTGTTATGGATCCCAAAGCTTCATAGATATTCATTTGGCACATCCTCAATCTTCTATCTATTTGACATCCTCTCTCTCTCTCTCTCTCTCTCTCTCTCTCACACACACACACACACACACATTTCTTTAGGGGTCATATCCCTCTGTCCTTTCCTCTTTTGACGTTGTTTACATCTCATGATTAACAGTTCAAATCAATCAAATAATGCCTTCAATGGTTTACTTCAACTAAAAAAATGCTCCAATATGCTCCCAATCATTGAGTCATTCTCATGGTGAATATAATAATGCATCAATGAGACAAAAAACAAAAAAACTTTGCAAAATCCATCATTTTTTATCGTACTATTAGTACATTGTTGATGTAGTAAACTATTTTTAATAAATATTTAAAAAAATAGTGAAAAAAAAAATGTGACCCCCCCTTGGAATGGTGTGGCATTTTATTTTTGAAATGTCACCCCATTTTATATCGGGGCCCTGTTCCTTGGAAGTTTGATCCCCAAACATACACTTTAGGAATGAGGTGACGTTTTGTAAGTGGGACTCTGTTCTATAAATTTTGAAGTTTCCCCCTGAATTTTCTTTGGGTTTAGCTTTGCAAATGGCTTGGTCTATCGACCTTGAGCTTTGGATCCAGTTTGACTTGAATTTCAGAGGCCATTTCAATCTGCACACAATTTTTACGCTTTGGATACGAATCAAATTGACTTTTCTACAAAATGTTTTAATGAAAAAAACTCATTATACATCAAAATGTGCATATTCCAAATATGTAAAATATTTATATATTTGATTATTTTTCTATTTTCATTGATTTTCTATTGAAACAGATCTACAAGCATCTGAGAATAGGGTATTTGGTTATTTTAATTACTTTTTTATTTGACATTTTCTTGCAAAAATAATTATATGACATCAAACTAGAGACAATTCTACACAATTTTTAAAAAAAGCAAATTAAAAAATCATATGTTTAGGTCACATATGCTTGTCATACATAACATGCTTTAAAAGAAACAATTATGCCTAATAAAAGAAAAATATATTCAATAAAAAAATACAAAAAATAATTGCCATCAATCTTAACTTAGTTACGTACCATTACCCAAAATGATTCAGAAAAATAGTTTCATTTAGATCATATTCTGCTTGTCGTACACGGGCATAGTATGGTCCTAAAATAGGGACTTTTAAAATGTGGATTTTAGTAATGCCTATTGAAAATGAAAATTGATCATATGGGTATTAAAATAAATTACATATTTGTAAAGTATACTTCAAGTAATACAACTTCTATTACTATTTTTTTTTTGAGATTTAATCTCTAAGTGCTTCAAATATTCAGCTCAAACAGGACAAACTTGAAAAAACAAGAAAAATAGTTCTACTTTTTGGCCAAAAAGTGGACTCAACTTCTTGTTGTTAGCCTTATTGTATTATGCACATTTGTGTTACATTGGGATCATTGTACCATCCCCCAAGTCTTGCATTTGATTGGTGTGTGTGTTAGCCATTCCTTGCATGTGTGTGTACCTTATGTTGGTGACCAAGTGACTATCTCCATGAGCACAGTGGGATGGGCCTGAGAGTATCACATATATAGGTGGTGATCTACTTCCAGTGAAAAATTTTAGGCATTATGTGTTCATTTTGTCCCTTGCATTTATTTTTTGTGATTTTGTTTGTGTGTGTGTGTGTGTGTGTGTGTATTAATATGCTTAGTATATTAGATCAATTTTGACATTTAATGATTGTATCGAGTATGTATGTCCTTGATCTTTTATGTATGGTACTTCTCGGTGTGGGGCTAGATGTATTTTAGCCATACATTGGAGTTGACATAGGAGTTTGCTTCATTTTTCCTTAGTTTATAAGAAAATTATAGATTGACATTTGTGCATGCCTTCAACATTTGTGTTGATCAATGTTTCTACCTGTAGAATGGTGTTTTTGACTCATCGGTCTAAGAATTTTTGTCTCAGAGTTTTTAGTAGTAATTAAATCGATGTTTGCACATGTATTGGCACATGTGCAGATCGACGCCTTTGGATGCTTTGACATCTATGCTTCTTTTGGATTTTAATTTAGGCTTGAATGTCAGGCAGTTTGTTTACACTTTTGAGGTGGATCTATGTGGTTTATTATTGGTCAAGAGGCAATTAACGTGTATGTTTAATCAATTTAGTAACACTTCTTTTGGGTTTAAAATGAATCTTTGTTTAGATGGATTTTGAGGACGCTTTAGTCTCCTCTATGTGTAGCCATGGATTATGATCGACTTATCCTCTTGTGATTTCTTGAATGTTATCTGATTCCTCTTTAGGCAATCTCAGGAATGCGTGTATTTTGTTCCAAGTGTATTTTTGGGTTATCATGAAACCCTTGGAAGTATATAATTCTTTCACTTGTGCATGGTCATGTGATGATTGTGGGTTACTTCCTTTATGTTTTTAATTTTCTTATACACTACGATTGTGGATGCACTTATGTTCATGATGTCATTTCCATGTTTTAATTTTTTTTTATTAAGTGCACATTTGACCATATGTTCTGAGGGTTCCTTGGTGGGGTATTACAATATATCTCAAAACAACACACAGATTGGGTTGAAAATGGATGTAGTGTTGTTGATACAGGATTGATAAATCTTGAAGCAACAAAAGGATTGGGAAGGATACATCCCAATGATGATGATCAAACTATGCACAAGACAAATAGCAAGGCTGCGAACAAGACCAAAGATGCAGATTAGATGATTGGATTGAGATTGGATGTTGCATAATGAGGAAATTTTAGATTAATGGAATGGATGGTATTGGATTGCATGGAGGTAGCCTATAGAGAGATACTAATGACAAGGAAAATTATTAGGAGGTGGAATGGGATAATATAAGAAGAGGGTTTGAAAGATAGAGGATAACATGATAAGGATGTGGAGATGGAAGAATTATGAGACAAGGATTATGAGATGGAAGGATTATAGATGAAGGAATTAGTAGATGAAAGGATGATGGGTGAATGGGTAGATGAAAGGATTATGGATGAAGGGAAGGAGAAAGTGGGAGATGAAAGGATTATGAATGAATAGATGGTGGGTATGATATAGTATCCATAGACTATATCACAAGGAAATAAGATGCCCCACTTAGGATATATCAAGTATGATGAGGCATGCAGAGGAATATGATAAGATGGAGAGGGGGAAACAAGAGGATGAGTAAAGTGGATGGAAGATGGGATGATGGGTAGATAAGGAGAATAAATTTTCATAGAAGGATCATATGGATGTGAGGAAGGATGGGTGAATAGGAGGGTAGATGGATGAACAGTGTGATGTGAAAAAAATGCCAAGAGACATCCAAAGCATGTAGAAATGTTGGCCTTTATTTTTATTAGTACCTAAAGGAGGATGGAGAAAGTGAAATGGATAGGACAAGATGGACATGAAAATTATATGGGATGTAGGAGATAACAGAGAGGATGATGGATGTGTTTGGAAAAGTATCTCAACCTTGTATTCACATGGGGTTACTAATTTTAGTAAAATTTAATTTGAGAAAAAATTCTCCTATTCCTTTGCAAAAGGTTCAAAATAGTTAGATAAGCATATCGATGCATTTTGATGGCATGATCATGTCTAATTTGGAAGATATTGAAGTTTTATTTTTGGAAATTGCCCAAAAAAGGTTGCAAAATACAACCACAAAATATTTAGAGGATTTGAAATGGGGTAAAATTTTGTCCAAATAGTGTAGTGATTTGGGATTCTATAAACCATGTCATGAGCTTTCCAATGCTTCAAACAATTTTTCAATTAGACACCCCATTCAAATCTTATGGCCTCCACAAGTTGAGTCTCCTGACATAGGAAATGTAAAAATGTGTTAAACGCATAAAATACGCTATAAAAGAGAGTTACACATGTTGGTATATGTGTTGACATGTCACAAGGAATATTTTATTGGAGATAAGATGGTCACCTCTTTTGGGGTCATTTTAGCCCATGGTTTTTTAATACCGTTAAAAAATTTCCTTTGTTGTATCTCCTACATATTAGATGCATGAGATGGAGGATGCGTGTAAGAGTCTTATATCTTTTTAGTTACCTCTAGATCTCTAGTTGGTGATACTCCTGAGAGAAACTTTCTCTAAAAAATACTTATTGTAATCTATTATTGATTGTTGAATAGTATATTGGGTTGCTTTTAGAGTGTGGGGTTTTTCTTTCATAAGGGGTTTCCCTACATAAATCATTTTGTTATGGTATACATATCATTTGTGTTATTTTTGTTAATCTTTTGTAACTATTATAAAGATCTAATTTTTTTTTTACATTACCCTCTCCTCAAGATTAGTGTAGGAAGGTTTTTTTGCTACTTAACTTCCTTAGAGGATGGATAACTAGAACTTTCCCCCGAGTATAGAGAGCAAAGTGAATGGGGATTATGCATGGAACTTGTTTGCTAGGTTTTCATCATGGTACTTGTTCAAGGTGCTTGTTTTCCAAGTTTCACTATTGGACGATTTATTTTTATTTTTTTCTCTTTGTTTTTTATAATATTTTTTTAAAACATTTTCCAAGTTTTTTGGAGGAATTTTATGGATGTATAAGGATGTGAAAAAGCTAATTTGAATGATAGGTGATTGGGTTGTTTTTATGGGGGATAAGGGATATGGTCGTGAGAAGTTTTTTAATATAATTATTTAAGATGAGTGTGGATTTGATAGATTGGGGATATGTGATGGTGGATATTGGGATATAATGACACAAAATAGGTTTAGGGGACGAAGGAGGAAGATAGAAAATTTTATTGGGTTGATATGATGGAGGAGGGAGAATGGAGGAAAACATCTTGGAGAGATAATATAAAGATTCTATTGTGGATTTGGAAGTATGTTTGGGTTTTGCAATGGTTGTACCAACATTTTTGGATGAAGTGAGTTATGTTACCAAGACCTTGTGAACATGAATTTTATTTGACATGAATGAGCTCCTAGGTACCTTGATCATTTAGGCCCAATTCATTACCTAGATAGTTCATTTTCTTGAGAATTCAATTTAAAGTGGGATACTTGTCATTTTGGGAACAAGGTACAAGTCCATTATTAGGTGGAATTGGAGGGGTGACAAATATGAGGTGTTCATTTGTTGTAGGAGAACCACAATGGGTGAATATAAGTGAGCCAAGGGAATAGAGTGAATAAAATGAGATGGATTGGATGGGAGATGAGGAATTAAAAGTTGGATTTGATGGGATGGGAGGATCTTGATTGGATGGGAGGACAATAATAGATATATGAAGATGAAATAAATGGAATGGTAGAATAATGAATTGGGTTGATGGATATTTCAAGATGCTTTGAAATAAGATCTTTGTATGATGGGATTAGTGTATATAGTGTGATAGGAGATGTGTAGGTAGCATGTTCAGATGGAGAGGAGGGAAGGATGGGAGGTTGTTCAATGGGTGTTGATGGTAGGAGGGTAGGTTCATAAGGTTCATTAGATTAGGGTTGAATAATGGTAGGATAAGATGGGGATTTGGATTGAATTGTGTCAGTTGATTCTATATGTGTGACCATGTTGGTAGGTGGAAGAGGAATAATAGGTGCAAGAGGTGGAGGAGGAACAACGTGTATGGAAGAGGAAAGGGGAATGATATATTTGGATGAGGAAAGGAGAGTGATAGGTTTGGGAGGTAGACAGACCTCATTACAAGTGGTGTCACATGATGGATTGGGATGATGTGACTCACCAACTTTAGAATCTAGATTTTGTGATGACTTTGTTGTGATTAATCCTTGGTAATTTCAAGAATGAGATGCTTGCATATATGAGGTTGAGGTGAATGACTAGAAAATGGAGAAGTGGATGAAGATGAAAGATTATGTATAGGTGAAGGAGTAGGAGTATGGATTCAAGAATTTGGATTAGATGGAGGATTTGGATTGGATGGAGGGATGAGGTAGGAAGGAGTGGATGAAAGACTAAAATGATAGAGAGAAAGGTGGAGTATTGAGATAGGATGGAGTGGAGGATGGATTAGGAATAGTGGGGTGATTATGATAATGGATTGGAGAATTAGGATTAACTAGAGGAATGGGATTATGGATTGGAAAGGGTGTTGGAGAATAATGGGATGATGGATTTGGATTTGGGATGAAGGTAATATGGTTTTTATGCAAAGATGGAGATTGGTATATGACCATGAGATAATATGGAGGGATGGATATTTCATTAGGGGTACATAGGGGTTTGACATAAGGAGAATATGTGGATAGGTGACATAATAGATTTCCCTTGTCAAAGGTGATAAGAGTTACCTTGGAAGTAAATGGTGGGTATGCATGGAGGCACGATGGAGGAGTTTGGAGGGATTATTAGATTTTGGAAGATACTGAGAGAAAGATTGATATAAATGATGACATTAAGGTTATTAATTTAATTCTCATCTTGATCAACAAGACTCCCATCATCATAAGGATAAGATGGAGTAGAGGGAAAATTTGGAAGGAAAAACTCATCACAAAAGATTGGGACATGATGATTAGTTGATTGGCTAGGTAGGGATGAAGGATGAAGATAGAGGATGGAATAAATCTTAGAATGAGATTAAAAATAATTCCAAGCTAAAATGAGGGCTAACTTAGAAGATTATAGGATGAAAAAGGTATGTGACGAAAATGACTCATTTGGATTTGGATATTGAGAAATAAAAGATATAACAGGGGTTTGGACCAAGAAGAATAAGGACTACATGGGAGGTGAAAAATTGAATCTCTAGATTTAATCAATGAAAACACTATATCAGCATGAGGGGTTGTTACACCTAACCCAATGATAAGGGGGTGCGGGGTGACAGTCTAATCCCCCATTAGTAAGGGTTTAGGGGTGTAGCCCTTGAAGAAATTTTTTCTCGACCCCAGTGGAATATGAAGGAAATTTGCAAGAAAAAATAATTGAAATGGATTGTTTATACCTAATTTTTTTGAAGAGTATCCCTATATAAAATGTATAGAGAATAATATAGCTAAGAGATAGAGAAAAACCATTGGTTTAATATCTAACAAGTGTGTTTGAAAAAAACTTCCAATCTTGCTAGAACACAACACAAACCCACTAAAATTTTGTGCAAATTTGCTAAACTATAAAGCAAACTAGCTAGATTATAAAGAAAACTTACTAGTTTGTGATTTGACAAACATTTTTTAATAGAAGACACGGTCCCACTAGAACATATCCAAAACTTTCAATTTATGCTAGTATTCCTACAAATTCACAACACAAACTTGTTGGACTATATTAAATAAAAATATGGGATCAGAGGTAGAAAACTTACCAATTCTTAGTACAATCCCACTGAAGTAAAAATATAGTCCTATAGGAATAAAAGTGACATTGAATAGGCCAATTATACCACTTCTATCATGAGATCTAGTGTTCCCACCATATGATAGTGCAATCCCATTGGAACACAACACAAACCCACTAGACTAAGATCAGAATCAATGATAGTTTAAATGACTTATTTTTGGAAAAATGTATTGTGTGATGCAAACACAAGAACACTTGTTTGACACAACTAAAAGTATTGATAAAATTGAAATAGTGGAGGGGCTTGGATTAGCCTATGATACATAAGTAGTTTTCATATTGAAAACACTTTGAAGTAATTAAAACTTAAGGTTGGAAAGTGGAAACTACTCATTGGGCCCTTGTAACAATAAAACACCACATACAAAGTGAACAACTAAAGATCAAGTGGCACTCACTTCATAGTTGGCACTGACATACCTTATATATTACCCAAAAGGTTTGAAAACATTATAACTGAGGTCTTTTTGTATCATATTAGAGGGTACATGAGAGGTAACTACAAGGCTCAATTTGCACTCCCAAAACCAACAAGCATTGGAATTGGGTTTTTAATCACAAATTATCTTGTAATAATTTTTTGAGGAACATCTCCACATACAAAAATCATAATGTAATCTATTAAAAGATATAAAAACCCTAATCTGCCAAAAGACATCAGATACCAATACTATATTCTACCCCATTTTTGTTCTTTAAACTGGCCAATCTTTCACTTGGTGCTCTTTTATATAGAGGCTCAGAGAGAAATAACGCTCAAGGGTAGACTATGAGGTGATGTATTCCCCAAAGAAGCCTCTCTTAGAAAAATAAAAAGGGATGAGCATTTTTGTTGTGTTTCTCTTACACCCATGATCCTTGAAGGCAAGGGGAGATGATAATTCATACAATGGTGGATCTACCCTACATGTGAAAATTTACTCAAACACGCAAAGACAATGGTTCTTTCCTTTAAAAAATTAAGTATGCATGTTGTTACTTGAATGTGCACCCCTTTTGAACCCAATTCAACTATTCAGTGAAACATGGGATCATCCTCAAGCTTGTGGGTTGTATATGCCGAGGATGAATCTCTAGAGAGGGTTGGCTCTCATGATGGATCACCTAAAATACTACTCTTAACAGAAAAGGGATAGAAGGATACCCTAAAACTATAAAATAATAAATTTAGGAGGTGATACACCAATATTCAAATCTAAAAATGATAACCTAACTTACAATATAATTTATTAAAAGCTTTGGTCTTCACAACTCAATCTAAAGTGATCAGAACATAAGCACGTCATATGGAGGTATTATTATCAATAATTTACGTGGAGGAAACCATGTTTTACAACTACCAACTATTGATATACCATTTATACATGACATATAACTTATACTAAGCATACATTTTCTTTCTAAATATTTCTTGAAATGAAGATAGAAGTAAAGGATTTAAAGAAAATCACAATATCTAACTGTACAATGGGAAAAGGGAAGCAATGAAAAGGGGTAGATTACTCCTTTTTAAAATTTCACACTCAGAAGGAATATGTCCCAATAGGCTCAAGCAAGACCTAAGCATTGAATGGGACAATGGTCATTTGCTAAAAATGTGTAAATTGTGAAATGGAAAGAGGGAAAATAAAATGATAATACAATAAAGGAAGATAAATATGTAAATATAGATAGGTTTAGAAATTATAGACTGATAACTAACTGCCAAAAGCTAGAAATGAGATGAATCAAGATCCAGAATGATGTATTGACCTGTGATTTCAATTTGGGCTAAAGTTGCAGGGTATAAAATGTTATAGACATTTTGTACCTAGTACTTTTGACTCAAATTTGCAGGGTCTCTTTGATTGTTCCCAAACTTCCCAGAAAAGTTCTAACAACTTTGTAACATGTTCCCATACACAAAAAAAAATAGGGAAAATGTTGGATAAAATGATTTTTCCTCTTTCAACCCCTATTTAGGAATAAACCTTGATAATGAAAGGAAATTTCATAAGGAAATACATGTATAAAGGTAAATATTTGATTCACCTTGCATAAACCCTCATGAATAGATATAGAAATTACTTATATTCATGAAGATTCTTTAATGTTGCTTGAATTGAAGGTTTTGACCTTGGAATGTATAAAGGAATCAAGGATGCCTTAAAAAATGCATGGATCTATGAACACCACTCCTAGATCTTCAATGTAGATATGCTTGATAGTCACTTGCAATGAAGGAAGAATGCTTGTGGATGGAACAAAGTATCTCCTTTCTTAATTGTGAACTCCTCAACATGGCCTTCATGGGAAAGAATTTTTCTAAATTGGACAATATTTCCTTCAATTTTCCTTGCATGCTTGAAGAAAGGCTAGATCTTAGATGCCTGCCTTCAAATATTGAATTCACCTTTTCTCTTGATTGCTTGAATGCTTAAGAATAGTAATTGATCTTGATTATGGTTACCAAAATGAGGAGAGATAAGGTCTTTATATACCTCATCCTATATTTTGGGATTCAAAAATAATCAAGGCCGACTACAGGATCTAATAACCCACTAAAACCCTGACATAGGGCTTTATGCCAAATTTGAGCTAAAACAAGCAGGTACATAACCTCTATAAAATTTAAGTACCTGGGTACATAACATCTAAGATGTTATGTATATGGGTGCATAAAATCTAAGCTGTTATGTACATGGATATGTATAACATCTAATATGTTATGTAAATGGGTATCAAAGATGTGATTTACCTAGGAAAATCAACCCAAATTTGAATTGGATGACATCATGATAGGGTAGATGTAGGAAAATAAGAATTAGGTTACTAGGATCAAGCATAATGGACATTAGATCTTGAAATCACCAAAATGGGGCTTCATAGATCATCCAATTATGGGTGATAGCTTTTTAGGATGGTACACTAACTCAAATTCATTTATCCACAACAAAAACAAACTAATTGAGAAAGACAATCTACTATTTTTTATTTAAATTAGATGGAGAACTAACTACAAAACTCAAAAGGTGAGTTACAATACATTCTTCTTTAGTAAGATAAAAAGAAATAAGACCTTTTAAAAAGACCTCTTATTTCCTTTTATGAAGAAAAAAGTACCAAAATAGGCTCTTAATCATCTGGATTTGAAATCCCAACTATCTTCACTAATTTGAGGTGTGTATGTGTGTTTGAAGTTGTATGTTCCCCACAAAATTAGGAACTCTAGGTGTTGAATCTATCCCTAAAAAATAGGACCTAAATATGACATGCCAACTACTTTTTGAAATTCAAAATTACATTTTGTCACACCCTTTAAATCTAAAATAAACTCTTGCATTCATATTCTTTCCTAAAATCATGCTTTAATTGTGACATTTCAAATTTTGAATTTCAAAAAGGTCTCCTTCTTTGATGGAGGCTTTAATGTTGCTACTTATTAAAAAAGGGTCACACAACTTTCAAAATAATCATACTTCTTTCAAAATAACAACCATTTAAAAAAAATGTAGCTATACCATCTCAATAAAATAGTCATTAGACTCCTTTAGAATAAAATATTGATATTCTTTTAACATCATGACACTGTAATGAGCATTTTGTCTCATAGTAGAATAATTTATATGACTCTAGAATTTCCCTTTTTCATTGAAGAACACTATCACGCTAATAATGCTCCCCAACTTTGGTAGTTTATGACCGCCTTTATCTTTGGATTTCCATTTGATGTCATCCAATGTCTTTTCCATGATGTAGAATCCTCAAGATCATTTTCATCATCATCCATGTAATCACGAAAGACATATGAATCTATGTGATTCGTTCACGGTCTTGTAACAATATTAATTTCCATGCTTGTTCCTAATAGTAGTGGCCTTATTTTCCCTAACACATATATTCTCACCATGTGATAATAATGATCTCCATGAGTGTTTTAACACTATCCATTCTCATTGATTTGTTGTTATGAAACATTTAAATACTAGGGATTTGCTAGGTTCTCTTTCTATTACTTATTGGACAACAAATGGAATTCTTATAGTAAATACTTCCTCAAGGGTGGCAATGAATAAATCTTATAGGACAGTGATAGATATCTTTATGGAAGTGGATACATCTTTCTTCTATGCATTGGAAATAATTTGTAATGAATGTATCTCTTATGATAGTGATCATCATCACTCAAAATAATGAATCAAACCATGAGAACATTGATACTAATTTGATAAGGTAGAGAAAATTGTTAGAATATTCTAATAAATAGAAACAACCCATAATCTTATTGAAAGTGTTAGATCAAAATTGGAAATAAAATAAGCAGAATAACACTGTTAGAAAATCTTGATGTATATGCTTAGAGGCATAACAACATCAAGGAAAATATCTATTATGTTATCCTAGCATATACAATATATATCCAAATCAAATACATGAGAGCTAACATGTTTATATAGGCAAGAGTTGGTAGGAGGATTGGACATGGTTGAGACAAGTGTCTCAACCTTCAACCACATACTCTCTAGAAGAGTAGTTGGACTCAACCAACTACTAAATAAAGTAGTTGGAGTAATTGGACTCAACCATATCTTAGGATTATTTGGAGTCAACCAAATACTAAATAAAGTAGGACCCAACAATAACCTCCTAATAATATCCAAAATGAATAATTCCTCCTAATAAATAAGTTCACCTAAGTAAACTTAATTCAAGAGTGAAATGGAAAAGAGCCATTTACTCTAACAAAAATATGTGATTGAATAGTATTCACTTTATATAGAACACTCATTAATCTCTTTGAAGCACTCAAAACCACTATGGGATAGAAATTAGTATATACCCTTGCTATAACCTCTAACTAGACCTGTGAAAAGTCTTATGGACTATGATCTAATTCCCCAAAAATAATCAATGCATCCTCCTCTCTATACCAATGGAAAGATGTCTCAAAAATGATGAATGTTCTCCTTGAAACAAGCATGGGACCAAATGACACCCTCTTGTGTATTGTTCCTCTTTACTTTGCATTCATGTCTTTGATTTTTTGTTTATACCATTCATGTCACTTGTAACTCTTTTCTTTTAACTACTTTTCAAAGCTTTTTATTGTTATACTCATCTTCTAAAGAATTTTGTTATCACCAACTTGAATTCTTACTATCATCATGGTGAGCTTGGTAGGAAGTTGTCTCATTTCCTCATGACTTGGCATCCTTACTATTTTTCTTTATATTCTTTCAGACATATTCCTTCTTGATCTTAGATTATGTTAATTGATAGTGTTTTGTAACCTTACATATCACTAGCATTCAACATTCTTGCTTACTAATCATGCAATTTGTATCACAGTCACTATTTTTACTACATATTTCTATCACTCTCTTACTCGTTCAACAACATTATCACCTCAGATTTTCTTCTTTAAGACGTTGTCTATCAAATTTAGATCACTATTTTGACCACTTAGGCAAATATTTTGTCACTATTCTTCATTATAGCCACTATTTTATGGCATTCTCTCTATGTACATTCTTTACAATTATTTATCATTCCTTCTCTCTTTTACTATAATAACTCTTAGTGTTATTCAACCTCTACATTTTACTATCTCATTATTGTTATTGTTTGTGCATTGGATATCTAACTATCATGATACATGATCATGTCATTGTTACCAATATTCATAGTACTATCTTTTTCTAATGAAAATTTATTATCATGTGCTTTTACAATAGTCATCTACCATCTCTCTGTAATATGATTTTAGTGCTACTAAAAGGTTATGGTTGACTTCTTTTGCTGCTACAAAACCCTATCTTTTTGCTACACAATGTCTCTTATCTCACTTCTATAACAATTTTCTTGCCTCCACAATGTACAACAATGACCTTAAATATTATAATCACTATGTTTTGATTATGTAAAAGTAGGTTTTGAAAGGACCCAAAACCTTTTACATCCAGATTACAAAATAGGCATTAAAGTTCCAACAAAAAAGTGCAAGAGCACCAAAAAGAGACACACAAACAAGTCCTTAAAAAAAAAGACAGATAAATAAACAAAGGACAACAAAAAGACAACAGGACAACAAACTGCTGGCTAAATACATTTCATAAGATCTACCACCTATTCAGCTAGCATCTGCATGTTAGCAGAGGATGCTTTGAGTTCCTCAATGTCATTTTTCTTTTGGTCCTCCTGCTTCTTGAACCTTGATCTAGTTCTCTTGTTGGGACCATGATCCTCTTTGACCTTGGTGATCATCTGCTCCCCTTTCCCCTGGTCCATTTTATCCACTAGAGTCTTAACATGCTCTGTTGACACCTTTAGAATAGAAAAGCTCTGCTTTGCAATATTACCAACCATTTTCTCCAGCTTGTCGACTCTATTTTCCATGATATCAATTCTTCTTTTCATCACCTCACCATTTTCAATTTTCTCTTCCATAACAATGATTCTATCATTGAAGGTAGAGAGCCCCTCATCCCTACTAACTGTCTCCTTCAGCTCATCAATGCATTGACCCATGGTCTTCTCCCCCAAATTCATCCTTTCGAGAATCCCAGTCTCTTTTTGGAGCTAATGAATATGGGATTTCATAGCTGTGATGTCACTTTTCATATTACTTAGATTGATGAGGAAAGAAAGACACCCTAGATTCTCAAAATCCTTATTCTCTCCTACCATCTCCTCCTTGGAGCTCTCCACCTTATCCTTCTCAGTGTTGGCCACTTCCTTCTCCTGACCATCCTTCTCAATATTGGTGACCTCTTGTGTAACATCTTACAGAATATTTTCATCGACCAAAACATTTTGGTCCAGCTCTTTGTTGGCAATTTGGCTAATGTGGATGCATAGATGTTGTCATTATGGCAACATATGATTTCTATTGAGAGCGCAAAATCTGGAATGCAAGTATGGCAAGTTGAAGGAAGAAATTGTCTAAGTATGGATACAGTGATCCTGACGGAGCACCCAATGAAGATTTAGTTGGCAACATCCACTGGAGAAATATTTTTTTTTGCATAGTTAAATAAAGCTTCTATAGAGTATGAGGATACCCCATCTCAATGTGCATAAATTTTGGAGCAGTATGGAAAAAGTTATTCGAAGTTTACCGAAGATAGTTTTTGCAGACAGAACAGTTTTGGAGACAGTATTAGCGAAAGAGTTAAGGGATTATTTTTGCTTGTCAAAATAATGACTTAACATTATGAA
Organism: Chamaecyparis obtusa; assembly: GCA_027943335.1. Classification (NCBI taxonomy): domain Eukaryota; kingdom Viridiplantae; phylum Streptophyta; class Pinopsida; order Cupressales; family Cupressaceae; genus Chamaecyparis; species Chamaecyparis obtusa. Next base: position 697,738 of record BSBK01001051.1, on the reverse strand, counting down.
GGGATGACATCCTAGATGTTTACTCTTGGATAAAGATTTTGGAAGCTGACCATGTAAAGTTATTAGCTCTAATAACTCATATATTAGGCATACTTGAAATGTAATGAAAGTATATATGTGATGTGTAAAAAGAAAGAAAGGATAACTTGCGATAGTTGTATATTGTGATAGCAGCAAAGGCTATTGATGTGAAGTTGTAAGCAGTACCATATTATAGTCAAAAACATTTTTGTATTACCTGTTTGGGCAGTGAGCTCAACTGGTGATCAGGTTTTGTAATCTAACTCCTAACAGGGTTAAGGCTTCTAACAAGGCCTAAAGTCCTTTAACCAGGATAGATCTACTATATATTGTAAATTGACTCCTAACAGGGTCCAATATCCCTAACAGGATACTTTTGATTAGTGATCTTTGTGGGTACCATCCCCACCGGGGTTTTCCCTTGGCCAGGGTTTCCACGAGAACATATCATGTGTTATGAGTTCTTTCTATTTACTGCTATGTTTGTTAATTAGCTTGATAATCTTTGCATGCACTAAAGTAATCTGTTATATCCATAAGTGGGCAAAATAAATTTTTTGTGAAATATTGATTCACCCCCCCTCTCAGTATTTCCTATTTCTAACACTCTTCACTCTCCTCCACAACAAGGTCATTCTCCAGCTGCTCTTCCTGTTTATCCTAGCTTTTCTCCTAAGAAGAAGAGCCCTCATCAGAGGAAATGAAAACCCTCTTGGCTCTTTTCTTATTCCCTTTTTTAGCTTTGGTACGCTTTCCAATGGGCTCCATATTTTTACCCTTTTTCTTGATACTGTCCTCCCTACTCTCCTCTTCCTCCATTTCCATATCAGTGACCGAATCCTCCACCTTTATTTTCTTCTTATTTCTTTTTGGAACAAACTCCTAATACTCCTTAGATTCACTATTATCATCTTCAGTTTCCTCCATGAAGGGTTCCTCTGACTCTTTTCCATCTGTATCATAGTCTTTGAGGGCCTTCTGATTTAGTTGAGGCCTCTCAACCTTCTTTGATTTTAGGACCTCATAAATGAGGACCATCAGCCCATCATGATAGGCATGGTCACCATTAGGATCCCTCTGCCAGCTGAGAATAGTGGCATTTAAAGAGCTCAAAAGATAAAAGGGGAAATTGATTTTAACTCCATGCCTAAAATGATTTAGTAAAATCAGATGATGGTTGTAGATTTTAGTATATCTACCATCCAAAGTAATGTAGCTAATAATCACAAAGAGAACCAGTCTCCACGATCTAGAAATAATTTTAGGATTATAGTAGGAATTATCCATATTTACCATACACTTCCTCTCCTGCTCTGTTGGTGCAAAAGCCTCCAGCTCTTTATCTGAAACCTTCCTATCCCTGTAGAAGTTAATTCCTTCTATCTTTAGATTTGTCACCTCTGCAATGATCTCCTCAATCACCTCCATGCTCTGCGTTCCCACCATGACTTTCCCTTTGTTCCAAGTCTTAATGAATTGCCTAGTCACAACAAATTTCCCTCCATGCAACTTCTCCATATAAATCGCTAGACCCCCATCTTTAACAATGTTCCACACCTCTTGGTTCTAGTTCCATTCATTGCAGTTCCCCAGTTCACACCTTTTCTTTCTACCTCCCATAGCTCTGCAACAGTCAGGAAAACCCTTCTCAAAATTTCTCACAATGCTCTGCAAATTCAGCCTAAAGTTGTAATAATGCCCTCTAACACCTCGAAAGACCCCTAAATCATGCCAAATGAAAGCATTAATCATCTTGGAAACACCCTGATGTCCTTTATCATCTTCACACAAACTTCTACATTGATTACTCATTAAAATGATCTTCATTAAGAACATGTTGCTTATTGTTTAATTGATCCTTATCGATTAATAATATCCCATCAAGAGGGAGGACAAACCCATCATTCCACTCGATATCTAATTGGCTTTGGCAAGCCACATTCGCAGCCGAGTCAGCTGCCGAATTCACCTCCCTAAAGTTATGAGTAATGATACACTCATCAAAGGAATCAATAATGTTTTTAGATTTGTTAATAGCATTAGCTATTGTCCATGAATGGGTCATAGTATTATTGAGACATTTAATAATGTTTAGGGAGTCCCCTTCAACCCACACTTTTCTATAGTTTTTTCTCTTAGCTAACAATAAACCATAAAGAGCAGCATTAGCCTCAACAAAATGGTTAGTATTGAATCCTATAGGAATGGCCTTGGCCCCTTTGCATATTCCATATTCATCACGGATAACTATACCACAACCTGCAGTTCCTGGGTTTCCCTTAGAGGCACCATCAAAATTGACTTTCATCCAACCATTAGGGGGACAATCCCATCTGGCCTCATTTCTTAGACTTCTCTTGATATCCTAGACCTGCCTCCCATCAAGCTTCCAATTTTTATAGACTTTAACCTCCCAATCATCAGTTAGATCCTGATATTTTTTAACCAACCCAATGTTCTCCAACAGGGTTCTCTTAATCTTATGGAAGATAACAACCCAACTAGATTCCTTGTTTCTAAAAATCCTATCATTCCTCTCTTTCCAAACCCCCCAACACATGTAGGGAAGAAAGAAGCTCCATATAGACAATAAAAGGTTGTTATTAGTAGGAGACTTCCAACAAGTGAAACACTCCTTAATATCCTATGGGAAAACTCAATTCAGATTCATCATTTCTAGAAATTTCTCCCATATTTTTCTAGCAAAGGAATAGTGAATAGCCATATGATTAATGTTCTCCTCATCACTCTTGTAGAGACAACATCTATTGGTAACATATAATCCTCTTTTCCTTAGATTGTCAATAGTTAAGATTTTATCCTCCAATAAGATCCATAAAAACACATTAATTTTAGGTGTTAAACCTTTGAACCAAGCATTGGCCCAACATGGTTCCGGGCTATCTTCAAAAAATTTCATGTACAAAGAAGACACCGAAAAAAGAGCCATTAGAATTATATTTCCAAATTAAAGTATCCTCTTCATCAATGAGAAAGACAACATTCAAAATTTTATTCAGGCTTCTAAGAGAGGGATCCACCCTAGCCAAATCAGTCCACTTATCCCCTTCCCAGTAGTCAACCACATGAGATCCAAAAACCTATTTGCATTGCATCATCTTTTGTTTCCAGCTTGAATTAGCATTGAGAGGGTGATTAAGAATCTAGACATCTTCCCAAAAAAGAATAGTCTTACCATTTACCACTTTCCATTTGATACCCTTCTTGATCAAATCCTTCCTTCTGAAAGCATTATTCCAAATAAAGTAGACAAGTGTGCACTTTATTTGGTTGCAATCATGAATCACTATTTTATAGCATTTTTTGACAATCACCATTACTCTTTTCACCACTGATTTAATTTTATTGTTTATTCACTATTCATACATTACATTTGGTTTCCTTTCATCCATTACATTCATTGTCTCTTCACACATCTGATACATCATTTGATCCTTTACTTTTTAGAGTGTCCTTCAACGAGTGTTATCCCCTTGAAATAAGGAAATCCCCTCTTTCTTGGTTATGTGATTGCATTATAATAATATCCAAATCATTGTATTCTCTTTAATGAGATTTATAGAACAATGAACAAACACTAAGTGCAAAAAAGAAAAAGTTGTCCTTAACAATGAATATCTTTGCTATTTTTAACAACGAATAGAAAAATTGTGCCTTGATAGCATTTGGGTACATCCTCTTTGGGGTATGCAAAAGTATTGACACTTTATTTCTGTCATAACTATTCATGCCATGAGAAATAGAAAATATCATGAAAGGTTGGTACCCAAACAAAATCAATGCAAAACTTGAATGACTAATGATTGCCTTGTATGCACATGTAGCCTAAAGTTTTAAACTAGAAATCTCATGAAATTAAGATAGATCATGACATCACTTTTCTCCTTGTATTTCAACCCCTTCCATCAATTCTTCCTGTTAAACTCTTTTTGCTTATGAAACTCAATATTTGTAATTCCTTTATATTGCTCTCTTAATGATTTGTTGTTTACATTGAATGAACTCTTGAAATTTTCCTTCTCTCATGAAGATATCATTGTTTATTATCAAGTATTTGGAATTTTTTTGCCCATAATTTGATGTTTTCATGTATTTTATATTATACACTCATTAGAACTATTTTTATTCCTTGATTGAGGGCTTTATAAAACCTAATTTGGTGTTCTTCATCTCTAACACGCTTCTATTTCTCTTATATTTGGTGTTCCTTTTTATTGGTGTAGTTAAATATTAACTAATTACATTTTACTTGAGCTTACATAGGATAATGCATACATATTAGTTTGCATTTGAGACACCTAGGAGTTTGTACTTTTATTTGAACATGGTGTAGGAGAAATCCACTTTAGGGGGTGATAATAGTTAAAACATTTCCACTTTATGTGTTGTATCTATTGGATTCAGGTGTGGAAAGTTAAGTACTACGAGGGGAGGGGTGAATTAGGTTTTTTTTCAAACTAATTTTAAACTTTTCTGAACTTCCTTCACATTCATTTACTGATTACTTACCATTTGCATGTGTCGCATGAAAATAAATAAAATATATGATAATCACTACATAGCACAATTATTTTGGTATCACAGAAATCCTTATTAGAGGATAAAAATTGTAGTGGGGATGACACCCACAATAATTCACTACTGCAGGAATAAAGTTGCTTTGTTAGAGCTAAAATGCTTAGCTATTTATGATAACTTACCCTTTTAAAGGTATTAACCCAATTAAGAGTTCTAAAGACTGCTAAGTCTACTATGTTAAGAGATTTCACAACTCTAATCTAAGAATTGTACCTAGTTAAAGGATTTATACATAATATCTACTAAGATCTTCTCAGTTAAGAGACTTATACAATTCTGATTAACTTTTAATGAGCAATACCATGTCAAAATTTATTCTTTTCTATCTTGTCTCTCTTATTAGAACAATTTTGACATGGTATCAGAGCAATTCTTACATGGTATTAGATCCATTGGAATGTCCTTGAGTAACCTATTTGGAGATATTTTGGTATGTTTGGAGGAAGGCACATTTGCATATCTGAGGACCAATGATATTTAGGAGCATCCTACATCAAATTCAAGCTCATTATTGCATCTGGGAGGCTATTTTGATGAATTTTGACTATATATTTGCCTATATTAGGCAAAAGTCAAATCTGAGAAATTTTTTTTGAGAAGGCGGAGACGTACGACCTGATCTTCCATCCCCAATACGATCATAAAAAAAATATTCTTTTATTCTGCCCATTCACCTATTTTATTCATAGAGTTTTTCAAATATTTCTGGATTTTTTTATTTTTTTTTTTTGGGGGGGGGGCTTTGCCCACTGCTCCGATGTATATTTTTTTGTCAACATTCCCATACACACTATGCATAGCCTGTATAGGTCTAAAATTTCAAGCAAGACCACCAACAACATCATTTTAATCTTACGGAGCACACATGCCAACTTTCTAGTAAGGATGTCTAGTTTCCCAAGCCTACAAACCGTCAAGATGCTTTGCAACAGTGGTAGGTAGTTATGTATAAAAACAAAGCTAAATCCCACACTCTACGTATGTGGGATAATTATAAAGGTGGTTGTTGAACACTAACCATGAGTCAACATAAGAACCATTTACACACAATCATTTCTTATTTCCCCACGTAGGCCAACAAATCCATGTAGACACAATAGATAGGTCCATCCAAAATCTATCGTGTGCCATGAAATCACTCTATTTAGTGATACATCAACCAAAAGTATCCAATTAAATCACACCTATTCACCATATATGACACATCAGTAAGATACCACATCATCTATTAAGTTTTTAGCCACATCAGCATGCACACATAAGGCACTTGAGTCAAAAAATTCTCAAGCTACAACTTGTGTATAAGCTTTCAACATGCTTTGGTAATACTAATGTGTGATAGTGTATACAAAAAGTAAAATATTTTCTTTTAGCACGAATGTAGGATAATTTTTTTGGGTGCCCTCCTTATGGATTGCATTCACAAATTTGAAGGCAATTTTTAAATGCCCACAACTCACTCATTTTAGCTCTTTTTTCCATGCTTCTTCTTTTTAATTTGGGGTATATTTTCATGCTCTTCTCAAATATGGAATAATTTTTTGATTTGAGTGTACAATTTTTTTAGAAAAATAATTTTTTCTATAGTTGTAGCTGAGAAATCCTCAATTTTGCAACCTTTGGGGCTTCATTTAGGCTCATACAAACATATTCCCAAGTGTCATTTTTTTTAAAGTGCATAATTTTTTGTCTACTTCATTATTTTTCTATGATTTTGTAGCCATTGTGGGAAAAAATATCACTTTTAAAACTTGGTCTTTTTTGCCCAGTTATGATCATTGTAATGCTTGGATTTTAGTTGGATATTTAGCAATATTTATCTTAGTCTACTATAGCCTAATTTTGGTAGTTGTAATCATGAAAATTACTAGTCCACTTTGTCTTCTTTTGCAAAGTATAATGTGGCGGGTAATCTTTTATTGATCTCAATTTATAATTTGAGATATATATAATTGATGTAATCATGGGATATGCAATATATCCTATTGTAATAACTTTTACTAAGGGTAATTATGATTCATGGGAAAAAGGAATCATCACACATTGTAGATGGATTAATATCTCACTCATCTAAATAGACTCATTACTAAGCCAAAGTTAGAGTGAAATCAATTAATTTTGGGATATAAGAATTATCATACCAGAATATTGATTTATGATAACATCAATTCGTGTCTCTTCTATGACATCTACCCCAAATTTACCCATATTTAGTGCCCACACATAATTTGGACCATTATTTGGGATCATTTTGGAGATTATCATGTTACTCCATTCCTAGTTGATCCTATTGAAAATTGCCTCACTCCACTTGATGATGTAGAAAATATTCCCTTTGATGATGATACCTTAAGGAAAATATATCTTTGGATTTATGCTTCAGAGATAGTTCCTATAGATCCTACTTCTCTAGTTGAGATCACATATCCATCTCTTGTTGTTGATTCCAATCATTCATTGAAAGAGATATATACTTGACTTCTTTATTTTGATTCCTACATGTTATGCATTGTTTGATTATTTGTGGAGTTTCACATTTTAGATTTGGGAGACATACTTGAGGTGATTTCTCTTCTCTTTGATGAAAAATACACCACATTTGGAGAATCTTCTTCACTATCTTTGGAGATTGATATTCATGAGTCTCTTTCTTCACTTGATATGTCACATTACTTGGTTCAGGGTGATCATGCTTATGTGATGGATTCTTCATGATTGTAGACTCTCATTCAGTTACATCACTTATATTTGATGATAGTCGTGGCAATAATTTTGTCACTTCATCTTTGTCTTTGGAGCTTGTTCGCAATCAATTACCATTGATTCCTTGATTGTCACCTTCAATTATGATTGGGCATTTTTCTAATTGGTTTGTGGCATCTTCATCATCTAAGGACTTGCAAACACATGAGAAGATTTCAGAGACATCATCACCATGATATGTTTGGATTCTAATTCCTAGTTCCTATCTAGAATGGTAAGCATTCCAAATTTTGTACTTGGTTTATCTTCTTCCCAAGGGGAGAAATATTGCTTGTAGGCGTTGGACTATGTTTTATCTTCTAGCACTTACCAAATTCGTAGGACATTATTCATTATGGGGTGGGAGATATCATGTCTCCTCCGTTCCTTTCTATCGAGGGATACTTGATTGTATATACATGATGTATGTAGTTCTTGGTGGGTCTTGAGTCTTCCATCCATGCATCTTGTTTGTTTCATCTCTCATTTGGAGGAGATTTTTGTCCCGTGAGGTTTTCTCCCTTTCTTTTCTTTATGAGAGATTGCATTGCATTACATATTGTACATGGCTACCTAACATGGCCTTGTAGCCGGGACCTATCTTTCATTGTGAGTTTAAGTGCATTCCCCTAAGTTGTACTTAAGGGGGGATGTTGGTGTAATTAAATATTTACTAATTACACTTTACTTAAGCATACTTAGGATAATGCATAAATAGTAATTTTCATTTGAGACACCTAGGAATTTTCAAATGGTGTAGGATAAATTCCACTTTAGGTGGTGATAGTAGTTATCACATTTCCACTTTATGTGTTGTCTCCACCTTTAGTGCACTTATCACTTATCATCCTTCACATGTTGCACATACTTTAATGCATAATAGATGATGATCCACCTTTGGTAGACATGTGATTCCACCTTGTGTGGGTTATAGTTTATCTGATTAGTTATCATTATCTATTATTGTCTTGCCTATATAAGCATGTACTTCAACATTATATTCATCAAAGTTCAGTTACTCATCCACTATCTTATGTATTGCAGTTCAGTTCAGTTATTGCATATTGAGGATAATACAGTTTATTCATTTCTATCTTGTCTCTCTTGTTATTGTTCTATTCATTGGCCTCTAGATATTGGGTTGTTGTTGTTGTTGGAACGATTGGCCCTTTAAGATATATCTTTGTTTTTGTGTTACCATTTTTTCTTGTATCAATTACTCCATCATTAGTGATGTTCTTATTTTTGGACTATAATTTGTTCTTAGTATTTTAATTTCTCACATTATTATTGTTGTCCTTGAATACCTAAATAGTTTCTTTTTGAATTAAGGTATTTTTCTATATTTGTCTCCTTACAAATGAGTTTTTCAATTTTCTTGGACTTTTGATTTTGAGTTCATACATAAATTTTGGGATCAAATTCTTGTTGAATAAATTTACTTGTTGGTCTTTAGTAAAGTCATAAGGGCATTGACTCACAAGGTTGCACTATCTTTGCAAAAAATATCATAAAAGATTTTCCGGTCTTTTATTTTGTGTTGAACATATTTGACATGGTGACCTTATTGTCAATGTTAAAAAAAAAGTGAGCTAGAAAATATTTAGCGTTAAAGACAAAGTGAGCCACAAAAAAATTAGCCAACTCATTTCATGATTTTATATTTTTGGGTAATTGAGAAAACCAATCCATAAATTGACTTGAGAGAGTTTCGAGAAAAGGGTGTGTAAGGTATGTGGCATCGTGCATAAATTTTGTGCATAATGCATAAAATTCATTTACATGGTATTTAGGCTCTCCTTTCCCTTTGTCTTTTCCAAACTTTGGTACTTCAAAATTCTTAGGGAAGGGAGGCATATATATAAAAAATTTGAATACATTAGGACATATATCCCTTTTTCATCCCTTTGGTTTGCATGGTTTCCACTTGTCTTCTCATTTTTTTAATTTGTTGAGCCATTTCATATGAAGGTGATAATTTTGGAGGTTTATTGTTCATGTTTGGATTGGCTCTTTGTCTATACATTTTACCTCCAAAGAGGTCTTGATCTTAATACTTTGTAATATTGACTTCTTGGGGTACTTGCAATTGATGTTCTTTGGGATTGATCCTTGGGTCGTGTTGCTGACATTTTTTTCCATTGAATTTTTTATTACAATTGTTGATACTAAATTGTTGGTTGAATTTGTTTCTAGTTCTGCACAATTGATTCCACTTGTGGTTGACAGTTGGTTGAATTGGTTGTTGAAAGTATACAATTAGTTGAACCTATTGTTGGTATTTTATGGTTGGTTGAACAAGTTGTTGTTGCTATATTGTTGGTTGAATGTGTTATTGAAATTGTATGGTTGGTTGAATGTATTTCTGGTATTTTAAGTGTTTTTGTTGTACTATTGGTTGAACATGTTGAGATTGTACTGTCGATTGCACATGTTGTTGTTATTGTACTACCAATTGAATATATCATGCTTTTTTATCATTAGTTGTATTTGCTAGACATGTTGGATTGTTGGTTGTTTTTATGATGTTTATTGTGGTTTTTGGACATATTGGACTATTAGTTATTGTTGTGTCTAATATTGAACTCTTGATGGTTGATTTTGTATGGTCGGTTGTGGTTTTTGTTGGAACTAAATGGTAGATTGTTGATTTTGTATCATTGGTTATGGTTGGCATTGGCATTAAATGGTAGGTTGTTGATTTTGCATCATTGGTTGTTTATATTATAGTCTTGCAAGTAACTCCTCATAGGTTTTGGGTTATTTTTTCGATGCTTGTCTGGTTTTACTTGGGAGATTATTGGGAAAATGTGTCTCAAACTTGTAGTCACAAATGACAACTATTTTTTGGTGGTATGAAAACTTTGAACTTAATTTTTAAGGACTTAGAGGCTTCTAAAGGGGTTAAAAATAATTCAATACAACCCTATGCAACCCTATTTGTAGAGAGCTTCAAGTAGTTTTTGAAAAGTGGCTATAATAGAAAATTAGCTACATGGTTCAAAAGTTATGGCCTCCAGAAGTTGGATCTCTTGAAATAGGAAATGTAAAAAAAAATTGAACATGTAAATGATCTATAAAAGGGAGTTACATGTGTTGGTGTGTGTATTGACACATCATAGGGAATCTTTGATTAGAGAAAGGTTGGGCATCACCTTATTGGGTTCTTTTAGCTCATGGTTTTGTAATATTGTTTGACAATTTCTTATATTGTATCTCCTATATAGTAGGTGTGTGAGATGGAGGTTTTATGTAAGAGTCTTATAACTTTCAAGTTACCTCTATATCTATGGTCGGTGATACTCCTGTGAGAATCTTATTATAAAAGTATATTGTAATATGTTAAATTGACTGTTGAATAATGTATTAAGTTGCTTTTGGAGTGTGGGGTTTTTCTCCCAAATGGGTTTTCCCCACATAAATCATTGCATTATGGTGCAAATGTTATTGGTGTTATTTCTATGAAGTTTCTATAATTGTGAAAAAGATCTAATAAATTTTTTACATTATTCTCCCCTTAGGGTTAGTGTAGGAAGTTGTTTGACTACTTAACTTCCTTGCAAGTGGTATTAGAGCCTGACAGGGATATTTTTAGTGGTGATTATTTTCCAATTGGCGAATATGTCCCATTAGGTGTATAGAAATTGGTGAAAAAATGCATAGTATAGAGGTTCATCAGTTCGCCCAAATTTTTTAAAAGACACATATAGTGGTTGGCTTGTTCGCCACTATTTGTATGTAATTTCACTATAATAGTCAGGTTGTTTGCCCATTTTTCTATTGTATATTTTACTATAATTCACCATAGATTAAAGAAGGGTTTATTTATCGAGGATCACCATTCGCTAAAGTCCCATTGTCCCAAGTGAAAGTTTTATTTGCACTAGGACCCAATTCACCATGCATATTGAAGGTGGAGATGTCCAAGAGAGGCCAATGAAATGCAAAAATATATCTTCATACTTTGGCAGGGGCAGACATAACAGTGTTGGTCAAAGTGAGGAAGGTACATCATCAGAGGAACCTGTACAACTTCAAGGTTATCAACCTACATAGGAGTCTATTTGACAAATTGGGGAACCTAATAAATTGGGTGACAAAGTTGTGGAACCTGATATCTCTAATGAAGATGACCTTGAAGAATAATTTCAAGTAAATAACCAGTACCAGGATGAATCGATCGACTTAAGTGATGATGATGGTTCAATTAATAGTAACACTAAAGGGAGAGGAAAATCAAAACAAAAAATTGATCGTCAATGGGAGATGTCCAAGATATTTAAATTTGATTGGGCAGCAAAGTATCCATTCATTGAACCCGTGGATAATCCAATTGTAGGTGAGCTACCACTAGAATGAAGATGTATGATTTGTAGTTGGAAGTATAAAAAGGAAAAGTGGTTGCAGTTTAAACTAGACACCATAGAAAAACATGTTGGTAAAGTTTATGAAACCTCAATTGTAGATGGAAAGGAAATAAAAGTGGTAAGATATAAAATAATGGAGCAATGTCAACATAAAAGGAATTCTGAGGAAATTATTTGTTTCAAAAATTTAAGATGAAGCCTGGTGAAGTTCAAGGTTCTATTAATGCTATTTTTGCAAAAGCAAGTGAAGTAGAAGAATGCGGAAAACATGTTCAATTAAGTAATGTTTTCCATATTTTGAGCAGAGGGCATCCAATGACAGACTATCTAGAAATGAATAGTTTTTTATACTTTCTGAAATTTCCTAACTATCCTATCATTCATTGGTCAATAAAAAGTGGATGGGAATGGGTAAGTTGTATTGCCCAGGATGAAATACAGGATGTAAAGAGAAAAATAAAAGAGTCAACCTTTATTGCATTGTCCTTAGATGAAGTTACGACAATAGATAATACATCATGGGTATGCATTCATGTTTATACTGTACAAAATAATGTCCACCAACCCCATCTACTAACTGTTGCAAAATTGAGGGACGATGCGACATTGGAAAGTTTATTTCAATTAGTAAAGAGCCATTTAATTGAATATGGAGCTATGGATGAATTGACAATAGCGAAGAAGTTGATCTATGTTGGAGAAGATGGAGCTTTAGTAATGCAAGGTCATAGGAATGGTATTTGCACAAAGATGAAGGCTTATTTTTCACCATATGTTGTTGGCATTCACTGTATGGCCCACAGGATGAATCTTTCTTTTAGAGTTGTGAAGAAGTTTCCTTTAGTAAACAAGGTTGAAGATTTAGTAAGAGATTTGTACTCATATTTTTGTCGAAGTCCCAAACATTTTAGGGAATTTCAGCACTTTGCTGATGGAATTACCAATGAAAACAAGCTTCTTAAATATGTTGATACCAGATGGATCTCTTTGGATGGACCAACGCATCAAGTTTTTTTTGAATATCAATCTTTGATTGGACTTATGTACAAAAATCATGACAATAAAGAAAATCAAAGACGTGGTGACCTACTTTAGAGGTTAAGCAATATAGAGACACTTTTGAATTTAGCATCTCTTCTTCCCATGCTAGAAGAAATTATGTTCATTATGAAAAAATCCTAGCAAAGAGCCATGTATATTGTAGAATATGCTCAGTTGCGTAAAATGTCATGCCAAGCCCTCGATAATCTCTATCGACCTGACCCAAATTTATCCGATGAAAAATTTGATCACTAGTGGAAACAAACAAATTTGGACAATCCTGATAATTATTTAAATATCATTGAAAATGGAGAATTATGTGTCTATGTAAGGGGATTTCAGATACCAATGTACTACAGTGCCCCAAAGAAGCAAGCTACAAGAGTTACAAGGGAAGAGTTTACCAAGATTGTCGAGTCTATAGGAGTTCATGCAAGGAACATAGCCTATAAATTTTCCTCTAAAATGAAATCCTGATTCCCATATGAACAACTGCTTGAGGCCATGACAATTGTGTTTCCTCAATATTGGCGCTTAAACTCTAAGGAAGATTATCATAATAGGATGTTAACTTTAATAAAGGAATTTTGGAAATTTGTAGAATTCAATGGAGTGACTATCAATGGAATTTTAGATGAGGGTCTTCTTAGACAACAATCAGGCACATTTGCAAGGACTATGAAGCATCAATATCAAATAATGCATAACCCACATGAAGAGGGCTCAGCAACAAGGCTTTGGATAGAGCTAAAATAGAGCGCAATGTTGCATGATGAAATTTCAGAGTTCTTCAAGCTTGTTGATCTATGTCAAACCATGATATTGGATTCAGTGGATGATGAGAGAGTTTTCAGTGCTTTGGGCTTCCTAAAATCAAAGCTAAGAAACAAACTAGAAAAGAATTTGGAAATATGCTTGAGGGTCTACACATCCAGGTATGATGTCAATACTTTTGCTTATCAAAAAGCAATTGAAATTTGGAAGAAAAGATGCAAAAGAAGAGGGTTGGGCAACACTATTAACCAATATGTGATTCCAAGTGGGACAACTACAAGTGGCGATAGGAGTGGGTTTCATAGAAGCGAAGGTCAGAGTGAAGAAGACACAAACGAAATTAAAGAGAATAATGAAGGAACTAGAATGCCAGAATTAGATGATGATGATGACACTGAGATGAATTGGAAAATTTAGGAAATTTTTGCTAAATTAGAAGTAGCAATCAATAGGTATTTTTTGAACTTATTAACTTCTATATCCTATCATTCAATGTTCATTCTAGAAAAGCAAGAATGTATTATGTTTCATCATTAAAATTTGAGAACAAAGAGTATCATTACTGTAGTTTGTATCGTATCATCAATGATCATTCATATTTGAAATTATTAAATGAAATTTTGTGTTCCAATAGCATATAATAAAGTAAATCAACAAAGAATAACTGAATAAAATAGAGTAACTCAACGTACATTAAATTGGAAAACATGAAAATTAGATAGAGCAAAATTTGTTTTGTATTCATATTTATTTTTTCCTGCAACCTTATTTTGTAATTTTCTCTTCCAATGAACTTATTTGCGTCGAATCCCTTAGGCAAACCAAGACTTTCCAGATTTTCTTTCCTTTCTTCCATCTTTGTGATCTTCTTCTTAGCTTTGTCATCCAATTCTTATGCTTCCCTTAGCTTCTCACATTTTCAAATGATACTTGACACCTTTATTGAGGCATCAAGGCGGGTGCTAATTCCCTTGTTTGATAGATAACTATCACTCTTACTATAGAGTTGTTGCATAATATCTTTTGCATTCTTTTCTTTCTTGACAACATCCATGTTTTGTTCAATGTTGTTATGGAGCTTCCAATAACATACTCTCATACTTTGAAGCATTTCAAACCAGTCACACAAGCTATGAGACATCCCCAATATTTGGCCCCAAATATGTTCTTTTGTAATCTTCACTAAATTATTACTAGTATTTGTTAAAGTTTGAATTGTATTATTTTCCTTCTTTAGTTCTTCAGCCATTTTTTTACAATTATTTTTCTCTTCCAGTGCTTTGTGTTCCCAATGATTGGCTTTATCCACCTGAGAGTCCAATTGCTTTTGCAATTCCTGGTTGGAGGCAACATTACTCTACATGATTTTAAATAACTTTTGTGAAGTGGCTCTTTATTCCTCTAAGTATTTACTATTTTTTGCCAATTTTCCCCTTAGTGCCTTTAGCTTTGCCTGCTCCTATTCCTTCACTACTGCCTCCGCATGTTCCTACTCTGTATTTGCTGATGTAGAGGCTGATTTTTTAATCTTTTCTGTAATTATTTCAAATTGTTCTCTGAAGCTTTCCTCTTTGCTTTTTCATTGGCAATGTCTACCTATAACTTTTCTATATTTTTTTCGAGCTTACTTTTCTCTCTTTCTAGCTTTAGTAGTGCACTGTTGTCCACTTGGTTCGTAGAATTTGACACATTAATTTTGTCCACATTTTTAACTTTGGGAAAATCCATTTCGAGAGTGCTAACTTGAAATTCAGACATATCTATCTGACTCTCTAGTGGGTTTCCATCTTTTTTTGGTGGAATAACAACCATGAACTCCATCATGTCTCTATTTGGGTCATATGTTGGAAAAACCCTATTGGATGTAGGTTGTTCCTCTATAGATGCAGTAAGAGAACCAGGCTGCAATGTCTTCTTTATTTCCTTATTCTTAGTTCTTGTTTCTGCAAATTTATTACAGAAATCTTTGAAACAAAAATCTGGTGTTGCAGAAGGAATTGAATTTTTGAAAAGTGAACCAGAGCTTGTAATGCATGTTGATCCAACTAATGTTGTTTGAGGATTTAAAATTTGAGAGGGTTTTGTTGAACCTGAAAATGCAAACAATGCTTTAGGTTCGAGTGTCAATGATCTGGAAACCTTTTTCTTCTTGACACTATCTTCTTCTATGGGATTCTGTGTAGATTCTACTGGCCTCTTTAGAGAGGGAACTTGTTGTATAACTTTCCCAATCCCACTGGCACCAGTACCACTACCAGACCTAATAGTAGTAGATTCCCCAATCCCACCCATGGCAATGGATGTTGTTGTGGGCATAGTGGTTCCTGATGAATCTAATGGGTCCACTCCAACTCCATCCCAAGGCCTGCACCATGATTAGTTTTTTGTGCTTCATGTGTGAAAATTGGCATCCAGATGCCTTCTCCTATCGGCCCCAAACCACCACCTTTATAACCCATTTTTTCCCTAATGATTGCCCGTTTGCTATATGTTTCTTTATGGTAGTCGGTTACTCCACTCTGACTTGATGGAGTAAATATAATTGGTGGATTATCATCCTCATTGTCTACATTTTCATCCTGATCACTGTTGTCATATCCGATGTCGGGATGCTCCAAATTCCATAATTTGCTAAACACGATATCCTCCTCTATGTAATCTAGATCTGCACTGGTCTTTGGTTCACCAAGATTCTTTCTCATAGTCCAAAAATCAGTCATTTTCATTCAAGTCCATTTTCTATCCTTACAATCTTCTGCTATTTTCTTTGGTATGTTTTTTTTTATGGATTAGCAACTTTTTCATAGAAATTGTAGGACATCCTAGGTTGTACAATGCCCTAATTTATTGATGTCATAATTTGTGATGACAACTATTCAGCTAAAAAAAATTTCTCAACGGAAACTTTCTCCATCTCTTTTGTAATGTCATCCCAGCTATCATTATTTTTCAACTTCTCTAGCAATGGTTTACTTTCATGTTGAAATAAGTTTGCAGAGTTCTTATTAGCAACAAGCATTATTTGAATGACGTTGAGTGGATCATACTTCTAGTACCACTCTAAATCAAATTGAAAAATTTGTAAAAAAAAATTTGCCACTTTGAATGCCTTTCTCTCAAATGTTAACCCTCCAATTAAGAAAGGTAAGGAAGGGAATATGCTCTTCTTTGACTGGTCAATGAAGAGTCTATATGTGCTCTCTAGTTGTAGTACATATTCTACTGCAAACACCCTATCTATCACATGCATTGGAAGTTTGTGGGGTTGTAGTTATGATCCGTAAAACCTCAACACAGTGTATTCTTCCATTAGGTACTAGTCAGCCAATTGAATTGTGCTTCCAAGTTGGATGCAATCTTTACATGAAGTAGACAATCTGGGCATTGGAGTGCTTGTTATTTTTTTGTACAATGGTGCCATAAAGAAGTCTACAAAATTACTGTAATTCCTTTTGTTATCATACATCCTTATTTGAGGTGTCCAATTATATATTGAAGTACCTTTCCCCGTTTAAATTTCAAGATTGTTTCCATTTCTCATTAATATTGCAGCATTCTTGGCTAGCAGAAGATAGCACAAGTAGGTTGTGAACCTAAATGTCTTAGAATTGCCTCTTTTAATCAATGCTAATTATTCTTGCATCGATTGAACCATGTGTCCAACAAAATTATATCTTCCTGGTTCATTGACACAATGGATATCCCAAATCAATTGAAGAATGTTGGCACCCACTTCCCTATTTTTTTCCAGTCCCAGGCAAAATGCTAGCGAGGATACAGTATCCTAAACCCATGACTCAAAAAGGTTAAAATCATAAGGAGGCTTATGGTTCTCACCCAATCAAGCATTTGCCTCTACAACTATTAGACCCTTTATAAATGAATCTTTTGTGTTTGGCGCGACTACCTCATATTGGTCTGCCAGCAATCCCAGGTCAATATGGACATTACAGTTTTGTCAGTCAAACCCTAGGTCTAACAAACTGAGAAATTCTTCCTGGGTTATTGATAAAATTTATTCCTGATTATTTTTATTCACAATTGCTTTTCTTTCTTCATCATAATTTTTTGCACAAATCAAGACAATTTATGGGTAAGGGAAAACTTCAGGTAACAGCATGCGACCCAAACCAACATCCCACTAAGCAACTTTATTCATTTTTGCACCTATCACTGGATTATATTTTATAAATTTAGACCTCTTTGGCCCAGTTGCCTTACTGTACAATGTATGTTTAATTTCTATAACTCTCCTTTCACTGTCGATAGTAGGATCATAAACATCGTGATACTCATCAGTGAAACCAAGGATTTCTACTAGTTTTCTCCAGTCTATTAAAGTTTTCCCATCTACTTGCTCTTGGCCTTGAGTTTTCATTTTCCCCATTGTTCTTTAGAAGAATGAAAAAACACATAATCACATATATTTACTAACAAAATCATAGATAATAACTAACTAATTAAGAAAACCCCAATTTAAGAAAACCCCAATTGTACTTGCAAGAATTAAAATTTCAAAATCAAGTTAAACTAAATTTTTTACATTACAAAATCGGGATGCCATCAGGCTAGATATCTTACCAGAAATTAAATTTTGAAATCTGGATAGATAGAAGCTAGAATGGTCGAGGCTCTCACAAGTTACAGTCTCAAAATCTTTGGCGATGGTTCAACAGTTGTTTTTAGCTTTCTGCTGCTACGAGTTGATAGGTTTTTAAAAAAGAAATGTTAACAACTTTTTCGGTAAATATATCATTTAAACTAAAATTTTAGAATACATTTATGTTTTATCTTCACATGATACGTAATCTTTTTGATGAATTACACATGTGACATTTCCAGAATGAGTTTGTAGAAAAGGTTTTTGAAACCCATAGTACTTCTAAAATACAACTTCAATTGTTCATCTCTCGCAATTGAATGATTGTCACGATTTTAAAATATTAATACACACTAATATATCATTTAAAACCAAAATTATGGAATACATTTATGTTTTATCTTCACATGATACAAAATCTTTTTGATGAATTACACTTGTCACATTTCCAGAACGAGTTTGCAGAAAAGTTTTTTGAAACCCATAGTACTTCTAAAATACAACTTCAACCGTTCATCTCTTGCAATCGAACGGTTGTCACCAATTTAAAATATTAATACACACTAATATATCATTTAAACCAATTAAATTCCAAAATACATTTATGTTTTATCTTCACATGATACATAATTTTTTTGATGACTTACACATGTCATGTTTCCAGAATGAGTTTGCAAAAAAGGTTTTTGAAACCCACAGTACTCCTGAAATACAACTTCAACCGTTCATCTATCGTAATACAACGGTTGTCACGATTTTAAAATATTAATACACACTAATGAAAATAATCATTAACTATATTCACTTAGAATTGTTGGAAGCTGCAATTGAATGAATTTTTTTATTGTCATTGATGTCAAACCTTAACTGGTAAGGCTGTTGCTATCTAAGAAAGTACTATATCTATTGATTGATGAGAAGGATTAGGGCAAGGATGATAACAATAGAACCTAGAGAAAGGTTGAGTTATTTGATACTTCAATGAAAATTGGATTATGTGGCACAATGATAAGATAATGTATTGTTTATCTAAGTAAGAAGCAAGACTGGACAAGTAGGCTTAACCGAGCAAAAGTGAAGAAATCTAGTTTAAGTTGAGTGATGTTAGTGTCGACCGAGAGCTAGTATATGCCAAGTGAATTCAATGTTGACCGAACATCATTTTATTATGGAGGGAGACAACATTAGCCAAGGGAGACAATTTGAAGAGATGATCGAGCTACGCAGTGATGACCAAGGAGTTGAACACAGTATTGACCGAGCATCAGTAATTTACATTTGAGGAAGAATTCAAATTCTTAGCCGACATAGTTGAATTCTTGGATTATGTAAATTGTGTTGACTTTATTAATTGACTGTATGGAGCATTTAATGCACAGTAAACCATTTTATTTTGATTTTAATAAAGAGATTGAAGATGTTTCTAGAAGGATGTATGAAGGACTTAAATGTTGGAAGGATTTGATGAATCTGACCTAACCCTAAGATTTACGGAGGAGATTAAGTGGTAAAAGATGGATCTACCTATCGAAGAGGTATTAAGGAAAACCTAAGTGCAAGGTTAAACTAGGATGCTAGAGTTGTTGATATTATTGACTGATAAGTCTAAGCAAAAAGGCTGAAGGTGAAGGAGTTGATCAGAGTTGTGATTGCTTGAAGGGATTTTTGAGCAGATCAGTAATGGAGATGGAAATGGAACTTAGTCAGTAAGCCAGAATATATGTAAGAATTAGATATGTCATTTGCAAAGTGAGCTATATGTTTTCAGATCAAATACTACTACTACTTTCTAACCTTTGTATTAGTCTAAATCCTTTAATCAAGGTTGACCTAATAGTCATTGTTTAAATCCTTTAATCAAGGTTGCATTCTAATGGAATGTACTTAAGTCCTCTAACAAGGCTCACTCCTAACAGGGTTGTTGAAATCCTTTAATAGGGTCACACCTAGCAGTGTGTTCTTAAACCTTTGACAGGGTTGGCTTTTCACAAAGCTCACTTCAGAAGAGTGAAAATATCAGTAACGTGTTATAAAGTGTTTTTTTTCAAATTGGGTTTCCACTATAAATCCTGGTGTCAATACTTGTGTGAATGTTTTGGTGTGAACATTTCTATGTTTTGTAAGTTAAATATTGTTGGATAGTGGACTGCATTGTTATATGTTTCTAGCATACATTATGTAATGACCGAGTAGTGTTGGTTATTAGATCTAAGTTATTGAAGTGTTTAAAAGTTTGATTGATACATCTAGACCTGAGAGCAACTGATTCACCCCCCCCCCCCCCCCTTTGTTGTTCTAAATTATATTAACAATGGGTATCAGAGTTGTTGGTGCTTACATAGATCAATTTTAAAGGTACTTGAAGTAAATGATCAAGATGTATAAAAAGGAGGTACCGAAGTTGAATAAGGAGAACTTCCCTGCATGGAAGAGTCTAATGAAACTGCATCTAGCTCGTATTGGTGATTGATGAGACAAATTAATGTCTCAATTTTGTTATAATCTTCATACTTTGTTGGAACTCTTTATGCTCTGATAGACATTTCTAAAACATTTATGACTTATACCTATGTGAACTTATGCTAAGTACAACTAAAGCCACATAGCCTATGGGTAGCTTGAATGACATGTTTTGCTGACTATTATAAATATAATGCAATACTTCATATTGTTATTTTAAGTTGTGTTCTAACATTTGAGTAGCAGTTGAAATGTTGACTTGCATATGTGTACTGAATGTTACTAACCTTTCAGGTAAACAAGGAGTAGTTTGAAGAGTGGTACAACCGCATTAAAGAAGGGGCATTAGAAGACCAATCATGGTGAAAGAATTCAACATGGTTCCGAAGGATATGTTGCGCCTAGAAAGGAAGTATTGTTCTAGAGAATATAGGAAATAAGTCTTGCTATATTTCCTTAGAATTGTTATTATGTTATCTTCAATAATTGTAAAATGTCATGGTTGTTTTACTACCTCCTTATTTGGCGAGGTTTAATCAAACTTTAATGTTATGTTTTCAATAAGCGTCAGTCATTTTTATAAAGGGATTTGATCAAATTAGTTAGGTAATGAGAAAATATAGAATGGTGTGTTCAATATAGTAGAAGTTGTTCTTCTTAATTCTTTATGAGTTGTTCAATTGCTATGTAACCAGTTAAGAAGAATTAATAGAAGAGTGATTTTGGATTATTTTCTATGTTAGTAGTTAGCAAAAGCCAACCAAGGGGGCCCACTTGGGAGGTGGATTCGATTAAGATAGATTAGATTTGCTTCCTGCATTTTCCCTTCTTTCAAGTAGAGTTACTATTTTACTCCTGCAGCATTACTATTGTGGATGTTCCTGCAACACTTGCAGAAGATAGACATAGTGAATGTTTTGAGTTGTTACATAGGATTAGATTCATTTTACAAGCTTTATGTCACATTTCTATTAAGTAGTCGAGTGTGTTTACTTTCCTACAACAATAGCATAGATTCCTTTCATACATTTTATCTTCCTGTAGCATAGGTATTATGACTCCTAAAGGAACTTAGTGCACAGATTGTGCTATCCCATTTCAAGTCTACGTCCTTGGGTTGACAATCTAAATGCATTTCATGATGGGAATAGGTAATCCTTAGCATAGATATTATACCCCTAAGAGAGACAATGGCATGATTATCTTTACCTATTGTGAGACAGTTCATTTTTGGAGTCGTTGTCGGGGATGGTGTTGAACTAGGAACCTTAATGAGTCCTTTATTTTTTCAGATTAGTTTCTTGTTTTTAGTCAAAATAGAGTGGTTGTAAGCTTGTTTCACAACTCATCAACTTACTTGCATGCATCGAAGAAGGTGAGATGTTCATGGTAGATTTCTTCCAAAAGAACCTGTTAAACTAAAAGAAGAATTTGAAGAACTTGAGTTACCATTTCTCAACGCAAGTCCTAAGTTTTTTGCATCATCTTCAACATAAGAAGAAACTCATGAAATATTTGACCTCCATCCTTTTGTAGAAATATTATCTAGTTTCCATAATAATCCTACTCTAGGACCACCTGTTGTCCAAAACACTCCAGTCAACAATACTTTCCAGCCACAGTTTCAATATCCAACACCTCTAGTAATGGAAACTCCTACATTTCCATTTCCTATTCCAAGTCTTATCAACAACCCTAATCTCAAGAACATACTTGCTTCAGCATTACCAAAGTTCTATGGCCTCATCGCAAAGGATCCTGACACCTTTTTGTTTGAGTTTGACATACTGTGTCAAATTTTTTACTACAATGCTAACAGTCATAAGCTTAAGTTGTTTCCAACAACACTAAAGGAGTCAGCTCTCAGATGGTTCATGGGCTTAGGAGAAAATGCAGTAGCAAATTGCATGGGACAGGATGAGAGATTTATTTCTAAGGAAGTATAAGGAATACTGCAAGGGAAGTGATTCAAAAGGAGATGACATTTTTCGTATGTCACAAAGGGAAGATGAGACATTAGAGGACTGCATATCATGCTTCTTATTTAATTTACAATAGAACCCACAACATGCATTGTAGGAGGATTCACAGAAGCTAATTTTTTTAAGAGGAGTGAATGAAAACTATCTTGAAGCCTTGGACCTCATGGCTGGAGGAGATATATCTCAGTCTTCCTGGGATGACCTTCAGAAGATTTGTATGAACTATTCTAGAGTAGCAGTCAAGAAAGGAAGGGGATTTTTCTCAATGGTGGCT
The DNA here is from genome assembly GCA_027943335.1 of Chamaecyparis obtusa. Classification (NCBI taxonomy): domain Eukaryota; kingdom Viridiplantae; phylum Streptophyta; class Pinopsida; order Cupressales; family Cupressaceae; genus Chamaecyparis; species Chamaecyparis obtusa. Next base: position 674,878 of record BSBK01001051.1, on the reverse strand, counting down.
AAAGGAAGTGGCTCTGGTATTTCAAAGATGGAGATTTCAAACCTGTTGTCAAACTTCAAGCAAGACATCATAAATGATGTCCCCAAACACCTGGACACGATGACTGCCAGGAAGAAGCATGCAGATGCAAAGGCACAACTAGTTGAATATTATCCTCATTGCCACAAATAAAAGAAGGATTGTTAGTGAAAATTGGTCGCAAACCTGGAGAATTAGCATCTTCCAACTGAATACTTAAAGATAGAAGGAGAGGATGAGAAAGTATTCTTTGTTGCTCAATGTCAACCATGGGCCATGAGACAAGGTATGCCTCAAGACCCATTACAAATTTCAAATCCTTATAATATTCAATGGAAAAACTACAATGTCCAAAGTCCTCCATAGTATAATCAACCCACTTGGAATAATGCTTGGCCAAATAATCAACAGAATCAATGGTATCGTCCACAACAATTCCAATGGCCACAATTTCCAAACTAATGGAAACAACCACAAGGGAATTGGCAGCCCACTAATCAGTGGAGAGGACCTCATCAATGGCCTAATCCAAATCCTGGATATCTACCTTTACCACCTCCAACAAATATACCTACAATAATGCCACCACCTACAAATATAGGTCCTCAAAAGAAAACACAGTTACCTACTCAACCACAACCGAATCCCAACATTCAATAACCACAAAAGCAAATGTATGATATCGATGCTCAGTAGTACCCTACCTATTCACTTAACATAACTGATATACATTTAAGATTAGGTACTACCTTACCTACACCTAAACCACCTCTTATCACTGAAGTGCCAGATCTTCCTGCAGCATTAGTACCAATTCCAGAGAATGCCTTGCCAAATGCTATTGCCCTAGAGAATGTTTCCAACTCAGCTAATGCTCATACATCAATTAAACCACCTTTTCCTTAGAGGCTTAGCATGGACAAGCCCATACCAAAAGAAGACCAACCATTTGATATAATTGACCAGCTAAAGAACATGCATGTCTAGATTCCCCTGTTTTATGCAATAAAGGATGTTCCAGTTTATGGAAAAGCAATAAAAGAAGCTTGTCTTAAAAATCTTGGAAGAAAGAAAAAGGATCCTACAACAGTTCATGTTCTAGGACAATTGGCTAATATCATGTTAGGAAAACTGGTAATACCAAAATATTCAGATCCAAGGAGTCTAGTTGTGAACATATCGTTAATGGTTAGTTTGTCAAAAATGCATTAATAGACTTAGGTGCTGCCATTAATGTAATGACTAAGGATACTATGAATAAACTAAGCATTGAAGGGTTGAGAGCTACTCCAACAATATTGCAACTAGCAGACAGTTATATTGTCACCCCTGATGGAATGATAAAAGACATAATAGTTTCCTTAGATTCTTGGGAGTACCCTACTATTTTCATGATTCTATCATGAAAGGTCAATCTTGTTGGTTACCCTGTTATCCTAGGATGTCCATGGTTGGCAATAGATGATGCAAACATAAGTTGTAGATCAGGGAACATGACAATATCAGATGGGCAAGCTACTAAGAAACTAGCATTGTATCCTCTAGCTCAACCACAACTAGATTTAAGTACACCTATATGGATAGATTTAGGAGATGGAGAAGAAGAACTAAATTATGCGGTTCAGCTCATGATGTTACATAAGCAATCTTTTCTAAAGCTGCAAGAGGAAGATGAAGTCATTCAGAGAATTATTAATAATGAATGTGTTGTAATCAAAGATGTATCTGAAAGCTCTGTATTGGAGTTAACTACATATGAAAAAAAATTGAGAGTTGTGTATTACCTTAAGAACCCAATATTATCCACCAGTTGCTACCTAGTGAAGTAAACACAAGTCCTATCCCTGAAGTGTCCATGCTTGACCTTACAACTACTGTTGAGCTTTCTAAGGGTCATAATCTCCATGTGAATAATAAGTTGCCTTCACAACAAATGGAGCAACTAACCAAACTGCTGCAAACACATGAGAAAGACTTTGCATGGGACTATGGAGACATGAAGGGATTAAGCCCTACACTATGTACTCACAGGATTTATATAAATGAAGGAATTCTACCACTCCGTCAACCTCAAAGGAGGATTAATCTAGCATTAAGGGAGATAGTCAAAACTGAATTACAAAAGTTATTAGATGTTGGCTTTATATCCTATATCTAATAGTAAATGGGTATCACCTTTGGTTATAGTACCCAAGAAGGGGGGTAAATGGAGAATCTATGTGGATTATAGGGAATTAAACAAAGATACCAAGAAAGATGACTTTCCATTACCATTCATTGACCAAGTACTTGATACTTTAGCCGGTAAGAAGTATTTTTCCTTTCTTGATGGATATAGTGGATACAATCAGATAACTATTGCTCCAGAAGATCAGGAGAAGACTACATTCACATGTCCATGAGGGACATTTTCATATTTTGTATTGCCATTTGGGCTATGTAATGCTCCAACAATGTTTCAAAGAGCTGTAATTAGTATTTTTACTGACATATCACATGATTGTATGGAGATATATATGGATGACTTTACAACATTCAGAGTGACATTTGAAGAGGATTTGAAGAATCTTGAAAAGGTGCTAATCCGATGTAAGGAACATAATTTATCCCTTAATAGTGAGAAATGCTTTATGATGATGCATGAAGGAGTAGTACTTGGGCATTTTATTTCAATAGCAGGAATACAAGTAGACCCAACCAAGATTGAGGTAATTCTCACGTTACCCACACCTACTAAACCAAAGGATGTAAGATCTTTTTTAGGACATGTTGGCTACTATAGGCACTTCATTCAAAATTTCAGTCAAATAGCTAGTCCTTTGTATACATTGCTTACCAAAGAGGCTGAATTTTTATGGACACTAGCTTGTAATGAGTCCTTCATGTAGCTTAAGAAACTTCTAATCAATGCACCAATCCTCAAAGGACCAGATTGGTCTATCCCATTTCATATCCTTACAGATGCATCAAATTATGCCATAGGTGTTGTGCTAGGACAAAAGCCTACCAACCTTGAGAATGCAATTTACTATATCAGTAAAAGCCTCCATGGCCCTGAATTGAACTACACAGTTACTAAAAAGGAACTCCTAGCTGTAGTTTATGCATTGAAAAAATTCCAACACTATGTCACAGGCTATCCCATTTTTGTTCACACTGATCACTCAGCAATAAAATATCTGATGAACAAACCTGCTATAATAGGCAGTCTGGCAAGATGACTCTTACTATTGTAGGAATTTGATATAACAATTGTTGATAAGCCAGTGAAGGCCAATGTAGTTGCTGACTACTTGTCTAGACAACAAAATGTTGATGAAGACGCTACTCAGGTTGAAGATACATTTCCAGATGAACACTTGTTCCACATAGCAATAAAAAATCCATGGTATGTAGACATAGTCAATTATCTTACAGCAAATAAGATGCCCCCACATTTTTCTTAGAAGGACAGGAAAAAGCTTGCAGAGAAAAGCTTTCAATTTTCATGGATAGATAACAATCTATTTTACACTGGTCCAGATCAGATCATGAGGAGATGTGTGAGAGAAGATGAAATATATGACATACTCCATGCTTGTCATGATGATCCATGTGGATGTCACTTTGCAGCAAAGAGAACAACCCTGGAAATATTAACAATGGGATATTATTGGCCAACATTACACAAAGATGCAGCTAGTTATACAAAAAAATGTGATAAATGCCAAAGGATGGGTCCTCCAACAAAATTAGATGAGATGCCACTTAATTCGCAAGTGGTGATGACACCCTTTGATAAATGAGGTATGGACTTCATAGGACCAATTGATCCTCCATCAAATGGAAAATCTTATATCTTGGTATGCACGAATAATCTGACAAAATGGGTGGAAGTGAAAGCAATGCAGAATGCCAGAGATGAAAAAGTAGCTAAATTCTTGTATGAAGACATTTTTACATGTTATGGAGTCCCAAGAGAATTAGTCACAAACCAGGGAGCATAGTTCACTTCAAATCTGATCACTGAGCTGATGAAGGAGTATAGCATAAGACATCGAAAGTCTAGTCCTTATCATCCACAAGTGAATGGACAGGCAGAGGTGACAAATAGAGAAATAGAGGCAATATTAACAAAGACAGTGCAATTTCATCAAAGAGATTGGAGCAGCTGGTTAACTAAAGTAGTATGGGCTTATCGTACAACATGGAAGACCACAATAGGATTCACGCCATCTAAATTGGTGTATGGAAAGGTGGCAATGTTTCCCATAGAATTTGAACACAAAACATTGCACATAGCAGCATAGACATAGTGCCTTCTCCACCTCAACTCATTGGATGAAATGTGAAAGTCAGCATTGGAAAGGATAGAGCTAATCTAGAACCAAAGGAAGAGGTGGCATGATTCACATATCAAGAATAAACACTTTCAAGTAGGTGACTAGGCTCTATTGTATGATTCTCAATTTAAGGAGCTCCCAGGAAAGCTGTAGACCAGATGGCTGGGGCCATATGAAATTCAATATGTCTTTGATAATGTGGTAGTCCAACTGTCCACACTTGATCCAGTCCAATTTAATCTACTTGTCAATGGACACCGCCTACACCTATTTCACAAGCCTCAAACAAAGGAAGAATTCTTGAAGCAGTTCAACATGCAAAGTTTAACAACCCCTTAGGTAATAGTTCATGCAACAGAAGGTGAAAGCCTTCTTCCTACAGCCTCACCATAACATGCCTTTAAAAACTCCCATGATAAAACTTCATTTCATATGAGGTATATTTCTTTATTCCCTTTTCTCTCTTATTCTTACCAACTCATCTCATTCCTCTGTCTACCACCCACTCAAACTCCACATCACCCATAATTTCTATTTCAATGCTTTCAATAAAACACCACGTCAGCACTTTCATGCGGCCACCAGACTTGACACTCTCATTAGCTCGCATTTGTGTGTACAATAACAAATCACCATGTACAACTTTTTAACTTTTTTCTCACTTTTAGTGCATAGGTTTGAATAATTATATATAGTACTACATTACATGTATGATACATGCATTGAACTAGTTTCCCATTCTCATGCCAAACTTATCAAGTGAGGACACTTGTCAAAATTTCATAGGGGGTAGGAGAAGTGTAATAACTTCCAAGTGTTATTCCTAAGTCACCATAGTCACATCCCTGTCACATCAATGTTGTACTTAGGTTGCGTTCTATTAATTCTTTTAATCCAACACATTTACCGTACTTTCAAATTTTGTTTTTTTGAGTGATTTTCTGAGCTTGACATGACTTGAAAGGACCATAATTAAATTATGAGATAACTCCCACTTAAGACTTTGATGTCCTCTATAATCAATGCCATTATTATTGTTCATGTCAAGCATAACGGAGGTAATGTAAGCAAAAATTGGTATTCTCAAGAATAGCAATTAGGATTTCAAGAAGAAGGTATTTGCAGAGTGTAAGAAGACTGAAGATTAACAATGAATTGGAGAGAAGCAAAATTAAAGATTGGGCATTATTAAGATGGGGGGACAATTACAGAGACATGAACCAGTCATCCATGGTATTTTACTGTCAGATGTTGAATCAGTTTGTAGATTTAATGCAAGCTATTGGCTAGGGTATTTCCTTCAGTTGACAAAATTCAATGAGGAGGTTGCAACAGAATTTATGGGCACTTTTGAAGAGGGAAAAGAAATTGTGTGGGGCTTAACAATTATTTCTACTGAGGAAATAATTGCAGAGGTCACTGGATTACTAGTCGTTGGAGAGCACTATCTTAACGAGGATGATGCCAAGTCATCTTGAGCTCAATTCTCCCGACTGGGTGATCCTCCGCTTGAAATCACTAAGAAGGGATGCAAGAGGTTGTCTCTTCGACCACCATTTCTAGAATTGGCTAACCACATTATCAGGTATTTAACTTGTGAAGGAATATTCTCAAACCTACATGCCCACCATTTCAAATTGCTTAGTTGTTTAAGGCATAATGTTTAGGTCAATGTTCCTAATTTTCTCTATAATATGTTAAGCATTAGTGCCAAGGAAACACAAAAGGGTAATGCAAATTCCATAATCCACCATGCCCTAGTAAAGCTTTTGGTTGAAAAATCCCTTAGGGATGTCTCTCCCATGTCCTGGGCATAATTTGTTCAGTTTAAAACCTTGCAGCCCCAAGTTAACCTTGTTGCTCAACCTTTTGTGAATGAAGTAGAGTCTTCTAGGCCTAGTGAAGAAATAGCTGAAAAAGGAAAAGAACCAAAATTGTCCCCAGAAAACAATTCTGTTGATCCCACTCTAGAGAGTGATATACCTACTTCTTCCACGAAGAAAGGCAAACATAAAGTTGAAAAAGAAATCCCTAACCTAGAAGGTGAAATTCAAAACCCTGCAGTCCAAATAAATAAAAGAAAATGGTCGAGTCATGCAGTATCCATTCCTGCAACGTCTACTCCTACAACATAAAGGCCAAAAAGATCCCACCAAACTAAAACTGTAGTGGTTGAAGAGGCAACTATACGTAGAAGCCCTCACATGCAAGGACAAGTGCCTTCACCTTCCCTTGGAAATCCAAATGTTTCAGTACCAAAACCTAATCTAGAACCCTCTAATGAAAATATTCCTTATGACTCCGCTTTGTGGGTGGAACCTCAAAATATGGAAGAATCTCAAAATGTGTAAGCACCTGATAGGAGCATGCCACAGGATGATCAAGGAATGCCTAAGCCAAGCCCAAATGTAGTACAAGATAGTATTCTTGTGAATGTTCAGCCTACTCCTCTGCAACACCCTATATATTCTAATATCTCCATTATACCCTACAGATCCACATGGCTCACTAAGTAATTCTAGCAAGCTACCAAAGAAAAGAAAAAGAAAGCTCAAATACAAGAATTTCCCTCACAAACAATTCAGTCTATACTCTTTAACCTATACAATCATTTTGTTTTTCAAAAGACCTGGTGGAGACAGGAAAGAGATCAAATGCAGAAAGAGATATTTGATAAGGATGAGGAAATTGAATCTCTTAGGGAGTAGCTAAAGAAACAAAAACAACAAATGGATAAGGCCCTAAAATTAGCCAATCAGGTCATAGCTTGTCGACCACCACCTAGGGTATATGCTATTTTTTTAAAAGAGCAATTTATTTTGTTTCAACTTATGATGACAATGAAAGGTATTGATTGTGAGTTCAAGTCAGCCCAAGATTTTTATGGAATATATCAAACTCTTCCCCCATGGTAGCAGAATTTATTATGTGATCTATATTTGCACAACTTTATCATCCCACATGAAACAGAGTGGAATCCTTTGCTCTATACAGGGGATATTCACTCAAGGGCTCTGATGTCATGGATGCATAATGAAGCAAACTATGACAAATAGTTGAAAAATTATAAGGATCTAGAAAAATCTGAACCCTAACCATTAAGGGCTGAGTCACATAAGCCTGATGTCCTTTTGAGGGATTGGCTCAATTTGACCTATGGGAAATAGAAGCCTAAAATCAGGGAGAAAGTCTTTGTATTGAGAAATAAGGTCTACAAAGACTATCAGACATTGCCCAATTTTATAGCCCAAAGAGCTCTTTCAGGGGTAAGAAGTCGACGGAACAAATTGCCAGAAGCTTTCAAGAAAGCAAAGCCACACAACCCAATTAACTTTGAAGTAGTTGTGCACAGAGTGACTGAATATATGCGGTTGGGATGACAAGTTAGAAGGGAATTATGGATGCCTTTATCCTTCCAACCACCTACACTCCTCTGGCCCATATACGACATCAACGCTACTAGTTTGGATCAGTTGGTTGAGGAGCACCTAGGATATTACCTAGAAAGAACAAGAGGATTTTACTACACTTTCAGGAGGGGAAAGAAGAGGAAGATGATTGTTGGTGATTTCAGAACCATAACAAGGAAATACAATGCTTGAGGACAAGCATTCTGTTAGTAGGGGGTAGATGATGAGATAAATTAATGTCTCAATTTTGTTATAATCTTCATACTTTGTTGACACTCTTTATGCTCTGATAGACATTTCTAAAACATTTATGACTTATACCTATGTGAACTTATGCTAAGTACAACTAAAGCCATAGAGCCTATGGGTAGGTTGAATGACATGTTTTGCTGACTATTATAAATATAATGCAATACTTCATATAGTTATTTTAAGTTGTGTTCTAACATTTTAGTAGGGGTTGAAATGTTTACTTGCATATGTGTATTGAATGTTACTAACCTTTTACGTAAACAAGGAGTAGTTCGAAGAGTGGTACAACCGCATTAAAGAAGGAGCGTTAGAAGACTAGTCATGGTGAAAGAATTTAGCATGGTTCTAAAGGATATACTGTGCCTAGAAAGGAGTTGTTGTTCCAAAGAATATAGGAAATAAGTCTTGCTATATTTCCTCATAATTTTTATTCTATTATCTCCAATAATTGTAAAATGTCATGGTTGTTTTACCACCTCCTTATTTGGTGAGGTTTAATCAGACTTTAATGTTATGCATTCAATAAGCATCGGTCCCCTTTATAAATGGATTTGATGGACTTAGTTAGGCAATGAGAAAATATAGAATGGTGTGTTAAATATAGTAGAAGTTGTTCTTCTCAGTTCTTTATGATTTTTTCAATTGCTATGTAACCAGTTAAGAAGAATTAATAGAAGAGTGATTTTGGATTATATTCTATGTTAGTAGTTAGAAGAAACCAACCAAGGGGGCCCACTTGGGAGGTGGATTATGTTGGTTGTTCATTTTACCCAAAGGTCAGATTGACATTAGGATTGACAGGGCTAGTGTCACACTCACTCAACACTCCAAATCTGACAAGGAAAAAGGCCAACTAACAAGGATCAAAGAGAGATCCTTCTACACTTTGAGCTCTACATCACTCGCGTGGGTATACCTCATCTACACACACATACAACTTGAATCACACTATAGGCCTGTAGGTAATTGACTGTGGGATGATCTTCAAACCCCTATAGGTATCCTGTACCTCAATGAAACCAAGATCTCATACAATAGCCCTACTTGCATAGAATGGGTATGAAAACCAGAGACCTATCCTAACAACATAAAAGGGAAAGGGTGGAACTTAATGTAAATGATTTAAAAGATGGGTTGAAAGGACCCCTGAGATACCCTAAGTCCCTCATAGACCAATGTCTTGTCCAATGGGCCATAGAGTCAAATACCCTATTGCAATAGAAAGCTATGAAACAAGAAGACAATGTATTCAATATGTTGATGCCTAACATCAATCACACACCATGACCAAACCTCACTTTAACAAACCACCTATGTATTCAAGTATGTTATCACCCATCCAAAGGTTTTTAACCCTCCCCTTAGAAGAGACCTATAAACAGATAACACATTAAGTAGCATCCATTGGAAGACAAGCATGACATATCTTTGACACCTCAGCTCATACATACATGAAAACTAATCCTAAACTAGTTATCTCTATGAAGATAACTCCACTTGGAAACACATAGGAAATGCAAATAGAAAAATCAAACACCCTTGATGTATGATTAATGAATTGAGAATTCAAATGGAGATAGTTTGGTAATAGTAAGAATATACTGAATCCTCATACATAAGACAAATCAACTACAATATATATCATATTCTCTAAACCAACAAAGGAAGAAAGAACACCCTATATGCAGAGAAGTAAGAGAAAAATCTACAGGAAAAGACCTTTCATGGAACCAAAAAGGAACCCTTAGGAACCAAGATTTCAGAACTTTTATTCTATCAAAAAACTAACTACTTATACCCCTAGTCACCTTGGAATCCTCAAAGAGGATTCATCAAGCTTCAAGTGACTAGGGTTAGGGTTTCAACTACCCAACCAACCAAAAATTACATCAAAATTTATTGCAAGGGAAGAGACACAAGAAACTCAGAGAAAATAAATCTCAAACAAATTTGCAATCATGAAAATCTGCGAGATCAGCACAGTAAACCAAGGAATTGCCATGAAAACTAGTCAAATCAGCCACCTGCAAACACTTTTTGAGCACAAAACCACACTCCTCCTAGTACAAAAACATCATGCCACTAACCATAGAGACCCTCAGATTAGTCGGCAACAACTAGCGCCACCAAACCAATCGAAAACGGCCACTAAAACCATAAATTTTGGTACCTCCTGTTGCTGGAAACCCTCTGCAAATTTGAATTTGAAATACAACGGTCATTTCCATGGCACCAATAGCAAATCGACGGTCCACATTTAAAATTAGGTCAACTTTAAGTCCTGACCGTCAGATCCTTCCTTTTCGTGGGCTTTATGATTCATCTTCTAAAAGGAGCCCAATCAAATTTAGCGAACTGGTGACCAAAGACCTTTTCTAGTTCGCGAAAAACTTTATCTTTCCACAACTTAGTTTAGCAGTTACATGAACGCGTGTTCATTGAATCACTAGTCAATTTGGAGCACCACTATTCTTCTTCATGAACAAGCGAACCCCTTGAATTTTGTCAGGCCGCTAAACATATTTATCCAGACTGCTAGACCTTAGACCCCCGCCTAGGCCTACTTTATGCCACCTTTCATCACACCATAGCCAATAAGAATCATGCACGTTAGCCTCATGTAGCAGATAGGACCCACAAAGTATAAGGCTTTAATCGAACGGTAGTTGCATGATCGCATGGCCTGAAAAGATTCCATGTGATCATGCAACAACCATAGATCCTGTCACAATGTTAGCCCCCCTGACAATGACCCCACCTTGTTGAATCCTCACATTGACCAATAGAAGTAAAACAAATTAGCACCACCTGGCTGATGGTCCCATTGACACAACCAATAAGAAGGCTCCAATTGTAATACCTATTAGCGGACCCACAACAGTCATCCTGCACACATGGAGAATCGGATGGCTGGTGTATAATCTCAAGGGCTAAAAAGATTCTTTGAGATCATGCACCCACCGTAGATTTTGAATCTTTGCCATCGTCATGAAAGCCTGACCCCACCCTACCACGTAAGATCCTTTGACGAATGAGAGACTGCCACATTGTGAAATCCGACAAGCGGACATGTAACTTTTTCTTCATTCATAGGTCACTCTAACAACCCTGCCACATCATTGAATCTTTCAGCCAATAAGGAAGTGCCATTTGTGCTTATGTGGTAGTGGACCCACCCATCTGAAGTGTTATGTCATGAAAAGGAATCAATGGCCGGTGTAAGTTCTCAAGCCTCTGACAAATCTCATGAGAACTTACGCCCACCATTGGATTAAGATGTTTTCAGAGAACCGGGCCCAGAAAAGATTTAAGCTGAAACTATAGGAAAAATTTAGCACAGGGACTTAGGAAATATTAAAGGGGACCCCGCCAGACATAAAAACCCAACTGCCAAACAACATAAAAGGTCATTTTAAATAACACATGCAGATTTAAGGATTTAAGTCACCAAAAAGGTAATGACAAAAAAGAATAGGGCGAGGGCAAAACAAAGGGTTTTTCAAAGTAACGGCTAGTTTATGAATTTTTGCTTAGGGTTTTAGCCAAAGACATGAAAAATACTGCAGAGACCAAAGGAAAGGATATGAAGCCATGAAAATTTTTGTAGGTACTAATAGTGGCTCTAGTTGGGGATGTATGCCTCCTACAGGCATAGCAATGATCTAGAATCACTGGTAAAAGTAGACCACCCACTAGAAAAGGGCACAGAGACCTCAAAAAACATAGGGAACACACCAGGGAAATAGGAAGGGAAAATATTTACATAATTTATAGTATTTACAACTAGGCTCATGGCCCCCAAAATTATGACCAGTCTTTGCCTCTATCATACATCTGGTTTTCATTTTCACAAATCAGAGACAAACAGAAAATTTTTCTTCCATGTGACAGATCACAATTATATCCATTTTCCAACAACTTGAGGCAAAAACTATTAGTATATTCCTCCTATGGGTTGGAAAGGTAAAATTGATCAAGTGGTGCATCAAAATATAAAATATGCTGACCACCATGCATTACATTACAACTACCTGGCTGAGAAGGACATGGATCCTCAAATTTGCCTTCATACTTTGCCTCAGCCACTGAGCAACTTGGTTCCTCCATTATATCTTCATGAACTAAACCATGAACCAAGTGAAGGTCTTCTTCATAAATTTTGTGATAGTAGGACACTTGATCTGCATCATCATTTTTATCAAAAGAAAATTTGTCCCAATTTTTGAAGACAAAGTCCTCAACACTGCCACCATCACTACCATATTTAGCAAAAGAAGGAAAGGAGTTTGAACAAGAGGCTTGTTCATCACTACAATCTCTATGACAAGGAAACACATTGTCATGTCCTTCTACCTCTTCTTTTGTAGAGTCACTACATGAGGGGAAATCTAGTATACATAAGTCATTCTGATCACTTTGAACACTAGCCTCATTATCAGTGTCAAAGACTATATCACAAGGGAGCTGCAAATCAAAATCCACACCAGATGCATACCTTTGGAATTCATCAGCCAAGAGTGTTGAAATCCTTTCACTACTCAATGGACTTTGGGCTTTGTTTTCATCTTCTTCAGCATCACTCCTGGTGCTGAAAACATCATCCCTACCTGAGACAAGGATGAACATTTCTAGCCTTAGATCATCTTGTGTGGAACAATAACTATAGGAATCATCATCTGCATCATATCCAGTACTCTGCCCTTCACACAAAACATCATCAAACTGGGACAAGAAGCAAGAATCCTAATATTGGAAAGAAGAAAAATCTGCAGACAAAATGGAAATATTATCAACCTCAGATCCATCTTCAACACTCTCATATGCACTGACCTCAAAATTAGCCTCATAGTCAACACTTTCCGCATAATGAGAATCAAGATCAGAACTACTAGTTTCCTCATGATTTTCATCAGGAACCACCAGTCTTAGTAATCTTATATCCTCCATTAACTACCAATTCTCCATTTTTATTTTTGCTAATTCCTTCTTGAGAGCAACAACTTTATCAAAATGCTCTACAAACCTAGCTCTCAACACATCCCAAGAAGGGATTGAACATGAAGGCAAGGACATGAACCACTTCCTTGCACCATCATAAAATGTCTGCACAAGAAGCCTCATAGAAACATCTTCATGTTCAACCTCCATTTCACCAAACAAACCCATGACATCATGTATATGCTGGCTTGCAAAAACAAATCCATCAGTCATGAATCTAGGCAAGCACTCCCCATCCTTAACAAAGAACTCATTAGGGGCACCTTCAATGCCATCAAAACAAAAGGGCCTATATTCCTCCATGAGGAACTACCCACTACTACTTATCCCTTTATGCTAGTGCTAAACACTTGATAGGGAAACATTTTCAACAAGAGAATACCTAGAAGTTCTGTAGCAGAAAACTTTGTTGACTGGAAGATAGGGTAGATCTAGAGCTCACCTTGAAGCTCCAGAAGCTTCTTTGCTATGTAGAGTCACCACCTCCTTGAAGAGTAAAATATTTTGTACTTGTCTTTGCATCTTCTTCCAATCAACACAAAACTACACCAGGGTCACACTGTTTATCAGGTACTGCACTGATCAAACAGAGAGTTCAGAGTTGCCACTCAACACTTAGTGAGAAGATGTTAGCAAATGCTTTATTTTTATATCTGACTCTTTTCTATGGCCCTCCCTAGCAAAGTCACCATCTTGTTGGTGTCTCAGATGGGTAAATTAATCTGGTCAATAAGATTTTGACTTTACAATGTAACCACAACCAGAGATTCTAACAAATATCCTTTTTCATTATTTTTCTCCCCAGCGGAGTCACCATCTTGTCGGTTGTTATTTTTCCCCAAAGGTCAGATTGACATTAGGATTGATAGGGCTAGTGTCACACTCACTCAACACTCCAAATCTAACAAGGAAAAAGGCCAACTGACAAGGATCAAAGAGAGATCCTTCTACACTTTGAGCTTCACATCACTCAGGTGCGTATACCTCATTTGCACACACATACAACTTGAATCACACTACAAGCCTATAGATAACTGACTGTGGAATGATCTTCAAACCCCTATAGGTATCTTATACCTCAATGAAACCAAGATCTCATGCAATAGCCCTACTTGCATAGAATGGGTATGAAAACCAGAGACCTATCCTAACAACATAAAAGGGAAAGGGTGGAACTTAATGTAAATGATTTAAAAGATGGGTTGAAAGGACCCTTGAGATACCCTAAGTCCCTCATAGACCAGTGTCTTGTCCAATGGGCCATAGAGTAAAATACCCTATTGTAATAGAAAGCTATGAAACAAGAAGATAATGTAATCAATATGTTGATGCCTAACATCAATCACACACCATGACCAAACCTCACTTTAACAAACCACCTATGTATTCAAGTATGTTATCGCCCATCCAAAGGTTTTTAACCCTCCCCTTAGAAGAGACCTATAAATAGATAACACATTAACCAGCATCCACTAGAAGACAAGCATGACATATCTTTGACACCTCAACTCATACATACATGAAAACTAATCCTAAACTAGTTATCTCTGTGAAGACAACTCCACTTGCAAACACATAGGAAATGCAAATAGAAAAATCAAACACCCTTGATTTATGATTAATGAATTTAGAATTCAAAAGGAGATAGTTTGGTAACAGTAAGAATATACTAAATCCTCATACATAAGACAAATCAACTACAATATATATCATATTCTCTGAACCAACAAAGGAAGAAAAAATACCCTATATGTAGAGAAGTAAGAGAAAAATCTATAGGAAAAGACCTTTCATGGAACAAATAAAGAACCCTTAGGAACCAAGATTTTAGAACCTTTATTCTATCAAAAAACTAACTACTTATACCCCTAGTCACCTTGGAATCCTCAAAGAGGATGCATCAAGCTTCGGGTGACTAGGGTTAGGGTTTCAACTACCCAACCAACTAAAAATTACATCAAAATTTATTGCAGGGGAAGAGACACAAGCAACTCGGAGAAAATAAATCTCAAACAAATTTGCAATCATGAAAATCTACGAGATCAACACAGTAAACCAAGGAATTACCATGAAAATAGTCAAATCAGCCACCTACAAACACTTTTTGAGCACAAAACCACACTCCTCTTGGTACAAAAACATCATGCCACTGACCACAGAGACCCTCGGATCAGTCAGCAACAACCAACGCCACCAAACCAATAAAAAATGACCACTAAAACCATAAATTTTGGTACCTCTTGTCGCTGGAAACCCTCTAAAAATTTGAATTTGAAATACAACGGTCATTTCCATGGCGCCAATAGAAAATCGACGGTTCACATTTAAAATTAGGTCAACTTTAAGTCTTGACCATCAGATCCTTTCTTTTCACGGTCTTTATGATTCATCTTTTAAAAGGACCCCAGTCAAATTTAGCGAATTGGTGACCGAAGACCTTTTCCAATTCACAAAAAACTTTATCTTTCCACCACTTAGTTTAGCAGTTACGCGAACACTTGTTCACTGAATCTCCAGTCAATTTGGAGCACCGCTATTCTTCTTCATGAACAAGTGAACCCCTTGAATTTTTTAGGTCGCTAAACATATTTATCTGGACTGCTAGACCTTAGACCACCACCTGGGCCCGCTTTATGCCACCTGTCATCACACCATAGCCAATAAGAATCATGCACGTCAGCCCCACATAGTAGACAGGACCCACAAAGTATAAACCTTTAATCAAATGGTCATCGCATGATCGCATGGCCTGAAAAGATTCCATGTGATCATGCGACAGCCATAGATCCTGCCACACTATCAGCCCCCCTGACAATGACCCCACCTTGCTAAATCCTCACGTTGACCAATAGAATTAAAAAAAAGTTAGCACCACCTAGCTGACAGTCCCATTAACACAACCAATAAGAAGGCTCCAATTGTAATACCTATCAGCGGACCCACAATAATCATCCTGCACACATGGAGAATCGGACGGCTGGCATATAATCTCAAGGGCTGAAAAGATTCTTTGAGATCATGCACCCGCCATAGATTCTAAATCTTTGCCATCATCATGAAAGCCTGACCCCACCCTTCTGCGTAAGATCCTTTGACGAATGAGAGACTACCACATCACAAAATTTGACAAGTGGACATGTAACTTTTTCTTCGTTGACAGGTCACTCTGACAACTCTGCCACATCATTGATTCTTTCGGCCAATAAGGAAGTGCCATTTGTGCTTATGTGGCAGTGGACCCACCAGTCTAAAGCATTACATCATGAAAAGGAATCAATGGTCGGTGTAAGTTCACAAGCCTCTGACAAATCTCATGAGAACTTACACCCGCCGTTGGATTAAGATGCTATCAGAGAACCGGGCCTAGGAAAGATTTAAGCCAAAACTATAGGAAAAATTTAGTGTAGGGACTTAGGAAATATTAAAGGGGACCCCGCTAGACATAAAAACCTAACCGCCAAACAACATAAAAGGTCATTTTAAATAACACATGCAGATTTAAGGATTTAAGTCACCAAAAAGGTAATGATGAAAAAGAACAAGGCAAGGGCAAAACAAAGGGTTTTTCAAAGTAATGGCTAGTTTATGAATTGTTGCTTAGGGTTTTAGCCAAAGACATGAAAAATACTACAGAGACTAAAGGAAAGGACATGAAGCCATGAAAATTTTTGTAGGTACTAATAGATTAGATTAAGATAGATTAGATTTGCTTCCTGCATTTTCCCTACTTTCAAGTAGAGTTAATGTTTTACTCCTACAACATTACTACTATGGATGTTCCTGCAGCACTTGCAGAAGATAGACATAGTGAATGTTTTGAGTTGTTAGACAGGATTAGATTCATTTTACAAGCT
The DNA here is from genome assembly GCA_027943335.1 of Chamaecyparis obtusa. Lineage (NCBI taxonomy): Eukaryota > Viridiplantae > Streptophyta > Pinopsida > Cupressales > Cupressaceae > Chamaecyparis > Chamaecyparis obtusa. Next base: position 658,024 of record BSBK01001051.1, on the reverse strand, counting down.
TTTTGTCACATTTCCATTAAGTAGTCGAGTGTGTTTACTTTCCTACAGTAATAGCATAGATTCCTTTCATGTATTTTATCTTCCTACAACATAGGTGTTATGACTCCTAAAGGAACTTAGTGCACAAACTGTGTTGTCCCATTTCAAGTCTATGTCCCTGGGTTGACAATCTAAATGCATTTCATGATGGGAATAGGTAATCCTTAGCATAGATATATTACCCCTAAGAGAGACAATGGCATGATTATCTTTACCTATTGTGAGACTATTCAGTGGCTCAGTGAAATATTATGTTGAACATGACTATGTTACACCTAGTACACCTTTGACTGTCGAGGAGATGAGAGCTAAACAAGAACACAATCAAGCAATGTTGGAGATTGCATCTTCCTTAAGCTATCCAGAATTTGAAGACATTAAAGATTGCACAAATGCAAAGAAAATGTGGGACACTCCTGCAAATATCTATGGTGGTGACATAAATGTACTAAGGGAAAAAGTTGAAAGCCTGAGAGGTAAGTTTGATGAAATGAAAATGCAAGAAGGTGAAAATATTGCTCAATATTGTGGTAGAATCAAGGAGGTAGTACATTCTATTAGGGGAGCTAATGGAACTATTGAAGATGAAACTATTATTGGAAAGGTATTAAGAACTTTGCTTCCTATATATGCCATCATAATTTTAGCAATTCAAGAATCTAGATGTAACCCTAGTAATGTTCTAACTCTGGAAAGTCTTGTTGGTAAGCTTACTACTTTTGAGCTTTCTAACTATGACAACTATACTATTGCTAATGTTGAATATGCATTCAAATCACAAATGGTTTTGCATAAGTCTAAGAGGGAAAAAGAGAAGTGTATAAGTGATAGTTAAAGTGATAGTGATACTTCTGATGAGGAACTAGAGGATCTTGAAGCTCTTATGGCCAGAAGATTGAAAAGAGGAAAAGGCAAATATAAAGGTAAACTTCCTATCATATGTTTTTCATGTAACAAAGTTGGCCATATAGCTGCATGATTTCCTGATAGGTATGACAAGGATGAGGAAAGAGAAAGAAAGTACAAGGATAAGAGAGAAAATAGAGGTTACCAAAGGTACAAGGACTACAAGGATAAAGGTAAGAAATCCTGTTATATTGCTAAAGAAGAAACTGACACTGATAATGATGATTTTGAAATTAAAGTAGTCTATGTTGCTATAAAAGATGAGTCTGATGAAGATGAGAAAATTGCACTTGTTTCTTATGTGAGCAAAGGTGATAAATGGATTATTGATAGTGGTTGCTCACATCACATGACTGGTGACAAAGTTAAATTTGATACCGTAGATCATTATAAATGTAGAAGTGTTAAGTTTGGTAATGATGCACCATGACCTATAAAGGGTAAAGGATTAATTAAGCTAACTAATAATATTACTTGTGAAAATGATTATTGGGTTGAAGGTCTTAACTATAATTTGCTAAGTGTTGCACAACTTAATAACACTGGTTACCGAGTGGAGTTTCATCATAGGAAGGCTAAAATATTTGATGCCACTAGTGAATTGATTGGAAGTGGAGAACAAACTAGAGGTAATTTGTTCTATCTAGATCTATCTGAAGAGACATGCTTGATTGCACAAATTGATTGTGTATGATTATGGCATAAGAGGCTATGTCATGTTAACTTTGACAATCTGGTAAACATTAGTAAAAATAAGAAGGTTAGAGGTTTGCCTAGATTGAAGAAACCTGATAATGTGATGTGCGAACAATGTCAGTTGGGTAAAATGACAAAGTCTAGTTTCAAGAGCAAGACTTTTACTTCTGAAAATGTTTTAGATCTGGTTCATACTAACCTTTGTGGACCTATGGGTTTACAAAGATATTGTGGTGCTAAATACTTTATTATGTTTGTTGATGATTATACTAGGATAATGACTGTAATGTTTTTAAAAGAAAAATATGATGTGTTTCAATTATTTAAGTGGTATTTGGCTAAGGCTGAAAAGGAGATAGGTAGAAACTTGAAATGTCTAAGATCTGATCAAGGTGGAGATTTTATATCAAATGACTTCAATTTGTTTTGTAATGATAGAGGAATCAAGAGACATATGTCTGCACCTAAAACACCTCCACAAAATGGTATAGCTGAGAGAAGGAACAAATCTATCATGGATTTTGCAAGGGCACTAATGATTGAGAAGAATGTCACACAAAAGTACTAGAAATAATTTGTAAGTACAACTGCTTATACCTTAAATCAAGTACAAATTAAAAAAAGGTACAAATGTTACACCTTATGAATTATGGCATGGTTACGCACCTAATGTAAAATACTTTAGAATCTTTGGGAGAAAATGCTATATATTAAAAGATAATAGGAATGGAAATTTTGATGCTAAAAGTGATGAGGGCATATTCCTAGGTTATTCCACAAAGAGTAAAACTTACAAGTGTTTGAACTCTAACACTAACAAAATTGTGGAAAGTGTAAATGTGAAGGTTGATAAATATGCAAAGAAAAATGAATAGGAAAGCAAAAGAGAACCTAAAGATTATAGATCTTTTGTCTATATAGAAGAAGGAGAGGCAAGTAACACACTTGCACCTTATGCATAGTCTCGAGTAAGAAATGTCTAGCATTAGGAAGATAATGTCGAGCATTAGGAGGATGCTGCCAAGCATCAAGAGGATGTTGTTGAACATTAGGAAGAGGTTGCTAAGCAATCAGAGGTTGAATCTGATAATCTTGATGATGAACCTGAAGAGAAAGGAGAAAAGAAAGTTGAACCTACTTTGGCACAGTATGTAAGAAGGCATCACAAGCTTGAGCAAATCATTGGAGATAAAGAAACTGGAATTCTGACTAGAAGCAAGTTAAGAGATCCTACATGTTTATTGTGTGAGTTTGAGCCTAAGACAACAAGAGAGGCATTAGAAAATGAAGACTGGATTCAAGATATGAATGAGGAGATAGATGAAATAGAAAATAATGATACCTACACTCTGGTGCCAAGACCAAAAAACAAAAATGTCATTGGAACAAAATGGGTATTCAAAAAAAAGCTTAATGAACATGGACAAATCATAAGGAACAAAACAAGGCTGGTATGCAAGGGTTATGCACAAGAAGAAGGAATAGACTATGGGGAGACATTTGCACCTGTAGTAAGATTAGGAGTGAGAACTCTACTTGCATATGCTGCTTACAAAGATTTCAAGGTATACCAAATGGATGTCAAGTCTGCATTTTTTAATGGTATATTAGAAGATGTGTACATTGAGAAACCTGAAGGATTTGTTGATCCAAACAAGAGAAATATGGTTTGCAAGCTGAAAAAGGTGCTATATGGATTGAAGCAAGCACCCAGAGCATGGTATGAGAGGTTGCACAATTACTTGATAAAGATTGGATTTTCAAGGACAAATGACAACAACAATCTGTACATGAAAGATGAAGATGGTAAAGGGATTTTATTAGCCAAAATTTTTGTAGATGATATCATATTTGGAGGACAAGATGCCCTGTGTAAGAAATTTTCAAATCAGATGCAAACTAAATTTGAAATGTCTATGATTGGTGAGATAAAATTCTTTGTTGGTTTGCAAGTCTATCAGATGGAGAAAGGTATTTTTATCATATAGTATAAATATGTCAAAGAGATACTGAAAACCTTTGGTATGGAGGATTCAAGGCCAGTAAGTACTCCCATGGCTGCTCGAAAAAAACTATCTAAAAATGATGATACTGCTAAAGTGAATCAAACTTTGTATAGATCCATGATTGGAAAGCTGCAACATGTTGTTCACAGTAGACCAGATATAGCTCTAGTAGTTGGGATTGTGGCAAGATTATCTGCCAATCCTAAGGAAAGTCATATGATGGCTGTGAAGAGAATAATGAGATATTTGAAAGGGACAAAAGACTATGGACTATACTACAAGAAGCATGAGAAATTTGAACTGAGAGTCTATACTGACGTAGATTGGGTAGGAAATGTTGATGAAAGAAAAAGTACTAGTGGTGGAGCTTTCTTTCTTGGACAGAGATTAGTTTCCTAGACAAGCAAGAAACAAAATTGCATTTCCCAATCTACAGTTGAAGCCGAGTACGTAGCAGCTACAATGAATTGTTCAAATCTGGTATGGATTAAGCAATTGTTGAAAGGCATGAAAGAGGGGATCACTGAACTAGTTGTCATATACTGTGACAACACAAGTGCTATCAACATATCAAAGAACCTAGTTATGCACACAAAGACCAAACATATTGCTATCAAGTATCATTACTTGAGGGAATTGGTACAAGATAAAGAGATGAGAATGGAATATGTGAATATAAAGGAACAACTAGAAGACATATTCACCAAAGCTTTACCTAAGGATGCTCATAAATATCTTAGAGGTAAATTAGGGGTGCTTCCCCTAACTGAGGCTACCTAGTCAAGCTAGGAGCATGACATCAAATGTGCTACACATAGTATCTGACAAATTGACGTAGAAAAGGTCACACTTTAAGAGCAGCCTAGAGTTGTGAAAAGTACATCAAAGCTATAATCAGTCATAAGAAAGATGACAAAGAGAGAAGTATTGTTACTAAACTAACAAGATGAAATCTACCTCCAAAAGATGCAAGTTCTAGATACTACTTTGGCATTATTGTCCAAGAGGGAGAGATTCAGATGAAAACACATAAAAGAGAAAGTAATTCAGAGAATCAAAGGAAAAGATACCTAGAAAATATTCAGAGGGAGTAACTGTGTGGACAGTCAAGCAAGCTAGGCTAAGTGATTTAGAATCAGAATGAAGGTAAGGATATTACAAATGTTTCTCATGCAAATACAAGTTTTGGATTGGTTGGTGAATCATGTATTATTCATATGGTGTTTCCATCAATGCCAAAGAGGGAGATTGTTGGAAGCTGCAATTGAAGCAATTTTTGTATTGTCATTGATGTCAAACCTTAACTGGTAAGACTTTTGCTATCTAAGAAAGTACTATATCCATTGATTGATGAGAAGGATTAGGGAAAGGGTGATAACAATAGAACCTAGAAAAAGGTTGAGTTATTTGATACTTCAATCAATACTTGATTATGTGGCACAATGATAAGATAATGTATTGTTTATCTAAGTAAGAAGCAAGACTAAACAAGTAGGCTTAACCAAGAAAAAGTGAAGAAATCTAGTTTAAGTCGAGTGATGTTAGTGTCAACCGAGAGCTAGTATATGCCAAGTGAATTCATTGTTGACCGAACATCAGTTTATTGTCAAGGGAGACAACATTAGCTGAGGGAGACAATTTAAGAGATGACTGAGCTATGCAGTGATGACTGAGGAGTTGAACACAGTATTGACCGAGAATTAGTAATTTACATTTGAGGAAGAATTCAAATTCCTAGCCGACATAGTTGAATTCTTGGATTATGTAAATCATGTTGACTTTATTAATTAACTGTATGGAGCATTTAATGCACAATAAACCATTTTATTGTGATTTCAATAAAGAAATTGAAGATACTTCTAGAAGGATGTATGAAGGACTTAAATGTTGGAAGGATTCAATGAATTCGACCTAACCCTAAGATCTACGAAGGAGATTAAGCAACAAAATATGGATCTACCTATCAAAGAGGTATTAAGGAAAACCTAAGTGTGAGGTTAAACTAGGATGCTGGAGTTGTTGATGTTATTGACTGATAAGTCTAAGAAGAAAGGTTGAAGGTGTAGGAGTTGATCAGAGTTGTGATTTCTTGAAGGGATTTTCAAGAAAATCAGTGATGGAGATGGAAATGAAACTCAGTCAGTAAGCCAACATATATGTAAGAATTTGATTTGTCATTTGCAAAGTGAGCTGTATGTTTTCAGATCAAATATTACTGCTACTTTCTAACCATTGTATTAGTCCAAATCCTTTAATCAAGGTTGACCTAACAATCATTGTTTAAATCCTTTAATCAAGGTTGCATTCTAATGGAATGTACTTAAGTCCTCTAACAAGGCTCACTCCTAACATGGTGGTTGAAATCCTTTAACATGGTCACACCTAGCAATGTGTTTGTAAACCTTTGATAGGATTGGCTTTTCATAGAGCTCACTTCAGAAGAGTGAAAATATCAGTAACATGTTACAAAGTGGTTTTTCCCAAATTGGGTTTCCACTATAAATCCTGGTGTTAATACTTGTGTGAATGATTTGGTGTGAACATTTCTATGTTTTGCAAGTTAAATATTGTTGGATAGTGGGCTGCATTGTTATATGTTTCTGGCATACATTCTGTAATGATTGAGTAGTGTTGGTTATTAGATCTGAGTTATTGAAGTGTTTAAAAGTTTGATTGATACATCTAGACCTGAGAACAACTAATTCACCCCCCTCTTTGTTGTTCTAAATCATATTAACAAGATTTCATGCATTCAAGAATCGAGAATACCTTATCCATGAAGTTTGAACCAGTCACCATTACATGATCAAGTTTGGAAATATTTAATTATTACATGAAACAAAAGTGCAATGCAAATTTTTTATATTATATTAGGCAAAATTTCATTACAATTCAACAAGGCCCTGGCCTTGAGTTGACTTTTTCCCAATATCTATTAACGATTCTTATAACCAAAACAAAAAAGAAACGCACTAGGAATTTCTTAAAATATTTTCATATATTTTTTTTAAAACATACATGATTACAATGTACATCATTGCAAAAAATATGGTAATCTACTAGCACCAGAGGGAGGAACATTAGATTCTAGGTAGACTCAGGGACTATTCAACTCCCTTCCTTCCATGTGGAACTTTGAAGAGAGGATAATCTCAGAGAATTCTTCTAGCCATCGATAGTTGTTAGTTTCCTCCAGTAGGTGCCACTTCCAGAGGAAATCCCTCCTAATTTGTGCCCAATAACACATGAGCTGCTCAACATCAAGGTTGAATAGAAATGGTTGCCTGGGCACATTTACCCCTAGTTGTAGAAGCCTAGGAAAATCATTTGCCCAAGGAATTCCAAACCCAATTTCTATAAATACGACAACATTCACATTGTCATCGAGGTACTCATCTCTGAAAACTTTCCTTAGTAGCATGAGCATGTCCACATTTTCCCCCAGGTCCAACATAGATGCCAAGAACTGAGATGAAATGTTAGTGTTAACTCTATACCTATTTTCATTCTCCAAAAATTCATGTCCCAACACCATCCTTATAGCCTCCTTGGTGAAGGCTCCCAACTCCATAGAAATAGATGCCAGGATTGGGTCTATGACCTATCCCAAAAAGGCCTTATGATCCTCCAAGGAAGTGCCTGAAGCTACAGGTAGAACACCCGACATAGAGACCTAATCCTGAGTGAAATAAATATCGTGACTTCGGTCTTTTTCAAAACTAAAGTTTCCAATTTCTTTTAATGAAATAAATTTTAATTTTGAGAAATGGGGTTTGTCTCAAACATATAGGTCATGGTTGTGGCTATCCTATTTTGAAAATATTTCAACCTAGAGCTTGAGGTCATGGTTATCCAATACAGAAATCCACTTGTCATATAAGTATTACATTATAAAATGATATTAGTATTCTAATTTTTGAGAAAATTCAAAGAGAAGTTAGCACTCGCAGACTATTTTCACAAAATCTGCTTTCACAATCATAAATTAACGAGTGTAGATCATCTATTTATAAGCCCCTGATTGAAATTCTTTATCTACCCTAAAGATATAATTAATTCATTAGTTTAATGGTAACCATCCTTCAAAAATTTCCAAATCTTTCATATTTAATGCAACAGTGAGTGAAATTGGAAACAACACTTATGATAAGACATTTTCTATCTTGGGAATAACAAATACAGGTGGACATAATAATTCTTTAATATAAAAAAACTTGACACTTGTGCCCACTCCATAGAAACAATGAGCAAAGTACGTTAGTTGCAAAATGGTGGTAGGAAATGAAGCTTTACCATTGATGTAAGATCATCGAACGGTCAGAAAATAATGTCAAAAACCATTGATGTAAGATCATCGAACGGGCAGAAAACAATGTCAAAAACCATTGATGTAAGATCAATTAAGCCTTAATTCATTATTCTATCGAGGTAATGAATCTAATGATGTCAAACACATATTTGTCATTGAAAATTAAAACTAAAAGGTGCCATCTAAGTAGCCATTAATTGATAGTTACATTATTTTATTTGATGTCATCTACTCATCACCATTGCCATTGGTATTAATTAATAATTTTATGAGGTCACAGACTCACATGTCCGTTGGATTACAATATATCAATGACCAAAGGTGAATTTCAGGCCTATTGTTGGTCTTCATAACCTTTATGATAAACTTTCGGTGAAATCATGACATGTGATATGATTGATCGTGGGCTTATTGGATGAGGATCATAGTGATGGGACCGCTACACCCGCTAGTGAAACTTCAACATCAAATCAGAACCATTGGATTAAGAGAGATGAACGGTGAAAGGTGCATTTCAGACGGAATGTGGTGGGATAATGAAAACTCTCTCCAAAATCATCACACGTGTCATTCTTCAAGAATGAAAAATCACCCAGAATGTTAAATTTAATAATTATTTCTAATTATTAAATCTTCATACCAACTATACAACTATTGTATTAAATCGCCATGTTTAAATGCATTTTTGAAAAACATTTGCCATGAGAAATAAATTAATTAAAATATTTGGAAAATAGTTTCGCCATAATTTATCAGTATAAGGAAGTTTGATTTGCCAATTAAATTAATAATTTTCCTATAAAAAATTGTAGTCGCCATATTTTTTATAAAAATGGTATACGTTATAAAAAAATTTGCCACCAAATATCCATATTTTGAACCACAATTCACCATCAATATTACAAAATTTCCCTCCAAAAACCATGTGATTTGCCACGATTTTATACTTTTCGAGAGGGGGGGTTTCTTAAAGTTATCCCTGGAGCCTAATCACCTTTGGTTTCAGTTGTGGGTTGTTGGGTTTTTTAACTAATCCATATTTGAGTAGGAGATTGTGTAGAAGATACTTTGTGATCTTTTTGGAATAATTTCATATTGCTAGTTCATTTGGGAGAATAGAGGTGGAGAATTGTTTTGTAAAAATTTTGAAATGTGGAAGCTGAAGATGGAGGATCTACTAATAGATTGAGATCTATGGGAGGATGTCATGAAACCTATAGATTTGGATGAGGCTGATAAATATGTTGTTATGGATTGTAAATCGAAGGATCTAATCAAATTTTGCATTGCATATTTTTTTTAATCAATGTCCATGAAGATTCTTTTGGAAAGAGCTTCTAGGAGAAGCTTAGTGAAAAGTATTAGGTGAAATATTTCGCAAATAAGATTTCCTTAAGGAAGAAGCTATTTTCCTTGAGAATGGAGGAGTTTGGACAAATTAAATAGCACCTAGAAGCATTCAATATGTTGGTGTCTCAGTTAGAATTTGTTGGTGTCAAGATGGATGAGGAAGAGAAATTTCAGATTCTGCTTTGTTCATTGCCTAATTTGTGTGATTCGCTTGTTATGGCCATTGGCAGTACTTCTTTCATTATGAGGATGGAACATGTGGTGGGTTATTTTCTTTTTGAAGAGATGAGGAGGAAGGTATCCATCAGTGCCAAGGAAGCTCTAGTTTATCATAGAAGACCTAAGGAAAAAGGCAAGAAGAATGAGAAACGTAACACATCCAAATCTAGAGGGAGATCCAAATCTCTTGGAAGGTCCAAAGTTATTTCTTGGAATTGTGGTAAGCGTAGACATGTACATAAGGACTACAAATAAGAGAAGAAAAAAAAAGGAAGAATTTGATTTTATTGTTAGTCTAAGAATGAAGATGGTGATGCATTCATTGCAACTTTATCCATTAATGTATGTGATGATGCATGATTGATTGACTTAGGTTCATCTTTTCACATGACATATAATAGAGATTGGTTTTCTAAATATAAAAAATTTGATGGAGCTAGGTGTACTTGGGTGATAATTCTCATTTAAATATTGTTGGAAAGGTCTTTCCGAGCCCAATCCAACCATGATGGTTTCATTTTCAGATTTTATCATTTCATCAGTTATTTTTGCATATTATCTAATTTTTTTCATGTACTAATCATTGTTAGATTTTGGATTTTGATTCTCCTAACTCTTGTTGGTCTAACAAGTTGTGGTTGTAGGTGCTTCTTGCTTGAAATTTGCTAAAATCGCATGTCAAAGAGGGCTACTAATGGTTTTTGCAGGGCTGCCCTAAGCATAAAAAACCAAATCAAGTGCTTGTTTAATTACTTTCTTTATTAAGTGCGGCATATACTAGTTGTTTCCTTTCATAGGCACTTAATACCTTGTTGTAGAAATTTTGAGGTGGTAGGAGAGTATGCTCTTCACCCTTGTGGTGAAATAGAAATCTTGACCCATCTTGGGATTTTGAAAGCAAGGGGGTAATTGAATCTTTTCTTGGTGTGTTTGGGAGAGATTTTTGAGATAGGGGAGTATGCTCTTCACCCTTGTGGTGAACCAAAAACCTTGAACCTCAAGAATTAATCCACTCTTTGTTTAGCTTAGGATCCTTTAGCAGGCCTTCTCTTGAGTAATCAAGAGGAACGACCCAAGTGGGGACAACCTTGTCATCATTTTCCTTGGTGACGAGTGATTCCAACTCACTATAATCTCAAGGCTATCGAGGACACAAAACCTTGGTAGACATAGTACTTATCTTCATTTGATGTGAGTAACTTGTGGGATTGTGACCATGAGGAAAGCATTAAGCAAGAATTCTTAAGGTACTCTTGAGGCCGTGAGGTCCTAGTCCTTTATGAGGAGCAATAGGGGTGCTATGAACGGAAACCATTACTACGAACCATTAGATAGAGGCCACCCTATTTTAGCCACTTAGCTTCTTGGTGCAAGGATTGATCCAAGTGGACTTACCCGGATCACCCCAAGACACTCACCATATGTGTTCCTTTGGTTGTATTTTTGACACTTCCATGACAACGCCAATATCTCTTGTGGGCAACCACTTGATGTGAGGCAAGGGAGCATCAAGTTGTGGGCCACGTTGCTAAGTAATGAGCCTTGTCCTTCTAGGTAGTAATTGCTTGAATTGTCTTCGATTGTGCTATACCAATGTAAACATTCTCAACATTCCAACACATGGTAGCATTCATAAGGTTTTCTATTTTGATATCACAAGTGCTTGTCTTGGCAAGGTTTCTTTTTCCCTTGTTTCAAGTGTTCTATGACATGTGTGATCACCTACTGTTTGCAAACCTATCTTTTATCTACTGTTACTGCTTGTCAAACTAAGAAATTGCACTATCCAACCTTTGAACTTGATCAAAATGCTTTAAAATTGAGAATTTTATGTTCACTGATCAAAAAGTCATATGAATCTGCAATAGTATCGCACGCCTTACTGAGAAATATCCCGTGATAGTTCGCACCCTACTATTTTATCACACGCTTTGCTGAGATATATCGCACGATAGTTCGCTCCTGCTGGACTATCGCCCGGCTAGCCTGGAGTCTATCGCCCAACCATACTATAGTCTATCACCTGGCTTGGGGTGAAGTATCGCCCAAATTGAGAAGTATCACCCTATCTGCCTGGAAAGTATCACCCAGAATCTTTTTGCTGTCCTGTCATTGCTACAATTCAGAGTTGCTAAACTTGCACTTTAACCTGGCGTAGAGTGTCTTTTTCTGTTCTTACCTGAAACTGGTCTGTTATCTACATGCTTAGATTTGTTCTAGACTGAAACAAATGAGTTAAAACTATTGGATTTGAGTTTAATGAATGCTACTCTTGATCACTTGTTGCATCACGGTTACCTCTCTAGCTATTTGCTTATTGAGCTTCTTGCTTGCTGCTCAGCTTTAGTCAATTGATTGTTGTAAGTGCTTGAGCACTTTTGACGAGCCATCTCTCTATTTGTTCTACTTTGACAAGTGATCTTTATTAGCTTTTCTTATCTCAAATCTGAGAAACTTTGCCTCAATCTATTAGTCAACCAACATCTCTTTTCATGCCGGTTACAACTCGGTCTCAATTTGAGCAAGAGAGTCATCCTCCGTTCAATTATACACAGTTACCTTCTCCAACTAGATGTTCAAAAGCACCCATTAGCAACAACAGTTCTAGTTCTGACCAATCTGAGAATTCTAAGGCTACACCGTGGTATAAAGGAGGTTTCCTCTTTTCCGCATTCAAGACCCCCAAAAACACAGACAGTGTCTCACTCACTTTGACTGAACAAGAAAAGTTTCAACTCTTGCAAGAACACTTTGAGCATAAGGATAATCAAGCGTGCTTAGACAAAGAACACAATCAACAAAGGATGGATGCTACTAGGTGCATGGCTTATAGAGGGACATTTCATGAGCAACCTGAGACTAGTAATCATGAGCATAGACCTCTTTTTAACAATGGCAACAATGACAACAACACGCCACCAAGATCTCCTCCGAGGCCAACTTTTGCTATGCCTTCTTCACCACCTAGACCTCCTCCCTCTCAACATGAGGCAGAGGCTAATGATGAGATTTCTAGTGAGGATCTTATGAGATGTGAACAAGATGTGGATTTCCAATGAATGATGCATAAGCTTTTAGAGCGTAATGGCGATCAATATTTTCAATATATGACTTCCAGAGGATACAAGCTCCCTCCCAGCTATGATGTCAGACAAATTGTCCAACAAAGAGTACCAACTGAATTGGAAGTCCTTCAAGAAGAATTACGTCAGACAAATCAACGCCTTACCCAAATGGCATTAGAAAGAGAGCCTCCAAAGGTCTCTTTTGTACAATCAATTTGTGCTCTTCCTTTTGATAAAGATCTGTACATGGTCCCGTTTCCTAAGGATATTGAGGTTCCTAAATATGACAAGTATGATGGAAATGGTGACCCTCATGACCATGTGCATCATTTTTATGCTCTTAGTATGGACTTTCTTCATGAAGACACATATCTTCTATGCTTATTCCCTCAAAGCTTAAGAGGCCAAGCTTTGGAATGGTTTGCGAAATTGACACCACCGCTTAAGACTTTTGATGAGTTAGCTCAGCGATTTACCCAGCAGTACTCTTACAACATCCAACAACCTGTCACTGTGATAGATCTCGGTAATCTAAGACAACATCAGGGTGAGCCATTTGCAACTTACTTACAATGTTGGAGGTCATTGTATTCTCGATATCCTCGTCAACTACCTGAAAGAGAAAAGATTGACATTTTCGTCAACACACTTGTGCCTGAGCTATTTTATGATCTAAGGAAGCAACTGTTCTCCTCCTTCCATGACATGGTTGAAAGTGCATATCGGATTGAGGATGTAGCTATAAGAAAAGGGGATATTGTTATTAATAAAGATGCTAAAGGCAATGATAAAGACAAGAACAAACCTTGGAATAAGAACAAGTATGTTGTTAATGATGGGGTTGTTGACGCTCCTAAAGTTAAAGAGCCTGCTTTCAATCTTTCCAATACTATCTATGCAGCAAAACAACAAGAAGCTGCCAACGCTCATAGTGCTCCTAAACCTCAATATGCAGATAAGCCTAAGAAGTCATTTCAAAAGCGAGTCTATACCAAGTTGGAAAAACCTTACGATGTGATCCTTAAGACTTTGGTTGACAATGGATATCTTACGCTTCCTGATAAACCTGGTAACTGGGATCTGATAAATAAGCCTGATTGGTGGAGAGAGGATCATTACTGCCATTATCATAGAAACAAGGGACATCCAACAAATAATTGTTTTAGGCTTAAGGATGATATTCGGGATCTTATTGAGAATGGCACAATCTCCACTGATGGCTTAACTAAAAATTCTGATCACATAGCTTTCAAAGATCCTCTACCTAAGCATGATAAGGGGGAAACCTCTCAAACACATAAGAAGAATCATGATGCAAAGATCAATTACACATATCCTTCTAATACGCTTGTGATTAACATGGTAGAGCCCGTTGAGAGTGTTCTAATGATGAGGTCTCAAGATGATAATAACACCAATCATGGTAAGCCAAAGTTAGTCTTGCAAACACATGGTAGTTCATCTTCCCGAAGTGAGACACTGAATGCTGTTACTAGGGGGCAAGCCAAGATTGTCCTTAAAACTACGCAAGATCCCAAGCAAGCTTTGCCTTCCAAACAAGTGGCTCCTTCAGCCACCCCTAGCTATGATCTTGTCCAACATTTGCAAAAGACACCAGCACAGATATCTATCCTTGAGTTGCTTCAGTTATCCTCTTCGCATAGAGAGATTCTTGATGAGGCCCTACGTACAACACGTGTTCCCAATGACATTGATCCAAATCAATTTCAGGCCATGGTCAACCACATTTCATCTCCATTATCTCTCTCCTTTTCTGCAGAAGATGACATATCTATTGCTCACCCACATAATCTAGCTTTACACATTGAAGTTCTAGTCTATAATACCCGAGTCCGCCGAGTCCTGATAGACAATGGTGTAGGGTTAAATATTGTTTCTTTCAATGTCATACAATAATTGGGTTTGTCAGAATTGGCTGTGGATTCCAAGAAGAAGATTACTATAAAAGCTTACGATGAATTGGAAAGATCTTCCAAAGGTCTTGTCACGCTGCCTGTCCAAGTGGGCCCTATCACAAAAGATATTAGCTTCCAAGTATTGGACATCCCACTTGCATATAACATTCTTTTGGGTCATCCTTGGATCCATGACATGCAGGCTGTTCCTTCCACTTATCATCAGTGCGTCAAATTTTTGTACAATGGCACTGAGGTTGTGATTCCTAGAGACCATACTATTGCTATCAATGCTCTTGCTGCTACTAAAAAATTTGTTCCTCATAATGAACCTTTTGTTGATCCTAGTACGTCTCTAGCTGCTGCTAAGAAATCACTTAAGATGATGAGCCTTGGTATGGGTGAATATATGCTGGATTCCTTTTCTTCTATACCTGTTTCTCCTAGGTCATATGGGAGACCTTCTGATCAGATGAAGCCTTCCACTTCTGCTATGGTGATCTTTGATACCTTTGTTCCTTCATCCATTCCTTTAGAAGTAAAAAGAGAAGAACAAGCTATTCAAGAGTGGATCTATAGAGAGGATTCTAGAAATACTCCCATGCTCAGTAATTCAGACACAGATACAGATGAGTCACTGCTACACACTAGGGCTCAAATGGGAGATGATCTTCCTTCTACTTCACTCCTTTGGGGAGAAGAATGTATATCTACTGATGATATGGCTGAGGCCTCTATGTCTAGAACCTATGTGCCTAAAGAATCATTGCACTATGATAGACAACATCGCAACATTGCACGACTGCTACAAAGAGGTGATCTCTCACATAATGACATGAGTATCTCTACTTCTCGGCATCTTAAGCCTCTTCCAGAAGATCCTCCCATGATAGATATGGATGTTGATGTGGTTCATACCTCTTGTAACCCACCTGACGTAGTTGATGAGTCTCGTGTAGGGTCTGATGAGTTTGTTCCCCGTATTGCCTTAGTAGACTATGTTGGTCCTTCTATGACAAATCTAGATCTAGCTACTTTTGGAGCCTACCCTATAGGCTCAACCTCTCTTGTCACCAGAGATGACATCCTTCACATAAATGCTATTGAACCAGTCACTTCATTTCATCTCGCATCAACACCTATTACTTCTTCCACCAACGAACTAGCCACAAAAAAGATTGAATCAACAATCAAGTATCACAGTCATCACATCAAAAGAAAAGAGCAATGGTCGGATGGCAAAAACCACATTGTGGCGGTATCCGCACCTAAGCAAAGTAAAAATAAAAATTTTCTCAAACATAATGATTCTCAAATAAAAGATGACAAGTTGATTCTCTACAAAAAAATGGTGCACTACTTCAAGCATGATCTCATATCTGTTATATTTCAGCCTATTCCTAAAGCTGAGAACAAAGTTGCTAATGCCTTGGTTGCTTTGACATCCATCTTACAAATGAAAAGGCATAAATTTTGCTTCAATTTCCTGGTGGATGAATTACGCTCCTATCTTCCACCTCATATTCCTCTTGCAAATCCACCACGCCATTCCTTCCGCCATCCCTTACACTTTGCCTTTGTCTCTGGTGACTTGTATAGGAAGGGTCTAGATGGAACTCTCCTTAAGTGTCTAGAAATAGAGGAGTCAGAAAAGGTGCTAGCTGAAATCCATGATGGCATATGTGGATCACATTCTAATGATCCTCTGCTAGCTCAGACATTGCTCAGGGCTGGTTATTATTGGTCGAACTGGTTGAGACCTCCTATTGTCACAGTTGCAGCATTTGGGCTTGGGGCCTATCAGTTCTCTACATCAGAGGAAGTAGATTCTTGATGCCCATTTCTTTCTGGGGCATTCTTTGTACATATTTTATGATCCTGAAAAAATACCAAAAAAAAATTCATATATGATGCTGAAAAAATCCTAAAAAGCATAAAAAGTACTGAAAAAATGAGCATCCTAGTGAAAACCTAGTAATAGGCACTTTGATGTCTCACCAAAAAAATCAAAATATTCAAAAAATCAAAAAAATTGAAAAAGTGCCTTGGTGAAAACCTGGAAACAGGCGCCTTGGTAGCAAAAATACAAAAAAAAATAATAAAAAGTCCTGAAAAAATCTATCAAGTGGTGAAAACCTGGAAACAGGAGCTACTTGAGACCCTCTGCACCTATGTCTATCAGTCTTGCATGGCACTCATTCGCTCCACTTCTCACTTTGCCTCTCCTAGCCTGGAATTGACTCTTGTCTTAGTCTAGGGGGCATACGATTGTTTCAAGCTTATCTTGGGTCTCTTTGTGCGTCTGGGTTTCTTAGGCACCTCACAAATGGTGTTTTTCAACACCACCCCAACTGTGTTTTTCAACACTACCCTCGCGTCAAGTGTTTCTCAACACTTATCAGATGTCCTACCCACAGTCTAGATGATGCAATATTTCTCACTGGCAAATGCGATACTCAAAGTTTGACTCTATGACCTACACACACGCACTTGACTCACTGAGATTTGTTTGACTTTATTTCTTTGCATGCTGTCTATGATGATTTCTTTGCTAAGTGGTCTCTCCCTGAGAAGTTTTCGATGATGCATAGCTAGAAGACTGAGGGTATGAGAACATGTTTTATTTCTTTATCTGCTTGTGGGTATATTTTGTTGGTCCTCACTGTCATGAGCATTTATGCTGGTCTTACTTGACACTATGGACCTACAAGGTATTATCCTTGACTATTTCGGGAGTGCATGCTTCTAGTCATCTTGACTTTCTTGTGTCTTGATGCGAGCATAATCTTGCTATATCAAACTTAGGTGATCTCACTACATTAGTCATCTAGACCTACATGTCTTTAATGCCTAGGTGAGATTTCCACATTTCTATCTGATATAGATCATATTCAGATCCACATAGTTATGCTCATGTGTATTGTATGATCTTGTGACGCTACCAATAACGCTCAATGATGAATATTAGATCTCTATTGGCTTTGTGACCTTGCAAGTAAACCACTTTTCATGTAGCTTGCATTCTTAAGTTCATGTTAGTTAGTTTTGCATCTTGCATATGGAGAGAGCTTTCCTTTCATCTTTCATGGACTTGTTAATCAACTGCGCTCACCTTTCACTTCTTCCTGATCATGTCTTTTGCTTCTTGTCTTTCATATCACATCATTTTCCTTTCATTTCAGGATCGAAACCGAAATCCGAGTTCCCCTTGATTATTCCTATCATCTTTCTCCTTCCGTGCAGTCGGCTAACCTTTTGAGGCCTGATCCTTCGATCTTCGCTGGGGCATTCTTCACCTCTTCATCTCCATCTCTCTCAAACTTCTAGTCTTTCATTCACTTTCAATCTCAAGTTCAAATTCTTCCCCTCCGTGGTGTTTTCGGGTTGAGGGACCGCTAGGTTCATGCCCCGTATCCCATGTGTGGGACATATCTTCACTGCTTGATGGTTATTCTGTTCTCTCTCTTCGATTATGATTTCTAGTGATTTGATCATGTTGCTCTTGCTTCTGCATTCCCTCTACCTGGATTTCACTTTCGATCCCGAGGGGGTAGACACATCATATATTATTGGCTATCTCTTTCCTAAGTGTTCAGTACTATTGCATACCAGGCTGACCATGCAGGATTTGCTATTTTTTCTGCACTTCATTCTTTGGAGTCAGAACGCTATTGCTTGCCTTCTTGGCTATCTCTTGCTTTCTTGGCTAATCCGAGTTGCTTTGTGATCCCAAATCGATCTCACATTTCAACTTCATTCTTTGACTACATGTGTTCCCAAATCGATCACACATTAGTCAAAGAGGGGCAAATGTATACACCTAAAAATGGTCACCTAGACTATTAGCCCCTTGCTAGCATTTTTGCTAAAATCATCAATTGCTTATTCTTGATCAAATCCTAGCTCTATCATTTATTCAATTATTTTCTATGGGCTAACCATCTTATCCTAAGTTTTTATTTATTTAAAAGGAATTCCCTCCCCTTTTAATAAATAAAAAGCCCCCACTTTTCCTCTTATCCTAAGTTGCACAAATAAAGCATTATTCTTATTTTGTAAAAAGGGAAAAAGCACTTTTTGTCTCATATAGACACAAAAGTCAACTCCTATTTTCCTATTGGAGGATACTTGTGCACATGGATTGCTCCTCTTTTAAGCTCCACCCTTGATTAAATCTTTTGCCTCTTAATCTCCATGTTCCATTGATTTTTCACCTCCTATAAAAGAAGGGCTCTCTTCCTCATTTGCACACACAAATTTTTATGCTATTGTTATGCTACAGGTTTTCTAGGTCATCTTGGAGCTTTTGGAGACATTCTTGCATCTAGGGTTTGAAGATTTGGAGCATTGTTGGCATTCATCTTGGATCTTCATCAACACTCTATCTTCTTGTCTTCATTCTTGCATCATCATGGCTTTCTTGCTTCATAGTTAGATTTCATTTCTTGCATAGTAGCTTCATTTTCATGGCATTCTTAGCTTAGATTTCCTTTATGCTTTAGATTAATTCATCTAGTTTAACTAGGAGGCTTTGTAATACTTGCATCTTTCATTTCCATAGTTTAGCTTGCATTTCCATTCTTAATCTAGCTTGCATTGCATTTTCATTCTTGATTCTTGAGGATATTGGAATTCTTGCCCTTGTCTTCATTAAATCTCCCATTGCATGGTTTACTAGCAAGGTTATTGGCTTAATAGCTCTAGCTGAGAGCATTCTTAAAAACCCTTGCACTCCATGCCTAGGGAGCTATGGATTGATTTGTGAGGGCTCATTCTTGAGTTTTCTTGCATGTAATGATCCATAGAAGTGTGACACAATTATAGCACACACCTAGTATAAGATGAAATTTGTTATATGTGAGTAAACTTGTAGATTCAGGTATACAGGTAGCATTTTTTCATGCAAGATGCAAAATGGTGAGAGGTGCTATGGTGGTTGCTAGAGGTGTTAGAATTGGAACTTTGTATAAGATGGATGCATACACTGTTGAGTGTAATAGTACTTATGTGAAGACAAAATCTGTGGATACATTGTTGGAAAAGGTGAGGGTTTCACATAGAATAGATGGTAATGGATTTTGGGTACCTAAGGATTATTTTTCTTCTAAACCAAAGTTACCTACAGATAAGACTATGTATGACACTATAGACTTGGCTATATTAGAGAGAAGGGTCTTAGGACCTTGGAAAAGAAAAATCTTGTTGAAAGTTTAAATGATTGGAGTCTTGAATTTGATTTCTATGAGCATTTCATTTATGGAAAATAAAATTGCCTTTAGTTTTACTTGAGTTCTCGTAAACCTTGTGGTGTGTTAGATCTTATTCATTCATATTTATTTGTTCATGTAGATGTTCCTTCCATTAGGAAATTCACATATTATGTTTCATTTATCGATGATTATAGCAGAAGGGCATGGGTATATTTTATAAAGATTAAATTTGATGTTTTTAGTCGATTTAAATAATTTAAAGCAATGGTTGAATTGTAGACTAGAAGGAAAATGAAATATTTGAGGAATGATAATGGTGGTGAATTTTTTTCTAATTATTTTGATAGGTTCTTGTAACTATTGTGGCATTCATAGGAAGAAGACAACTTTGTATTCTCCATGATAGAGTACAGTTGCAGAAAGTGTAATGTCCCCTTTTCTAGCTCATTAATTCATGATGTGTCATTTGCCCGATTTGTCATGCTCCCAAGGGATAACCAAGACTTTATAGGGATCAAAGAGGGATTTGCCCTAAACATTTCTTGTTTCAAGCCAATCAGAGTTGTTTTGATAGGTTTTCAGATACTTACTATTTATAGTAAGTCAGGAGGGTTCAATATTTATGGCATTTCAGTATTAGACTTGGAGCCTCTCATTGAGCTCTTTCCAACCAGATATTATACATGAGGATCTGAGTTTGATTGCGATTTTATTTTAATGCCTAAAGATTTAAATAGTTTATTTAATAAAGTGATAAATATATTAAAGTACATTTAATTAAAGTCATTTTATTATGTAAAAGTACATTTTACTAAATTCATTTTATTATTTAAATGTACATTTTATTCATCAAGTGGAAATTTTTATTTTAAAGGGAAAAGTGATTTATCTCACATTCGCAAGATGAAATGAGAAGCTTATGGAAAAGTGTTTTAGAATAGGGAAGCCTCTCATTTTCAGTATGCTTAGATATCATATGAAATTGGAGAAATTATGGAGATTATTCATAGGGCTTGGATGACGTAAACACTCTATGTTATCAATCTTGATGCCATTGAAAGATATGGTCTTGAGATTTGATGCAGGAGCATCCTGGGTGTAAGAGCAATCTTGCATCACCCAAAAAAACATTTCTATTTTTTTATTCAATAAGGGCTATTTTTTGCAGAGCTGCTATTTATGGAAAGTTACTATTTTTGGTAATTTTCGTATGTACTCAGAATGATTTGATTTCTTTCTTGGAGGTTCATTTTGGTCATATAAGTTTGCCAGTAAAGTTTCATTGCCAGATCAAGTGTATATTGGAAGATATTGAAGATTTTCGGTATTGGCAGCAGGGTACAGAAACTTTGAACTCAGTTTTGAAGGCTTTAGAGGCCCCGGATGAGGTCAAAAATTTGGGTGACAAGCACTTGCACCGGTCAAGCCTGTAGAGCACTTCGTGGCCTTTCTGAAATGGGGTTATAATAGCCGATCGGGTCAACTGGTGATGACTTATGGTCTTCGGAAGTTGGGCCACCTGAAATGGTGGAAAATAATTTTCTTCAAAATTTTTGTTCGGGTTTATCTTGAGCCGACTATGATGTAATAAAATGTAAAATAAAATAATTCTAAGTTTGGTCGGCCTTATTGGCTAAATTCTGGAACCTTCCCAGGCGGTGGAAAATTGCCTATATAAGGAAGGCTGTATTATTGTCTTAGGCAGTTCAGAATAGTTCTGGGTAGTAGATCTGGGTAATAGTTCGAGGCTTGGTCCTACAGAATATTGTAAGGGAATGCCCATGTGGCTTTGCATATTGTAATTCTGAAAGTTTGTAATTCCATTTGTGGAGATAATAAGAAGCCAATTTTCTATTCTTGCATATTGTTGTTGTTTCTCTATTTTTGTTATGTGTTTGTGGTATTAAGGGGAGCACCCTTCACCAAGTGGTATCAGAGAAGGAGTCCCTGAGTGTGTAAATAGATCGCCGACTGTGAGGTAGTTTGCACCAGGACCATGGTTAGGGTTTCAGCGCGCATCACAAAAATACCTCCATGAAGGGAACATGGCGGAAGAGCTGGTGTTGTAACACCTGAGGTTAGGGCACTGTAGAGACAAGTGCGAGCATTGCAAGAAGAGATTCGTAGAGGAATAAATCTTAATGTCAGAGATGAAAGTGAGGATGAAGCTGAAGAAAAATATCAAGAAGGAGAAGTCAAAATTGTGAACCAGGAGGAAGAAAGACTTTTTCGGGCCATTTCTAAGATTGGGAAAAGACCTCAGATTGAAGTTCCTACAATTTTTGGAAATCTTAACCCAGAAGAATTGATCGGCTGGATCAATGAATGTGAGGAATATTTTGAGTATGAAGATGTTGAGGATCCTGATAGGGTCAAATTTGTGAAGGCCAGACTGAAAGGTCATGCGAAGATATGGTGGCAAGAGATTCAGTTGGAGTGAAATAGAAGGGGAAAGGAGAAAATCACGAGATGGGATCGGATGGTGGATAAATTGAAGCAACAGTTCATTCTTGTTGATTATGACCTTCACCTACTGAAGAAAATACAGAGTTTGAAGCAAGCAGGAAGATCTGTTCAGAAGTATACAGAGGAGTTCTATTGACTTCTCATCAGAACAGGCCATGCAGAAGCTGATAAGGAGAAAGTTGCCTGATACCTTAATGGGTTAAGGCCAAGCATTCAGGAGGAGCTAAATCTGGTTCGAATGAACAGTATTGAAGAGGCATACCAGTTTGCCCTAAAAGTAGAGGAAAAGCTGAATAAGAAGTTTGAGAGCAGACAAAATGGAAGAGGTCGCGGTGGATGATCTAGTGGACGGTCATATGGTGGCCGAAATGAAGATCCGAAAAAGAAGGATGAGGCCAGTGGCAGTCAAAATCAACAAAGAAATAATTCCAATCACTTCCAGGATCAGAGTAATAGAGATCAGAGAGGAAGAGAAAGAGGACAAGGATCTGGAAGAGGTGGCTTTCGTGGAACATGTTTTCACTGTGGAGAAGAAGGTCATAGGGCATTTGAATGTCTTCAGTGCCAAGGCAGAACAAACAGGAGAAATGAAGGCCAGGCCAGAGTTGCACATGTAGATGAAGATGCCAGATCATCAAATTCTGAAGATGTTGAAAGAGGAGAAATGTTGATTAACAGAAGAGTCCTGTTGAGTGGTGAGAATGAACCTGAGTAAAGGAGGAGCCTATTTCGCACCAGGTGCAAGTGTGAAGGTAAATGTTGTGATGTGATTATTGATAGTGGAAGCACTGACAATTTGGTGTCAGAAGAGATGGTGACAAAGTTGAAGCTCAAGAGACAGAAACACCCACATCCATATCGGATTACCTGGGTACAAGATGACCACAAGGTCATGGTCAATGAACAATGCCTGATAAAGTTCAAGATTGGCGGATACCAAGATGAGGTATTGTGTGATATCATATCTATGGATGCATGTCATATGTTGTTGGGTAGACCATGACAATTTGACAGATGTGTTGTACATGATGGTCGTGCGAATACCTATTCCCTGACAAAGGATGGAGTGCGACATAAGCTAAAACTATTGAAGGAGACTGAAGAAAAGGTATGTGGTAATGCAAGGATAACTTTTGTTGATGGAAGAAATTTCTTAGATGGTATGAGGCATGAGCATGTATGTTTTGCTTTAATTCCAAAAGCTGGTAAAGAGGAAGTAGAAGATGTTCCTGTAGAAGTTGCAGATTTGTTGAATGAATTTTAGGATATTGTATCCGATAACGTGCCTGATGGATTACCACCAGTCAGGAAGATCAGTCATCAAATGGACTTGATCCCAAGAGCGAGTTTGCCGAATAAGGTAGCACACAGAATGACACCTGCAGAAAGTGAGGAGTTGAACAGACAAGTACATGAACTATTACAGAAAAGATTGATCCGTGAGAGTCGGAGTCCCTATGCTGTACCAGCAGTATTAGCACCAAAGAAGAATGGAGAATGGAGGATGTGTACAGATTCTAGGGCAATAAATAAGATCACAATCAAGTACAGGTTTCCATTGCCACGAATGGATGATATTATGGACTGTTTGAGTGGAGCTGTGTATTTCTCAAAGATAGATCTGAAGAGTGGATATCATCAGATTCAGATCAGAGAAGGAGATGAATGGAAGACTGCCTTCAAGATAAAGGAAGGACTATATGAGTGGTTAGTCATGCCTTTTGGGCTAACCAATGCACCGAGCACTTTCATGCGGCTCATGAACGAGGTTCTGAAAGAATTTCTGGGTAAGTTTGTCATTGTTTACCTAGATGATATTTTGATCTTTAGTAAGACATTGGATGAGCATATGATGCATATTTGTATGGTATTTGAGAAGTTGAGAGAAGAGAAATTGTTGATTAATTTGAAGAAGTGCAGTTTTGTGAAGAAAGAGTTGGTGTATTTGGGGTTTGTAGTTTCAAGAGAAGGTCTAAAAATAGACTCAGAGAAGGTACAGGCTATCCTTGAATGGCCTATTCCAAGGAGTGCTACTGAGGTAAGATCTTTTCATGGTCTAGCTAGCTTTTACAAAAAGTTTATCAAAAAATTTAGCAGTATTTGTGGACCCTTGACTGAAACAATGAGAAGGGATAGAAAAGAGTTTAAGTGGACTAATGGGGCAGAAAAGAGTTTTCAATTGTTGAAACAAAAAGTTACAGAACAACCTGTTTTAGCACTTCCAAATTTTAATAAGGTGTTTCAAGTAGATTGTGATGCTAGTGGTACTGCAATAGGAGCTATTATGAGCCAAGAAGGTAAACCTGTTGCTTATTTCAGTGAGAAGTTAAATGATGCCAAGAGGAAATATTCTGTTTATGATCAAGAATTTTATGCTATAGTTCAGGCATTAAAGAAGTGGAGACATTATCTACTTTCTAAGGAGTTTTTTTTGTATACTGATCATCAAGCTTTGCAATATTTGAATAGTCAAGGAAAATTGAATCACAGGCATTTGAAATGGGTTGAGTTTTTGCAGAGTTATACATTTGTTTTGAAACACAGGAGTGGAAAGTCTAATAGGGTTGTAGATGCTCTTAGCAGAAGGCAACTATTGCTGACAGAAATGCAGATTGAAGTGGTTGGGTTCAAGGAACTCAAGAATTTGTATCTAAAGGATCCTGATTTTGGTGAAGCTTGGAAAGCTTGTACAGAACCTGTTACCCTAGACAGGATAAAATGGTTGGATTTCATCATCCAGGATGATATGCTATTCAGAGGGAGTCAGTTGTGCATTCCATGAAGTTCTATGAGGGAGAATCTCATCAAGGAGAAGCATAGCGAAGGATTGGCTGGACATTTTGGTCGTGATAAAACCCTTGGTTTGGTTAGTGAGAATTATTATTGGCCACAGTTGCAGCAAGATGTGAAGAAGTTTGTACAGAGTTGCAGAGTATGTCAGATGGCGAAAGGAGTGAAGCAAAATATAGGGTTGTATCAGCCATTACTTGTACCAAAGAAGCCTTGGGAGGATATCAACATGGACTTTGTTCTTGGTTTACTGAGGACTCAGTGGGGACATGATTCAATTTTGTGGTGGTTGACAGATTTTCAAAGATGGCACATTTCATTCCCTGCAAGAAGACTAATGATGTTGTTCATGTAGCAGAATTATTTTTCAGAGAAGTAGTGAGACTTCATGGTTTGCCAAAGACCATAGTTTCAGATCGGGACACTAAGTTTGTTGGATATTTTTGGCGTACATTGTGGAAGAAGTTGAAGACAGATTTGAAGTTCAGTTCATCACATCATCCACAGACTGATGGAGATAAGCCAATAGGATGGGATTTGATTTTACCACAGGCGGAATTTGCATACAATAATTCTGTCAACAGGAGCACTGGTAAATCACCATTTCAGATTGTATATGGAAGTAGTCCAAGAAATGCATCTGAATTGAGAAAGATAGATAAAGGAGAAATAAGTAGTGCTGAAGCTGAGGATTTTGCAGAACACTTGAAGAACATCCATGGGGAGGTGAGGAAGCATATTATCAAGATGAACGCATAGTGTAAGGCTAAGGTAGATGAGAAA
Source organism: Chamaecyparis obtusa (assembly GCA_027943335.1). Classification (NCBI taxonomy): domain Eukaryota; kingdom Viridiplantae; phylum Streptophyta; class Pinopsida; order Cupressales; family Cupressaceae; genus Chamaecyparis; species Chamaecyparis obtusa. The sequence goes on along the minus strand of BSBK01001051.1, from coordinate 632,269 downwards.
AGGAGGTATAAGGAATTTCAGGTTGGTGATGAAGTCATGGTTCATTTGCGGAAGGAGTGGTTTCTAGTTGGTACATATAACAAGCTGAAAATGAAGAAGTTTGGACCATGTAGGATACTAAAGAAACATGATTCAGGAAACACATATGAGGTAGAATTGCCTACTAAGCTAAATATTTCACCAGTGTTTAACATTTCAGATCTGACAGAGTATCATGAAGGAGGTGTTGAAGATGAGATCACAGCAGCACAGTGGAGTATTCCAGCAACTAGTTCAGACACTAAGGAGATCGAAGATATACTGGACAGTCGTGTTGGCAGAAGCACAAGGAACAGGACATATGAAGAATATCTAGTCAAGTGGAAAGGATGACCTATTGAAGATTCATCATGGCTGACAAAGGAGGAGGTTAGCCATCTTGGTTTTCCTCTGCACACCTGAGTCGTGACAGGGTTACTTCTCAAATTACCCTGGGTGTTTGATGCAGGAGCATCCTGGGTGTAAGAGCAATCTTGCATCACCCAAAAAAATATTTCTATTTTTTTATTCAATAAGGGCTATTTTGTGCAAAGCTGCTATTTATGGAAAGTTACTATTTTTGGTAATTTTTGTATGTGCTCAGAATGATCTGATTTCTTTCTTGGAGGTTCATTTTGGTCATATAAGTCTGCTAGTAAAGTTTCATTGCCAGATCAAGTGTATATTGGAAGATATTAAAGATTTTCGGTATTGGCAGCAGGGTACAGAAACTTTGAACTTAGTTTTGAAGGCTTTAGAGGCCCGGATGAGGTCAAAAATTTGGGTGACAAGTGCTTGCGCCGATCAAGCTTGTAGAGTGCTTCGTGGCATTTCCAAAATGGGGTTATAATAGCCGATCGGGTCAACTGGTGATGACTTATGGTCTTCGGAAGTTGGGCCACCTGAAATGGTGGAAAATAATTTTCTTCAAAAAATTTGTTCGGGTTTATCTTGAGCCGACTATGATATAATAAAATGTAAAATAAAATAATTCTAAGTTTGGTCGGCCTTATTGGCTAAAATTTTGGAACCTTCTCAGGCGGTGGAAAATTGCCTATATAAGGAAGGCTGTATTATTGTCTTAGGCAGTTCAGAATAGTTCTGGGTAGTAGATCTGGGTAATAGTTCGAGGCTTTGTCCTACAGAATATTGTAAGGGAATGCCCATGTGGCTTTTCATATTGTAATTCTGAAAGTTTGTAATTCCACATTTGTGGAGATAATAAGAAGCCAATTTTCTGTTCTTGCATATTGTTGTTGTTTCTCTATTTCTGTTATGTGTTTGTGGTATTAAGGGGAGCACCCTTCACCAAGATTTGTTTCTTGAACTTCAAGTTAAATCAGAAGTTTGTGGTTGAGTCATCATTATCTAGTTTCCTAGAAGAATCATTAGAGTTACGTAGCCAAGCTGAGACATTATTATTGTTGTAATTTTTATTTAGGAATGAGTTACTGCAGTAGTGCGGTACTGTAGCAGTGCATGTTACTATAGCACCAGGTCACTATAGTAGTGCATGTTATTGTAGCAACATGTTACTATAGTAGTTTGAATTACTATAGCAACAGGTTACTATAGCATTTCAAGAATTATTAACACTACTGTAGCTGCAACTTATTCATCCAAGTAATAGGTATAGATTGTTATTTGAATATATAGTTCTCATAATGTGTCGAGTTTAATGAGAATGGAGTGGTAGTAGTTTTATTTGAAAACTTTGATTATTTAAAAAAAAATGTTCATTGATATTAGTTATCTATTGAATGAAATTTGATTGAAGGAATCACTTCTAATGTTATGCTCTATTGGTTCTTGTTAGTATAACATTTTGTGTTGCTTCTTATGTTACATTTCATATGAAGCACAAACAAACTTAAGGAGCCTCTAAACAAAAACAGACTAGTAACTTTAAAGAAATTAGTTGCAAGCCAATAGTTTGTCAAAATTCCTAAGAAGAAATACACATTAAAAAATAACAGAACAAGGAATCCCATTACATAAAGGATGAAAAGGATGTTGATGGAGAAGGCTAGGACTATGCTAAGTGATGCTAGCCTTGAACAAAGTTTTTGGCTAGAAGTTGTTTCCATTGCTTGCTACCTGATTAATAGGTCCCCTACATCAGCTCTTGTTGATAAAATGCGTTGGAAGCATGGTCAGGACATAAGCCTTCATTGAGACATATTAGAGTTTTTGGCTATGGGGCATATGCATATGTGCCAAAGGAGAAGCGGAAAACATTAGATAAAAAGGTTGTGAAATGTATCTTCATAAACTATAATCATGGTGTGAAAGGATACAATCTTTGGGACCTTATTTCATAGAATTTAATTCATAGTAGAAGTGTTATATTTAGAGAAACTAAGCCTTCTTCTATTAGATTGCAACCTAACTAAACTAAAAAGGAAGATGTAATTCAAATACATTCTAAGTATAAGAAAGTTGAATCTTTAGAAAATGAGGAAGAGCCTCCAACTTAGCTCATCAAAAGGTCTACTAGGTAGAGACAACCACCTGAAAGGTATTCTCATGATGATTGGAGATGTATTTTTTCTTTGAATACTAGTGTGGATGAACCCAAATCTATAGAAGAGGCATTAGGTGTGAATGGTGCATAATCTTGGAAGATTATTATGGATGAATAAATGACAACTTTGAAAAATAATGATACATGAGATCTTGCACTACTGTCTGAAGGAAAAAACCCTATTGGTTGCAAATGGGTGTTCAAGAAAAAGATTGGTTTAGATGGAAGCATTGAGAAGAGATCATCTACAACTAAATATTTATAAAAGGAGTAAGAGCCTCCCACTTAGCTCGTCAGAAGATCTACTAGTGTGGATGAACCCAAATCTATAGAAGAGGCATTAGGTGTGAGTGGTACATAATATTGGAAGATTGTTATGGATGAATAAAGGACAACTTTGAAAAAGAATGATACATGGGATCTTGTACCATTGTCTGAAGGACAAAATGCTATTGGTTGCAAATGGGTGTTCAAGAAAAAGATTAGTTTAGATGGAAGCATTGAGAATTATAAAGCAAGGTTGGTTGCAAAAGACTACTCTTAGGTTGAGGGTGTTGATTATGGTGAGATATTCTCTCATATTAAAAAAATGACATCCATTATATTTTTTCTTTCTATTACTACCACTTATGATTCAGAGGCTAAGCAAATGGATGTGAAAACTATTTTCCTTCATGGTGATTTGGAGGAGGATATTTACATGATACAACCAAACTACTATGTGGTAAAAGGTAAAAGCAATTTGGTTTACAAATTGAATAAATCTTTGTATAGCCTCAAGAAGAGTCCTAGGATGTGGTACCAAAAAATTGATACATATGTGTTGAGTTCGATATTTGAGCATTATAAATCAGATCATTGTGTTTATTATAATTCTAATGGTGGTATTTTCCTTTATATTGCAATATGTGTTGATGATATGCTATTCATTGGTAATGAGAAAGTTATGATTATAGAGCTAAAGTCTCAGCTTACTACTAAATTTGAAATGAAAGAACTTGGTGTAGCTAAGCACATTCTTGGGTTAGAAATTAAAAGAGATAGAGTGAATAGAAAGTTATGGATAGGATAGAGTAAGTATGTGAAATAAATTTTATAGAGGTTTTACATGCAGGATTATATAAATGATAGATAAGTTAAAATTAAAAAGGCTACCTCATATTAATCCCTATAGAGTGTCATGGTTGAATAAGGGGCAACATCCTATGGTAGATGAGAAAACATGGGTAGAGTCTGAGATAGGGAATACAAGGATATAATTTTATCTGATATACTTCTTATGTATGTTAGGAATAATAGTCCACAATACAATTGAGACGGGGGGGGTGAATCAGTTGTATGACATATTATTAAATTTTAAACTTTGAATAACAACAATATCAAATCCAATGAACACAATAAATTCCAACACAATAACACAATATTTTGTTGTCGAGGAAACCATGTTAAAGGTAAAACCCCGTGGGAATTAACACCCACTAATGATGTACTGAGAGTATAGTATCCTTGTTAGAATATCTATCCCTATTAGGAGCTTATTAAAACATTATAGTACACATTCCTTGTTAGAGGACAAACCCTGTTAGGAGGCAAGAAAAGAAGGGTGGGCTCACTGCCCAAGCTTACTACCTAAAGAAGGTTATGTCCACTTTTAGAACTCATTGTTTGCAACACAAGTGTATATGAAGAAATACACAATCTTTTGAACTATCTGATAGAAACTGTCTTTGCTTGATCAGTTCCAATGAAGTACATAATTATCCACTGCTCTACATCCAACAGACTCAAGCTTGCAGCTTCCTCAATCCCTTTTTTACATTACATACATTCTCTCCATATCTTTCCAAAATAAAATATCTTACATATACACCCTATTACATTCCACATGATCAGGTTGGCCAATTAGGCTTTCTTCTTACAAATAATTACATAACCCCTTTCTAAGATACACACGGTATCAAAAAAAAGTATACAACAATTACATTTCAACAATTAATGACCGACATCCTTAATCCAAGTTTGCCATCCATAATATATGCTACATCTCTAAAGTCGGCTTCCAAATAGGTCTTCTCCAGAACACATGCCACAACTAACATCATCCTACTTTTTGTACCTTGAGTAGACCATCAATCATTCTTTAGTACCCTATCTATCATCCCTTAAGCTTGCATATATTGAATCTTCATCGCCTGTAAGATATTCACAAAACTCAGAGAATAACTCTGTCAACTTCCATTATCACTATGCAGTAACTAGTCTTCACCAAATCTTTTGTAACTCATCCAATACACAATATTACATCATGAGATCTTAGATAAAAGATCAAAACTACTTCCTGTACGTAAACCTCAGTTCACATGCTCTGAATCATCTGTATAGTATATGTACATTGTAATTACCAGTCTATTTTCCTCTCAAAAACATATGTTGACATCAATGACAAAACACGAATGACAATAGTATTAATTCCACATCAGCAACATCAAAAAATCTTCCTAAATGCATCAACAACATCCAACAATCTCCCCCTTTGGCATTGATGTCAACATATGGGAAAATCTATCAACCCAAAATATTATAACCAATTAGTACTCTCATAGTACAACTTCTAATAGTATCACTCCTCATCCAATCATAGTATCTCTCCATACAATCTCCCCATACAGTAGGGATTTTCTCATAGTATCTCTCCCCCTTTGACAATAATGGAAAAGGGTGCCATAAGTCACCAATTGTCTTCATAACAGTCCACCGACTATCTTTCATTTAGCCTTCATCAACTAGGTGTTGAATCACCCAAATGTATTTTGTAAGCCTTCAACAATCACTCCCCCTGAGGATTAGATCCATACATCAAGTCCAGAATAATATAGAGCCCTAAATGCCTCTGGACTGATGCATTCTTGTATCATTTAATTCATACTAGGAGGGGCCTAAACCCCAAGTATACCTTTGAGATATTCAAAGGTATCTTTCAACATTTGTTTTATCCAAACAATCTAAGTGCAATTAATTGCAATAGCAACATCCAATAGTTCCAACAATTCTCCTCCATTAGTACTATTCATGTCATCAATGTTTCTTGCCCAATCAATATCAGTATAATCATGAATCTCAAAGTCATCATTTTTATCATACCATAAGCCATAGTCCATTTTTCCTTTCAAATATCTAAGTATTCTTTTCCCAGCGGCTAGGTGTGTCTCTTTAGGTTTTGTCTGATACCTAGCCACAATTCCAACAACATTAGCAATATCTGGTCTCAGAGTCTTAGGAGTCTCATTAAATTCATTTGTGTCATCATCACAAATCTCATTCTCATAGTATGTCCTAACATATTCTTCCTCATTTGTAGTAGCAGCTTCCCTGACTTCTATATTCTGATTATAATCATGTACATTCTCTCTTTTTCATCTATCCTCACATTATCTCTTTCAATCATCTTTCTTAATCTCAGATAAAAAAATTATAAGGCTTTCTTTTATTAGAATAACCAAGAAGGATTCCTTCATCACTTCTAGCATCAAATTTCCCTATTCCATCATCTCTTTTGATATAGTATTTACTACCAAATATTCTGAAATATTTCACAATAGGAGTACGATTAAACCATAGTTCATAGGGAGTCTTACTTGTACCTTCTCTAATTTGAATTATGTTTAATGTGTACACCGTTATCCCAATGGATTCTCTCCAATGCACATGAGATACATTTCCTTCGAGCAACATTGTCCTAGTAGCATCCAATATAGTTATGTTTCTTCGCCATGCTATCCCATTTTGTTGTGGAGTCCTAGGAGTAGATGTCTATCTATATATACCATTCTCTTTGCAATATGAATTGAACTCTCCACCTCTGTCTAATTTCAAACCTTTTATCTTTGAGCCTGATTCATTTTCTACTTCTTTTTGAAAACTTTTTACACATCTCATCATTGTTATCATAAATAATATCATCAACAAATGTATAAAGTACCTTACCCATAGTATGAACTTGTCCTTGTAGGTCCACACAAGTTTGTATGTATCAGATCCAACCTTCCTTTTTTGTATATGATTTACTTTTATAACTACTTCCAGTCTACTTTCCCATAACACACTACCTACACATAGTGTTAGATGATTCTACAATTTTAGGTAGGTCTTCCACTACATTAGCCAAGCTTGTCTTCACAATATTATTAACATGACAAAATCTTATGTGCCATAACCAACTTTCATCTACCTTCACAACAAAACAAGAAGCTTTAGATGTATTTAAATCAAATACATTACCTCTAGATTTAGTGTCGGTTCCAATCAAGTTTCCTATTTTGCCTCTGATAAGACATTTCTCATCAGTGAACTCTAATTGATATCCCTTGTCCATCAGTTGTCCAATACTCAAAAATTTATGCTTAAGTCCATAAAAAAGAAGTACATTTTCAGTATTAGTCCTTCCATCCAAAGTAATAGATCCTACTCCTATGATAGGTTTGGAAACATTGTCTCTGAATCTTACAACACCACCATCATACTTCATTAGTTTAACAAACTTATTTTTATCTCCAGTCATATAATGTGAGCAACCACTGTCTACAACCCATTCAAATTTCTTATCCACATGTGACATTAAATCTTTTTCCTCATGTACTGGTTTATCATCTTTAATATCACTAAATCCAATATCTTCATAATCACAATCACCATCAAAAATACTTTCACTAGCATAATAACATTCCTCTTCTTTTGAATACTTAGATTTGTACTTAGGAACTCTTGTAGGACATCTAGATGCAAAGTGACCTATCTTATTGCATGAAAAACATTTCAAAGGTAACTTTCCTTCAATTTTACCCTTACCTTTATTTTCTCTTCTAGCAATAAGTGCAACAAGTTCATCCGTCTTTCTTTCTTCTACTAGTATATGTCCCCATTCATCAACATATTTTCCAAGCTCTTCTTTTGTGTCCTCACAACTATCAAAAATTTTAGGATCAAGTTTCAGACTATCCTTACTATAGAATGCCATCTCCAAGATCACCTCAAGTGATTAAGGTTTCTCTCTAAGGACCAATAGTTCTAATACCAATTGTTAGGAATAGTAGTCCACAATACAACTAAGAGGGGGGGGTGAATCAGTTGTATGATAGATTATTAAACTTTAAACTTTGAATAGAAGCAATATCAAATCCAATGAATACAATAAATTACAACACAATAACACAATATTTTGTTGTCAATGAAACCCTATTAAAGGTAAAACCCTGGTGGGAATTAACACCCACTAATGATGTACTGAGAGTATAGTATCCTTGTTAGAATATTTACCCCTATTAGGAGCTGATTAAAGTATTATAGTACATAGTCCTTGTTAGAGGATAGATCATGTTAGGAGTCAAGAATATAAGGGTGGGCTCACTACCCAAAGAAGGTTATGTCCACCTTCATAACTCACTATTCACAACATAATTATATATGAAGAAATACATAATCTTTTGAACTATCTGATAGAAACTATCTTTTCTTGATCAGTTCTAATGAAGTACACAATTATCCTCTTCTCTACATCCAAAAGACTCAAGCTCATAGCTTCCTCAATCCCTTTTTTACATTACATACATTCTCTCCATATCTTTCCAAAATAAAAGATCTTACATATATACCCTATTACATTCTGCATGATTAGGTTGGCCAATTAGGCTTTCCTATTACAAATAATTACATAACCCCTTGCTAAGATACACATGGTATCAAAAACAAGTATCCAACAATTATATTTCAATAATTAAGGACCAACATCCTTAATCCAAGTTCGCCATCCATAATACATGCTACATCTCTAAAGTCGGCTTCCAAATAGGTCTTCTCCAGAACACACACCATAGCTAACATCATCCTACTTTTTGTACCTTGCACAGACTATTGAACATTATTTAGTACCCTATCTGTCATCCCTTAAGCTCACATACATTGAATCTTCATCGACTGTAAGATATTTGCAAAACTCAGAGACTAACTCTATCAACTTCCATTGTCACTGTCCAGTAACCAGTCTTCACCAAATCTTTTGTAACACAGCCAATACACAATATTACATCATGAGATCTTAGATATAAGATCACAATTACTTCCTATACATAATCCTTAGTTCGCATGCTCTGAATCATCCGTATAGTATCCATACATTGTAATTACCTATCTATTTTCCTCTCAGAAACATATGTTGAAATCAGTGACAAAACATGAATGACAACAGTATTAATTCCACATCAGCAACATCCAAAAATTTTCCTAAATGCATCAAAAAAATCCAACAATGTATGCATGTCATTTATTACTAGGATTCCCATGGAAATATGATGTCAAATCCCAATATGATGGTGAAAGAAACTCTTACCTAATAACCAAAAATCAGAGAAAATATAAAATGGATCCTTTGGCTAATCAAGGGACATATAAGAACATAGGGTCAAGTGTTATGTTTGTGAGTGGTAAGGAGTTATTGGAACTCTTGAAGGGAGAGAGCAATCAAGGGTATGGTCTAATTTTAAAACCAAAAGATAACTCTAATCTACATAACACTATGCAGAAAGTTATTCCAAATGAGGTACAAAAGTTGTTGGAAAGATACTGGGGAATAATTGTGGAAGACACCCCTAATTAACTACCTCCTATTAGGGATATAATCCATGAAATATACCTATACTCTGTGCCACTCTCCTAAACAAACCTGCATACAAAATGACCCCATTTTAGAATGAAGAGATAAAAAGACAAGCCCAATAACTTTTAGACAAGGGGTTGGTGAGGAAAAGTCTTAGTCCATGCGTAGTACAAACTGTAATTGCACCAAAAAAATATTGAAAATGGAGATTACGTATAGATTCTAGGGAAATAAATAAGATCATTATAAGATGTCGGTTTCCAATGCCAAGAATAGAAGATTTGACGGATTAATTAGGAGGGGCTTGTTAATTATTACTCCTAATTTGATCTCAAATATATTTATCATCATATTAGGATTGGGAAAGGAGATGAATAAAAGATGGCATTCAAGACCAATGAGGATCTTTATGAATGGATGGCTATGCCCTTTGGGCTTTCTAATACTCCAATTACTTTTATGTGTCTTATGAATGAGGTGTTGAAATATTTTATTGGTAAATTTTTTGTGGTTTACCTTGATGACATTCTTGTGTTTAGCAAGATTGAGGAGGAGCATCTACAACATCTTGATTAGGTTCTAAGGAGATTTCATGAATAAAATATGATGATAAACTTAGACAAGTGTGAGTTCATGAAGGAAGAATTAGTTTATCTTGGTTTTGTTATTTCTAAAGGCAGTTTAAAAATAGATCCTTCCAAGGTTAAGGCTATCCTTAATTGGCCTACACCTAGGAAAATTGGGGATATTAGAATTTTTCATGGTCTAGCAATCTTTTATAGGAAGTTCATTAAGAAATTTAGCAACATATGTGCACCCATACTTGATACTATTAAAGGGAGTGGGGGGGGGGGGGGGTGGGGTTAAGTGTAAGTTTTATTGGATAGAGGAGGCTAATAAAAGCTTTTAATATTTGAAGAAAAAGGTATCAGTATTACCCATCCTCATTCTTCATGATTTTAACAAACTATTCACCATGGAGTGTGATGCTAGCAATTAGACCATTAGGGCTATCTTGAGCCAGGAGGGTAGGTTGATTGCATTCTTCTCATAAAAAATATGTGATGCCAAGAAGAAGTACTCCCCCCATTACTTGGAACTTTTTTCTATGGTACATGCCTTGAAAAAGTGGAGGCGCTACCTCCTACCTAAATAATTTATAGTATATACAAACAAGCATGCATTGAGTTTTCTGAAGTTAGTTCCCCCCAACTGGGAACTATACTATAGGAGGGCACATGTGTGTGTGTGTGTGTGTGTGTATAATGGGTGGAATAATTGCAGTCCTATACATTTACAATCAAGTAAAAGAAGGGGATATCAAATAAAGTGCCAAATGCCCTAAGTAGGAGGGTTATCACCGTACAAGAAATTTAGTTGTAGAATATGGGAATCAGTTCTCTTAAGGACATGTAAAAAGGGGACAATGATTTTAAGGAGATCTATGAGGTATGCTCACAGTTTGCTAACACTTGTCATTTAGATTTTTCTAAATATATGTTGCGGGAAGGATTGTTGTTTAAAGGTAACTTGTTATGTTTTCAAAAATTCTCCATGAGGGAGAATATTATCAAAGAAAAATGTAATGTTAGTCTGAGCGGTCACTTTGGGCTTGATAAGACCCTAGAGCAAGTCACAAGGTTTTACTTTTGGCCCAAAGTACAATCTAATGTAAGAAAGTTGTTAGAGAGTTGTCCTATATGTCAGAGAGTGAAGGGGATGATATATAATGCAAGGTTGTATCAACCTCTCCCTATTCCTAATAGGCCTTGGGAGAGCATCAGTATGGATTTTGTGTTGGTGCTTCCTAAGACCTCAAGGGGATTTGATATTTATTTTGTCATAATTAATAGATTTAGTAAGATGGCTCATTTTTTGCCATGTAAATGCACCAATCATGCATCCTAAATTGTAGGATTGTTCTTCAAATAGGTTATATGAATACATGAACTTCCTCTCAACATAGTCTCAGATAAAGACTCCAAATTTGTGGGCCACTTTTGGCAAACTTTATAGAAGAATTTTGGAACCCAATTATCCTTCACATTAGCCTATCACCCTTAGAATAATGGCCAAACTGGGGTTTTGAATAGGTCATTGGGAAATCTACTGAGGTGTCTCACCAGGAAACATGGGCAAGCTTGGGATATAGTAATCAATCAAGTTGAATGTGATTATAATAAATTTGTCAATAGAAGCACATGTAAGAGCCCCTTTGAAATTATTTATGGTATCCATCCAAGAGGGACTCTGGAACAAGGGATCTCAGTGGCGTGGGAAAGAGGAGTTCCAAAGCAGAATACTTTTCCATAATAATGAAGGACATCGATGATAGGGTGAAGGCAACTCTCCAACAAAGTGAAAATAAATATAAGGCCAAAGCTGATGTCAAATGAAATGATGTGAAATTTAAGGTTGGGGACTTAGTCATGACATATCTAAAGAATGAAAGACTTCCTAAAGGCCATCCTACCAATTTTCTCATGAAAATATTAGTCCTTATAGGATAGTGCATAAATGTGGACCTAATGCCTATGAAATTGAACTGCCTTTGGGCCTTGGTATATCCCCAATATTTAATTTTTCTGATTTGTTTCCTTTTAGCTCTGTCATTGTAGGTGATTCCATAGGTAATATTTCTATTGAAGAGGACAATGATTGGATAAATTAGGACCTACCTGAATCAAAGGCAACTTGGATGAGTGAAACATAGATCTTTAAATATGGGACTTATGTTGCAGCCTTGATTCTTTAAGGGAATTGAGTTTTTTGTCTCTCAAAGTATGGTGTAGGAGCACCTAGGAGAGAAGTGTACCTTGTGATAGATTTTGATGCCTTTATGTTTCCTAATATGTCATAAGGTCTTCTAAGACCATTCTTAATGATATATTCTTTGTAATAAGGCCTTGGATCTAATTCTATGTTGGTAACTTATCATGATCTACTTGGTCAATTATAGTCAATCTTCACCCAAATTGTGTGATTGGGATAAAATCATGTTTTATACCATTTGTGGTCTATTTTAAAGGTTTTTAAGGTGATTGAAAGGTTAGAGGCAAACAAATGTAAAAGATGTACAAGTTGTCAAAAGTTGTTATGCAACTTTGATAACATTTTGTGCAATTTGTTGTCCAATGGCTAACTAATTTGAAAATTAGTTGGAGTTGATTGGGACAGGTCCAAATGGGCATGTCAAATCCATTTTGGATGATGGAGGATGTAATGATGAAGTTTGAGAATACATTGAATAAAACTTGTTCTTGTTTCCCTTTGTAATTCACAATTTTTTGTGTAACAATTAATTTGTATGGAGCAATACGCATTGATAAGAGTATAAAACCATTTGGGGAAGTTAAAGGAATGGATTATCTTTCTTTTGATTTTGTTCTAATCAATTTTGGACAAGATCCAGCCAAATTTGTAGTCACGAGACTGAAACCCTAAGTACCTAGAATTTTGACATAAAATGGTGAAAAATTCTTCATTACACTGGTGAAAAATCCTCATTCTTGGTGTAATGAAGGGATTGTGTGTATTATATGTGAATCTAAAGGTTTTGTAGTAGGCAAAAGTGGGTTCACCATTAAAATGTACAAATTGAGGCTTGGCATCCCTATGTGACTAGCCATGGATGAGTGAGAGTTTGAATTATGAGGTATGAAAAAGGGTGTTGGGCACAATCCAAGGGTGGATTCAGTGGATTTGAATGTGTACAAAAATGTTCCAACTATTGGAACATAAATAAAAAACCTCTGAATAGTAATTTCTTTGTAAATGTGTCCTTTTAGGCCTATTGGGTCTGTTTGAGACAGTGAAGTTTGACCCAGTCAATGAGGAGGCCCTAGTCTCAAAGTTGGATAAGTTTTGTGTATGGATAAAGGGTGTTTTAAGGTGGATTTTGTTTTGAAGGTGTTTTAGGAAGTTTGTGAGTTACAATCAATAAGGTCTTGTGAAAAGGCTACAAGGATTAGGCCTAATTGTGTGCAATAGACCCTTATTGAATTTTGGGTGTTAGTGAGTGCACTTGTTTCCTCATATTTGGATTCCAAAAACTTTGTGAAAGCTAATAGAATGTTTCCAACACACTTATGTGGTCAAGTGGATTCTTCTGCTTAGTACGAAATGGTGATAGTAGCAATCATGGTGATGCATGATGTGAGAAGTTGTATCTAAAGAAGGTTGAGAGGTATCCTGTTGAGCGTCATTTTTACATGAAGACAACAACTAGGAATTTACAAGAGAAAATTCCCCTCTTGGAAGACTGATTAGATCAATCTCAAGGTTCCTTCTAGCATAACTGGAGTTAACCTTTGGATGTGCCAAAAAATGTCCAAATCCTGACAGTTAGTCCAAAAACTCAAGACCCCCAAATTGGCTAAGTACTAAGTCATTTGTCTCCAAAATTTTAGACCTTCAAACTTGTTGGTGGCCAAAAAATCCATATGGCCAAAATGCCAAAAATCAGGCTCTCTAGAAATGGTTGTGTCAAAACTAGATTTTTTGTACACAAAATTTCACAAATCTTGGACTGGAGGCTCATTGGTTGGGAGACACTTCTAGATGTTCTTTCTTGAACCTATCCAATATCTCTATCACCTCATCAAAGTTTGGCATCTTAATCCCTTGAAGGATTTCTTATTTCTTATCTCAGAAGTCAGTCAGTTCTTGTGCAAAAGCTTTTATTTCTTCTTCACGAGATAGTAATTTCTGAATTTCCTCCTTCTGGTAAAACATCAGTTGGAGGTCTTGTTTAGTCTTCACCCCTTAGATTATCCCTAAGTACTAATTGATGATTTCATTTACCGAATACATGGTCTTCTCATCATCTTTGTCAAACAGATCTAGGTCTAGGCCTTCAAAGAACTCCTGCAACTCCTTTGCATAAAGAGTGTTGTCATCCCTTTTCTTGTTCAGCCTCTTGAGAACCTTTTTGAATATGGAAAATGTCATAGCTATCTCTTGGATCCACTCTTCAAAATTATCCAATTTTGATCATTCATATATCTTCATCAAAACCTGGAAGCATTGCTTCCTTATCATTGTCAGCTCATCCAACACCTTTTCCCAATTCAGGATCGTTTCTTCTACACCATTTTCCTCACTCATAATCTCCACTAAGGAAGTTACTCCCACCAAAATTTTTTGAAAGGGCCTTAGGATCCTCCTGAGGGATAAGCTAGAAAACTATTCAAAATCAAGCTTCCACTCAGCACAACCCTATACAAAAGAATGTGGAACATCTGTATTTATTTCCCCCTTCTTCTCCAAAATTGCCTGTAATGAGGCCTCAGGGTTATCTGGGTCAATTGGACCCGTTGTTTTCAAAATGAATCTCTTCATAGCTTTGTTCTACTCTACTGGATCCTTTATCCTTTCTTCATCCTTATCCATGAAGCCCAGAGCATGCTTCAATCCCAATGTGGCCAAGGTTTTGTTACCTTCTTTGGCAGGCTCCCCCAAGTCTACCTCCTCCAACACATAGTCATCTGGAGTGATCTCATTTGCACTGACATCCATTGTGGGAACAACCACCTATGCTTTCCACCTTCCTGTTTGGTCTTATGTCACATAAGACATGGTTCTTTCTCAGGGAATTGATGTTGTTTGGTGGAAGGCATGCCCTAACACGGTCATATCAGCCTCATCATCTATGTACACTTTGACTCTTGGTTGTACCTCTTAAGTGAACCAAGTGGGCTTGGAGAAAGAAGTTATTGGCTCATATGGAGAAGCCAATGTAGAAGAATTTGTCAGATGCTCTGTTTCAGTTCCCTCTTGACTCTCTTCTTCTTCTCCTATTTCTAGTTCATTTCTCGTATTCTGTTCACCTTCCTCTCGTGTGTGTTCCTCCTCATCAGCAGTTTGCTACTGATCAGATATTTGTTCCTCTGTATCTGTATGTTGCTTTTCTTCCTTAGTATGTGGCTCTTCTTCTACTTGTGCTTCTCCTTTATCATATGGCTCCTCATACCTTGCATGAGCTTCCTCCATCTTCTCTTAACCAGGGACCTCTGCTTCTTTCTCTGGCTCCTGCAGACTGGGTCCTCCTACTGAGGGGAACTTCATCCAACTCATCTTCATCATTTTCCACCAAGGTATCCATTTGTGTGGGCGTTTATCCTTTCTTCCTTTTGTAAACATTCCCCTTCATGACCCCAGCTGGCTTGGGTCCTATTATCTTGAATTTTGTTTTCTTTGTTGAGCTTGGTGAATCATGGTCACTGGATGAAGGTGCTTCTAGTGGTGCAATACTTCTTGTCATCCTATTCTTTTCCTTCTTGGAGTGCATGGCTAGACCATATGTAGTGGGGTGCTCATGCCAATATATAGTTTCTTGCTTAAGAGGAGTAGCCTCTTTGAATTGTGGCTTCAACAACTTTTCTCCATTCTTCTTTTCTTGAGAGGGCTTCTCCAGGAGTTATTTCATCGAAACTAGTTGCATTTGGAAAGGATGAGCAATCCATGATTTAGTCAATTTAACCACATGTCAGGCTCTAAAATCCACACTATCATTTTCATCCCAATCTATCTCTGCATTCAAGATAGCCCTTGTGTACACCTTATCCGTATTATATATAGAATCCAAAATTTTGTCTGAGTCAACATCTACCACCTTCTATAGAATCCGCAATGAAAGGGTGCCATGTGCCAGCTCTAGACTCATCCGGCAATAATCACGAACCCTTAATTCATAATCATCCACACAGTTTTCCCAATGGTCCTTGATATGTAGTTCATGGACATAGTACCTCCCCATTATGTGGTTGTATGTACCAATGAGATCAAACTGAGGCCTACCAGATTATAGGTTGATAATGGGAATTCATGCCATTCTCCAGTTAGAGACTTACAAACTTTCATGTTTGGTACACAGTGGAGGCTGATGGAAATAGGAAACTCCCAGCAATGCTTCTTCTCGTGCTTGATATGTTCACGAGCATCAAATAGATGTCTTGCTATCTCTAAGAGAACTACCCTGTTAGGAGGGTATCTTGGTAAATTTTTGGGTACCAAGGTGCTTCCTACCACCCGAATGTAAGTGAAGGTCCAGAATTGTATGTAAAACACCCCAATGGCCTTTACTTTAGATGTTACTTTTGTGGATAGCCTTTTGGCATAGTCTCCCTCAATAGAGAATATGATGGTGAAAATGAAAGCATCATTGACTATTCTGAAATCCAAGCTATTATGTGTGTAGAAATCTTTCCTCACCAGCTGAGGATATAGAGTGAACGGCCAGGTGTTCTATTCTCTGATTGCTCCAACTTTGATTAAACTTGGGTATACTACCTGTGATACTAGTAGATACATGACATAACATGTCATGTAGAAATGGGGGTCTGTCTTAACCTAGATCAGTTGTTCATCAAGTTGGTCACTTATGATAGCAGCCCAATCAAACCTTGTTTGCCTTTCTCTTATCTTTTGGATCAAAAAGATCATCCAGGGCTCTAGTTGAGAAGACTTTGGCAGCCCATACACCCTATTGATCATTGTTATGGCCGCTTGGATGTCTTCCTGCATATACCCCCTTCTCATGTCAATCCTATCCAGTCTATTTTTGGGCATAACCTGCATCAGATACTCATTATTAACTATGTTGTGGGCCCTTTGTATCTTTATTATAGAACTACATCCCTTTGTTGATATTGAAATTGAAGAACTTATCTACCCCTTTGGGTAAATGGAAGACATCTTCGATGTTGTCTGGCCTCAATTCCAAGACTACCTCCCCAACACTATTTTTCACCATGCGCTCATCGGGCACATAGTTGTTGGCCAATGTATTAATCAGGTCTGTCGATTGAATGGAGACTGAGTGTGTTGCTACATTCAGTAGAGAACAGTGTACTAATGAAGTGCAATCCTCCAAGCACCCCACTGGCTGAGCACATTTGTTCAAGTAGTCATTCCAACTTATGTTCCCACTATTCATGTCTGTTATGCTTATGTGCAAGTTGGTCACTTTGGAAGGTGGATGGTAGCCTTTGAATTGATATTTCATCACTGGTGATGCTACTACCTTCTTGGCCATATCTATAGAGAGGACAAGACATAAATCAGTAACATGGTAGGAGAAAAAACTCATAAAGAAAAGTATGTTACCAAAATTAAGCTCAAAAGGGGGCACAAGAGGTGTTTTCAACCTTTCAAACTTTTGGGGGTGTCAGACCTCCGACAGGCCGAAATGGCCCCCAAAAAGTTGAAACAGGGTTCCATGATCAACTTTAAAAAATCTCTTTCAGCCATTTTGACGAGACAGAGGTGAGAAACCTTTCACAGGCCAAAAAGGCCGACAACGTCAAAAAGACCGAGCATGAGTTTATGGAATTGAAATGCCTCAGGGATTCAGGAATGAGAGAACATCGGCGAGTGATAGGCCAAAATGACCGAAAAGGCTAAAGATGCACTTAGCACTTTGGGGGAGCATGGTCTATTTTTGGTGTTTCAGAGGTATAGATGTTTCAGTGTGCGACAACATCGAAATGTCAAAAGGTGCCCTCCGCACTTGGGACAATTCATCCTACTGCAAGTTGCTAGAAAGTTTTAGACCCTGAAGGTCCAAAACTAGGGTTTCTCAATCAGACTAAAAAATGAGTCCAATGACAAGTTTGACCACAAACTTGTCAAGGGGATGCAAGGTGACTACCTTGGTGATCTGCAAGGCCAAAAGGGCCAACACCAAACAACCTAGACCTAAAGGCAAGGCCGAAAAGGCCGAAAAGACATGAACCCTAAAACTAAGACATGCCGAAAAGGCTAAAAGGCAAGGACCCTAATCTAAGACCCAAAAACAAATGAACGAATGAAAAGGGAAGAAACACCAACCAAGAAGATGATGAACTCAAGGATGACCAGCGAAAACAAGAGACCAAGATAGTAAAAAAGTGGTGAGTAGTAAGAAAAATGAGCTTGAGGCAAAAAGGTGAGCACGAAAGTGAGGGTTTTAAAACCCTCCATTCTTTATATAGGCCACCCCAGTGACTGACGTCATCACCCCAGGTGATCAGCCTTTCAGGGGTGTCAGACCATCGAAAAGGCCGAAGCTTCGAAAGGCTGACTCCTGCGGGGGCGGACCTCCGACAAGTCCAAAAAGGGTGTTAGTGCTGAGAAGGCCAAAAATTGAATTATGCTCTAACCTTTCACTCCCCTGGCCTTTTTGCACTTTCAAAGGTCCGAAAGTGTGAAAGGTTGACAAGGCTGAAAAGACCAAAAAGGCTGAAAACTTGACAACAAACAACCAAGGACAAAGAAGCAAAACAAGTAGAAAGCAGAAGGGAGGGCCCTGAGGCCAAGAGGCCAAAAAGGGGAGAGTGGTTGTGGGACCACAACAAATAGCCCTGACAAAGAAAAGGAAACAACACAAGCTTCCCATAGCTAGTTCATGACGAGAAAATCCTACCCTACAGTGGGCCAACTACAAAAAGCTTTAGATCAAACATATCTCTTATCATTATCAAGATGGAAAAAATCATAATGTCACACATCTAGTGTGTGAGCATGTGTGTCCAAATTTCCTTTGAAACCCTTTACCGTAAGCTCTCATTGATGATCATCCTATCATTGCTAGATCACTGCCCACTAATCCAAAGTCAGTCATAAGTCAATTTAACCTTGCTCTATTGCCAGGTAGGATTTTATAGCCCTGATAAAGGTTGCTAAAATCAACCTTTCCCAACTATAAATGAGCTTTGATAGAAGTGCTTAGACTACATAGGAGGGCTCTTAGACTTGATTTGATTCAGCTTTAAACTGATTCTTTGAAAGCATCTTGTTATCATCAAATTTTGTTCAATGTCGACTACTTTAATACTCTTTGTAGCTTTGTCAGATATCATTCATTGCTCCATTCTATCTTCTTTCCTCTTTTTTTGAAATCGGGGTGGCGCTTAGACTATGTTGCCCTAGCCTTGATCATTTCTCTATTTATCTCATCTTTATGCGTTCCTCCTTTTTTATTTTCTTGGTCTTTTCTTTTAGTCTATTTTTCAGCTAGGACGGGGTTCTAACTTTCAGGCTTCCTTCGTGACCATGGGCATTTCCTGACCCTGATCAGAATCCTTGAGGAACTTGTGGATCAGGGTCCCCTTTAAATGTGTGTTAGTGTTGAGGATGGTTGATTTTGATAAACTCCTTCGAGAAGTCTGAAGAGAAAATGCCTCACCTAGATCATTGTCTCTGGCTTACTACAAAATGGAACTACTTCCAAGGTTTTGACCACGGGAAACTTTATCTTGCTACCTGGAATACTTAGAGTGGACCACTAGACTGAACACACTCACCTCCTACAAACAGAGATCCAAAGAAGATACATGGATGACAAGACCCACAGAAAATAAAGAGAAGATAATAAAGTATAAGAAAATACAATAATATACAAGGGGCCAGTCAAGACCCAAAATAATGCTTTAGAAATTGGCCATTGATTGGCAATGGGACCAATTCTCCATCAAGAGAACTAATTCGGAAGGTATTCTCTCCCAGGATCTCTATGATTTGGAATCGGCCTATCCACAAGTGTTGAAACTTAGTGTGGATGTTAGGTTTTTCTTTTGCTTTGTCCCACATCAAGACTAGATCATAAATTTGGAAGGCTTTTACAGTTGCCCTTTTGTCAAACCATCACTTGACCACAGCTTGGTGTTTGGCTACATGTTCCAGGTCCGTAATTTGTTTCTCTTCAAGGTTCAACAAATTCATGAGATGAATCTGCACTTGATCCTCACCCTCGACATATTGATCCATAAATCTTAGAATTGATATTTTTAGGTTCATTGGAAAGATAGGTTGCAGACCGTAAACTAACTAGTAGGGGGAGGTCCCTAAGGCATTCTTGACTCTCACATGATCTATCCATAAAGAATATTTCAATTGAGTGTGCCAGTCTCTAGGATTGTCATCCAAAAGACACTTGATTACCATTGTTAGGTTCTTATTGGTTGACTCAGCAACTCCGTTCCCTTGTGGGTAGTAATTGGAGGAGAATTTTAGAATTACCTGGTTCTCAAAGGCCCACTGAATGAGATTTTCTGATGGGAAATAAGGAGTGTTATCACATACTAGGAAAAATGGCATGCCAAAACTTGTGATGATGAACTCCTCTAGGAATTTGGTGATCAACTCTATGGTACAGTTTTTTAGAACTTGTGCTTCCATCTAGTGTGTATAGTAATCAGTTGCAGTCAAGATGTATCAATGTCCTACAAAGGATGGAGGATTGATTGTTCCCATGAAGTCTAGCCCCCATTAATCGAAAGGGCATACCTCATAAATAGGCTGTAAGGGCATCACCGGGTGTCTCTTGCATGTGGCACTGGTTTGGCAAATATGACAAGAACATACATATTCATGGGTATCTTTTAACAGAGTTGGCCAATAATAGCCAAATCTTAGTATCTGATGAGCTGTAGCCTCTGCTGATCTGTGCCCAATACCATATTTATCATGAAATTTTGTAAGGACCTACTTAGCTTCTATTTGATCCAAACATCTTAGGTACAGTCCATCATAATTACGTTTGTATAGTTTCCCATTTTTCAACATGTATTAACTACTCTTATTCTGTAGTGCTCTCCGCTGGGAACCATTTAGTCCATCTGGACAATAATTTTGCAACAAATAATAGACTACATCTTGATACCATATGTCAGTGACTATTCCTTCATTGGTGTATACCTCACAGACCAAACCCTACTTTGTCTCTGCCATCATCTTGGTGAGACCCTACCCTCTGACCAACTTCATTGATTGGATCTCAATGTCAAATTCCTACAATATAGCCATCCACTTCCCTCTTTGTTCTCCAAGTTCATTTTGCATCAGCAAGGATTTGACTGTTGGATCTGGAACAATAGCAAGAACCTTACTTTGAAGGATATAGTGTCTCAATTTCTTAACAACCTTAACCAAGGCAAAAGATTGCTTATCCAGGTTTGGTATTTTAACTTTGCATTCTTTAAGGGGCAGCTCATGAAAGTGATCGGTCATTCTTCTTCTCCTTCCTTTTTTTGTGTGAGGATTCCTGCACATGAATGCTCTAAAGCAAAGGAATAAACTTTGAATGGTAAAAGATAATTGGGGCTAACTAAAACTGGAGCAGTGGAAATGGACATTTTGATTTCTTCAAAGGCTTATTTAGCCTGAGTGCTCCATTCAATTTTAGCATCTTTCTTCAACATGTCATTTAATGGACGCACTATCTCTGCAAACCCACTGATGAACTTCCTAACGAAGTTGATTTTCCCAAAGAAGGACTTCAACTCTTTTTTGCTATTTGGCAGAATCAATTTGAGGATAGCTTTGACCTCTTCGGCGTTAATTGAGATGCATGTCTCAAAGATGATTTGCCCAAGAAGCTTGCCTTGAGTCACCCCAAAGATACACTTCTTATGGTTTAAATAAATCCCATAACGTTGACACCTTTTCAAAACCTTTCATAAATCCTCAATGTGGTCTACATGGTTCCTAGAAAAAATTGTAAGATCATCCATATAGATAACAATTCATTTGTTAACCAGACCCTTAAATGCCTCATCCATAGCCCGTTGGAAAGTGGCTCCCGCATTGATTACACCGAACGACATGCGATGGTAGGCAAATGTTCCCCATTTTGTGGTGAAGGTTGTCTTTAGGAAATCTTCTTCTTTTACCATGACTTGGTTGTACCCTGAGTAGCCATCCAAAAAAGACGTCATTTGAGAACCATTAACTAACTGCAACACTTCATCAAGGGATGGCAATAGGTAGTTATCCTTTTGAGAGGACCTGTTCAAGTTTCTAAAGTCTACACAAAGCTGAACCTCTCCACTCTTCTTCCTTACAGGGACAAGGTTAGCGACCCAAGTTGAATTCTGGATGGGAAAAATTATCTTGGCATTGAGCAACTTTTGCACTTCCTTTTGGATCACAGGTTCGATCATAGGGTTCACCGGCCTTTATCTTTGGCGGAAAGGGTTGGCATCGAGGTTGAATGGAATGTTGTGAATGATAACATTAGGATCATAGGTTTTCAATTCTTCATAGCACCATGTTATGATGTCTTTGTATTCAGTGATTAGTTTGACCATCTATTTCTTTTCTTCTGGTGTGCCTACCTTGCCAATGTGGACTTCCCTGGGTTTGAGTTCCGTTCCCAAGTTGTATAGTTCACAATCATCTCCGCCCACTACTGGTGTTTTCACTCTCTCCCAAGCATGTTTGTCTTTGTCAAAGATCCTCTTTAGATCCACCATGCCCTTCAGGATGGAATTGGTCTTCAAATTCAGAATTCCTAAGTCATCTGACTCTTCTATTTGATCTTCTTCTTCATCAATACTTTTCTTGTCAAAGATCCTAGCATTCATGATAAATTCCAATATCTGTTGATCATCTTGGAACACCTGGAAGTTTTTGATGTTATCTGGGATAGTCAGTACAACTATTAGTTCTATAGATAATTTCTTCAACTTGGACTTCTCTAGCGGCTTTAAAGAGCTTGTGGATACTGCTAAAGCGTCGGCAACAATATTCTTTCTTCTTGGAATGCTTCGAATGTTAAAAGCTTTGAAATCTTTGATTAGGTCCCAGATGTAGTTGCAGTATGAGACTAGTCATTTGTTAGTGCAAGAATATTGACTCTTGATCTATCAGACTATCAATTGCGAGTCACCTTCTACAGCTATTACTTTCACTTTCTTCTCATGTGCCAAGAGGACCACCCGAACTAGAGCCTTGTACTTGGCAACATTGTTGGTGCAGTAGAATTGCAATCGGTAGGTGGCATAATATGAACCCCCATGAGGGTTAACCAATTTGATCTCAGCTCTTGCCCCAAGCTTGCATTTGGAGCCATCGAACTGAAGTTTCCATACTAAATGATTTTTGTTGGGAGATGTTTTGCCTTGGAGTTTCGAAGTTACTTTAGGTAGAGGCTCCTTGATTTGAAGTTCCACGGAGACCGCAGGGAGTGATAGGCCTTCTTTAGTTGGATTTTCCAATTCTCCCTCATCTAAAACTTCTCTTTTTGAAAGTCGAACCCACTTCATCTTTTGTTTTTCTTTGATGTCATGCCAAACATTGTGACACAGAGGTAGGCAACCGTCGTCAGAAGAGCTCTAGTCTTCCTGTATAAAGCATTTAGCCATGGGGCCCTGAGGTCCTTCACTAGGGGGAGATTTATCCTCACTTGAATGTGCCATTGTATTCTTGGGAGGTTTGGGTACATCTGATATCTGGTTCATTACTTGGACCACCACCTCCTGACAATCTTGACATGTAAACTCTAAGTGGTTCATCCGATGGAGACGACAATACCCTGGTAGCATCAATATGTTGGGATTAGCATCTTGGCTGAGATGGTTCATGTTTTTTGTCATGCCATTTATGAATTCTATGAGAATTTCTTTAGGGACTTGGACATTTATTAACCCCAGAACAGGGCTACTACTCGCGTCTTCTTCTCCTTTGAGGTGGAATGTGAATGCCTTGTCAAAATGATACACTCCCAGATGAGCTTGTGAGAATAAGACCTCATTCGGGGTGTTGTACTCAGTTATCATTTGTTTGAGCTTGGTTTCCACATCTATCTTGGTCTGGTTATTAAGCCCTTTCCATGGCAACCAAAGTTGGGTAAACTCCATGGAGAACCACCCTCTCAAATATCGGGTCCATTCTCTGTTGAGCAGCATGCCATAAGTTTCTGGGATGTCCACCACATGTATGTCAATGAAGTCTTGGATCCTAGGGTTAGTTGTCAATTGTATGTGTATATCCTTCAAGACCTCGATGACTTTGACTTTAGTTTTATCCAGTTGGATCACCACCCTATTGGTCAGTGTGGGGTTCATCCCTAGCTTTTGGCATATAGACAATGGCATCACATTACATGAAGCTCCTGAATCGATTAGGCAATTGTACAAGTTCCTTCCAAATATTTTGAGGCTAAGTAGGAATGAGGGCACTTCTACCCTATCTTTGAACATAGTCAGCATTGCCTATGCAGCATTTATGTTAGATACAGTCTTGGTACATTGACATATTTGTTCTAACTTTCTTCAGTTCCTCTACTGCGTTGTATTTTTCACTGGCCTAGACTAGATTTTTTAACATAGTAGGTCGATATTGTGTTGTCTAAACAATAGTGGGACTGGGTCCTCTCAGGGGCGTAGGATTGTTGCTGGCCTTCGGGTCAGACAGAGTGGGCTGCATCCCTAGTGGAATGTCGTTAGTCAAAGGTTCTCTTCTACTTCTCAGGTTATGGGTATTTTTGTTATTGTTTTGGAAAGCATGGACCTCGGAATACTTTGACTAACTTTCTTGATTGAATGGGAAGACAAATTCTTCCTCTATAGTGTTACCAACTGGGGTTCCCCCTGAGCTTGGATCATATGAATCAAAAACCATGGCACTAAAGTGGCTTTGGGAACTGTCAGGATCCTAAGCTTGTTGATTATCAGACTCCCCCCTATATTCATAATCTGGTTGATGCATGCTAGGACCTTGGGTATAGTTGACCTCTGATGAACTGAAGAAATTGGCATTATCCATGGGAATACTACCACTATTTGGACGTGTGTTCCATGCCCTATTTGTCCGTTGTTGCCCAAACTACTTATCTTGAGAACTATTCCTATAACCCCCACCATTGTTATTATTGTTGCTAATGTAGTTGCCATAATTACAGTTCTGATTTTGAGAGTAAGTATTCGGGGCAGCAACAGGGCATTGGTAGTTTCCTTGATTCAGAGTTGGGTTGAGCTTCATTCAGGTAATCTCTCTGATCAACTGGGACAATGTCTTCTTCATGGCATCTAATTCATTTACTAGGGCCTGATCTGGTTCATTTGGGATAGTGACCTTTTGTTCACACAATGCAGCCCTGTGCATGTCATACCTCGGATATGTGATGGCCAATGGCGGGGCAGCAATATATGGAGTTAGCACCAGATTGATCCTTGGGGCTTGTTGTACCAGAAGTTGATTGTTCACTATGAATGGACCAATCACAATGGTGTTCCCCAATGTCGGCAAAATACCATAATTCCCACCCTCTTGTGGGTCCATTTTTTGAGTAAATAAGATAGCTTCATTACACACTTTCTCCAAAGTGTTAATCTCTCTCGGAGGCAGCCTCTTCAAAAATATAGACGTTAAGGGGTCCAGGGTGTGCAAGTATACTTGTATGGTAGCACCAATGGGCATGATGTATGGATCCTCAAACTTCTTGTACATCTTGTGAAAATGATGATTGAACATAGCGATTAATTCGTTGAGGTCCTTTCTCACTGAGATGAATTGGTGATGAAGAGTTTTCTGATCCACATACAACTTGAATTGATTTAGGAACTTTGTTTCAAATTCCCCCTAGGTAGCAATGGATCCTCATGGTAGATTTAGATACACATTATATGAAAAATCCCCCAGTGTGTAGGGGAAGAGGTGGCACACGACGTCTTGATGAGAAATCTATTTCCAATTGCATAATTCCTTGAATGCGCAAACATGTTCTTCCACTGTATGGGATTCTCCATAGATGAAACATGGACATAATTACTCTGGATTTTTGGGCAGCTGATGGAGCTATCCTTGTAAGTTCAATGGTGAACTTTGAGAATTTGCAAAAAATGTCGTTGGAGCTGGTGGTGGAGGAGCAGCAGGTGGGGCAGCAATGGTTGGAAATGGAAGAAGATTCAGATGATCCAAAGTACCCTCTTTGTGCTTCATTTTTCTATTGTGAGGTCTGCAAAACTCTATAAGTTCAAGGAACTCCCCTTTGTTGGGTGAAGATCTAAGGACTCATTGAAATCTCTTGGGAGAGAATGATCCAATATTCTAGGGTGTCTCTTTTGAGGGCCCTCCTTCTAGTGCCACTTCTGTTGAGCGTTGTTTTTACATGAAGACAATGACTAGGAATTTACAAGAGCAAATTCCCCTCTTGGAAGACTGATTAGATCAATCTCAAAGTTCCTTCTGGCTGGGTCTCAATCACTTGGATAGCTCAACGGAAGACAAATGTGAATTTGTTAACAAGGAGGCCTTTGCTGGTTCTTCTCTCAAGGGAAACTATAAAACAAACTTTAGGAAACCAAGATATCTCTTTTTTGATACGATTTTCAGATTTAGGAATGAAAGTAATGCTAATTTAGTTAATCTACTAAAAATAATTTGCCAAGAAGGTTAGAAGATGTAGGGTAACAAGAGATTTGAATGAAATTGTGGAAAATAAACCTAATGGACATATGCTAGCATCACACCACCATATGAATGAAATAACCAAGAAGATGAAGAAACCCACAAAATAGAGATCAGATCATATCATAATCTTTAGCTGAATGGATGCAATCATCAACGGAATCAAACAGATGCTAACGTATGATAAGACAAAACTCATCAGATCACAAAGCCACTCTAGATGTGTGCACAAGTGAGACAAGTTAATCTTCAAGCACCAAAGAATAATCTTCTCATAAATTCATCACAACACAGCAATACAATACCAACAAACACCGAATTAAAAGATCACAAACTTGAAATCATTAAACAACCAATTGGCTCTTTAAAATAAAAGAATGAGCAATTCACACATTCATCAATTTTGCATAGATAGAAGATAAATCACACCATGAATGAAGCACCAATTGTATCTATTGTATTAATCATCAAGTCGAACCTCATTACATCATTTTATTACAATTTATAGAGTTGGGCTCTTATTTTCGCAGCTAGGGTTTAGTTGTGACTAAACTTGAAAGTAAATCTAAACTAAAGCTTGCATTAAGGAAACTACTTCTAAAGCTTAGCTAAACTATCCTAGCATAGAATTAAACCTCGTGCATTACAAATATTTGAATAAATTATGCATTAGATAACTTTAAAATGGAGCTGGAACTTGCGCATGCACTTGATAATCTTCATGTTTCTACTTTTGATCCTTAGCTCTGGCTTCTCCATGTGGACCCAACTAGAATAGATCCCAAAATCATGCACAAGCAACCCAAAGAAGGAAGCCTAGATGACTAGAAAATGATCTCTGAGATAATTTGAGTTAACCTTCAGACATGCCAAAAAATGCCCAAATCCCGACAGTTAGTCTAAAAACTCAAGACCCCCAAATTGGATAAGTACTAAGTCCTCTGTATCCAAAATTTTGGACCTTTGGACTTGTTAGTGGCCGAAAAATCCATATGGCCGATATGCTAAAAATCAGGCTCTGCAAAAATGCCTAAGTGTCAAAACTGGATTTTCTGTACACAAAATTTGGTAGATCTTGGACTGGAGGCTCATTGGCTGGGAGGCACTTCTGGATGTGCTTTCTTGAACCTATCCAATATCTCTAGCACCTCATCAAAGTATGGCATCTTAATCCCTTGAAGGATTTCTTGCTACCTATTTTGAAAGTCAGTCAGTTCTTGTACAAAAGCTTTTATTTCTTCTTCACGAGATAGTACTTTCTGAATTTCCTCCTTCTGGTAAAACATCTGCTAGAGGTCTTCTTTAGTCTTCACCCCTCAGAATATCCCTAGGTACTGATTGATGATGTCATTTACCAAATACATGGTCTTCTCATCATCTTCATCAAACAGATCTAGGTCTAGGCCTTCAAAGAACTCCTACAACTCCTTTGCAAAAAGCGTGTTGTCATCCCTTCTCTTGTTCAACCTCTTGAGAACCTTTTTGAATATGGCCAATATCGTAGCTATCTCTTGGATCCACTCTTCAAAATTATCCAATTCTGATCCTTCATATATCTTTAGCAAAACCTGGAAGCATTTCTTCCTTATCATTGTCAGCTCATCCAACACCTTTTGCCAATTCAAGATCGTTTCTTCTACACCATTTTCCTTACTCATAATCCCCACTAAGGAAGTTACTCCTACCAAAATGTTTCGAAAGGGCCTCAAGATCCTCTTGAGGGATACGCTAGCAAACTATTCAAAATCAATCTTCCACTCAGCACAAGCTTGTACAAAATAATGTGGAACATCCGTATTTATTTCCCCCTTCTTCTCCAAAATTGCTTGTAATGAGGCCTCGGGGTTATCTAGGTCAATTGGACCCACTATTTTCAAAATGAATCTCTTCATAGCTTTATTTTTATCTACCAAAGCCTTTATCCTTTCTTCATCCTTATCCATGAAGCCCAGAGCATGCTTCAATCCCAATGTGGCCAAGATTTTGCTACCTTCTCTGGTGGGCTCCCCCAAGTCTACCTCCTCCAACACAGTCATTCAGAGTGATCTCATTTGCACTAACATCCATTATGGGAATAGTCACCTATGCTTTCCACCTTCCTGCTTGGTCTTGTGTCACATAAGACATAGTTCTTTCTTGGGGAAGTGATGTTGTTTGGTTGAAGGCACACCCTAACACGGTCATATCAGCCTCATCATTTGTGTACACTCTGACTATTGGATGTACCTCTTTAGTGAATCAAGTGGGCTTGGAGAAAGTAGTTATTGGATCATATGGAGTAGCCAATGTAGAAGAAGTTGCTAGACACCCTGTTTCAGTTCCCTCTTGACTCTCTTCTTCTTCTTGTGTTTCCGGTTCATTTCCCATATTTTGTTCACCTTCCTCCCGTGTGTGTTCCTCCTCATCAGCAGTTTGCTACTCATCAGCCATTTGTTCCTCTGTATCTGTCTATTTCTTTTCTTCCTTAGTATGTGGCTCTTCTTCTACTTTTGCTTCTCCTTTATCATCTAGCTCCTCAGAACCTACATGAGCTTCCTCTGTCTTCTCTTCACCAGGGACCTCTGCTTATTTCTCTGGCTCCTATGAGCTTTGTAGCATTGACTCATCATGAACTTGTGGTGAAGGCATGGGGACTTGTGGAGGAATGTTAAGTGATGGAGGTGTAGGAGGCACATGGGGAGTGGTTGAATGAGTTGGTGGAGATGGATTTGGAAGGGGAACATGGGATGAAGAAGATTGCTGAGGCAACAGAGTGGTCTATACTGGAGTGGAAAGTGGAGTGGTAGGAGGCGTTTGAAGTGGAGCTGAAGGTGGAGTTGAAAAGTTTTGAGGTGGAGGTGGAGGTGGAATAGATGAAACCAATGGGACCTATGTAGCTACATCTTCTTCTGAGGTGACCCCAACAAAATAGTCCTTTTCTGGCTCTGTAATTTCCTTTTGGGCCTCGACCATCTCAACATCATCTTGTCCTTGAGGCCTTTGTTGTAGGTCATCTCCCATGCTACTAAAAAGACTTTTAAACTACATAGGAACTTGTTTCTTGGACTCCTTGAAGCCATGTAATCCTACAAAATCTGTGATGTTGAACTTGTCATCACCAAGGGCATCCAGATTTACTAGTTTTCCCTGTGTAGCCCCTCCCATGTTCTCAGAATCATTGTCTGTTACTCTTCTTCTTTTCATAAATCCTGCAGACCGGGTCCTCCTACTAAGGGGAAATTCATCCAACTCATCTTCATCATCTTCCATTAGGGTATCCATTTGTGTGGGCGTTGAGCCTTTCTTCCTTTTGTAAACATTCCCCTTGGTGACCCTAGCTAGCTTGGGTCTTATGATCTTGAATTTTGGTTTCTTTGCCGAGCTTGGTGAATCATGGTCACTAGATGAAGGTGCTTCTGGTGGTTCAATACTTCCTATCATCCTGGTCTTTGGCTTCTTGGAGTGCATGGCTATACCATATGCAATGGGGTGCTCATGTCGATATATAGTTTCTGGCTTCAGAGGAGCAGCCTCTTTGAATTGTGGCTTCAACACCTTTTCTCCCTTCTTCTTTTCTTGGGAGGGCTTCTTCGAGAGTTGTTTCATTGGAACCGACTGCATTTGGAAAGGATGATCAATCCATGATTTAGTCAATTTAACCACATGTCAGGCTCTGAAATCCATACTATCATTTTCATCCTGGTCTATCGCTACGTTCAAGATAGCCTTTGTGTACACCTTATCCGTATTATATATAGAATCCAAAATTTTGTCTGAGTCAACATCTACCACCTTCTATGAAATCTACAATGAAAGGGTGTCATGTGCCAGCTCTAGACTCATCTGGAAATAATCATGAACCCTTACTTCATAATCAGCCACACAGTTTTCCCAATGGTCCTTGATATGTAGTTCATGGACATAGTGCCTCCCTATTATGTGGTTGTATGTACCAGTGGGATCAAACTGAGGCCTTACCAGATTGTAGGTTGACAATGGGAATTCATCCCATTCTCCAATCAGAGACTTACAAACTTTCATGTCTAGTACATAGTGGAGGCTGATGGAAATAGGAAAATCCCAACAATGCTTCTTCTTGTGCTTGATATGTTCATGAGCATCAGATAGTTGCCTTGCTATCTCTAGGAGAACTACCCTGTCAGGAGGGTATCTTGGTAAAGTTTTGGGTGCCAAGGTGCTTCCTACCACCCGAATGTAAGTGAAGATCCATAATTGTATGTAGAATGCCCCAATGGCCTTTACTTTCGATGTTGCTTCTATGGATAGCCTTTTGGCATAGTCTCCCTCAGTGGAGCATATGATGGAGAAAATGAAAGCATCATTGACTATTCTAAAATCTGGGCTATTATGTGTTTAGAAATATTTCCTCACCAGCTAAGGATATAGAGTGAATGACCAGGTGTTTTGTTCTCTGATTGCTCCAACTTTGATTAAACCTGGGTATACTTCCCGTGCAGCTAGTAGATACAGGACATAAGATGTCATATAGAAATGGGAGTCTATCTTAACCCGAATTAGTTGTTCATCAAGTTGGTCACTTAGGATGGCAGCCCAATCAAACTGTGCTTTCCTTTCTCTTATCATATGGATCAAAAAGATCATCCAGGGCTCCAGTTGAGAAGACTTTGGTAGCCCATACACCCTGTTGATCATTGTTATGGTTGCTTGGATGTCTTCCTACATATACCCCCTTCTCATGTCAATCCTATCCAGTCTATTTTTGTTCATAGCCTGCATCAGATACTCATTATTAACTATGTTGTGGGCCCTTTGTATGTCTTTATTGTAGAACTCCATCCCCTTGTTGATATTGAAATTGAAGAACTTATCTACCCCTTTGGGAAAATGGAAGACATCTTCGATGCTGTCTGGCATCAAGTCCAAGACTACCTCCCCAATGTTGTTTTTCACCATGTGCTCATCGGGCACATAGTTGCTGGCTAATGTATTGATCAGGTCTGCTAATTGAATGGAGACTGGGTCTGTTGCTGTATTCACTAGGGAACATTGTACTAATGAAGTGCAATCCTCCGAGCACCCCACTGGCTGAGCACATTTGTTCAAGTAGTCGTTCCAGCTTATGTTCCCAATATCTATGTCCATCATGCCTACGTGCAAGTTGGTCACTTTGGAAGGTGGATGGTAGCCTTTGAATTGATATTTCATCATTGGTAATGCTACTACCTTCTCAGCCATATTTGCAGAGAGGACAAGACATAAATCAGTAACATGGTAGGAGAAAAAACTTAGAAAGTAAAGTACGTTACCAAAATTAAGCTCAAAAGGGGGCACAAGAGTTGTTTTTGGCCTTTCAAACTTTCAGGGGTGTCGAACCTCCAAAAGGCCAAAAAGGCCCCAAAAAAGCCAAAACAGGGTTCCATGATCAGCTTTAAAAAATCTCTTTCGGCCATTTCGGCGAGACGGAGGCGAGAAACCTTTCCCAAGCCAAAAAGGCTGACAATGCTGAAAAGGCTGAGCAGGAGTTTGTGGAATTGAAACGCCTTAGGGATTCAGGGAACGAGAGAACATCGGTGAGCGACATGCCAAAATGGCTGAAATGACTGAAAAGGTTGAAGACACACTTAGCACTTTGGGGGAGCATGGTCTATTTTCAGTGTTTCAGAGGTATATATGTTTCAGTGTGTGACAACACCAAAATGCCAAAAGGTGCCCTCAACACTTGGGAGAATTCATCCTGCTGCAAGTTGCTTGAAAGTTTCAGACCTCGAAGGTCCAAAACTAGGCTTTCTCAGTCGGACTAAAAAATGAGTCCAATGACAAGTCTAACCACAAACTCATCAAGGGGATGCAAGGTGAATACCTTGGTGATCCCCAAGGCCAAAAGGGTTGACACCAAACAACCTAGACCTAAAGGCAAGGCCGAAAAGGCTGAAAAGACATGAACCCTAAAACTAAGACATGCCAAAAAGGCCGAAAGGAAAGGACCCTAATCTAAGACACAAAAAACAAATGAACAAATGAAAAGGGAAGAAACACCAACCAAGAAGATGACGAACTCAAGGATGACCAGCAAAAAAAGGAGACCAAGATGGCGAAAAAGTGGCGAGCCAAGAGAAAAATGAGCTTGAGGTGAAAAGACGAGCATGAAAGTAAGGATTTTAAAACCCTCTGTTCTTTATATAGGCCACCCCGACAGGTGATGTCATCACCCCAGGTGATCGGCCTTTCAGCCTTTCAGGGGTATTGGACTGCCCAAAAGGTCAAAGCTTTGAAAGGTTGACTCCTGTAGGGGGTCAAACCTCCAAAACCTCAGACCTTTGACAAGTCTAAAAATGGTATCGGTGTCAAGAAGGCTGAAAACAAAATTGTGCTCTAACCTTTCGCTCCTCTGACCTTTTTGCACTTTTGGAGGTCTGAAAGTGCGAAAGGGAAACAAGGTCAAAAAGGCTGAAAACTTGACAACAAACAACCAAGGACAAAACCAAGGACAAAGAAGCAAAACAAGTAGAAAGCAAAAGGGGGGCCCCTAAGGCCAAGAGGCCAAAAAGGGGAGCGTGGTTGTGGGACCACAACATATCCTATGTCAAGTATTGTACTCTTGAGTTCTTGAGTCAGTTGTGCTTGATTGATGAATACCTAAGAGTGTGAGATCCTTTAAGAGTAACTTCAATACAAGTGTGAGTCAAGTTAGAGTGGTTTGGAGAGAAAACCCTTTGGGCTTTCTTGTGCCTTTGCATCATATTTGTATCAAAGCCAATATTAGAGTTTGAGTTTAGTGTATGTCATCAAAAGAGAATGAAGGAGAGGCTAGCACAATTCCTCCTAAAGGACTAAAGGTATAAATGGTGAAGGAATTCCAAGAGATGGAGCAAATAATGGATGAGAAGTGGGAGGCCAAATTCTAAGCAATGCTAAAGAAGTTGAAGGGCAAGGA
Organism: Chamaecyparis obtusa; assembly: GCA_027943335.1. Lineage (NCBI taxonomy): Eukaryota > Viridiplantae > Streptophyta > Pinopsida > Cupressales > Cupressaceae > Chamaecyparis > Chamaecyparis obtusa. The sequence goes on along the minus strand of BSBK01001051.1, from coordinate 599,014 downwards.
AAGCATAGATGGAAGTGAACCTGAAGTATTTGAAAATGAAACAAAAGAAGAGGATGAAAGACCTCCAACACAAGATATGTCTATAGACTAGAAGGTGTTTGTGGATTCCATTAAGAAAGCACACAAAGAAAATGTTGAAGCTAAGATATATGTCCCCACCTTTAGTGGAAAGTTGGGTGGTGATATATTGAGCTACTTTTGGAGTGTGGGGTTTTTCTCCTAAAAGGGTTTTCCCCATGTAAATCATTATGTTGTGGTATGAATGTTCTTTGTGTTATTTTTGTTAAGTTTCTATAACTTTGAAAAGGATCTGAGAAATTTTTTACATTATTCTCCCCTTAGGGTTAGTTTAGGAAGTTTTTTAGCTACTTAACTTCCTTACAATATCATGTTGACACTTGGATGTTGTAAGGCATTTGTTGATTGAATTTGTTGCACATTACTTCTGCTTGGTTGATATCCAATAAGAGGTATAGTTATTACTACATTTGTATTAGTTTATGACACAATTGGTGCATTTTAATACATCAAAGGAGGCACGCTAGGTTGTGACATGACCAGAGGAAAAGTTGTGTGTTTAGGTATGGATAAATTTGGTAGGGTTTGAATTGTTTGAACATTTATGTTTAATCCCTAGGGGTGCGGGGGATTCTTTAAACAAGTAACCTATGATGTACGATGAGTTATCATAGCAAAACACTTTTTTAGTGTATTCGTGATTATCCCTAAGGGTGATAAAGGTGGCATACCTATAGTAAATGTAGATGTACTATTTAGCCCCACTTGTGATTGACTTGTTTGTCTTGTTACTTGTGATACTTGGGGCTATGTGGTTTCTTAAGGAACACTTAATGCTTTGGATTGAAATGCATTTGTTAGTGTTACACCTATCACTCATGGTATCATATTTCTTACAAATTTTTTTGGTTGTTGACTTGTGGTTATGACAACACTGTGTTAAAAAAAGGATTTGAAAATTATTCAAATGTAGGTTTGGGAGGAATGTCCAAAGTTAAAGAACCACATGTTCTCTTCCCCAAAGGAATTTTTATCATCTCTTATTTTGAAATGGGATTTGTGTTGATTTTTAATGAGATGAGATTTGTATGAACTTGTTGTGATGTAATATTTGTTTAAAATTGTTGCGAGACAAAACATGTTTGAACTTATTCAAGAATAAGATTTGTTTGGATTTACACAAATAATTGTAATTTAGATTCATCTATCAAAGGTTGATACTTAGAAATTGACACCATTTTTCTTTAATATGCCTAAAATATCTTAGAGGATTCTCAAATACCAACTGATCCAATGTTTTTAGAATCATGGGATCATTTATTGCTTTATTGACGTCTCTTTGTGGAATAGAGCTACTATGGTTGCTTGAAGACTCAAAATTAGTAGGTGATCCTAGTTGAACATTAGATGGTGATCCCAATTGAATGTTACCAAATCCTAATTGCATTGATAGGAAAAATTCTTCATATTTTAATGATGATCCTAGTTGAACGCTACCAAATCCTAGTTACATTGGAAGGAAAATTGATTCAAAATTTGGTGATGATCCAATTTGAACTATATCAAACTCTAGTTGAATGTTTTAGATTAAGGTAAAAATAGGTTTTGAATGGAACCCGAAACCATTTACATTAAAGCATAAAGATATAGCATTAAAGTCTTTCAAAAAGAGATGCTTGCTAGAAAAACAAAAGTAGGACCCAAAAAAACCCTAGAAATGACAACAAAAACTAAGAAAAATAGTTCCTAGCAAAACTACCAGCAACACTTAGCTGCCAACCAGACCAGATTATTTGTTTTTTTATCATTTTCTCTACCTTCATCTGCAGTTCCTCCATCTTCTAGATAGCATCTTTTAGGTCCTTTAGTTCCTTTGGCTTTTCAGGGATCTTCCTTTGAGTGCACCCTCTAGTTCTCATTCCATGACCAACATTCCTAGCATCATCATCAATTGTTATAGTCATTTTTTCTAGCTAGCTTTTTTCTAGATAGTTGTGCAGCATATTCAAGTTCATGACAACAACACTAAGTCCCTCATTGTTGTGACTCAGGACCTCATTTATCATGTTCTCGTTGTTACTAATTTTAGCCTTAATATCTTTAACATTGTTGTCAACTATCTTATTGATTTCAGTAGCTATATCCTCATTCCAATTTTTATTTTTTACCTTATCCAAAACCTTATTCTCCAGCTTCTCTAGCTTAGTAGTCAGGGTATTCATAGTTTTTTCCATGGCTTGAAGGTGGAACTTCATCTCCTACATCTCCTGCTTGATCCAATCCAGATTAGTGACCTAACCATCAACTTTGTTAACCTCCTCCAGATTAGTAGCACCCATTAGGAAGCCTAAGGGGTCCTCCTTATGGCTATTACCCTCCTCAATGGTAGCGTGGTCCATACCATCAACAGTTTCATTTTGTCCCTCTTCTTTTTCATCAACAGCAAAGGAGTTCTGACCAGCCTCCTTTTCCTCTTCAACCTGACCCACCAGGAGGCCTAAGGTGTCCTCCTTTTGGTGTTTACCATCCTCTTTTCTAGCCAGGTCCTTTCCATCCTTAGTATCGGTAAGATATTCAAATTTTTCTTCTTCAGTAGGGAAATCCTGAGCAACTTCCTTATCATCTTCAGTAGGGGAGTCCTGGGCATCTTCTTCCTCCTCTTTAGCTCCTTCCTCTTCTTTTTCTTCCTCTTCTTTACCTCCTTCTTCTTCCTCCTTATCATCTTCCATAATGTCATTATGTCCTCTTCCTGCTCTTTCTCTTCAAGATTCTTGTCCTCTTTTTCTTGGGCTCTATCCTCATCATTACCAGAATCCACCTCCACATTTTCTTCCTTAGCTCTTCCCTTTCCCTAAGAAAGAGGTCTATTTTCATTAGCATCATCTTTGCTGACCATTTCTTTCTCCTTATCACTTTTTTTGTCATCTTCATCACTACTATCAGAGATTTTTTTTCTTGTTTTTCTTCCTCTTTTTACTAGTTTCAGCCTTTCTATCAACCTCTTTGGTCTGCTTTCTTTTGCTAGTGACCCTTTTAGGGATTGGGTCCAGGATAATATCCCTTGCATAGTCATCAATGAGGAGGATCAAACCCTCATGCAACATAGGATTACTCACTTTCTTCCTATGCTCCGTTATGCTACTGTTCAGAGAGCTCAAAAGAAAGTACAGACAAGAAATCCTCTTATTGTGCCTAAAGTGATTAGCCAAAATAAAATGCAGGTTGTAGATTTTGGAGTAGCACCCGTCGAGCGTAAAGTACTTGATCATTACCTTCAGCATTTTAGCCCAAAAATCCTTAATTTTAGTAATATCCACATAATCCCCTTTGCCTTTAGTCATGAGAGCTTTTTCATCAACAATTTTTGGGAAGAGATTAAAAGCTTCAGTACCTAGCCGATGGTTGCCTCTATGGAAATGAGTTCCCTCTAGGGGTAAGCCAGTGATTTTAGCCATAAGGGAAAGAGAAAGGGGGAAAGATTTGCCCCATAAATTGACTTTTCCTCTAATCCAGCCATCAGCAAACAAGGAAGTTACATGTTTATCGTAGTTGTGAAGCTTTTCCATGCACTGAGTGACCCCTCCTTTTCTCATCTTCTTCCAGACTTTCCTCTCTTGTCTCCATTTCTCGCAGTCGAAGGGCTCCTCTCTCCTTAGTACTCTAGTTGAATGTTTGATGAAGTTGTGGGTATAATTGCATTAGGACTTGGGCCAATACCTAATTGCACGGTGTTTGGGTCAAAACCTAGTTGCAAGATGTTACCCTCTAGTTGTGTTGGGTTGAGCATAGGTTGTGTTATGCTAACCTATGCTTGCCTTAGGTTTAAATTTGGTTGTGTATCATCTATTGGACCAAAAATGGATTGATATGATGAACTTGGTTGTTGACTCTTGGACACTTTGGATCTTGTTTCAACTATGGGAGACTCTATTGTTCTTTCCAAAACCTATTGAACTTCATATGTTTTTTTTATTTTTGGGACAAACTTTCATGTGCACCTATCATTATACTATGTTTTTGTATTTTTGAGGTTTTTGGACGAATTCAAAGGCAAATAAAGATGATAAATAAAACCCAATATTTTTTTATTTTTTAGAAATTTTCAAAACCTCAAGAATGAAAATCTATGGATGTAGACCTTTAATGGACAAAGGGACAACTGATGGAAAATGATAATTTTTCACTCTTCACTAGATTGATGTGCTAGGCTTTTGAATTGTTGATAGTGATAAAAGGCAAAGATAGACAAGTTCTAGATCTCTTCCAATAACTTGGATTTGATCTAATATTTGATTCTTGGGAGTTTTTAAAATCAAATTTTGGGATCTAAATGCAAGATAAATAATTAAACTAGGGAATTGAAATTACTTAATATGGAGTATTGATTTTTTACTATGAAAAGACCAAAAAGTTTTTGGAAATGTAAAGTATAATAATGATGAATCCAAGAATTAGAAAAATGATATCCAAATGATAATGCAAAGTGTGACCTAGGGTGATACCTATGGTTTTGAAATGAAGTTCTCAAAGTCTCCAATGTTTTTTCTCTTAGATTTTTAACAAAAGTTTTTGAGTCTCCATTGTTTTTGACTAATTCACTATGACAATTGCATTTGGAAAAGTTTTTCTAAATTTTGTTTTAGTTTTCTTGGAAATGTTTTTTGAACACTCACATAAGATATATCAGACAAAATGGTTTGTTGCCTCTAAAAACTTAGTGTAATATTTGGGGATCTATATTATCCCATGGTTGAATTTAATGGTCATCATGTTGAAAATAGTTGTAAACAAGAACAACCCAAGTTGGAAAAGGATAATACTTGATTGGAGCTCCCACAAGAATAAAACACTCATTCAAGGTGAACAACTAGAGGTCAAGTGTCACTCACTATATGGCTAGCACCAACACACATTTACTATTAACTCAAAGGTCCAAAGACATTATAATTGAGGGATTCCTCTCTCACAATAAGGAGTACATGGAGAGTATCTATAGGACACCATAAAAATCCATGAACCAACAAGTATGGGATTTGGGATTCTAATTTTACAAATTGGTTTGTATTAATCCTTTGAGAAACATCACCCAATATAGATTCTATAGAAATAGACTTAAACCTTTAAAAAGCTTTATGGGACCAACTTCCATTGGTTATCCAACTTAGATTACACTCTAGACATCTATGATGGATTGAGACCACTTTCACATTTTTCCCTTTTCATATAGCATCTCGAAGAGAAATACTACTTGGGGATAGACCAAGAGGTTATAGAATACCCTTGCAAGCCTCTCTTAGGAAAATAAAAATTAGACGTCATTGCACTTTTCTCTTATACCCAGAGTCCATGAAGACAAAGGGAGAGTATGTGTGGGGCAACTACGGGTCCACTCTATGATGTGAAAGTGTGCCAAACACAAAAGATAAACATTTACCTATTAAGAAAGGAGATGTGATCTAATCTAGAAAACAAACATAATATTTGAAATAAAAAGCCCATGTTGGATCCCTACAACCAACTAATCAATATTTTTAAATGTTATTCTTCATTCCACGATCACCAAGTATATCTACACATACTATTAGTAACCCAAAATCTACCTAATCTAATAGAACCTAGATTTCAAAAGCTGATTATTGAATCAAAATTAAAAAAAGTAAATTTTACTAGACAATTGTGAAACAACATAGACAATTGCACAATAATCTACAACAATTGCACTTGACATAGTTAGACATTATTATGCAAAAATAAGGCACAATTGTGTCAACGGTTAAGTTCATTACATTCATTATTGAAATAATTGCATAACTTATTGAAACTAAATTGAAAATTAATAGGGTTGTTTATATGTGTTTATTTTAACCCCTATTTAGGAATAAGTGTAATTTGTGGGGTTTATTCATCCTTCTACTTAGACTAGGTACAATTTGTAATTCATTAACCCTTTAATCAACTAATTTTAGAAATGAATAATAATTTTTTTTTAATTTATTGCATATTAAAACAAAAAACTTTGCATTGACCACATATTATAAAAATAAAATCATGTGTGTAGACCTAGCTAACAATGTGACAAATGTGCAGAAAAGTAAAGAAATTGCATAATAGGAGGTTACAATTGCCAGCTCTAAGATCCAATTACATAGAAACTCGAGATGATTACATATAAAATAAACCAATTACACCACACCTTCCTAAAAACACAAAAACTCACAAATTTATTAGTTGGAGAGTTTCACTTTAGGTTCACCAAAAATGTAGATCAAGAAATTGGAGTAAAACATACTTGATATCATAAGCCAACCACCAAAATCCATAATCATGCAAAATTAACTTAACCTAACCAATAGAATCGTCAAAATGAGATGCATAATGAAATAAATAAAGTTGAATCCAAGGCACTCCTTTGATTTCATTCCTCTATTTCTTCTTATTACATGAAATTGATGTTTCTCTCAAAGCAAAATTGCATAAACATGACAAAAAACAAAGACAAAATGATATGATAAGGATAATGTGGAAAACAAAGAGTTGTGGTTGTAAAAAATGAGGATTATGATCATAATTTGTAGAGTTTCAAATCAATTCGATGGAAAAGATTGATTGGTGATCAACAACTATGATCACTTGAGAGGGGAATCAAGTGGGAGAAAATGGGAAAGTTCCATTTACAAGTAGAGAGGGAAATGGAAGCAAGGAAGAGTTAAGTAGAGAGGAGTTTTAGTGAATAAGAGTGATAAGTGGAGAGGAAAGTGGAAGGGGATGAGTGAAAAGTGGACTTAAATCAACATGAAATCAAATGAGGTTGAGTTAGAAGTGGAGTGAATTAATAAATATTATTTACTAGTTCACCCAAATATAAGCTAATTCGCTAATTAAATTAAATAATTTATTTGATTGTGTAAGTGATAAAAAAGGGATAATAAATAAATAAAATTTATTTATCATAGAAGGGACATTAAGACAAGGGATGGAATATTTAAATAATTATTCATCCCTAGGACAAATTAATGCCAAGAAAATAAAATGATTAAATAATTGATAAAATTATTTAGTCAAACTAATGAAAAGAGTGATAGAGGACAAATCGACAAAAGATACAAATTGGAAGACATAATTATTTATTAATTAAATAATTAAAATTATTTGATTAATGAGAGAAAGACATGACATTAATGAATCATAAAGACCAAACGATTGACATAGAGGAACTATTAGTAAAAAGCATAGTTATAGGCTATAATTGATTTTTAGTGTCTACACTAGACCTTTGGAGGGTTGTAACTTTCTCAAAGAGACTTCTTTTTGAAAGAGTGTGTTTTCTCATGTACTTTATATGGTGCTATTCAAAATTTCTCATTGTATTTTGGAATAATGATTTCAATAATTTATCCTTTTCTTAGGCATATTGAAAAGGTAAAAAATATAGTTGTGTATGTTGAATATTAAACCTATTTGTATCCTAATGATAGATCGTAAAGTGTGATTTGAAACATTGATGCTAAAAAAAATTTACACAATAAAAACTAGAAGCATACTCATACAAACCCTAAATATCCCAACCATAAGCCCAAGATCTACAATAAAATCCAAAAAATAATCAATAGAGCTCTAAATCATAAAATGTAAATAAAATTAACAAAGTTTTTCCTCACATTCATGACTTGCTTGACTCCAATGTTCTCCTATACTCCAAAATCTTATGAAAATGGTTTTTTGATCTCAACTATTTAGCACTACCATGAGGTGGAATGAAAATAATGGAATACAATTTCTTGATGATGGTGTAAATTTATGATGCAACAATGATCACAATGAAAGCTCTAGATAGATTTTGGCATAATGTAAGCACACTAATGATTGATGAATGTATTAGAAAGCTTGTGATCTTTTCATTATGATTAGCCTTAGATGGGAGAATAAATCCACTTTTATAGAAATATCCAACACAGTCAAGGGCTTCGATCGAGAGGTTATACGATGAATGACCATGATTAGAGGGTAGGTGGAAATCAATAACTCTCTCTCTCTCTCTCTCTCTCTCTCTCTCTCTCTCTCTCTCTCTCTCTCTCTCTCTCTCTCTCTCTCTTTTGATATGTTTGTACATGAGGACCAAACATCTATCATTATTTGGACCAATTTTTATAAATCCTTTTGGATTGCACATAAGACAGGGTGTTGGTGTAAATACTTCACTTCACTTAGGATGATATCAATTCTAAGTTTATTTTCGCAACTAGTTATTAAGTTTATTGTGAATATTAAATTATTTTCACCAAGGTAGATAATAATGAAATGCATAACCTTGTAGGTACTTGAATGTCAATATTGATTCATTGCTAATTAATTGGTGGTGGGTAGGTAGCACCTTTATTTACTTAAGGCCACCTCTCTTTAACTTAGACTAAGTTATTTCACCTTCTAATTGAGAGTAATTGCGATTTTACATGTTACTTGTTGATCATTTCATTTATTTGACCAATGAATGTCTATATTTCTTTACCACTCTTTATAATTATTTTATTTTTTATTTAATATAATATATTTATTCATTTTCATAGTTTTGTGATTATTTCACATACATTAGTTCATGGGAGGAATTGTTTAGGATATGAAAAATTGATCTGTTGCATCACCCATGAAGTAAATGAAAACATGTACACACCACAAAACATACATAAATGAATGAAAAACATGAGGATAATATCTCAACCAATCATGTTATAATCATCAATATCTTCAATACAACATACCTTGAACTAATCACATTTAAATTTTAAATTGGAATTTGTAGCATAACCCCATGCTCGTGTCATTGATCAAGTGCCATAGCGGGATAAACATATGAAACCATGTGATAACCATGACAATGAAATTTTAAAATGATCCTACCTCATTGGACAACTTCATATTCCTAGGCTCAAAAGCAAAAATCCCAATACAAGGAATCAAAGGGTTGTTCACCACCTTTAGTTTTATAGCCCAATAATAGTTATAAATGAAATTTTCTATGAAAGTATGCATAAGTGAAATATTCTATTAAATCCCATATAAATATATTAGCAATGATGAAATATTTATAATATATACATTTTGAGAAATTTTAGGATACCATTTTCATTCTAATTATTAAGGACTAACAATGCAATATTTTATGGAAGCTTATATAAAATTTACAAATCACAATTAAAAAAACATACCTCATAATAGAGCTTCATCAACTAGAATATTTGAAAATGCATGTATTAGATATATTCCATCATTGATACAAGCATACTAAAGAAGAAAACAATTTTTTAGATGTATATAAGAACCTTCATTATTTTCATTCCTATCACCATGAATGCTCCTAATCCATAAATTTTGAATAGTATGACTATTATAAATCATAGGATCCAAAACATAATGAAAGATCTAAAACCTTTTCAACGTAGCAATCATTATAATTTATTAGTAGTGAAGAGTGATCACCATTTGTAACATCATGTGACAAGGAAAGTAAAACATGATCACAATTTAAACAAGAATGATGCAAATCCTATTAGTTAAGAAACAAAGAGTTAATGAGAGGACATCATTACCACTAGCTATAAAGGTGTCACTAGGGTAAAGGGAAAAGTAATGAATTGGGGTCTAATAATGATTTACTCATTGTTATGCAATAAAGTCACCAGTAGTGGATCATTTATATACCAATAGTTGATCATTTTTTTAGCTTTTTTGATCCATGATTAGCTCATTTGTGCACCACTACTCGAGATTTTTTGAACTACTACTAGGATATTTGTTCACAAGTACTAGTGTTTTATGGTGATTTGAGTGAGTAGTTATTGGTGCAATGGGATTCAAGTATCAGTCAACACTTTTTTTAACCCTTTCACACATAACATCTCCTATAGAGTGCATTGTTATTGGTCAAAATCTGAAACCTTAGCTTTAAGGAGTTAAGTCACATACATAAACAAATAAAAAAATCATCAAAATATAACATAATTTGGTACCTCAATTGAGCACACAAAGTCACCTATAGAAACTATTAATTCCTTTCCCCTAGATGTAGATAATATAGATTCATAAATACCATATGCCTTAGGAAAAATAATCTTATTATTATCATAAAAATTGTCAATGTGAAGTAAATTATCATCAACCACATCATGAGAAGATAAATACTATATTAATATACCTCATTAAATATATCATTAATAGATCATGACCAAAATGTTGAGAATAAGAGCCATTATTGGAAAATATAAGCACCATACCCCATATCACTAGTATAATATTCATAGATCTTACTGATCCAAAGTCAAGAAGAAAAGATCAATGGGTTCCTCAAAGAATTATTTGGAAAAATAGATATGTGTAAGAGAAATTATATATGTGCAATATGAGAAGGAACATGAGATGGAGATGTAAATGTCCATAACACACAAGAAGAACACATTAAGTGGATTCCCCAAATGTATCAGGAAAAGGTAGGTTTCAAAGGCTTCATTTTCATAAGTCACACATGCCTATAATCACTATGAATCAAAACACACAACTTGGACAAAATAAGTAATGCATGCATGATAAGTAATAATCATAGATATTATAAACATTCAATGGAGGAATAGTTCTTAGAAGTAAAACATCATGGTGCTCGTCATTAGCACTAGTTGAAGAAAGAGTATGATTAAGATGAAGCTGACAACAAGAAGGCAAGAATATTTTTTTTTAAAAGAACAATTAATTTATAAATCTAGGGGGAAGGATCATAGACATTATTGAACAAAATTTCCATCATTCCTCATTCAAGAGATAAGAAGACATGAGAGCATCAATGATGCAATGATAAAATGAGCTAAGTGAGCATGTTTTGGATGGGGTATAAAAAATTCTACTAGGATACATATGCTCTTGAGTCTTAGGTGTTTATCCTCGATAGTGCCTCTCTCAGTCTCTTCACCAAACCATGCTCTTGGTTCAAGTGGATACGTAGTTATCTTATCTCCTAGTGCACCTGTGACCTGACCTAACAACGCTTCTTTTTGTTTGTAGGCTATTTGGCTTATTTTTGTATATCTCAGGTGGCATTTTTTTAATGTTATATGGTCTCACCTAGTTAAAACATGTATAAATTTGTGGGGATTGACCTTTTGTTGGGACATATTTTTTGTAATTTGTTCTCATTTTGTGTTTGTAAGGAGAGCACCTATGTGTAAATATTTGGTTACTATTAATATAATATCCTATGAATCTATTACCCTTTATCCCCAAAAAAAATATAAAATGCTACAAATCATACAAACACATTAATATCAATGAGATATGCATGGATAGGTGCTAAAGGTAAATGCCATCAAGAATACATGATAGATGATTAAACAAATTAAAGAAAGGAAGGAGTGTAGGGATCAAACATGTGGTGAACAAAAAAGATACGCACCACAATCAAGATAGAATAATAAAACACAAGCGATGGTGGATTCAAATCCTATCAAATAAAAAATAAAAAAAGTGTAGCAATGAAACATATAATATCTAAAAATTAGAAATATAAACAAGGTCAAAACCCTAAGAAAATTCCTAGAGGGGTTCAAATAATCAATTCACCTTTTTATGTAATTGAAATAATCAAGCCTCGCATAAATTTCCTAGGGTAAATTAATTTATCAAGAAATTATAAAGAAAGAACTATTAATTTACAATTGTAATCATAGATAAATATATTGTTATATTTGCATGACAGTTTTAAAAATATATACTAAGTTCTAGATTTGACGTAGAATATTTTTGATTGATGAAAATTTGAAATTTATTCTTTAGTTCAATACTTGGTACCCTTTTAAAGAATAATTATCATTAAGAAACTCATAGTATGACGTTTTGGTTCATTTTTGTGTTTGCATAATGAACTCTATGAATACATATTTAATCTCTATTTGTGAATTTGACACGGTTGTAAATTTTTATTTCACATTTTTGTTCACCTTGATATCTAGACATATGTAATGAATGTTTGGTGGTTTTGACAAACACTTTTGGGACCCTATAAAAATAGAATTGTCCTCTAATTTCAAATACTTGAATTTGAATTCAAATCAATGATTTAAAAAGGATATAAGACATATCAAACATTCATGCAATTTTCTCAAAATATGTGTATGTTGACAACATTTTGATGTTATTTCTTACCTATGATAAAGAAAGTTGCAATATAGCTCCTCCATTGATTCATAGATGATCAAATGTTTAATGGGGGTTTGTCTTTTAATATAACACAATATAAACCACATAGCACATTTGACACTCACATTGAAAAATAAAGTCTAGTAGGAAATGTGTGAACATGATCTTAGATTAAAATTTTAGTTTTAAAGTTTTGGGGTCATTTTTGTTGTTGTGAATTTGATGCAATAAATTAATAGATACATTAAATATTCAAACCATCTTATGATATGTGAAAGTGCAAACATTTTAGACTTAGGTAAATGATAATATTTTGTACCAAAAATATGTCACTTATTCACTAATTATATTACATTAAACAATTTAGTCAAAACAAATCTTTTTTTTAAAGAATTAAAAAATTCACCCTTCTAATATTCTTTATAATATATATTTTGAAAAAAAATTAAAATCAAGTGGATGAATAAATGGCACATTCACTTGAATACTTTTCCTAACAAAACTAAAGAAATAAAACTTTTATTGTAGACAAGTTTAACAAGACCACAAGAGAAAATATGATATGTTTCAGAGAAAAAATAAGTATTACCTCAAAAAAATCAACTCCATTACAACTAATAGATTTTCGCAATCCATATGAATAATGCTAAATAGTTTCTTGATTTGATTTTGTGAGTATTTTTTGCACATCAACATTTTTAGATCACGCTCCATGACCCATCATCTTTCTTGTCCTTATACTCTTGCATCCTAATGATGGATCACGTAGTATGATTCAACCCATTGATGTTAAAAAAAAAATCTCACAAAATTGAATCCATAAAATACATAGCATAATTCAACTCCACCTTAGAATTTTAACAAAATGCCTATTTATTTAGATTATGGGAGCTTGTCACAATCTTTTGTGAGTTGCTTAGTGGCTTTGACCTAGTATTGTTACAGCTTGCATTTTCCTAATTGTTCTCATTTAGGCTATTGGTTAGCTAATTGTTGGGTTGTTGTTGGTATGTGCTCATTTTTTTGTAGCCTAATGTAATTGGATTTTGTATCATGATCTATTTGTGCAAGGCTTTGAGGCCCCTTCAAAACCTACTTTACCTTTAATAAAAAATAAAATGTCCATTTAGAGACCAATATCCCTTAAGTTTAAAGATCCACATTGCCTAGTTGAGGGCTATCTTGCATTATATTGGGGTGAAATATATTGATAAAAAATTCCAAAGGAATTTTGAGAAGAGAAAGCACGTGTCTTTTGCATAGACATTTTATTTTAAATTGAAAATTATATAGAGACATTTAGGTCAAGTATATAAGTAATTTAGCAACAACTTCTATTTGAGATTTATTAAGCTAGGGGAAGGTTGAGAGAATTAACAAGATTATTATCAAATTAAATGATAGTAGAAGATCAATACTTCACAAAGAAAAAACAATAAGATTTTCTTATAAGTAAATCATCTTTTAACCTCCTAGTTGTTAGAATCTTCAATTTTAATTTGTTCTTTATGCATATATCAACACCAAAAAAAAGCAAGGTTGCAATGTAGCAAAGTTCTTGCCAAAAAATAGGAGGATTGTTTATCAATTTAACATACATGCAGAAGTATGTAAGAAGACAGATTTTGGGAAAGTTTAAATGTGAACAACTATAATTGTCTTATAAAAAAATTAATGAAATTGTTAACAGTGTAAACAAGCTACACAACATGTTGAAAAAACCATATTTAATTTTTATTTTTGTTTTGTTTGCCTCCATTTTAATGTGCTAAGGTATGAGATGGTTATGAACAATGTGATTGTAGCAAACATACATTATTGTTTAATAATTTTTGTAATTGATATGCATACATGATGATGAAGTTATGATGAAGCTATGATAAACAAGCTATATATATAATTTTGATGAAAGGTGCTCCCCTTAATACCACAAGCACATAACAGAAATAGAGAAACAACAATAATAATATGCAAGAACAGAAAATTGGCTTCTTATTATCTCCACAAATGTGGAATTACAAACTTTCAGAATTACAATATGCAAAGCCACATAGGCATTCCCTTACAATATTCTGTAGGACAAAGCCTCGAATCAATACCCAGATCTACTACCTAGAACTGCCCTAGACAACACTACGAGCCTTCTTTATATAGACAATTTCCACCGCCCGAGAAGGTTCTAGAAATTTAGCTCTTAGGGCTGACCAAACTTAGAATTATTTTATTTTACAATTTATTACATCAAAGTTAGCTCAAAATGAGTTTTGAAACCCAAACATAAATTTTTGAAGAAAAATTATTTTTCGCCATTTCAGGTGACCCAACTTCTGAAGACCATAAGTCATCACCCGTTGACCCGATTGGCTATTATAACCCCATTCTGGAAATACCACGAAGCGCTCTACAGGCTTAACTAGTGAAAAGCGCCCGTCACCCAAATTTTCAACCTCATTCAAGGCCTCTAAAGCCTTCAAAACTGAGTTCAAAATTTTTGTGCCCTACTGCCAATACCGAAAATCTTCAATATCTTCAAAACTACACCTGATCTAGCCATGAAACTTTGTTGGCAGGCTGATATGACTGAGATGAACCTCCATATGTAAAATCAGACATTCCGAGATCGTAAGACCAACTTACTAAAAATAGCAAGTTTCCATAAATAGCAACTCTGCACAAGATAGCCCTTATTGAATACAAAAATAGAAATATTTTTGGGTGATGCAAGATTGCTCTTACACCCAGGATGCTCCCGCATCAGACACCTAGGATAATTTGAGAAGTGACCCTGTCATGACTCAGGTGTGCAGAGGAAAACCAAGACGGTTAACCTCCTCCTTTATTAGCCATGATGAATCTTCAACAAGTCATCCTTTCCATTTGACCAAATACTCTTCATATGTCCTCTTCCTTGTGCTTCTGCCAACATGACTGTCCAACATGTCTTCAATCTCCTTGATATCTGAATTGGTTGCTGGAATACTCCACTGTGCTGCTGCAACCTCATCTTCAACACCTCCTTCATGATACTCTGTCAAATCTGAAATGTTAAACACTGGTGAAATATTTAGCTCAGTAGGCAATCCTACCTCATATGCATTTCCTGAATCATGCTTCTTCAGTATCTTACATGGTCCAAACTTTTTCATTTTCAGCTTGTTATATGTACCAACTAGAAACCGCTCCTTCCGCAAATGAACCATGACTTCATCCCCAACCTGAAATTCCTTATGCCTCATTTTCTCATCTGTCTTAGTCTTATACTGCACATTCATCTTGGTAATATGCTTCCTCACCTCCTCATGGATGTTCTTCAAATATTCTGCAAAATCCTTAGCTTCAGCACTACTTATTTCTCCTTTATCTATCTTTCTCAACTCAGATGCATTTCTTGGACTACTTCCATATACAATCTGGAATGGTGATTTACTAGTGCTCCTATTGATAGAATTATTGTATGCAAATTTTGCCTGTGGTAAAATCAAATCCCATTCCGTTGGCTTATCTCCAACTAAACATCTCAGCAGATTTCCCAAACTTCTATTCACCACCTCTGTCTGTCCATTAGTCTATGGATGATGTGATGAACTGAACTTCAAATCTATCTTCAACTTCTTCCACAATGTCCGCCAGAAATATCCAACAAACTTAGTATCTCGATCTAAAACTATGGTCTTTGGCAAACCATGTAGTCTCACCACTTGTCTGAAAAACAATTCTACTACATGGACAGCGTCATTAGTCTTCTTGCAGGGAATGAAATGTGCCATCTTCAAAAATCTGTCAAATACTACAAAAATTGAATCATGTCCCCGCTGTGTCCTTGGTAAACCAAGAACAAAGTCCATACTGATATCCTCCCAAGGCTTCTCTGGTACAGGTAATGGCTGATACAACCCTGTATTCTACTTCACTCCTTTCGCCATCTGACATACTCTACAACTCTGTACAAACTTCTTCACATCTTGTTGCAATTATGGCCAATAATAATTCTCACCAACCAAAGCAAGGGTTTTATCACAACCAAAATGTCCAGCCAATCCTCCACTATGCTTCTCCTTGATGAGATTCTCCCTCATAGAACTTCGTGGAATGCACAATTGACTCCCTCTGAATAGCATATCATCTTGGATGATAAAATCCAACCATTTCATCCTGTCTAGAGTAACAGGTTCTGTACAAGCTTTCCAAGCTTCACCAAAATCAGGATCCTCTGGATACAAATTCTTGAGTTTCTTGAATCCAACCACCTCAATCTGCATCTCTATCAGTAGTAGTTGCCTTCTGCTAAGAGCATCTGCAACCCTGTTAGACATTCCACTCCTGTGTTTCAAAACAAATGTATAACTCTCCAAAAACTTAACCCTTTTCAAATACCTCTGATTCAACTTTTCTTGACTATTCAAATATTGCAAAGCTTGATGATAAGTATACAAAACAAACTCCTTAGGAAGCAGATAGTGCCTCCACTTTTTCAATGCCTGAACTATAGCATAAAATTTTTGATCATAAACAGAATATTTTCTCTTGGCATCATTTAACTTCTCACTGAAATAAGCAACAGGTTTACCTTCTTGGCTCATAACAGCTCCTATTGCAGTACCACTAGCATCACAATCTACTTGAAACACCTTATTAAAATCTAGAAGTGCTAAAACAGGTTGTTCTGTAACTTTTTGTTTCAACAATTGAAAACTCTTTTCTGCCCCATTAGTCCACTTAAACTCTTTTCTATCCCCTCTCATTGTTTCAGTCAAGGGTCCATAAATACTGCTAAAATTTCTGATAAACTTTTTGTAAAAGCTAGCCAAACCATGAAAAGATCTTACCTCAGTAGCACTCCTTGGAGTAGGCCATTCAAGGATAGCCTGTACCTTCTCTGGGTCTATTTTTAGACCTTCTACTGAAACTACAAATCCCAAATACACTAACTCTTTCTTCACAAAACTGCACTTCTTCAAATTAATCAACAATTTTTCATTTCTCAACTTCTCAAACACCATACGAATATGCATCATATGTTCCTCCAATATCTTGCTAAAAATCAAAATATCATCTAGGTAAACAATGACAAACTAACCCAAAAATTCTTTCAGGACCTTGTTCATGAGCCGCATGAAAGTGCTCGGTGCATTGGTTAGCCCAAAAGGCATGACTAACCACTCATACAGTCCTTCCTTTGTCTTGAAGGCAGTCTTCCATTCATTTCCTTCTCTGATCTGAATCTGGTGATATCCACTCTTCAGATCTATCTTTGAGAAATACACAGCCTCACTCAAACAATCCATAATATCATCTATTCATGGCAATGGAAACTTATACTTGATTGTGATCTTATTTATTGCTCTGGAATCTATACACATCCTCCATTCTCCATTCTTCTTTGGTGCTAATACCACTGGTACAGCACATGGACTTAGACTCTCTCGAATCAACCCCTTCTGCAATAACTCGTGTACTTGTCTGTTCATTTCTTCACTTTCTGCTGGTGTCATTCTGTGTGCTGCCTTGTTTGGCAAACTGGCTCCTAAAATCAAATCCACCTGATGACTGATCTTCCTTACCAGTGGTAATCCATCAGGTACATTATTAGATACAATGTCTTGAAACTCATTCAACAAATCTGTAACCTCTACAGGTACATCTTCTACTTCTTCTTTACCAACTTTTAGAATTAAAGCAAAACACACATGCTCATGCCTCATACCATCTAAGAATTTTCTTCCATCAACAAATGTTATTCTTGCATTACCACATACCTTTTCTTCGATCTCCTTCAATGGCTTTAGCTTATGTCGCACTCCATCCTTTGTTAGGGAATAGGTATTCGCACAACCATCGTGTACAGCACATCTGTCAAACTGCCACGATCTACCCAACAACATATGACATGCATCCATAGAGATGATATCACATAGTACCTCATCTTGGTACCCGCCGATCTTGAACTTTACCAGACACTGTTCACTGACCATGACCTTGTGGTCATCCTGCACCCAGGCAATCCGATATGGATGTGGGTGTTTCTATCTCTTGAGCTTCAACTTTGTCACCATCTCTTCTGACACTAAATTATCAGTGCTTCCACTATCGATAATCATATCACAGCATTTACCCTCACACTTGCATCTAGTGTGAAATAGGCTCCTCCTTTGTTCAGGTTCATTCTCACCACTCAGCAAGACTCTTCTGTTAATTAGCATTTCTCCTCTTTCAGCATCTTCAGAATTTGATGATCTAGTATCTTCATCTACATGTGCAACTTTGGCCTAGCCTTCATTTCTCCTATCTATTTTGTCTTGGCGCTGAGGACATTCAAATGCCCTATGACCTTCTCCACAGTGAAAACATGTTCCACAGAAGCCTCCTCTTCCAGATCCTTGTCCTCTTCCTCTTCCTCTCTGATCTCTATTAGTCTGATCCTGAAAATGATTGGAATTATTTCCTCTATGATTCTGACTACTACTGACCTCATCCTTCTTTTTTGCATCTTCATTTCAGCCACCATATGACCGTCCATCAAGTCTTCCACCACGACCTCTTACATTTTGTCTGCTCTCAAAATTCTTGTTTAGCTTTTCCTCTACTTTTAGGGAAAACTGGTATGCTTCCTCAATACTGTTCATTCGAACCAGATTCAACTCCTCCTGAATGCTTGGCCTTAACCCATTAAGGTATTGGGCAACTTTCTCCTTATCAACTTCTGCATGGCCTGTTCTAATGAAAAGTCGATAGAACTCCTCTGTATACTCCTGAACAGATCTTCCTGCTTGCTTCAAACTTTGCATTTTCTTTAGTAGGTCAAGCTCATAATCAACAGGAATGAACTGTCGCTTCAATTTATCCACCATCCGATCTCATCTTGTGATTTTATCTTTCCCTCTTCTATTTCGCTCCAATTGAATTTCTTGCCACCAGATCTTCGCATGACCTTTCAATCTGGCTTTCACAAATTTGACCCTATGAGGATCCTCAACATCTTCGTACTCAAAATATTCCTCACATTCATTGATCTAGTCGATCAATTTCTCTGGGTTAAGATTTTCAAAAAATGTAGAAACCTCAATCTTAGGTCTTTTCCCAATCTTGAAAATCGCCCGAAAAAGTGTTTCTTCCTCTTGGTTCACAATTTCAGCTTCTCCTTCTTGATATTCTTCTTCAGCTTCATCCTCACTTTCATCTCTGACATTAATGTTCATTCTTCTACCAATCTTTTCTTGCAATGCTCACACTTATCTCTGCAGCTCTCTAGCCTCAGGTGTCACAGCACCAGTTCTTCCACCACGCTCTCTTTGTGGAGCCATTTTTCTGATACACGCTGAAACCTTAACCACGGTCCTGGTGCAAACTACCTCACAGTCGATGATCTGTTTACACACTCAAGAACTCTTACTCTGATACCTCTTGATGAATGGTGCTCCCCTTAATACCACAAGCACATAACATAAATAGAGAAACAACAACAATAATATGCAAAAATAGAAAATTGGCTTCTTATTATCTCCACAAATTTGGAATTACAAACTTTCAAAATTACAATATGCAAAGCCACATGGGCATTCCCTTACAATATTCTGTAGGACAAAGCCTCGAATCAATACCCAGATCTACTACCCAGAACTGCCCTAGACAACACTACGGGTCTTCTTTATATAGGCAATTTCCACTGCCCGAGAAGGTTCTAGAAATTTAGCCCTTAGGGCCGACCAAACTTAGAATTATTTTATTTTACAATTTATTACATCAAAATCAACTCAAAATGAGTTTTAAAACCCAACCAGAAATTTTTGAAGAAAAATTATTTTCCGCCATTTGAGGTGACCCAACTTCTGAAGACCATAAGTCATCACCCGTTGACCCGATTGGCTATTATAACCCCATTCTGGAAATGCCACGAAGCGCTTTGCAGGCTTGACTAATGCAAAGCGCCCATCACCCAAATTTTTAACCTCATCCAGGGCATCTAAAGCCTTCAAAACTGAGTTTGAAGTTTCTGTGCCCTGCTGCCAATACCGAAAATCTTCAATATCTTCAAAACTATACCTGATCTAGCCATGAAACTTTGCTGGCAAGCTGATATGACTGAGATGAACCTCCATATGTAAAATCAAACATTCTGAGATCGTAAGATCAACTTACTAAAAATAGCAACTTTGCACAAGATATCCCTTATTGAATACAAAAACCGAAATATTTTTGGGTGATGCAAGATTGCTCTTACACCCAGGATGCTCCTGCATCAAACACCCGGGGTAATTTGAGAAGTGACCCTATCATGACTCAGGTGTGCAGAGAAAAACCAAGATGGTTAACCTCCTCTTTTGTTAGCTATGATGAATCTTCAACAGGTCGTCCTTTCCATTTGACCAAATACTCTTCATATGTCCTCTTCCTTGTGCTTCTGCCAACACAACTGTCCAGCATGTCTTCAATCTCCTTGATATCTGAACTGGTTGCTAGAATACTCCACTATGCTGCTGCAACCTCATCTTCAACACCTCCATGATATTCTGTCAAATGTGAAATGTTAAACACTGGTGAAATATTCAGCTCACGAGGCAATCCTACCTCATATGCATTTTCTAAATCATGCTTCTTTAGTATCTTACATGGTCTAAACTTTTTCATTTTTAGCTTGTTATATGTACCAACTGGAAACCGCTCCTTCCGCAAATGAACCATGACTTCATCCCCAACCTGAGATTCTTTATGCCTCCTTTTCTCAGTTGCCTTAGTCTTATACTGCATATTCATCTTGGTAATATGCTTCCTCACCTCCTCATGGATGTTCTTCAAATGTTCTGCAAAATCTTCAGCTTCAGCACTACTTATTTCTTCTTTATCTATCTTTCTCAACTCAGATGCATTTCTTGGACTACTTCCATATACAATCTCGAATGGTGATTTACCAGTGCTCCTATTGACAGAATTATTGTATGCAAATTCTCTCTGTAGTAAAATCAAATCCCATCCCGTTGGCTTATCTCCAACCAAATATCTCAGCAAATTTCTTAAACTTCTATTCACCACCTCTGTATGTCCACCAATCTGTGGATGATGTGATGAACTGAACTTCAAATCTGTCTTTAACTTCTTCCACAATGTCCGCTAGAAATATCCAACAAACTTAGTATCTCGATCTGAAACTATGGTCTTCGGTAAACCATGTAGTCTCACCACTTCTCTGAAAAATAATTCTGCTACATGGATAGCATCATTAGTCTTCTTGCAGGGAATGAAATGTGTCATCTTCAAAAATCTGTCAACTACTACAAAAATTGAATCATGTCCCCGTTGTGTCCTTGGTAAACCAAGAACAAAGTCCATACTGATATCCTCCCAAGGCTTCTCTAGTACAGGTAATGGATGATACAACCTATATTCTGCTTCACTCCTTTCACCATCTGACATACTCTGCAACTCTGTACAAACTTCTTCACATCTTGCTGCAATTGTGGCCAATAATAATTCTCACCAACCAAAGCAAGGGTTTTATCATGACCAAAATGTCTAGCCAATCCTCCACTATGCTTCTCCTTGATGAGATTCTCCCTCATAGAACTTCGTGGAATGCACAACTGACTCCCTCTGAATAGCATATCATCTTGGATGATAAAATTCAGCCATTTCGTCCTGTCTAGAGTAACAGGTTTTTTACAAGCTTTCCAAGCTTCACTAAAATCAGGATCCTCTGGATACAAATTTTTGAGTTCCTTGAACCCAACCACCTCAATCTCCATCTCTGTTAGTAATAGTTGCCTTCTGCTAAGAGCATCTGCAACCCTGTTAGACTTTCCACTCCTGTGTTTCAAAACAAATGTATAACTCTGTAAAAACTCAACCCATTTCAAATGTCTCTGATTCAACTTTCCTTGACTATTCAAATATTGCAAAGCTTGGTGATTAGTATACAAAACAAACTCCTTAGGAAGCAGATAGTGCCTCCACTTTTTCAATGCCTGAACTATAGCATAAAATTTCTGATCATAAATAGAATATTTTCTCTTGGCATCATTTAACTTCTCACTGAAATAAGCAACAAGTTTACCTTCTTGGCTCATAACAACTCCTATTGCAGTACCACTAGCATCACAATCTACTTGAAACACCTTATTAAAATCTAGAAGTGCTAAAATAGGTTGTTCTGTAACTTTTTGTTTCAACAATTGAAAACTCTTTTCTGCCCCATTAGTCCACTTAAACTCTTTTCTATCCCCTCTCATTGTTTCAGTCAAGGGTCCACAAATACTGCTAAAATTTTTGATAAACTTTCTATAAAAGCTAGCCAAACCATGAAAAGATCTTACCTCAGTAGCACTCTTTGGAGTAGGCCATTTAAGGATAGCTTGTACCTTCTTTGGGTCCATTTTTAGACCTTCTGCTGAAACTACAAATCTCAAATACACTAACTCTTTCTTCACAAAACTGCACTTCTTCAAATTAATCAATAATTTTTCATTTCTCAACTTCTCAAACACCATACGAATATGCATCATATGTTCCTCCAATGTCTTGTTAAAAATCAAAATATCATCTAGGTAAACAATGACAAACTTACCCAAAAAAAATTTCAGGACCTCGTTCATGAGCCGCATAAAAGTTCTCGGTGCATTGGTTAGCCCAAAAGGCATGACTAACCACTGATATAGTCCTTCCTTTGTCTTGAAGGAAGTCTTCCATTCATCTCCTTCTCTGATCTGAATCTGGTGATATCCACTGTTCAGATCTATCTTTGAGAAATACACAGCCTCACTCAAACAATCCATAATATCATCCATTCGTGGCAATGGAAACCTATACTTGATTGTGATCTTGTTTATTGCTCTAGAATCTGTACACATCCTTCATTCTTCATTCTTCTTTTGTGCTAATACTATTGGTACAGCACAGGGACTCAGACTCTCTCGAATCAACCCTTCTGCAATAACTCGTGTACTTGTCTGTTCAACTCTTCACTTTCTATTGGTGTCATTCTGTGTGCTGTCTTGTTTGGCAAACTGGCTCCTAAAATCAAATCCATCTGATGACTGATCTTCCTTACCAGCGGTAATCCATTAAGTACATTATCAGATACAATGTCCTGAAACTCATTCAACAAATCTGTAACCTTTACAAGTACATCCTCTACTTCTTCTTTACCAACTTTTGGAATTAAAGCAAAATACACATGCTCATGCCTCATACCATCTAGGAATTTTCTTCCATCAACAAATGTTATTCTTGCATTACCACATACCTTTTCTTTGATCTCCTTCAATGGCTTTAGCTTATGTCACACTCCATCCTTTGTTAGGGAATAGGTATTCGCACGACTATCGTGTACAACATATCTGTCAAACTGCCACGGTCTACCCAACAACATATGACATGCAGCCATAGAGATGATATCACATAGTACCTCATCTTGGTACCCGCCGATCTTGAACTTTACCAAGCACTGTTCACTGACCATGACCTTGTTGTCATCCTGCACCCAGGCAATCCGATATGGATGTGGGTGTTTCTGTCTCTTGAGCTTCAACTTTGTCACCATCTCTTCTGACACCAAATTATCAGTGCTTCCACTATCGATAATCACATTACAGCATTTACCCTCACACTTGCATCTAGTGTGAAATAGGCTCCTCCTTTGTTCAGGTTCATTCTCACCACTCAGCAAGACTCTTCTGTTAATTAGCGTTTCTCCTCTTTCAGCATCTTTAGAATTTGATGATCTAGTATCTTCATCTACATGTGCAACTCTGGCCTGGCCTTCATTTCTCCTATCTGTTCTGCCTTGATGCTGAGGACATTCAAATGCCCTATGACCTTCTTCTCCATAATGAAAACATGTTCCACGAAAGCCTCCTCTTCCAGATCCTTGTCCTCTTCCTCTTCCTCTCTAATCTCTATTACTCTGATCTTGGAAACGATTGGAATTATTTCCTCTCTGATTCTGACTACTACTGGCCTCATCTTTCTTTTTTGGATCTTCATTTCGGCCACCATATGACCGTCCACCAGATCTTCCACCACGACCTCTTCCATTTTGTCTGCTCTCAAACTTCTTGTTTATCTTTTCCTCTACTTTTAGGAAAAACTGGTATGCCTCCTCAATACTGTTCATTCGAACCAGATTCAACTCTTCATGAATGCTTGACCTTAACCCATTAAGGTATCGGGCAACTTTCTCCTTATCAGCTTCTGCATGGCTTGTTCTGATGAGGAGTCGATAGAACTCCTCTGTATACTCCTGAACAAATCTTCCTGCTTACTTCAAACTTTGCATTTTCTTTAGTAGGTCAAGCTCATAATCAACAGGAATGAACTGTCGCTTCAATTTATCCACCATCTGATTCCATCTTGTGATTTTATCTTTCCCTCTTCTATTTCACTCCAATTAAATTTTTGCCACTAGATCTTCGCATGACCTTTCAATCTGGCTTTCACAAATTTGACCCTATCAGGATCTTCAACATCTTCGTACTCAAAATATTCCTCACATTCATTGATCTAGTCGATCAATTCTTCTGGGTTAAAATTTCCAGAAAATATAAGAACCTCAATCTTAGGTCTTTTCCCAATCTTGAAAATCGCCCAAAAAAGTGTTTCTTCCTCCTGGTTCACAATTTCAGCTTCTCCTTCTTGATATTCTTCTTCAGCTTCATCCTCACTTTCATCTCTGACATTAATGTTCATTCCTCTACGAATCTCTTTTTGCAATGCTCGCACTTGTCTCTGCAACTCTCTAACCTTAGGTGTCACAGCACCAGCTCTTCCGCCATGTTCTCTTCATGGAGGCATTTTCCCGATGCACGCTGAAACCCTAACCACGGTCCTGGTGCAAACTACCTCACAGTCGGTGATCTATTTACACACTCAAGAACTCCTGCTCTAATACCACTTGATGAAGGGTGCTCCCCTTAATACCACAAGCACATAACAGAAATAGAGAAACAACAACAATAATATGCAAGAATAGAAAATTAGCTTCTTATTATCTCCACAAATGTGGAATTACAAACTTTCAAAATTACAATATGCAAAGCCACATGGGCATTCCCTTACAATATTTTGTAGGACAAAGCCTTGAATCAATACCTAGATCTACTATCCAGAACTGCCCTAGACAACACTACGGGCCTTTTTTATATAGGCAATTTTCATCGCCCGAGAAGGTTCTAGAAATTTAGCCCTTAGGGCCGACCAAACTTAGAATTATTTTATTTTACAATTTATTACATCAAAGTCGGCTCAAAATGAGTTTTGAAACCCAAACATAAATTTTTGAAGAAAAATTATTTTCTGCCATTTCAGGTGACCCAACTTCCGAAGACCATAAGTCATCACCCGTTGACCCGATTGGCTATTATAACCCCATTCTGGAAACGCCACGAAGCACTCTACAGGCTTGACTAGTGCAAAGTGCCCGTAACCCAAATTTTCAACCTCATCCAAGGTCTCTAAAGCCTTCAAAACTGAGTTCAATGTTTTTGTGCCCTGCTGCCAATACCGAAAATCTTCAATATCTTCAAAACTACACCTGATCTAGCCATGAAACTTTGCTTGCAGGCTGATATAACTAAGATGAACCTCCATATGTAAAATTAGACATTCCGAGATCGTAAGACCAACTTACTAAAAATAGCAAGTTTCCATAAATAGCAACTCTACACAAGATAGCCCTTATTGAATACAAAAATAGAAATATTTTTGGGTGATGCAAGATTGCTCTTACACCTAGGATGCTCCTGCATCAAATTTAATGAAGCAATGATTAATTAGATACCATTTCTCTAACCTTAGTAATGATTGACCAATAATTAACCTGATTAACCTCAGAGAAAATAAATTGTACAAAAAAAACCATGTAATCATATTAAAGTTGGGTTTTCGTCTATTTTCATTTGGTAAAGTTTTGAGATTATAATTTATGAGCAATTATACAAGTCAATTTTTAAATTTTTTTTTGTAATTGATTTCAAGTTGAGTGATGTATAACATAATTTTCCTTTTTACATCTGAAATAGTTTACAATGAGTTGCATATGCAATTGCCATGTCAGAGGAAAGGTAGTGTGTATTTTAAGATAATAGAAAAGGACCAATACATAATTTGTTTATAGTTAACATTTCATTTAAGTTGAAGATTTATCACAATCTACTATAGTAAATTTTATTTTAGTAAATTTTAATTCATCTACTCATTAGAAAGACCTACAAAATAGATATTGTTAACAAACTCACCTTGACTCATCTTATGCACAGATTACATGTCACTCCTTGCTTCGTAAACTACTTAGAAGTTTGTGTTCATTATATTAAAATCTCTCTCAAAATGTAGGAAAACAGATCAAACTATGAGGCATTGAGTAGGTTACATGAAAATAATAGTAATTGAAAAATAATTATTTTCAATTGACCCATTAATAATTACTAAAGTTGGACAATATCCAAATAAGATAAGGCTTGCCTTGGTTATTGATAAAAACATAGCATTCTTGAGTACTGATTTAAAACTTTCTATGGGAAACAAAATTAACTATATTAGAAAATATCTATGAATTTCATTTTGAACAATGGTAAGGACAATGTATTGTTTCATCCAGGCACACAATCTCATGATCCAAAAAATAATAACAATCAAATGAGTAAGATGTTTTAAAAAATTATTCATATATCGAACATTAGGTTAATAAATGAGTTCACATGATGGTAGAGTACACTACCATAGGCTTAGGTAAGTACTCAAGGAAAGGCACAACTAAACACATCAGGTTAAATTTTAAGTGGATTGTTGCAAATCTATAATCTTGGAAAGAGTTTGGAATTAAGATATATGAGAAAACATATATAGATTGTTAAAGGTAAGGGAATGCGTACATGGTTATGTTTATATTTAATGTTTGGTTAAGTTGAGGATTTATAAGAGTCTATTGTAGTAAATTTTATTTTAGTATATTTAAATTCATCTACTCGTTAGATAGAAAAGACTTGCAAAATAGATGTTGTAAACAAACTCACCTTGACTCATCTTATGCATAGATTACATGTCACTCCTTAATTGATAAATTTCTTAGAATTTTGTGTTTGTCATATTAAAATATCTCTCGAAATGGAGGAAAAACAATCAGGCTATGAGGCATTCAACAAGATACATGAAAATAATAGCAGTTGAAAAATAATTCTTTTTAATTGGCCCATTAAGAATTACTAAAATTGGACAAGATGGACAGGATAAGGCTTTCCTTGGTGATTCATAAAAATAGAGCGTTCCTTAGTACTGCTTTAACAGTTTATATGGCAAACAAAATCAATTGTATAAGAAAATATCTATGCATTTCATTTTGAAAAATGGCAAAGATAATCTCTTGTTTAATCCAGGCACACAATCTCCATCCTACAAATAATAACAATCAAAAGCATAATTTGTTTAAAAAGTATTCATATATCTTGAACATTAGGTTAATAAATGAGTCCACATGATGGTAGAATGCACTACAATATGCTTAGCTAAGTACCCAAGGCAAGGAACAACTACACACATCAGGTTAAATTTCAAGTGGATTGTTGCAAATATGTGATCCTGGAAAAAGTTTATAACTAAAATAACTGAGAAAACATAAATAGATCATTAGAGGCAAGACAATGTGTATTTTAGGATAATAGAAAAGGGCCAACTTACACAGTTATGTTTATAGTTAACATTTGGTTAAGTTGCGGATTTTCAAAGTCTACTGTAGTAAAATTTATTTTAGTATATTTTAATTCATCTATACATTAGAAAGACCTACAAAATAGATGTTGTAAACAAACTCACCTTGACTCATCTTATGCACAGATTAAATGTCATTCCTTAATTGGTAAACTACTTAGAATTTTATGTTCGTTATATTAAACCCTCTCTCAAATATAGGAAAATAAATCAAATTGTGAGGCATTCAGCAAGCTACTTAAAAATAATAGTAATTGAAAAATAATTCTTTCCAATTGACCCATTAAGAATAACTAATGTTGGACAATATGGACAAGATAAGGTTTGCCTTGGTGATTGATAAAAATAGAACATTCCCGAGTATCAATTTAATAGTTTATATGACAAACAAAATTAATTGTATCAAAAATATCTATGCAATTCATTTTGAACAATGGTAAGGACAATATCTTGTTTCATCTAGGCACACAATCTCATGGTCCTACAAATAATAGAAATCAAATGAGTAAGATTTTTTTTAAAGTATTCATATATCAAACATTAGGTTAATACATGAGTCCACACGATGGTAGAATACACTACTATATGCTTAGGTAAGTACCCAAGGCAAGGCACAAATACACACATCAGGTTAAATTTCAAGAGGATTTGTTGCAAATATGCGATCTTAGAAAGAGTTTAGAATTAAAACATACATGAGAAAACATAAATAGCTTGCCAGAGGAAAGGCAATGTGTATTTTAGGATAATATAAAAGGGCCAATACGCGGCTATGTTTATAGTTAACATTTCATTAAGATGAGGATTTATCATAGTTTACTGTAGTAAATTTCATTTTAATAGTAAATTTTAATTCATCTACTCATTAGATAGAAAAGCCCTGCAAAATAGATGATGTAAACAAACTCACCTTGACTCATCTTATCCACATATTACATGTCACTCCTTAATCCATAAACTACTAAGAAGTTTGTGTTTGTTATATTAAAACATCTCTCAAAATGTAGGAAAAAAATCAAATTGTGAGGCATTCATCAGGCTACATGAAAATAATAGCACTTGAAAAATAATTATTTTCAATTGACCCATTAAGAATTACTAAAGTTGGACAATATGGACAAGATAAGGCTTTCTCTTGTGATTGATAAAAAAAGAACATTCTTGAGTACTGCTTTAATAGTGTCTATGGCAAACAAAATCAATTATATTAGAAAATATCTATGCATTTTGCTTTGAACAATGGCAAGGATAATCTCTTGTTTCATTCAGGCACACAATCTTATGATCCTGCAAATAATAACAGTCAAATGAGTAATATATTTTTAAAAAGTATTCATATATCAAACATTAGGTTAATAAATGAGTCCACATGATGGTATACACTACTATAGGAATAGGTAAGTACCCAAGGCAAGACAAAACTACACTCATCAAGTTAAATTTCAAGTGGATTGTTGCTAATCTGTGATCTTAGAAAGCATGTGGAAAGAATCTCGAATGAAAATATATGAGGACACATAAATAGATTTCAATAAATTGTTTGCATAAACAAAACGACAAGTATGAAAAAGCTTTTATGGTATGAAATCCTAGTAATTAAAAAGCTTATGATTGTTTGTGAAAGAGAAATTTATGAGATTTTTAAATGTGGGATCTCATTGCAAGTGAAAAAATGTTACAATGTTACAAAGTTTAAAAAAATGAGCATCACTTATATGTAGTGAGTGCTAAGTGTTCCATTCATTTTCATGAGAGATGGGTTCTTGTGAACCACTACTCATGAAACTTGGGTTAATGAGTTTAACTCAAAAACTACATAGTTAAATCCTAATAGTAATAACACAATTTGACTTTATGTATAAAATATCTCCTAATTATCAGTATTACAATGTTTTAATTCTTTTGTTTCCTTGACTTTTTTCCTTGAGGAGAAACATTAATATAAGGTTCTTATACAGATTGACATCATATTTATTCATGACAAGACAACTCAAATCATTATTTTATAGTATTTATTTTAAAATTTATAAAATCTATTAATTATTTTCTTTATTAATTTACTTTGATATACAAGCGATATTTTTTTCTCCAACAATCTCATATCTCATAATAAAGATAGGAGTTTTCATAATAGAGTAACATGTTAAAACCCCAATGAGACATTAAAAGGGATGTATAAATATTACAACAAACAAAGTTGATAGTATGTTATAGGTCCAAGATAAAAATAAATTTATAAATTTTAGGAAAAAGACAAAGATAATCACAATCCTTATTTTACAAACATAGTTGCCTATTCCATTGATAAATAGAGAGGAAAAGGAATCCCAAAAATAGGAAAGTTTAGCCAATATCATTAATAAATTTTGCACAATACATTTAATTTTCTAAAATAATGTACAAAATATTGTAAGGTTCTCAAAGTAAAATTGAACCAAATTGTGTAAGGAAATCCTAAAGATGCACAATAATTTACTTTCATTGGAGTGGAAGCTGAAATTATTTTGGCAAGAAAATTTTGTATGAATTATGAGGGCATTGAATGGGGATATAATACAAGAAGATCAAAGAATGAGGCATAGAATAAAATATGAGCCACAAACTTTGTGGATAATCTAATTTACTATCATGCCATTGATAATGTTATTGAGAATCTTTTCATACTTTTGCATTAACTTTGCCTTAACTAAAAAAAATGGTAAGCAATTTATTTATGGAATTCTTACTATATCAAAGTATTTTGTTACGTTAAAAGTTAAACAATTTGTAATGTTTCTGAAAAGTAAACTAGGAGAAAAGGTGAACAACTAAAGAAATCAAATTGTAGTAGACAATAATTGACAATTTTGTAATAGAGAAAGGATGTTAGGTACCTCAAATTGTTGGCAACAAATTTGTGAAACAAATCCGAATTGCTAGAAACTTGTGTCAAATAATGGTAATTATTAGTTTAAGGAGATAAAGAAGAAGAAAAGGGTAAGATTAAAACATAACATTGCCATAAAAATTACAAAGCATTGAAATTATCCCATGTAAATTATTTGTAATGCATCATCAACAAAAAGTAACGTAGAAATCCATAGTAACATCTTTGACTAATCACAAAACTGTTAACATTATGTTTCTATATATACGTATCTCATGTGCCATGCCTCATGGGAAACCAAATTAGAATGTAAGCAAATGCAAATGGTAGAATACATGCATAAATTTTTTAGCATTTTAAAATGTATTCTTAATTATAAAAACCTTAGTCATGTCTCCTATCGTAATTATGTCCTTAAAGAATGCTTCAAATGCAACAAACCAACAACACAAACTCGAATTCAATTGTTAGTTTAGACCATCCTAATAATATAAAATAGAGTTACAATTCATAAGATCACATAATATAATTTACTAAATAACAATTAGTTAGGTTGTAAAGTTATGCCAACATGGATTTCTTTATCTAAGTAGCAAGGGACATATTCCAAACTGAACCGGGTGCTCGAGTTATTTTTTTCTATTATTGATTCAACTCATTTTACTTTTAAATTGCATGTTTTAGATTCTAGAGTGCATGTGTAGAAAAATGAAATTGAATTGTTTTAATGCAACCTGTAAACCTCTTATGAAGTCATCAGTAATTGTTTTGAACTACTTTTTAAGATTTTGTCTATTTGATTCATGTTACCGCTAGAATTTTGACAATTGGTTGATTAGGATATTAGGAATACCAAGCCTGATCGCATAACCCAAACCCATGGAAAAAAAAAAATTATGTCTGAAAGCACGCTAGGCACATAGATGACGCAAACTACCTATATCGTAATTGGATAGCGACATGTTGAACTTTTGGAGCACCCTTCTACAAGTTGAAATTTTCAAGCACTGTCTTGATAGACCTTGTTCTTCATTGATAAGAAAGAAACAAGCATAAAGTTTGAAAGTCACAATTATAATGTTCAACCATGAAGCTTGCAGTGGTAAGCCCAGTGTAGGTCAAGGTAATTTTAATTAATAAAAGCTTGAAATATGGAGAAATAAATTTTAACTTGACATCATGACAAAGAATTTACAACCACCCAAGTAATGACACATGGCACCCTACTAATCAAAATAGGAATTTTTTGAATCAAAACTAGCCACATCTATATTTTTTGGATTGGTTGTATTTGTTTGATTCGCTCCAGGCTTTTCAATTTTTATATGAATTTAATAATTTGTTTTGAAAAATTTAGAGTTTGGATTTTTTTTTACCTCTTCAATGAATTGAATTTTCTATACTAGTAAATATGCATAGCACGATCAGTAAAAGGCCCCATGTGACCAAGAGTTGAAAGTGCATCTTAAAGAATCATGAAAGACAATAAGCAGATTTCTCTAAGATGTCAAATGAACAAATCCAAATTATTGCACTGCTCATGTTGTTGATGGAGTTACACCAACACTATGATGGAGCTTTGTCTTTGAAAGAAAACTCTCACGTATCTCTAACAAGTGCTTGAAGCAATGAATTGTAATACCTCTCATGTTCACGCCTAGAGGGCCATATGTAGCTGATTGTTATTGTTGAGGCAAGGTAGAATAGGGTTGAGTGTAATCTAAGAAGGGACATTTTTTAAAGAGATCCATATGCTCATTCATGAACTTTTCATAGTTGCTAGAAATGAGAAATGGAAAACAACAACTAATAATTGCAACATGAACTTGATGAGAAAGGATGTATTGTGAGTGGTAGGTTAAAAAGTGGTTTTCATATTGTAATGACCTAAACTTGAACCCTTGTGTAAATTTCCATTTTGCATCACATTCACTTTAGCCTAAAAATCAAAATCCGCATCATCTACCCTCATCCTCTTTCCTCTCCATATCATCACTCATTTAAGAGTCTTGATCATGCTGGACAACATAGGATGTGTGCACACCACAAAGATCCGTGTCTGATGTGCTCTCATTTGTGAATCTCTAAATGTGCAGGTTGTTGTTAAGGCATTATGAACTACCAACCTTCAATTGTAACGCCTGATTCCACTGACCAATCGACACAAGATTTAACCTTGCATATATTTTTAAACCTCATTTGAATTTCATTTGGATCTTACACTCTCTCTAGATTTGGGAACTCTCTCTCATAGTTTTGGCTCTCTACATCTCTTGATCATGCACTCTCATAGCTTCAACACAAGTTTTGGACAAATTATTTTCCTTGGGAGTCTCTATCTTCACTCAAAAATTTGATTCTCACCTTGTAGAGTGGAGGGGAGTCTCTTCATTCCTTTTATTCATGTCATTTGAGCACATTTATATCCTCTCTACTATTCTCTTGGCATTTATCATTGCATATCATTTATTATTACTTATCTATTACCACTTGTGTCTATTCGGTTGTTGTGGAGGTGGAAACAACAAAGCAAATATCTGACTAAGGTAGGTCTCCAAACAACCAACCCCAACATTTTTTTTTGTTTCTGCATGTGCAAGTTTCTTGGAGGAGCAAGCTCAACATGTCTACTTTATTAGACATTGAATTTGATGTTATTCCTCCCTTCTTTTTCTTTTCCATAATCATATTCATAGCATAAAAGTATTCTCTATTATTCTATTATTTACCTATTTTCCCATTTGTACATTGGCTTAGTATTTATTAGTTTTATTTACTTTCTGGGAACCTTCTTTGTAATCTATCTATATAGGACACTAGCATGTTGCACTATTGTCATGTACTTGCACCATTGTTTGTGACCTATATTAGCGTCTAGGGTAGTGAGCTTGTAGATCTTGGTGCATTTTTATTGTAGTTATCTCTTTTTGTTTCCATAGCCTAAATATTATTATCATCAGGTATATGTGAGTTATTTGCATTTAATACATTTTAAATTAACTAAAACACATTAAATTCCTCTTTAACAAGTAACACCATTTGATCCCCCTACCTTTGTGTGCTAGTTGAAGTGAGGTGGAGAAAGGGGAGGTTCATCTCTTGAGACTTTAACCAGTCTCTAATTTGGTGTATTTTTCCTTCTCCACATTTTGGTGAACCCAACATGAGCTAGAAACCTTTTTATCTTAGTGACAATATCATCATGAATATAATGACTATTAATTTGATTTCCCCACCAATCCAGAGGGTGCTCGAAACAACCATCACATTCACCCCTCTACATGAACTATATAGCAGAGAGCCTCCTCCTCTTTATGTCTTGGTGTTGGTTAATGGTGTCTCTGTTAGAGGCATCTTGGTTGACACTAATTTCTAGGTAGACATGATTGCAAAGGAGGTCCTCTTTGTCAAGGGTCTGAATTAGGAAAAGTATGATGAATGTTCCACCACCATTAGGATGCATGATAGGTGGTCTCTTCCCCCTTTGGAGTCTACCACTTTGATAGTCCAGGTAGAACCCAAAGTGGTATTTTTGACATTTGTGGTAATTCCTGAATCAGACCTCTTTAGGGTCAAACTAGGTATCCCTCGGTTAACTTCTATGGGAGCTATCCCATTAGTTATCCTTAAGTGCCTAAATTTTCCTCATGAGGGGACCATTTACACTATCTAGTATACTAGACATCATCCACTAGTATATTGTGGGGGCTTCTCCCTTGATCACTTCTAGCCTACTCTAATAGTTCCCTTGTGTTCCCGATAAGATGTAACGTTTCTTGCTTAGTAGACATATAAGGTCAGGGAAATGAGTTTAAAATATGTAGTATCTTCTCCCGCTCAATGCTCTCATGTGGTTCAACTTGTTCCATCATTTGCACCTTCCTCATTGGGGGCTCAAGGAAATCACGTGCCCCATGGGAAGCCTCCTCACCTGCCTCAAGCCATGTAGTCTCTCGCATTGTCCTCTATTCTCGCATCCACATCTAATGTAGATAAAGGAAAGACACCCATGTTGCCTAATCCTAAGGCATGTTCACCCCCTCCTATCCTCGTTATCCTAGACATACCTCTCCCTATCATCTATGGCTAGGGTAAGAGGTCTTATAAGATCACACAATCTCTTCTAGCACATGATCCTCGGCCTTCAAGGGAATCATCTATTCCTCTAGCTTCTTGTAGGGAAAAAAGAGGAAGGGCACCTATAACTAAGTCGATAATGCCTCCATCAGCTCCACCTTATATTGCATTGGTAGGGCCATCTCCTTTGTTACTAATGACATAAATGACCTCCCCCATGGAGAAAGATAATTTTTTACCTTTGGAAGATTCTTAGTTGAGCCCACTCTACATTAGACCATCTTGTGCATGAGCAAAAGCATCGTCAATAGGAGAGGGCTTTGGCTCATGAAGCCACAGTAAGGTTGAAGAGTGCATCTTCTAATCCCACATCTGTTACTGCTTTAGCTTCTTCCTCTAGCTTCATGCTTTAGTTGTAGCTATATCGACTCCTTGTCCTACTGCTATGTTTGTCACACTTCCCCTTACATTGATAGTGATCATTGATTCTTGTGCCAAATGGGTCCAAGTGTTCATATCTCCTTCATAGGATCCACATTTGATAACCACTTTGTTATATTTCATGTCATTTCCTAAGCCGATGAACATGTTGCACACTCAAGTGATGTCCAATACAGTAGTGTCCACCCAACTTGCACCAACCTTGCCTTGAGACTATCATGCCATCTTCCTCGATGCCTTGAAAGTTGCTACAATTGAGTAGAGATCTTCTCCACCGTACTTTAAGAGGAAGTTCAAGAAAGGCCTTATCCTAGAGTTTAGGCCTCATAAATCTACACTGGTAGATCCTCTTTCTATGTCTATCCTTGTAGTGGAGTAAGCTTTTCTTCTCTTGAGTTCATCTCTACCCCTTTTGTTGAGGTCGATGGGGAGTATTCTTCATTTGCATCTCCTCATGGGTTTCTTGCAAGTATCAAGGCTTGCATTTTTTACTAATTAAAGGATATTTTGACGTTGATGATGATCTTTACATGATTCCTTTCAGTCACCAAAGTTGAACTGTAGGATGATAACATTGAGGCTACTTCATCCTTATCTCTTATTGCTAGCGGGGCGCTTGAGATTGTCATTATGGTTGTACAATTGCAATCATGACCTCCCTACGCATACGATCAAGATTAGGAGGAGGATATGTTGGTGGATGGTCTATGAGGGCAATACCCACTTCTACATCTTTAGATTATAGTGTGTTTGCATGTGTTCCCCCAATTCTTGTCTTTTAGTGTTGTTCCCTCTCAAAGGACCCTTGTACTCCATCAATACTTGGAAATGAGAGGTTTTTTGTTGTGTAACTTCTTCTATTTTTCATCTTGTTCTTCTATTTGTCATATATTTAATTTTTGATATTTGAGGACAATGCAAACTGTTGGGGGTATTTAGGCACTCCTTCCATGTTGGCCCAAATTTTTGTTTTCCTTTCTCTTCATGTGGTTTTCTTCAAATCCAAGCCATGTTTGGTAGTGTTGAGATATCCCCTTAGAGCATGTATCCTTTCTCTTTTGGGTACTAACAACAATCCATCAAATCCCCCTCTCTCTATGTAGATATTATGGGAATCATGTGTCACTCATCAAGAAGTGATATTTCATGACAACATCTTGTATGTTGACACACCAAAATGTATTTTATCTTATTGGAATGTCTTATGCTCCCCTTTGAGAAGCATAGTATTTTCTAAGGGGGGGTTGTTTTATCTATGTGTCTATGTGTCCGATTTGGATTTTATCTAATGATCATGATGTCATAACACCAAAAGTTTTTTTTCTTGCAAAATTTTAAAAATTTGATCTTAGTATTTGCCTTTGTGGGGGCCAATCCTCTTTGTGTCTTGATTTTACCCTATCATACACCTATCTAGCTTAACATTGCATGTATCAACATGATCTTAAGATGCCCTATCACATGCCTATCTAGCTTATGCTATGCATGTTGACACATGTGTCTAAGTCTCTCTATCACATGCCTATCTAGAATTTTCTACATCTATTAGTGCACTATCTAAAACCTCCCTAAGAAATGCCTATCTAGAATTTGCTACACATGTAGGAGAACCATAAAAAATCACCCCATCATATGGATATCTGGCATAACATAATTTACCACCCATATTGGAATACCATCAATAGTCTTGTGTCCACAAGTTGCCTTTATCATCTAGCACAAACATCTACAACTTGTGTTCTAGATGCAACAAAACAACTATTTAGGGCTTCTTAGTTAGGGGCAAACCCATCTCCTATAATCCCCACATGTAAGTCATGTAAGTGTTTCTTACTTTATCTCTCATCTCTCTATGATATGATATGCTCGCTAAAGTGGGGGAAAAATATAATGGCCTATATTTTTACCCTTGTGTAAATTGTCATTTTACATCATCTTCACTTTAGCCTAAGATTCAGAATCCACATCACCTGACCACATCCACTTGCCTTTCCATATCATCACCAATTTTAGAATTGCGGTTGAACTAGACTAGATAGGTTGCATGTGTGTCACAAAGATGTCTGCATGGCGATCTCTCATCCATGAATCTACAGATGTGCAGGTTGTCATTGAGGCATTATGAAATGCCAACCTATAATTGTAATGCCTAATTCCATTGCCCACTAACATGGGAGTTGACCTTGTATGAATTTTTAAACCTCATTTGACCTTCATTTGGTTCTTAAACTCTCTCTAGATTTTGGAATTCCCTCTCATAGTTTTGGCTGTCTACATCTCTTGATCATTCACTCTAACAACTTTAACACAAGTTCTGGGTAGATTCTTTTTCTTAGTAGCCTCTATCTTCATTCATGCATTTGATTCTTACCTTGTGGAGTGGAGGGGAGTCTCTTCACTTATTTCATTTGTGTCTTTTGAGCATATTGATATCCTCTCTACTATTCTCTTGGCATCTATCATTGTATAAGTTATTTATTTTTTATTATCTATCACCACTCGTGTTTATTTGGATGTTGTGTAGGTGGAAATACCAAAGTAAGGATATGAATGAGGTAGGTCTCCAAACAACCAACCCCAACATTTTTTTCATTTTTTTGTGTGTAGGTTTCTTGGAGGAGAAAGCTCAACATATCTACTTCTTCAAATTTTGAATATATTGTTATTCCTCTTTTCTTTTTCTTTTCATAAATGCAATCTCTATTATTATGTTACTTCACTATTTTCTCATTCATACATTAGCTTAGTATTTATTAGTTTTATTGACTTTATGGGAGCCTTCTTCATACTTTGTCTGTATGGGATGCTAGCACATCACATTGTTGTCATGTACCCACACTGTCGTCTGTTACCTGTGCCCGCATCTAGAGTAGTGAGCTTGTAGAGCTCAATGTGTTTTTGTCGTAGTTATAATTTTTTGTTTACATAGCCTAAATTTTTTTATCATTTGATATATGTGAGTTATTAACATTTATTTCCATTAAGTATTTTCTTAAATAAAGTTACCTTCGTTTAATACACTATAGAAAAAATAAAACACATTAAACTCCCCTTTAACAGACAACAACATTCTATCCCCCTAGCTCTGCGTGCTAGTTGAAGTGAGGTGGAGCAAGGGAAGGTTCATCCCTTGAGACTTTACCTAGTCTCTGGGTTGGTGTATTTTTCCTTTTCCACACCTATAAATGTAGACATAATAGTTAAAAAATTATTTTAAATTCATCAAATCTTGAACACGAGGACACAATAAAAGAAGTGTCTCATGAATATATAAAATGATTAAAATTTTAAAATAGCTATTTTTTTAATTGAACAAATAAAGACAATAATAATATATAATGCATATTGATATAAAACAGATAATCAAATTAGGCTTCAAGATCTACATTATAATATTTATTGACAACCAAAATTGTGTATAATAATTAATGTTTCTTCAAATTTTTGAGATTGAGAAACATGAGGATATAAGGAAGTGGTTTTGTGGATATCAAAACCTTTCTTGAATTTTGTGGACAATGGAGGGATTGCTATTAAAATAACTTAAAGAAGAAGCAAATAAATGTGTTGATTTGCAATGACAATCTCACACTTTTAAATTTTCAATGTCACCTGGACCACTGTGGATATGTACCAATGAAACATTGATAATAATCAAATATCAATATTAATCTTAGACAAAAACCTAACATGTTTGAAGGAAATTTTTATATTTGAAATAGTAATAGTACTTCACGGATGATAGAAGACTATTTAAGATGCAAATATAGATATTCAAAAAGGGGAGTACATATCTCTATCAATTTAATCAACTTTAGTATTGCCGCCTCTATGTTCTAGTCAAGAAATGCATAAAAAATGAGCTTTTTGCAAGCTTCAAAAGAAGTAAAAACTTACCTTCATTTAGCACTTTATAAAACCTATTCACAAAGGGATGAATATTTTAGCAACTTAATAATACAAAGCTAGATTTACTCTACAAGAGTTGGCCCATCTTACAAACATGAGCCAGTCACAATAGCTCATTAAAGTGGTGTTAAAAAAGAATGATTGACTGTGACCTCAACCATAAAGATAATTTCATTTACTATATTATAAAGCCTATATGTGCCGTAAATGCTTATTTATCATGATTGAAGGTCGTGATATTGGATACAAAAACCCTAGGAGCTACAAAAACATAACATTCTTCTAACAATTTAGAGTAGCAGGATATCAACCATGACTCATAGAAATAAATTCTTTACAACCACAAATTTTGATAGAAACTTTTACCAAAAAATACAAGTCTCTAATAATGAGTGGTCTAATTTTTTATGATGATTATTAAAAAAAAAGAAAAAATATT
Source organism: Chamaecyparis obtusa (assembly GCA_027943335.1). Lineage (NCBI taxonomy): Eukaryota > Viridiplantae > Streptophyta > Pinopsida > Cupressales > Cupressaceae > Chamaecyparis > Chamaecyparis obtusa. The sequence continues at coordinate 559,397 of BSBK01001051.1, read as the reverse complement.
TTATTAAAATTCATTAAAAATCTATGGTATGTTAGAAGACTTTGAGTTTTACTGATGGCTTTTTAAAATAATGTACAATGTGTGGCTCGTTAAAAATTCATAGAAAAATGACAATCTGCATAGACACAGTTTCAATTTATGTAGTTTTCAACACAAGACACATAAGATGCTATAGCATAATTAAAAACACATCTTCTTAACATCATTCACATCAAAGTCCTACTTAAAGTTTGCAGAGCCAAAAGTAGATACTTCAATAAACCTAATAAAAACCTCACAAAAAAATAGAGTTCTTGATTTTTTAAAATAATAGGCTTTGGAAGTAACTATATTGAGTATAAATTTTTCACCTTCCTTGCATCTAAAAATTTAAGCCTAAAACCCAGAAAAAATCCAAAAATATTCCCTTGGAAGCAAATGTGTAAAGTACACATTTTGATTTACATTAGAATCTAGGGCACAATAGAATACAAAGACATTGAACCAATAAATTGGAGCATCCCAAGGAGAAATGTTCCTTGCCCTTTGCGATTGATCTAAATATTTTGAGAAGTGGGAATGTCATGAAAAATAAAAATATTTAGAATATTTTTTTAACCAACTTGATTTATTTGTTCTCCTATTTCTATAGATTAATTTTTTCGAGCATAGAGTCTGAACCTAAAAACCTAATGGTGATTATTGTGGTAGAAGAAAATAATTAAATAGAAATTAAATCATTGCTCACAAAATAAATCTATTAAGTATTTAAAAGAGCAAAAATCAAAGCAAACATATCTCCTCATATATTTGAAACAATGCCTAGAGTTACAGGGAAGAAATCAAACTTAGAAATGTAATGACTGACCTTTAGAAGAACACAAACAAAAATAAAAGCTTAAGTTATACTATTCCACTAAAGCTTCTCTTTGTACACTTTTTCTATGTAACCTTCTATGCACCCTTTTGCTATGTCAACTTTTGCTTCTTGTAAAGGATTTTTTAAAATTGGAACAACATATTAATTCAACATGGAAGTGACATGAGATGGTGGAAGGAATTTCCAAACAACATATAAAACTAGGGATTTTCAAACAATGGATAAATCTAGATAATGGTGAATCTTAAAGATTTATTTGTGTGTATGAAAAATGAAAGTAAGTTCAAAGAGTCAAAATAGAACCCATTAGTAAAATGGAGGCGATGGAAAAAATAATGGAGGGGTGGGAATAATAAAAACATAGAGTGACTAAAGCAACTCAGCGGGGTGAGAATAAAGGAGTCATGCATAGAGGCACCAAAACTATTAGACATGAAACACATTTTAGTGAGCTTTTCAATTTGTAAATAAATATTTTTGAAAAAATCATCCACATCGGGTGATTCGTGAGAACCAATTATATTTTATAATATTATTTTTATAAATATATTTTATTAAAAATTTAACATGTATACATAAATAAAGATTAATATTTTTTGAAATAAGAAAATGTCTTTAATGTGATTTATTTAAAAAACAATCAATAATCACTAGTTATGTTTAATTCGTTACCTATAGTTCTATAACAAGAATTTAATAAATATTCCCAAGAACATAGTTTTGCTAATAGAATTGATCCACTAGAATTATCAATTAAAAGAATGTTCATGATAACTTATTCTAAATGAAACTTAGATCGAATCAAATCTTTCTATATGAGAAAATCATTTTAACCTCTTAAATGTTAAAGTCATCTATGTGCATATATTTTGCTACTAATAATTGACACTTATTATAGATGAAACTACAATTTGAAGAATAACATAAGGAATATAAATCTGAGAAAAATATGTTATAAATGTCTTTGATGTTGAAGTTGACTTACTTAGAAAACTTACATATGAACTAGAGAAATAATATCAGACTGTTTAAACAAAAAGGGCATAAATGTCTTGAAAAAGGATGAGGTAGATAGACTCAAGGATGAAGGTGAAGATATAAAGATTTTAGTATTTATGGGATGTACAGAAGTAGAGACTAAGGAGGCACTAGTATTGACTAGGGCTCGGACATAGGAAGAGGCCATCAATTATAGGGCATATGCTAACGATTTTTTAAGAAGGTAAAAATTTGGTAAGGGCATAGAAACAAGGTCCTACATGTCATTAACGATGTTGTTTCTCGTCTATTTGAAAAAAGTAATAATGATTGCACTAAGCTTGCAAGAATTCCCTTTAAGCATGCAATCTCAACAAGAATATCACTAGTGGGATCAACATACAAAATTGTTTTGGTAGAGATGTAAAAATATGATGTGGAGAGGTAAAATATTACCGATATTACTCGTAAGAAGAAAGGAATTCCTATTCTAGAAGATTTGGACGATGAGGTGATAGGTGATATTTTAACTTTAGCATTGTTTATTAGAGTCTCAAGAAGGAGTAAGTGTTCCATAGGAAGAGCAAGGCTATGATTGCATTCACAACCCATGAAGGTGAAGGAACTTGGGATTCCAATTGAACCAAATCATTTTCAAAATTTTGAATACCATCAATAGTTGCTCCAAGAATTGGAACATTTAAGTTCTTAGTAACATTTTGGAACACTAATATTGGGCACATTTAAATTACCATCTATATTAAATATAAAATCAACAAAAGAGTATAAATAATAGGGGCATCTGAATTCAAATTGAGAGTTGAAGATTATTTCTTTATATCAACCCCATAATTAGATTTATCATTGGAGATCAAATCTAACATAAATTTTTAAGATGGTGAATTCTATTGAACCAATGAAAACACAAAATTTGAAGGTTTATTTTGGACAATTAGTGAATCAACATTCTGCGTAATAACATGAGATAGTACAAAGTGAATAGAATTCATCTTGGCAACATAAGAAAATGTCTTGGAGTAATCAATACCATCAACTTGATAAAATCACTTCCTAATATGACATGCTTATCAAACCATCCACAAGAAACTTGGTTCGGTGCAAGCATCGAACCAACTTTCTTCCCTTAGGAAGATGACAAAGATCCCAAGTATTATTCTTCATCAAAGAAGAATAATCCTCTATAGCCCTATCCCACTCATGGTTACCTTTTGCCTCTAAAAACCCTTGAGGACCATATGAAATGAAATGACTCAAGAGAATAGCATCTGATGTTTGTGCACATGTACAATAAGAATCTGAAGGGTCACATGCCATAGATCCAGATGTCTCTATAGTAAAGCAAACCCACTTGGGAAAATATTATGTATCCAATGGTGGTGGTGATGGTGGATCAATATATACATCATCATGAAAAGAGAAACAATCCTCAAGAGATGAAGAGGGAGTAGGTAGTGAGGGAGAAGCTAGTGATGGAGAATCCATTTGAGGAAAGCGCTCATCAAACTAGACATTCCACCAAAATAAGACCTCTCCAAAATCAGGATCAAACAACCTATATGCCTTAACATCCACACCGTAGCCACCAAATATGAGTGTTTGGCTCTTCCTCTCCATGGATTTCCACTAAGCATAAAGAATAAATACCCAAGCTTCACTGCCAAATACTTTGAATGTAGAAACATTGAGCTTAACATGGGTCCAAGCCTCATCACAAGTCATATGTTGTAATGTCTAGTGAGGCATACAATTCTAAATATAATTGGCACAATTGACTACCTCATCCTAGAATACTAAATTCATATCTCATAATTGTATCATACAATTTGATGCAGTCAAGGATGGTGGATCCAATGAAGGACAGTCCAAACCTTGCAGCCAAACAAATTACACAGTGAAATACTCAACACAATAGATAACACAACAATTGTTTCAAGTAATTTGCATTAACATGCCCAGTTGTAAGGCTTTTCGGGTTAGGGCCAATTACAAATAGAAACAACTTTGCAAGATCCACAAATAGATCCAATACAATCTCAGCTAGTTCAGCTCTGAAGATAATTAGAAGCTGATGGAAACTCTAAGGTAGATCTAAAATTGAGCTCACAAGCCTCCAAGCAATCTCCTTATCTCTAAGTGTGCAAACCACTAGCTCTGCTACAAACAATTATGAGATAACAATCTAATCTACAAGATCATGCAAGATCTTTTCCACAACTTCGCCAACTTCAAATTTCAAAACCTCAGATCTGATTCACTAAGTCTTCCAAGTCACAAAATTCTATGATCTCCAAATGATCCTCCTGATCTCTTTCTCTCTGATCTCCTAAACATCTACCCAAGCATCCTATAAATACTAGTCATCAGCCACAAGTCAGCTGGATGAAACCATTAACTCCCTAAACAAATAATTAAATGCCATACAAGTTGGCTTACAAATGTATAAAAACATTTAATTCAACATGTTGGCCTATAATAATAGCTACCAACAATAAATGTACCAAGTCGGCTCAACAAATCACATAGAACTCCAGTCGGTAAGCCAGAACTACCGAGAAACAATGAATTAACCGAGCATGCCAGGCATCACCAAGCACTAGTGTCAATCGAGCACCGCAGGCATGACCGAGTAACACCTTCATCGAGCGCCATAGACTATCGAGTTCCTTCAGTGACCGAGCTTCCTTCAATGACCGTGACTGTTAGTCAAGGCTGCAATTGAGTAACACCAACCAAAATACAAAGACCCTATGCAGTTTCACTAAGGACAAAGAATGTCCCTACCTTAACCTTGGATGCCCCTGCATCACAATTGGCCATGTCATGTAATGTCTTGTTCTTTCCCTCATAAACACCATTTTGTTGAGGGGTGTAAGGTACTGTAAACCAATGTTGCAAACCATGATCAATGCAAAAATTTCTGAAACCCTGATTCACATACTTCCCCCATTATCTGTATGTATCCTCCTGATAGAAAGACTTGACTACTTCTCCACAAATATCTTAAAGAACCTAAATGAATCAAATACAACAAACTTGTACTTAAGAAAGTACACCCATGTACACTTGGAGAAGTCATTAATAAATGTGAGCACATATCTAGCCCCTGAAAAAAGAAGTCAGAAAGGACACGAGGTCACTATGCACTAACTCCAAGGGTGCCTTAGCATGTCTGGCTTTACCTATAGGAAAATAATTCGAGTGATACTTTCCAAGAATACATCCTCAACAAACACCATTAGTAAAGAAAATCTAAGGGATCCCAATCACAAGTGCTTAAGTACTCATTTGCTATAGATATCTATAATTGACATGGCCAAAATGCTCATGCCAAAGTCTACTCATTGTGTCTGCATGTTCTATAAGAGATGAAACTATACCATTTATCATATCAAAGCCATCAAATATGTATAAGTGAGATGCAAAATCAACATTTCCAGTAGCCACAATTAGATCAGGATCATGAAGGTCTTGAATAAACACATCATGTGGTAAGAAATCATCTATCTTACCAATGCTAAAGTGGCATATATGATAGACATAGAGGAGGTTTGTCAAAATATTAGTAACTATAGGATTTGAGCAATACAAATCCACAAAACCCGAAGATCACCTGCATACAAAAACCTATTACAAGGAAGTAGAGACAAGAAGAGGGCAAGGGTTTGACTCAAAAATATGAAGAAGAAAATATCCTCAAATAATGAATTAATTAAATGTACAATGGATCATCCTTATAAAGGAGATCGAAAGCCTTGAAAGGAAAACCCTAGTGCATGTAATAATTAGTTAAATTATTACAAGACTAATGCATGCAAGTTTATATTTAAAACAACTAGTGCATAAGTTTAAATCAACTAGTGCATGTGTGTTTAAATATAAACAACTAAAGAAAAAGAGTTGACATCTTAAGAAGGGAGTAGAGTTAATTAACATAATTAATACTTTACTATAACACCCCCCCTTAAGATGAGCAACAATGCAGCTACAAATAATGCAAGAAGAAAGCAAAGGAAACTACAGTGCTGAAAGCAAAAAAGGGGTCCCGACAACATGGCCTGATGAGGTACCCAGCACAACCAAATCTCTATAAAACAGAGAAATAGAGAAAACCCTACTCTAGAAAGAGATTGAAAAAATGCAGAAAAAGAAATGGCTCAAGAGACTCTCTCAAAACCATAAGTACAACTAGCCTCCCCATGAGAGAGGGATGAGACACCAAAGCCCCCCGGAATGAAAGAACCCCTGGATCAATGAACAAACCACTATGACTCCAATGTAGAGGAGTGAAAGTTAGTGGACACTAAAGAGGTAACCTTGAAAGATGAGGTGTTATTGGAAGGCTGAGCTGATGCTCAAAGGAGTAAACACGAGGACCATGAAAGGGAATCCCCAATGTAGGTGGTGTGACAGGTGTGTTGACACTGTCATGAAAGAGGAGATGAATGTCCTCTATAGAATCCTCAACAAGTGCACCTGGTGGCTCGATGAATGGAGCTGGAGGGTCAGGCAGTGCTGAAGAAGAATCCTGCAGAAGAGAAAAGACCTCAACAGGATGTGGTGTGGCAATCATAGTAGTGATCTCAGGAACAATACAAAGGTTCAAGCAACCTAATTGCACCACATGATGCTCTCGCAAAAGAGGAGAGTTGTGATTTGACAATGGAGATGGTGGACCAAAGTGTGAGAAGGTGTAGAGATGAGTGGAATGATCAACTATCCCTTTAGAAACAATGCCTCCTGTCGCACTATCCCGAATGAAGACTAAATCTGCTGTGAACTCAACTATCTTCCCTGATCCACTATGTGTAATTTGATAAATCGAGAGAAGGTTTACAGACATAGATGGAATATACAATACATCATTGAATGTGCCATCCTAAATGCCTACTGAACCTTTCCCATAGATTGTCAGGACAGTGTTATTCCCCATGAGAATATGAGGAATGAGAGAAGCCTCAACAGTAGAGAACACCCCTTGAGAAGATGCCATTTGGTGAGAAGCACCTAAATCCAGTATCCAAGGGACTTGTGAAGGGGATGCAATGGATGCCCGTAATGCATGACCCTGTCCAAAATCTTGTCTAGATGTCGAAGATGTGGAAGAAGACTAAAAAGAAGACCCCTGTGAGGTAGAAGAGGATGGAGAGGAAACAATGCTCTTCTGAAGAAGAGCTTGCAAATCTGTAATCTGTTTCTCATAGCCATCAAATCTTTTCTAAAAACAATGTGACTCATCATGAGTTCCCTTCTGACAATAGGAACATGTAGGTCTCTCAGTCTTTTATTTCTCCTTAGAATAAGATGGTGGGCTAGTAGAGTGCTAAGAAGAGGAATATAATATCTGCTTCGACTTTTGCTTTCCTTTGGATGGTTGGGAAACCAATGCTTGGTTCTTTGATCCTGTTAGAGAGTCCAACTAAGTAAGCTTGGCTTGCTCTCTAGTCAAACGATCACAAAACATCTCAAAAGTGGGCATGGTGAATGTAGGTCCCAAAGCATCCATGGTAGAATGAAAGGTAGAAGAGAAGATCTGAAAGTTTCCCTGAAGCTTAGACATAATCAGATAAATGCACTCTTTATTAGTCTTTGTCTTTCCACATCCATGTAACAAAGATCTCTATTGTTTGAACTTCATCAGAAAGTCCTCAATAGAGGGAAAAGAATAAGGTACAAGAGATGTAAGCTCTGCTTCAATCTAAAGTGCTCTGAACTCATTAATGGTACCGAATAATGTCTCAAATTTAGCCCACATCTGTAGAGGGGTAGTACACCCATCAAGATGAAACTGCAAGCTGTCTGATACATGTAAAGTAATAAACCCCATAGCCTCATCCATCTTGTTTTGATGCTACATGATCTCAAAGGGCCTCTGTAATACTGGTTGCACTGCATCTAGACAAGACTAGAGCCCTTTTGAACAGAGAAGTTGTGTCATCAGGGTTTTCCATGTGTGATAATTATGTGGGGTCAGAAGTTCTAGACAAGAAGAGGTCTCGACCATATTTTCTAGAAGGGGTTTTTGTTTTGATAAATATTCAGTTTAACTGATAGAAACAAGAAAATAACACCCGCCCCCCCCCCCCCCCCCCCACAATCTAAATATCAAACCCTTAAGCCTAGAATGATATGCTTTATCAAGAGAAGAGCAAAAAAGCTTCAGATCTGAATCTTGTGTACGTTGAAATTTTTTTAATGAAAATACGCAAAAATCTGGATGGTGCTCGAGAAGATCTTTTGGGCGCTTCTTCCAAATCAAAAAATAAAGCTAATTTTAGCAAATTAGCCGCTCGGAATGTAAAAAGGATAATCTGGCGTTGACATAAAACATAGCAAGATAGATGATAAAAAAAATACTAGATTAACCTCCATGAGAGTGTCGAGCTCAGAACTAGCTTTTCGGCGATATCTTGTTTGTTGAAAAATGATGCCTGGAGCTCCCGGAACACCAATTTCAGTGAAAGAGGCTCCAAAGACAAAAAAAACTCAAAATGGTTTGGCCAAGGTGGTAGCCCTTGGTCAAATGGGAGCTCCACCATGTGTAGACAACCATTGGCACCAATGATTAAGAGCTATCATTTTGTGCTAATCGCAGTAATTTACTCCAGCTGCTGGCGGTTTGTGTGGCAGCGGTGAGCTCAAGCGGTTTAAACTTAACCGCTATCGGTGAAGTAGCGATGGTGAACTGTGGTGGCGGTGCTGCCTGGGCTGAGCACGGGTGGTGCATAGGTGGTGCACCCCCTTTTTAATTTTTTTAAAAAAAATTTTCGAATAATTTGTATGGAAGCTTGCCTTGGGATGCGTGCAAAACCATAAGACCACAGGGCAAATTTGTTTTGCCTCTCCCTGCAACGTTGTCCAAATTGGACATGTCTTATATCAAAATAGGGGTTTTTGGGCACTGTGAGCTCAACAGTGAGGTCCATTTGAGCTCAAAGTGCACCAAAATTTAGGGACCCCCTAATTTCAATAAAAAAATATATAAAAAGCCCTAATTTGAAACAGATGAATTTATGATCTCTTAATCCTTCAAATGCAAACAAGCTATAGCAGATTAGGCTCTGATACTATATAGGATTTGAGCAATACAAATCCACAAAACCTGAAGATCACTTGCATACAAAAACTTGTTACAAAGAAGTAGAGACAAGAAGAGGGCAAGGGTTTGACTCAAAAATATGAAGAAGAAAATATCCTCAAATAATGAATAAATTAAATGTATAATGGATCATCTTTATAAAGGAGATCGAAAGCCTTGAAAGACAAACCCTAGTGCATGTAATAATTAGTTAAATTATTACAAGACTAATGCATGCAAGTTTATATTTAAAACAACTAGTGCATAAGTTTAAATCAACTAGTGCATGTGTGTTTAAATATAAACAACTAAAGCAAAAGAGTTGACATCTTAAGAAGGGAGTAGAGTTAATTAACATAATTAATACTTTACTATAACACCCCCCCTTAAGATGAGCAACAATGCAGCTACAAATAATGCAAGAAGAAAGCAAAGGAAACTACAATGCTGAAAGCAAAAAAGGGGTCCCGGCAACATGGCCTTATGAGGTACCCAACACAACCAAATCTCTATAAAACAGAGAAATAGAGAAAACCCAGTGGGAAAAAACCCTACTACAGAAAGAGATTGAAAAAATGCAAAAAAAGAAATGGCTCAAGAGACTCTCAAAACCATAAGTACAACCAGCCTCCCCATGAGAGAGGGATGAGACACCAAAGCCCCCCGGAATGAAAGAACCCTTGGATCAATGAACAAACCACTATGACTCCAATGTAGATGAGTGAAAGTCAGTGGACACTAAAGAGGTAACCTTGAAAGATGAGGTGTTATTGGAAGGCCGAGCTGATGCTCAAAGGAGTAAACACGAGGACCATGAAAGGGAATCTCCAATGTAGGTGGTGTGATAGGTGTGTTGACACTGTCATGAAAGAGGAGATGAATGTCCTTTGTAGAATCCTCAACAAGTGCACCTGGTGGCTTGATGAATGGAGCTAGAGGGTCAGATAGTGCTGAAGAAGAATCCTACAGAAGAGAAAAGACCTCAACAGGATGTGGTGCGGCAATCATAGTAGTGATCTCAGGAACAATACAAAGGTTCAAGCAACCTGATTGCACCACATGATGCTCTCGCAAAAGAGGAGAGTTGTGATCTGACAATGGAGATGGTGGACCAAAGTGTGAGAAGGTGTAGAGATGAGTGGAATGATCAACTATCCCTTTAAAAACAATGCCTCCTGTTGCACTATCCCGAATGAAGACTAAATCTGTAATGAACTCAACTGTCTTCCTTGATCCACTATGTGTAATTTGATAAATCGAGAGAAGGTTTATAGACAGAGATGGAACATACAATACATCATTGAATGTGCCATCCTAAATGCCTACTGAACCTTTCCCACAGACTGTCAGGACAATGTTATTCCCCATGAGAATATGAGGAATGGGAGAAGCCTCAATAGTAGAGAAGACCCCTTGAGAAGATGCCATTTGGTGAGAAGCACCTAAATCCAGTATCCAAGGGACTTGTGAAGGGGATGCAATGGATGCCTGTAATGCATGACCTTGTCCAAAATCCTGTCCAGATGTCGAAGATGTGGAAGAAGACTGAAAAGAAGACCCCTGTGAGGTAGAAGAGGATGGAGAGGAAACAATGCTCTTCTGAAGAAGAGCTTGCAAATCTGCAATCTGTTTCTCATAGCCATCAAATCTCTTCTGAAAACAATGTGACTCATCATGAGTTCCCTTCTGACAATAGGAACATGTAGGTCTCTCAGTCTTCTATTTCTCCTTAGAATAAGATGGTGGGCCAGTAGAGTGTTGAGAAGAGGAATATAATATCTGCTTCGGCTTTTGCTTTCCTTTGGATGGCTGGGAAACCAATGCTTGGTTCTTTGATCCTGTTAGAGAGTCCAACTGAGTAAGCTTGGCCTACTCTCTAGTCAAATGATCACAAAACATCTCAAAAGTGGGCATGGTGAATGTAGGTCCCAAAGTGTCCATGGTAGAATGAAAGGTAGAAGAGAAGATCTGAAAGTTTCTCTGAAGCTTAGACAGAATCAGATAAATGCACTCTTTATTAGTCTTTCTCTTTCCACATCCATGTAACAAAGATCTCTACTGTTTGAACTTCATCAGAAAGTCCTCGATAGAGGGAAAAGAATAAGGTACAAGAGATGTAAGCTCTGCTTCAATCTAAAGTGCTCTGAACTCATTAATGGTACCGAATAATGTCTCAAATTTAGCCCACATCTGTAGAGGGGTAGTACACCCATCAAGATGAAACTGCAAGCTGTCTGATACATGTAAAGTAATAAACCCCATAGCCTCATCCATCTTGTTTCAATGCTGCATGATCTCAAAGGGCCTCTGTAATACTGGCTGCACTGCATCTAGACAAGACCAGAGCCCTTTTGAACGGAGAAGTTGTGTCATTAGGGTTTTCCACGTGTGATAATTATGTGGGGTCAGAAGTTCTAGACAAGAAGAGGTCTCGGCCATATTTTCTAGAAGGGGTTTTTGTTTTGATAAATATCTAGTTTAACTGATAGAAACAAGAAAATAACACCCCCCCACAATCTAAATATCAAACCCTTAAGCCTAGAATGATATGCTTTATCAAGAGAAGAGCAAAAAAGCTTCAGATCTGAATCTTGTGTACCTTGAAAAAATTCTAATGAAAATACACAAAAATCTGGATGGTGCTTGAGAAGATCTTTCGGGCGCTTCTTCCGGATCAAAAAATAAAGCTAATTTGAGCAAATTAGCCACCCGGAATGCAAAAAGGATAATCTGGTGTTGACATAAAAAATAGCAAGATAGATGATAAAAAAATACTAGATTAACCTCCATGAGAGCGTCGAGCTCGGAACTAGCTTTCCGACAATATCTCATTTGTTGAAAAATGATGCCTGGAGCTCTCGGAACACCAATTTCAGTGAAAGAGGCTCCAAAGACAAAAAAACTCAAAATGGTTTGGCAAAGGCAGTAGCCCCTGGTCAAATGGGAGCTCTGCCATGTGTAGACAACCACTGGCACTGGCGGTTAAGAGCTAGTAGTTTGCGCTAACTACGGTGGTTTACTCCAGCTGCTGGCGGTTTGCGTGGCTGCGGTGAGCTCAAGCGGTTTAAACTTAACCCCTGTTGGTGAAGTAGCGATGGTGAACTGTGGCGGTGGCGGTGCCCGGGTTGAGCGCAGGTGGTGCACCCCCTTTTTAATTTTCAAATTTTTTTTTTGCCAAATAATCCATACGGAAGCCTGCCTTGGGATGCATGCAAAACCATATGACCACGGGGCAAATTTTTTTAGCCTCTCCCTGCAACGTTGTCCAAGTTGGACATGTCTTTATCAAAATAGGGGTTTTTGGGCACTGCGAGCTCAACGTTGAGGTCCGTTTGAGCTCAAAGTGCACCAAAATTTAGGGACCCCCTAATTTCAATAAAAAAATATTAAAAAAAGCCCTAATCTGAAATAGATGAATTTATGATCTCTTAATCCTTCAAACGCGAACAAGCTATAGTAGATTAGGCTCTGATACCATATAGGATTTGAGCAATACAAATCCGCAAAACCTAAAGATCACCTGCATACAAAAACTTGTTACAAAGAAGTAGAGACAAGAAGAGGGCAAGGGTTTGACTCAAAAATATGAAGAAGAAAATATCCTCAAATAATGAATAAATTAAATGTATAATGGATTATCCTTATAAAGGAGATTGAAAGCCTTGAAAGACAAACCCTAGTGCATGTAATAATTAGTTAAATTATTACAAGACTAATGCATGGAAGTTTATATTTAAAACAACTAGTGCATAAGTTTAAATCAACTAGTGCATGTGTGTTTAAATATAAACAACTAAAGCAAAAGAGTTGACATCTTAAGAAGGGAGTAAAGTTAATTAACGTAATTAATACTTTACTCTAACAGTAACAATAAGTACAACTTGAAGACAACCACCATCTAATGAAATAATAATCGATCCCATAATTGAAAGTTGTGTAGAGTCACCAACTGCAATCTGTGAAGTGCTATAATAGGAAAGTACAGTGACAAACTCCTAAGTGTGTGTCATATGGTGAGAAGTACCATAATCTAGAATCTAAGTGGATCATGAAGGCAAAACTCGAGCATAAAGAACATGACCTTTCCTTATGGGTGGGGAAGGTGATTGAGGTGAGGTGATGTGATGCTGCTACATGATGTCCTTTAAAACCTCTAATCACTTCCAACACCTAGAAACTAGATAACCTTCCTTACCACATAAACTACAAGGATCACTTAATTTCTTATTACTCTTAGAAGAAGACTCACCAAACTTAGAAGATTTACCCTATTTAGGGTTGGATTGTGGTTGAGAATTAGACTTTGGTGGTGGCTTGGGGGAACTCTCATAGCCTGTTGAATGTGTCATTGCCTCTATTTCTGCTTCTTCTTCCCCTAAGATGTTTGAGCTACCAATGCTTAGTTCCTTGATCTTGGAAGAACATCTAACTATGTGAGCTTGGCCTTCTCACATGTCAATTGATGGTAGAATACCTCAAAGAAAGGCATGGTAAATCATGGACCCAAAACATCAATGGTAGAGTAGAATGTAGAAGATAATATTTGAAATGAATCCTGAAGCTTAGAGAGAATCAGGTATATACACTTAGTGTCAGTTTTATTCTTACTAGAACCTTGTAACAATGATCTCAATGATTTGAATTTCATCAAGAAATCCTCAATGGATGGAAAAGAGTCAAGTGCCAAAGTGGTCGACTCTGCATCAATCTGAATTGTCCTGAACTGATTAATGGTGCCAAAAAGATCATGAAAGTTAGTCCACAAATCCTGAGGAGTCGTGCAACCCTCTAGGTTAAAAAGAAGACTGTCTGTAATGTATGTAAAGATATCAAACTCACGACCTCATCCATTCTATTTTTGTACTATAGAACCTCATATGGGCATGTCAATGGGGGCCGAGTCTCATCCAAACAAGACCATAACCCTTAGACATGATAAGTCTAGTCATATGTGCCTTCTAGGTATGATAATTATGTAGAGTAAGATGGTCACTTAAGGAGGTGTCTGCCATGATGTTTTGGTTTTGACATGTGTTTAATGATAGATATTTTTAATTTATGATGTGTATATATATAAAACAAGAAAAGAAATCCCCCACAACATAAAAAAACCAAACCTTAGTACAAATTTGAAAGCTAGAAAGTGTGGAAAAGATAAAAAATACTTCAAACAATTCTCTATGTACTTGGGTAAATTTTTTGATAAAATAAATTGTAGATTTTGAAAGAGTGTTCAAACACCTTTTTGACGCTTTTTCGTTTGTGAAAAAAAGAGTCCATATGGAAAAGTTACACCTGCAAAAGTGTAAAAATAAGGTCTAACTTTGAATGGAAATAAATATAATAAAGCAACAAAATAAGGAAAAATAACCAACACCATTGGATTGGGCTCTGAATCAGCTTTTCAATGATATCTCATTTACGCGATTTCGATACCATATGAGCAAGCTATGGCAAAAAAACCCTAAGGTGTTAAAAAAAGGGCATGCAAAGGGAGTCCTTGTGGCTTTCTGGTGGTGCCCTGACAACAAGGCGATGACATGTGGGTGGTGTGAGGGCATAGTTGCGGTGACATACTGGCTGGTGGCATAGTGGCTGCACGTTGGTGGTGTAACCCAAAGGGTAGCAACTAGATGCTTTTGGAGTCACAGGCTGCTAAAGGTCGTGGCCTCTGGGCATCATGTGAATGCTCCAAAGGAGCCGCTAGGCCTTAAAACCCTATCGACTTTAAAACATGGAAGTGACATGAGATGGCGAAAGGGATTTTCAAACAACATATAAAACGAGGGATTTTCAAACAACAGATAAATCTAGATAACAATGAACCTTAAAGACTTGTTTTCATGTATGAAAAATGGAAGTAAGTTTATAGAGTTGAAATAGAACCCGTTAGTGAAATGGAGGTGGTGGCAAAAATAATGGAGGGGTGGGCATAATAAAAGCATAGAGCAACCAAAGGACCGTGCGCAAAGACGCCAAAATCATCATGAAACACATTTTAGTGAACTTTGCAATTTGTGAACACATATTTCTAAAAAAATTGTTCATATCGAATAATTCATATGAACCAATTATATTTTAGAAAACTAATTTTATAATTATATTTTGTTAAAAATTTAACATATATACATAAATAAATAAAAATTAATATTTTTTGAAATAAAAAAATATCTTTAATGTAATTTGTTAATTTTTTTTTAATAATTACTAGTTAAGGTTCATTGCCTATAGTTCTTGACATAACTAATAAATATTTCCAAAACATAATTTTGCTAATAGAATTGATGCACTAGAATTATTAATTAAAAGAATGTTCAAGATAACTTATTATAAATGAAGCTTAGATCAAATAAAATCTTTCTATATGAGAAAATCATTTTAACTTCCTAAATGTTAAAGTCATCTTTGTGCTTATATTTTGCTACTAACAATTGACGCTTAGTCGAGATGAAACTGCAATTCGAAGAATAACAGAAGGAATATAACTGCATGGTTAGCGTGAAGTTAATGCTTCTTCAGGGATTTAATTCCTTACAAGTACTATTTGGTATGCATTGCGGGCGCGTATCAATTCTTTGGTTGCTGATTTTCTGACAGCTCTGATTGTTTCGATCCGATGCATTACCTTAACACGTTAACAATTCTGGTCATTCAAATTCACAAACAATCCAAAGCTGGATAAAGGAAAAAAACCCCTTTTTAATTCCGCAAGGCAGAAAAGGGAAAGTAACCTGTACAGATTTTGTAGGTTTTACTTGAAGAAGAGGCGTTCTTTTTTGCACGTGGGTTATATATTATCGATCAGATTTTTCTCCTTCCATTTGTGTTTTGGTGGAAAGGAGTTCCAGGGGGTGTTTCTAGTTGTGGGTTCAATTCATTTTTCTTCTGTAGAATATTGAGTTACAAGTTTGGGTTCAAGGAAATTGTCATCTGTGTAGCCTTGATTTTATTGTACTGACACACCTCTATAGAGTTTCATAATTTAATTCTTTTGTTAGGAGTATTGAATTTTTTGAAGTAGATTAACATGGACCGATCAGACGAAGAAGTGGATATATCTGAAGTAGAAGATGACCAGAAGAAGGGGAAATCAGGGAGTGAAGTAGAAGATAGCGAGCAATCATCATCTTCTTCTTCTGATGGGCATGAATCAGATGATGCAAGCGGAGATAGCAGTGGTAGTGGGAGTAGGGATGAGGGCGCAAGTGTTGCTGGTAGTGGGGCTGGCAGTGGTGCCAGTGCCAGTGCCAGCAGCGGGAGTAGCAGTGGTGGCGACAGCGGTGGGGATGAAGAAGCAGATAATGCAAATGAGATGGAAGAGGATACAGCAGAAGATCTCTTCGCCTCAGATAATGAGGACTACCAACGAACTTTGCCTGATAGCCAGTTGCCTGTACCTAGTAAGTGCGGGTTTGCAACATTTGAGCTTTTTTATTCTTCTTTCAATGAGAACTTCATTCTTGTGTTTGAATTTTTTTTGAGAGATATGGGTCGATGATGATTCACTCAAAATTCACGTAGTGGAGTATTGATAAATCATCACATAATACGCGGAAGGGCATACTGAAAAATATAAACTTTTTAAATATTGAATCACGCAAAACGATTTAAATTCATGATCAACAATGGCCTGAATTTCTGTGTTCCCACACTAACGTCGCTCTGGTTAAATTTCCTTTGAATATGAACACAAGTTCCAAAAATGTTTTTGAGCCCATAGTTGGTGCGCTGTATATTTTGGATTGTTTTATGGATGGTAGAATTTTTTATTTTGTTTTAGACGCGGAAGTATAGGAAAAATGGTTGTAGATTCATAAGGCGAGCCTTTACGATTTAGGAGGAGTGCAACTCTGCTATCATGTAGTTGGATGTGTTTGAGTCCTCTCAGTTTTTTCCTCCCTCATGCCAAATATTCTCTCTTGGTTCCTAAGAATGGTAAGGTGTCATCTCATTTTATCATTGTCTTTGTCCTCACAAACGAACTTATTCATTGTGTCAAATAAACCTCCCTTTATCTCCTTGTCACCCTTATGGTGGGCTCGTCTGATGCAGATAACAACCTACCGAATGTAAAGAATAACGTTTTAGGTGGCAGCAGTACTCCTAGATTGGGCATCAGTTTTTTCAGAATCTCCTAGTTGGCAACATTTCTCACACCACCAATGACCCCTTGATCCCGTGCTTGTGGGGTGGAGCTTCCAGGACTGACTGTTATTTTTTGATTATACCATTTGGAACTGTTGGGAGATGAAGAACCACGTGTATGAGCAACTGTTACATCTTGCATATCGTTCCTTTATCCTCTGAAATTATAGGCATCCATATATATATCTGTTATGGCCGAGGAGGGCAGAGCGGTCTGTCTAAGGTTAATCTTCTCTGCATTGTATATACAGCACGGCATCCTTTATGCACTAACTCTGCTCTCTCCCAAGTAGAGATATCCATATACAGCAGGGCATCCTTTATGCACTAACTCTGCTCTCTCCCAAGTAGAGATATCCATATACAGCACGGCATCCTTAATGCAGCCCAGCCACTTGTTCTGGAAATTCACTCGTAACACTTGAGGTATATTCTGACTATAGAAAACAATTATCCCACAATATCCTGTGAGGATCACATAGCCAACTATGATTTTTTGTACTCTTCTCATTTACAAAGTTAATACAATACTATGCATAATGTGCTTTCAATTCAGGTGCAAGATTCTGTTCATTCATTTAAAGATGAGCTCTCTAATTGTTATTATGATTTGCTTTCACTGATTAGCCCATGGAATTCTTGAAATTGAGAGTGTTGCCTTACCCTACCTCTGATGCCACCACCTCCCCTCACCCTTGATTCCACCACCTCCGACTGGATACTTGTGGAATGCAGTTCAAAGTATGATTTAGAATGCTTTATTGATGGTCCACAATTTGTAAAATATGTCCTAGTTTCTCGTGATTGTCTTAAAGAATTTTTTATATATCTTCCACTGCTTTGCACATGCTTTCATAAACAAAATCCTTACAAGGTCTATTGCAATAAACATTTTCAAAATGGGGACAAGTGGATCACATGCTTACAGGATGATATTGATCTTCTTCTTAAACACATTTTCTAATTCAATGCTTTAAATACGTTAAGGGTTATTTTCTCTAAAAAGGTTAAATTTTACAGTCACTGCTAACCACTGTTTTTTCAAACTTGCCATTTCTTCGAAATCCCTTTACAAAGTAATGATATTGGAGGAAAATCTTGTTTTCCCACACAAGACAAGTTTTTGCTTTGCAAATTTAGCCTGCACTTGCAAACCTGTCAACCAATGATTGAGTATGAACACAGGAGCCTTCTGCTACAAAATCTTTAGTCCACTTTAATTGTAACAATGGTTCCAAGAAACATTCCATTTATGTTGTATTGTTCCCTACTGAGACTCTACTTGCTAAAATTGCCAAGCAGGGTTTGGATTGTGCTTGGAAATGGAAATTGACTTATTTTTTGTTATGTCCCTTACTAGGAGTCTACCAATTTCCAATGATTAACATACATCACTATGGATTTAAATCAGATTAAATTAAGAAATAATTAATGATTCATAATACATTTGACAGTTAACATACTCAAGCCCTGATTCCTTACTTCTCTCTTGAACATCAACCCTAAGGAGGATAGAGAATACTTATCACAGGGTGCTTGGAGACCATCTACAAACAGGCTCCCTCGAGGTTTCCAGAATCATGGTCATACCCATCTTGGGACTTTTCCCTCAAGGCTTCAGAGATAATGTCCTTACCCCATCTTGGTACTTATTGCGTTGTGAGGATTTACACCTGCCTCTCCCTATAAACCAACCTATCCTCTTAAAGGGTTATAGTGAGTGATTAAGGACTAGGCTAGGAGTAACCATAGCAGCATTAATTGTTTGGGGAATAAATTGGCAAACCAAAAGTGTAGGTTTTTTTGAAAAAAAAGGGAAAAAAGCAAAAAATAGGGAAAAATTGGATTTACAAAAACACAAAAAAAAGTGAAGAAAAATAGTCAAAAACTTTTTTTTGTTTACAAAATAAAGGGCTTTTCCATAGCATAGATATATTGAGAGCAAATAAAATATAGAGTTCAACCCATTAATTGTAGAAACTAGATTTTCATTGTTTATAGTCATATCACTAATTACATTGCACAAAACATACTACAAGAGCATATAAATAATTAGATGGAGACAGATGTTAAAATGTCAATTACAATATTGTTTGTGACTTTGTACAAGGTCAACCTATATACTAAGTATAGAGTTCCAAAAAATCAAATGTAGCCAATGACATGCTAGGGGGCAAGAGGCCCTAATGATGTTTCTCCTTGGAAAGTGCTTGTCCTAATTCCTTGAACAATATGAGTCTAAAAGTTGGCCATTTCCATGACTTCAAAATCTTTAGGCTCATGAACATAATCATCACCATCATCATCAGTAGGCACATCAATCCACACAAAGTCTGGATCAATCTCATCAAGGTCAATTGGGGAGTCTTCCTCAATAGTTCTTGTTTTTGTTCATGTAGAAATTAGTCTATGCCTTACAAGTGAAAAACACAATGAATACAACTTCAATTGAGTGCAATTTATTAAAACTCTTACCTTGATCTTTCTTTAGCTTCAAGCGGAGGTTGTGGTGAACAAATACCAAGTCATTCATCTATTTTTGTGTTAGACAGTCGTGTTTCTTGGAATGTATGTGTTTAAAAACACTCCAATTATGCTCACAAGCAGATGAGCTGCATGGCTGGGTCAAAATGCGTATCACCATCCACCTAAGATTTTTGCATTCATGACCAAAAAAATCCCACCATTGAGCTGAAAAACACATTATGGGAAGATGATATCACGCAAGAATATCTTTAAATCTTTACAAATCCCACTATTGAGCTGAAAAGAACATTATGGGGAGATGATATCATGTAAGAATATCTTTAAATCTTTACAAATTTAATGATCATGTCAACAAAGTAAATGGACTATCAAAAGTTTTTAGAGTCTACCTGGTTGGAAGGTCTTTCTACCTTCCTCGACAACCCTAGATGAGAGGAGACCCCTTGCTTGCCTATTTATTCGCAACTTTGACATAACTTCATTCGATTGTTCTTTGGTTGGAAACATTTTTTCCATGCACTTGAACAAGCCTTGTGTGATCTCAACGTCAATAAGTCCGAGTTCTGTGTTGTAGAGCAATGATGGATTGAGAAAGTATCCTGCAGCATGGAGAGGATAGTGCATCGATTTATCCCATCTCTTATCAATTATGTCCCATAATGGCATATACCTATCCTTGTCATTTTCCAACCTACCCTTCATCACCTCCTTGGCCATATCCATGGCCTCATACAAATATCCCATTGGGGATTTATCCCGATCCACTAGTCTCAAGACTTTTACTAGAGGCTTTGGAAATTGTACAACTTGTTCAAGTGCATCACAAAAATTGGTAGAATACATGTACTTTGCCACTACCATGCCATATGTTTGATTTGTGAAGCTAGACTCCATCTGCTCGATTGAAACTAATATACGTCTCAAGTTCATTTTTTGTTGAACTAGAGCTTGTAGTGCAAGGAAGTGTGTTGCAAACCTTGCTACCCTTGGTCAAACTAGCTCCTTGCCCCCTGCTAAATGGCACATCATACTCAAAACCCTCGTGTGATTGTAGATAAATTTGGTAAATGTGCGAGTCTTCTGCAATGCCTTTTTAACCCATTCAATTTTTCCAATGTCCTCTAGGGTTAGATCAAGGCAATGTGCTGCACATAGGGTAAAACACATAGAGGGTTATTTGTTTGTCAGGAGTCTTCTAACAGCAACACAAGCAACAACATTGTTTGTAATAAATCAAACCACATTTTGTGATCCCACATTCATGACTACTGAGTCATACATTTCGAACAATGGAGTTGCAAGTTTCATTGTATCTTACGCATCCACAAATTTCATAAATATAGTGTCAATATCACAAGATTCGAGGAAGTTGGTGAGGGTTTGGTTCCTTCTATCTATTCATCCATTTGACATAATGGTGCACCCACTACTAGCCCAGTCTAATAGATGCTCTTTAACATCTTGAACATTACTGCCTCATTGAGCATACCAATCCTCAATGGCTCCTGAAACCTAGGTCCTGCAGTTGCAATGACATCCATCATAGCTAGATCGGAATGGAATAGTGTTATTTTTTCAGCTGTCCTTGTTTCGAAAATGTCCCGGTGACAGGGGATGCCTAGGGGATGTTGACTTTGACTTCTAGAGCAAATTTGACCTTGATTCACAAAGTAACACAAACTTGGCATATGAATTCTGCTAATTCTTATATTTTAAGGTTCCATTATGTTAAGTGCATGCTTTATCCATGTTTTCATATGAATATTTTAATTTTCTCTACATATTTTAACTTTCCCTATTGTTATATAGCCATCCCCTTTGCCATCCCCAAAATTGGAAAAAAATTAGTTGTCCCCGAAACTTGCCCCCTCGCCCCCTACCGTACCCGTCCTGGAAACTTGGGGTAACCTTGGAATGCAAAGCTAGAGGAGAATAATTTTTTTGAAATTGCTGTCTTTGCTTGTTCAAGGACATTTTTCCTCTACCCCGTACTCTCCAAAGTGGTTTCTGATCCTAGTGTAGTACGAGGTGCGAAGAATTCATTGATGTTCTCTCTTCCTGTGTTTGGGTCACGTTCTGTAGAAGTAGGTATTGTCTTAGATTCCTTGAAACTCCCCTGTGGCCCATCTTCCTCATCCAATCAATTCCTTCTAACAGTTGTAGAATTAGAACCTACTTCAACCCTGGTTCTCGCCTTCTTGGCCTTGCTCTCATTAATTGCATCAAGTTCTTTTTGGCTTGGTATGTGACATCTGCAGGGCATGGAGTGCATATGGTGGTGTTATTTCCTGCTTCTTTTGCCAAATGCCATTTGAAGCGGTTAATTCCACCACTAATTTCCCTTTTACACCAATTGCATTTAACTTTCGTGCTATTGGCAATTGGTGTGCAATGTGTCCATGCTAAGTCTTTCAAATGTGACATTGCGATCAAGAATCAAATCTGCAAAAACATTTTAATCCAATCTTTCAACACTTTGACGTAGAAGTTGTGTGTTTGCTAAACTCAATGCCTATGTTTCATTATTGCTCAAAGGTTCAAAATAAATTCCGCTTAACTGGGTTGAAGAAATAAACTAAATAAATATCGTCATATTAAAGGGTTAGTTAAGCATCATAATAATACAACAACATTTCATTTGTAAACGATTTGAGAAGAACATTATAACCAGTAATGTAACCATTTTCCAATACTGGCTAATAACGATAATTGCAATAACACTTACAAATAAACATTGTAACTGAGTTCAATTTACAGTTATTTGAGGGTTTTGGTTGAATTTCCAGCTTGATTGTAATCAACCTTTACATTATAAGTTTCAGTTGCTGTTAGCCTGTTAAAATTTGTTTATTTTTCAAACTATCAGAAAACACCAAAAAAATCTGAAAAGCTACAAGGCAAATAATAGGGTGGCATTAAAGTATGCGCTGGTATGCACAAACTTTAAAATACTGATAAAAAAATATTGTACAAGTATTTAAAAACAAACATAGAAAAGTTAACATCATATATCTGGATTTGATTCTGCAATTTTGTAACATCTGAATCTCAGATTAAACTAGAAAAGATAAGTTTTCAATTTTTTTGATTATGCACAAAATGAAGAATTTGTTCTTGAAAACAGAAATTGGCTTTTCTTCATTCCTTGGGAGAGAGTGCGATGCAGCAGAAGAAGCAGGCTTACAGCCTCAGGGTATTGGACGGCCACTGGTTGAGATAGACCAGTTTCTTAAAAAATTATATGAATTAATTTATTTTTGTTTATTTTAAAAAAAGTATATATTCATTATTTTAATCTCTACATTCATACTTGTCATATATTATAATCTTCAGTTTAATATTTATTTACGATACAAACAAAATAATATTAAATTACAATATAAAATATTTATATTGAGATTTGCGTATATATATATATATATATATATATATATATATATATATATATTTATAAGGGAAAATTTATTCAACACAAAACAATATAAAATGAAAATGAAAATATCAAATACTTATATGAGAACAAAAATATAAACTGAAAACAATGAAAACAAATATTATATGAAAATGAGAATAATACAAAAATATTATATGAGAATGAAAACAACACAAAATGAAAACGAAAATATTAGAACTCTGGAAAATACCTGTACAATAGCGTTGATCTTCTGGTGTCATGCTATCAATTCTGGTGGTTGCAGATGGGCAGCAGCCTGACCCTCTACTCCTCCTTGTCAAATTCACACAAACCTACCGTTTTTGAAAACTGGAAGAGAGTCTAATGCCCACCTGTGCAACATGGAAAGGTAGTGTTTTCCTTGTCCAGCCCATGAGATCCCGATCGTCCGGCTACCGGCTTTCTACTCGGAGGATCTAAAGCTGTGTATCAATCTGCTGGAAGGGATACCAATACCAGCAATGGATCTTTATGGGAAGCTGACTCTACTCATTTGCGTTGTGCTTCTGGTGGCATGCAATGCCTTCTATAAGTTTCTTCCAATGTTCCGTGAGTGTTTTAGGGTTTTCACAGGCATTTTGCAAATTTGGTGGGCTTTCAGATATTTGCGTTTCATTCAGGATTAATCTTCCGATTTTTTACACAATTAATCTCCCAAAAAATTGTTGGCTCTGTCAACTAGCTTTTGCCGGAAAAATTGGTAATAAGTTGCCAAAAATGTCGATCTATGATTAAATGCGACTAATCATGATTTTTTAAAGATTTTTGCTTCTATGGTACTAACTACAATGAATTATGAAAAATTATTTATATACATATGTATAGATAAAATACAGCAGGAATATATATATGTATCACTATTATCAACAGATATTTATGCTACAGTATTTATATATATTTGATTTTACTATTATAAACTGATATTAATGCTACAGTATATATATATATATATTGGCCCCTTAACTCATAGATAAGTTACAGCATGATTTGCTATCACACAGTGTCTGCTAGCAATATAATATATTTTATTTCCTTTGCTGATACTCATTCTGGTCCTTCCATCATTCCAATAGATGTCTCAATCAATGATGGAGAGTGCCTTCTTATGTCTTATGTTATGGACCATGAGACATGATACCAAGAGACGTGACTTATTAGTGTCTCCTTTCCTAAATGCACCCTATATTAGTAACCACTGCATTCAATTCCTTTATATTAATCGCCTCTTTTCAAATGTGATCTGTTGACTAACTTCATGACTAACGATTAGCCTTTTTTACTAATCGTTCCCTTCTCAAATAGATTGATTTTATTTATGTTGCTGTTTAGTCGATCTTGTGCCTCATCTTAATTGATTCTTAATTACTAGTTTTTGCATAATGATTATTAAATTGTTATACAAGTTTCATGACTCATACGTAGGCAATATTCCTTCCATGTTATTGTTTCTTGATTTAGGATGTAGTCACTAACATATCATAAACGGTGTGCATATTGGTTTAGTATGATTGCTGCTGTCTGTCTATTACTTCATAGCAACGGATTTTTTGCTACTTATTTCTGATTGGTTATAAGTCTTATGTTTGGCTGTGTTGACATATTCTTGTAGTTGATACAAAAATACAGATATGTATTCTTCCGTATGGTTGTCGAGTTCATGTTAGCACCTCTGATGATAGATATGGTTCACATTGGAGTATCTCTTCATTAAACTTGATTATGGACTCCACGTAACTCTGTTCTGTGCTAGTTCAAACAGAGCAGTATGTTTAGTGGAGGCTCGATAAACTCTCTGATGTTCCAATAGATGTCACCTTATTGATTGCCAATAAACAGTGGAGGCTCCCTGTTGATGTGTCTACTTGATTATCAGTTTCAGCGATAGTATAACCATCTCTGATTCATGCTTAGCTTATACTTGATATCGTTTAACTGTTATGTATTAGATCATCAATAACATTTTGACTTCCTCATGTATGATTATCTTGATGTATTTTTATAATTTTGTCTGTCTAGAGACTTCACAAAATTGTGTTACTGGATTGTCAAGATGGGGACATCATAATTAGGGTTTGAAATAGGGGACATGAAAGTCCTCCCCTCCCAAAATTGCTTGTCTTCAAACAATGATTGAATGATCATGGAGATCTATTTGTAATCCCTCTTCCACTGCGCTACTCTGATATTACCATATATGCTTTCTCCCGTATTTGAATGTGAATTGTAATTTAATAGTAGAAACTTGGCAAAACTTAACTTCAGACAAGTTTTCTCTCATCTTACAAAGAAAGGGATCAAGGCCGTCTCATAATGGCACCAATTGAATTTGCAAAAACCAATGTTCACATGATAGCATCTCTCAAATTTATGTCTTTTGGGTCTTCCTTTGTTTTTTCCTTCATTCACAACTTGATGATATGAAGTAGAGATATGTTCCGTGAATCCTAAATGTTTGTGGGATAATTATGTTTAAGTTAATAAGAGATCTTATGACAACTGGTCAGATAGATTTCTCAAAAATGCATATAGGCTGAATCATTTAGAGAACATAAAAGATGTTTGGTCTAATTTTATGTTGATATCCTGGATGTGGCTAAATTTAGAGACTAACTATGAACAGGGGTGCACATTGTATTAGGAAGCTCATGATACAAGCTTTACATACTCATAAGACCCTCCCCCTCGAAAGCAAGAAAATAACTCTTGAAATATTTATAAGTAATCATAAAGCACTCATGGAATAATCTTTTTTGGAGACACATCATACATGAAGTGCATACATTAGGAAGGCGCACACACTCATGAAGTAATCATGCTGAAAACATCACGTAGATATGCATAAGATACTAAACATATTTATAAGCACCTGTAAATACATAAGGCATGAAGCTTGCACATAAGTTATGCAGGGTATAAATATACACAAACTATGAAGCATAGATACAAGAAGTATACACGTAAGACATGATATTTACTTGGGAAGAGTACTTATGGAGCAAAACATGCTGAAAACATATGAAGCAAATCTTTAAAGCATGAAGTGTACCCATGAATACACGTAAGTCATCAATCACACATACAAACACTCATAAGGCATGAATATACACATGAATATACACAAGACATGAATTCCAAATACACGAAGGCAGGGATCATGCACTAAAGGCATGAATTGCACATTGGGATGCCCGTAAAGCATGAATCATACACGTGAATATACGTAAAACATGAATCCACTTAAGTCATGCAGCATACACATGAGTATACATAGCACATGAATGATACACATGAACTCATTTAAGTCATGAAGCATACATTTAGCACATGAAGCATACACATGAATTCACTTAAGTCATGAAGCATACATGTGAATACATGTAGCGCATAAGGCATGAAGCACACACATGAATTCATTTAAGTCATGAAACATGCACTTAGCACATGAAGCATACACATGAATTCACTTAGGTCATGAAGCATACATGTGAATACACGTCGCACATAAAGCATGAAGCATATAGATGAATTCACCTAAGTCAGGAGCATATATGTGAATACTCATAGCACATAAAACATGAAGCATACAAATGAATTCACTTAAGTCAAGAAGCATATATGTGAATACATATAGCCCATAAAGCATGAAGCATACACATGAATTTACTGAAGTCATGAGGTATAAATACATATGGTGCATAGATATAGATTTACTTAAGTGATAAAGCATACATGTAGCGCATGAAGGATACACATAAATACACTTAAGACATGAATCATACATGTAGCTATAAAGCATGAAGCACGATGCAGCAATATACATAGATATACTCGAAGCATAAATATATTTAAGGCATGAACAATTTGCAAGGCATAAGTTATCCACATAAGGCATGAAGTATAAATACTCATAGGGCATGAAGCCATATCATTGCACGCAAGGCATGAAGTATACATGTGAGGCATTAAGAAATAAATACACACCAAACATTTTAAGCATGAGGTAATACACTTAATTACATGCCAAACATGTAAGGCATGAAGCAATACACAAATACTCGTAATATATTAAGGCATGAAACGAGCAATAAATACATGCATGAAGCAATACACAAAGCATATGTGAGGAATGTGATCATGGAGTAAACATGCATGATAAAATACAATGTATTTACATGAAGAGTATGTATTTAATAAAAGACAATCATTCCATATTTGAATTAGAGAATTTGGAGTGAAGGAAGCTGGGGCTTTGCAACTTGGTGATTTTTCTTGTCTGTGAAGGCTGTCCTCGCATGAGCGAGCGGTTGCTTGGCTCTCACAGAGGCGACCCCCACTTTTTTGTGCCTTGATTGGCATTGATTGCAGACGCTTCAATGGATGGAAAATGATTGCTCTAGTAGCATTGCTAAAACTACACTTGAGGCTTCAATAACAAAAAGGGTTTTCTTACAAATCGACAATGAAAAACCGGCACCAGGAACGTGAAGGAGCCAAGTTCATTGTTGCGAAGTGCAAGGAGTCTCTTGCGGATGGAGGACGACTAGGGAAGCATCCACCTTCTACTATTCTTAACATCATGCCTAATTCTGAGATGAGTGTAGCATTGGGCTAGGAAAAGGCTAGGTTAAGAGATGTTGTGATCTTTCTTGCTATGCTAGACCATAATAAACTCCCTTTGTGTAACTACCTTAATAATCGACTTCAAATAGTTTGGGATCAAAAACTAGGGTTTCATTTTTCTTTTTTGTCACATGACTCAGAAGGGTTTTGTTTATTATTTTCTTCGAAGATGCTTAACCCCAAAAGGAGGTCCTTGAAAGAGAATTTTGGAATGTTGGTAATGGCTGCTTTAGAGCCATAGGGTGGTCTTCGGATGCCAACATTGATGAAGTTGCAGCCCTTTCATGCCCAAGGTCGGTCTTGTATCTAAAATATCCCCCCATTTTGTGGAAGTGGGTTCCTAAAACCCTAGAATCCCTAAGTAATGTGCTACGAATGGAAGTCTTCCACCCTCCTTCCACACATGGACACTAGATTACTGATATCTGTCAAGTGGGGAGTTGACCTTCCCAATCTGCTTAACATTGAACTAGATGATGAACAATTCCTATTGAGTATTTGGGGGCATAAATGCTTGTTTT
Organism: Chamaecyparis obtusa; assembly: GCA_027943335.1. Taxonomy (NCBI): domain Eukaryota; kingdom Viridiplantae; phylum Streptophyta; class Pinopsida; order Cupressales; family Cupressaceae; genus Chamaecyparis; species Chamaecyparis obtusa. The sequence goes on along the minus strand of BSBK01001051.1, from coordinate 531,237 downwards.
TATGTAGTAAAGAGGGTCATGTGAGGAAGCTTTGCCCTCTCTTAAAAGAAGAATAACCAAAAGTCTGTCCCCAACTAGAAGGATGGGACCTTGAGAATGAATAACTCAAAAGGGTTCAAGGGTGCCAAAGAGGGTGCCCCCGCTCACATTCCATCTTGGAGAACATCCCCCCTTCCAAAACTCTTGATTTCATTCCCCCCCTAAGCCTGCTGTGGCTCACCCTTCTGCCGCTGTTAAACCCATCCCCTTTGTTCACTTAGACCGCTCCACCATCTTGAAAGAACTGGACCAACTTCACTAGGCTTTCAAAGCTGCTACGTCTTTCGAGATCCCACCTATTGCTTCCCTTGCAGCCCATAACCTAGAATCCCTCTCACAAGAGGAGCCGAGCTCTGAAAATTCCACTCATAGAACAAAAAATGCACAATAGATTGTAATAGACAAGATAAGGAGAATCTCGCAAACTAAGAAAAGGATTGATGCATATTTATATCCTAATTTGAGAAAGGACAAAGAGGTATGCATTACAACTTACCCTGTTGATGGTTAGACTCACACTAACCCCTAGGAAGGGATGAGATCAAGAAGTGAGTAGGGAGGGTATGGACCTCAAATCCAACTTGGAGGTGGCCTCTGAAGAAGGGCATCCCAAGTTAGATGCTGATAGCATTTCACATGTTTCCAATTCTCTTACCAGTGATAAGGTTGAGCTCCACACTATGTTAGATGTAAGCCTTGAAGATGTTGGCTTGGCTCAAGCAACCCAAGGGACTTTGGATGCCCCTTCTCCTTCCTCTTCTGACCACAACTAGATGGGCAAAAAGGTTGATCTGCTCCCTAATCATGTCTGTGAGCCTATACCTATTTTGGGTGGATAGTTTGAGTTTGGAGTCAACATGGAGGATGTTAATGCTGATAAATGGGCTATAGTGCCGTACAATCATGTGCCCAATAAGGAGGTTGCATTGGGCACAAGGAGTGATACATAGCCAAAAAAGGATGATGGGAAAAAGGGCTCAAAAAAGGCAAAAAGAGCAAGGCAGGACAGTACCTCTTCGTTGGGGGCTGAGCAAGCTTTTTTGTTCAAGAAAAAGAGAGGTAGACCGGGATGTTCTTTAGCCAACAATCTGACGAGAAGGAACTCTAAAGGCCAATTGCCCAAGCGCTATAGCACATTCAGGGCTCCCATGGATACTGAACCCTAATGGTTACCTATGGAGATTGATTGTATCTCATGGAATGTCAGGGGTCTGGAATCCCCAGCCAAAATATATGTTGTCAAGAGATTCTTGAGGTCTCATAAGAACCTTGATGTACTATTACTACAAGAACTCAAAGCAGTTCAATTCTCTTTTGACATTAGTGTAAACTGCATTTGGAAAGATGCTATTCATTTCAAAACCAATCATTGTAGAGGTAAGGGAGGAGCAACCATCCTCATCAGTTACAAATGGAGCAATTAGATTATTAGGTGGGGATGCTCTCCCTATAATAGACTTGTGTGGGTTATTCTAAAGATTAATGACAAGGAGGTTGGTATTTGTTCAATCTACGCAACCGATAATTGCAGAGAGAGGATTGAGCTATGAAATGGTTGTCCCAACTAGAAGAGGCCCCTTGGATTTTTGGAGGGGATTTTAACATAATAGAACACCCCTTAGACAAAACTAGAGGTGCTAAATTTGAGTGGAAAGGGCATGAGAATTTTTTTTGGAGTAGAATGGTCAACAAACTTAAATTGGCTGACCCCTTGGCTGACAAAAAGGGTGTTGGCAATGACATCTGGTATACATGGTGCAATTTTCAGCAAGGCATTAAGAGGATTTATAGTAGGCTGGACAGATTTTATGCCAACCAAGAGGTCTTCCAGTTTAAACAGGATGAAAGTGGGGGATGTGTCAAAGTTACTCCCTACACTTTATCAGATCACATCATATCCAAGCGGTCATTTTCTTTGGTGATGACCGTCTGGAACCAAGGAGAAATAAAGTCTCATTTGCCCTGAATACTAGTCTTCTTCTTGATGAAGACATTCTTCAAGCTGTTAATATTATCAAGCTATTCAATAAAGGTAATCCAACCCTTCATGGTGCACATGAGAGATGGCTTGTTCATGTTAGCAGCTGGAGGAACATGTTTCAGACAGTTGGTAAAAAGAGAGCTAAAGATCTGAGAAAACTTGAGACAAACTTGCATAACAACCTCTTGGCAACAAAGGAATGCATTTAAAAGGATCCTTCAAATATGGCTGCCAAGGACGCCCTTTGCCATGCTAGAGATGCCTTGAGGAGGTTACAAAATGTCAGAATTTTGGGTTTCAAGACTAGGGCCAGAATGACCCGGCTCCAACATGGTGATAAGTGGTCTAAGCTCTTCTTTCGGATCATCTAAAGCAAGGAGGCTAAAGAAAACATCAAAAGTATTTGGGAGGGGGACAAAAATATCATAGATCTTGATGGCATTTTGGAGGCTTTTCAAAACTTCTACTATTGTCTCTTCACTTCGGAGGACAATGATCAAGGTGAAAAAGATGCTAGAGAAAAGATTAAGAGTATTAACCTGAGTGAAGTCTCCAAGGTAGATTTTGAGAGTAAGTAAAGAGATCACCGAGGAGGAAATCAAGAGAGCTCTTTTGACCATGGGCAATGACAAAGTGCCTGACCCAGATGGGCTCCTAGTGGAATTCTATAAGAAAAATATTGACTGGATTGGTGAGGAATTATTGGCACTGTACAAGGAAGCATTTGAAGAATTGGATAGACCTAAAACTTATTCTTCATTTGGAGATAGTTGTAGGTGAAGAAAAAAAGAAAAATTTGGGGGGTTGTAGATTGTGGTTGTGTCTCATTTGTAAAGAACATTTCAATGGGAGTCACACAAGAGTGTATTCTCATCTAAGCCAAGGGGTCAAGGTTTGTAAAGAGATAAAAGACAATGCAAGGATAAAGTGTTCTAGATTGCAAACACAATTTGCACAATCAGCTATATAGATGCCCTCTATGTTTGGTAGTCCTAGTGGTGATATTCATGTCTCCACTAGAGGAAAGAGGAAGACCATATCTAGTGAGCAGCCAAATACATTTTCAAGTTTGTTCTGTGCATGCACGAGATGTGGTAGAGCCCTCCATTGCCAAATTTTTCTATTCGCATGCCATCCCATTTCATGTAGCACTTTTTTTTTCAACTTCAAACAAATGTTCAAAGATATAGCTGCTATTGGTTCCTCATTCACCCCCTCTCGAAAACATAAACTATGTACTACACTTTTTTTTACAAAGGCTCGCGTGGTGATGGAGTACATGAGACAATGTTGGATTGAGACGACTTGCTCCATTGTCATGGATGGGTGGACTGATATTAGACATCGACCACTTATCAACATTATAGTCACATGTTTAGCTGGCTCATATTTTCTTAGAGCTATTGATTGTTCTGAGAAGTGCAAGGATACAAAAGATTGACTTGCAGAGATGGATGAAGCAATAACTTGTCTCTTTTATATGACATGCAGATGAGAATATTCAAAATGGGCACTCATCACAGTGACTTAATGATTAACACCTTATTTACATGGACTTTCATGTTTTGAGAGATGCCATAGAGGAGTTTGGGGCCTCCAATGTTGTGTAGGTGGTCATTGATTTGGCACGTGTGTGCAAATTAGCTGGTTTGATGGTGGAGAGTGCTTACAAGCACATCTTTTGGGCCCCTTGTTGTGTTCATGTGTTGAACAAAACATTCAAAGACAGGTAAATTGAAAGATAGATTGGGTGCAATAGGTGCTTGTAGAGGCTAGAGATATTCTGATGTTTATTTGCAACCATCACACCTCACATGCTCTCTTCAAGACATTTTCAAAGAAGAATTTCTTCAGCATGTAGAGACAAGGTATGCTAGTTATTTTGTTTGTTAGAGAGGATGCTTGAGGTTCAAGAGGCTCTACAATTGATGATGGTTGATTCAAAGTGAAGTAGATGGTCTAATGCATACTTTGCAGAAGGGAAAAACATCAAATTAATTTTTTTTAATGATGATTAATGGTCCATTGTGAGGTAAACAAATTTTTATTGATATTTTTTAATACCTCACTTATTTTTATTTTGTTCATAAATTTTAAATGTATAATTTGATTGCTGATTTTATTAAAAATCTGATTTTAATTTTTTGACTTGTCTTTTTCCAAACTTCTGTTTTGCAGATATATTTACTCCTTTATTTCACCATTTGTGGATGTCACACTAGATATGCTGATACAAACTCTCCAGGCCTTGGCGTGATTTATGAGAATTTTGACAACATGCTTGGGAAAATGAAGCAAACAATTTCTAAGAGAGATCCTAATTCAGGATTATGTGAGCAACAAATGAAGCCCATCATGATGCAATGGTGGAACACTATGGACATTGCTTCATATGGTAGCCTTTGTTCTCAATCCCAAATGGGATGCACCAAACTTGGTAGGTTGCCTCCTTGAGATGATGAAGAGGTGAAAGAAAGGTTTATGAAGGCCCTTGGAAAGATGTATTTAGTTAAGGAGTTGAGTTTTCTTTGCACGAAATGACTTGCCTTTACTAATATTCGTGCTCCAACATTTGGCAAACCAGAGGTGAAGATAGATTGAGTGACATTAGCTCAAGAGGATCCTATGGGATGGTGGACATGGCATGGGAAAGATGCACCACAATTGAGGATGCTCGCTATTCACCTACTTTCACAGGCTGCTAGTTCCTTTGATGCAGAGAGGAATTGGTCCATATACAACTTTATTCACTCTATCAAAATGAAAAGGTTGACCTTCAGACGTGTAGAGAAATTGGTGGCCATGCATAGCCCTTTGCGACTCTAGGATCATCTAGGATCATTAGGATCATTAGGTTGTTGGAATTAACCTGGAATTGGAAAATGGGAATTGGTTTCCCTTCTCAAAATTAAATTCCCAATTCCAATTCCATGCCTCAATTCTAATTCCAGGTTCTGAGATGGATTGGCTGAATGCTCATTTTGGACTAAAATTAGAATTGACCTATACCAATTCACCAATTCCTATTTTCCAATTCCAGGTCAATTCCAGCAACCAAACGGGCCCTAAAGAGTATTGATAGACTCCAACTTTACAGTGGGATGTTGGTCCCGAGGACACCATCCAAATTGATGAGAAGAAGATATAAGAGGGATTGGTTGGAGTTCTATTAGATGAGCTTGCCCCTCATACTCATAGTTGCAATGACTTAGAGTCAGACTTTGATTTTGATGCAATGTTGGCAGGTGCCAATTATAGGCAGCCCTCTCATACTTTCCATTGCCATGTTCTACAGTTTTTGACATTTGTAGTGCAAACTTGTAGCCTTTGGGCAATTTGGTGAATGCATTATTATTATTATTCAATTTTATGTCATATGCACATTGACATGAAGTGCGGGAGCAATTAAATATTAATTTGTTCAACTCATTTGAACTCTATTGTTGTGTTACAATTTTATTATGTATATGTCAATATGATTAATGCTTTGCAGCTTTATCAATGTTCCTTATATTTGAAATTTCCCTATATTTGAATTTTTTTTATATATTATATATACCCATATTTTTATATAGTTGTTCCCTTTGGCGTTCCTTGCCATTCCCAAAACTGGCCTAAAAAAATCCTGTCCCCAAAATGCATCCCTTCGTCCCTCGGAAACATGGTGGAACATAGCTCCTAACTTAAGTGTATGAATTTTGGAGATTGGAATTGGAGTTTCAGATTTTCAATTTGGTGTGTGGATTTTGACATTATGTAAAATCGGATTTACATTGCATAATTAACTTACATTAACTGCTCTTGAATTTTTCAATTTCGCTCTGTTGTTTTAACATATGTTTTGGATACATTCACTTCAATATTGTTCCTTGAGCATTCTGATCTCGGTCTAGGCAAAGTGAATCTGCTCTATGTTGGCATCGAGGGCATTCCCTTCGTCCACAGGCCAAGTCATCGAAGAAAGTATGGTTATTAGTTTTTCTCTTACCATGAAAGGTTCATGGTCCAAGGATGTTAGGAGAGGTTCCAGTGAGAGTAACCACTCCCTGCTTGGCTTTTTCAGCCTAGTCCTATCAGCTATGGACATTGCCCTTGAACATTATTAGATTTTGCACATGGTGACAAATGATGAATTTGAATCTTTGGGCCTGAGCTATGTTCATATGATATCACTGGTCACCATTTGTGTGCTTAATTTGTGGCTTCATGCCTCCTTGAGGGGTCCTACCTTTTGTTGGAATATTTGTGCTTGACTTTTATTATTCATGCTTTAAACGTTTTAGGTTCACTTCATTGTTTTGTTTACCTTTATTTGATACTTTGTACTGCACTGGTTCTTATCTATTGAAGCTGAGTGGACTTTTCTAGTCCCATTTACCTACTTTTGGTCATTTGTGGATTTAAATCTAAATTTGTTATATCTTCTTGGTTTGATTTTGATTCATCTCAGATCTTTCTAATTGATCTCTCACTTTTGTTGAAGCATCATCCTTGGTTGCTAATTACTAAAATGGTTGTTTTTTAAATGTTTGCTTGGAATCTTATGTCTCTCAGACTTTGAACATTTTGTTTTGTAATTCAAAATTATGTACAATTGGTTATGTTGTATGAATAAAATATATAACAATCGTTTCATGTTATAATATTTGTAGTATTGTTGTAGCATGTGTTTTGGATGATTTGTTGGCATGATCTACATGTATCAAACATTAGGGTTGCTGTACTTGTGTGGTACAACCGAATATTTAGGCACTGCTATCTGAGCCTTTTTGTGGACCTTTTTAGTTGAATGTGATGTTTCAGTTCAATATGTTTATTAGCAACTATTATCTATACTTTATTATGCCTTGAGTGATTTTATGAATGGCAAAATATGACACAGATGAGTTGGCTTTTTCTTGTTTGTAGTTATGAAGGACTTTAAGTGTTTTTAATCAAGATTCACATTGATTATGTGCATCATGAATGTAATCTATGTTGCTACAGTATTTTCATGAAGGTAGAATCTCTTCTTTTTGTGTTCAAGTGCTGTTACTGATTATGGATGCTCGTGCTTTATATTTGCTTAAGATATATTTCTTGTTCAAATGACCCTTTTTTGGTTGGCTCTGGGAAATAATGCCGACTTTGAGCTGTCTATTCATAAAGCCACATTTAAAACTTTACTGGTTCATCAATCTGTTGCGAATATTTATGCTTCCTTACCTAAAAAGAAATCAGCATTTTGTATTTATTAAATTGGCAACTAGGTGCTGCCAAAGTTTGTACCAAGGATGTGAACTAGTAACTTATTTTATCTAGTAATCTAAAATTGTCCACTGTTTTGTTGATTTCACTGATAAATTCTGGGGTGCTTTAGTTGCAAATATGAAATGTTGACTTTTTTCATGTACAATGGGGTATAGATTTGGTTCAACTTTGATGTGTGCAGCATTGATTGGTTTGTACGTTTTGGTGCCAGGGCATTATTTTGCAGCTGTACTAGGTTTTTGTATTTTGATTTTTTCTTTTTTGATGATTACCATGCTAATTGTGCACTTGCTAGGCTATCCTGTGATTGCACGTCATCTCAACAATTCCAACCGTTCTAATTCTGGCCGCAGTCGGTGGCAATCTGGAAATGCTAATGATAGGGGCCCTCCATTGCTTCCGTTGCCGGGAACTTACCAACAAAGGAAATTTCATGGTTCCAGCTCTGGAAATTCTAAGTTTCAACAAGGAGCTCGAAGGCCAGAAGGGCTTGTTGCTGATTTAAAGCTTTTCAAGAACGAAGAAACTCTATCAATGAAATGTCCTCAATTTCAAGAAGTGAGTGATACCTTGCCTGGTATAGATCTTATGTAAAATGTGCACAAATATCATTAAAATAAATGTTTTTGACACTTTTATTCAGATCTGCTTGAAACTTACTGAAGTTGAATATTTCTGATTGGGGTTGTTTATTGTCTGAAGCCTTCCGAGATTGCACGTTACAGTAGAACTATGGATGGAAGTGTCTATTTCGATGATCGATGTCTGGTACGACAATTTCTGGATGAACTTTATCATGCATTGTGCTTTATCATATTGGGTTGGCCTCTATATACTCTGGAAATTGTATGTGCATCTGTAAGTTTGATTTGTAATTTGTTGTATGCCTGGTACTTTATTAAAGGAGTAGCGTTCTGCATACTTTCTTTGAATGGACAGTGTCACAGCTGTGAAAACTGTTCCATTGAGTGTAATCATACTGATTAAGGCATTGGCAAGTCCATGAGAATGCCCAAGCGAATTGGATTATTTAGCAGCTTCTTGCAATAATATTGGTGCTAAATTCAAATTGCTTGATTTCAATGGCAACTTGGCACACACAATAGTACACTATTGAGGAGTGAACATTTGGAGTTAGTTTGGTTAATTACTGGATGCTGATGTTTTGTTGATATGTTCTACATTTTATTTATTCATATTTTTAATATGTCACCATCAGAGACCTTTCCGACGTGGCTTATTCGAAGAGTTAGGATCAGACCTGAATGAAGGCTTTGAGACATTTGTAGAGAAAAGAGAAGGTATGGCTCTTATTACGAGAATTGTCTTGTCATTCCTGAAGCAATTGATCTTGATGGAAGAATTTTTTTCTATGCCTGGATACAGAACATTATGTGACAGTTTGTTTTAATAGATCTAACAGCTTTCTGAGTCTCTGCATGTGCACTTGCATGAATTGTTGGCAACTTGCTGATCTTCATTCATGTCCATTCTGTTTCTTAAGTCTCTTATTGTTTTATTTTTCGTTTTGTAAATTGTTTTGTCTAAGATCTAAGAATGGTCTCAGTCAATAAAATCCATGAAAAAATGAAAATTTTGGAATGTGGATTATGAAACAAAGGGAGATTGATAGTGACAAGCAATTGGTTTGTAATTTTCCATTAGAAATAATAAGGGCCAAATCATTGTATGATTTGTAGAGGGGCTGGGTTTGGTATGAAATATGCCAGTAAAAATAGATGTTTTAAATAATAAATAGAGATTTAATCCATCTTTAGCAAATTGGATAAGAAATTTCTTAGTCAAGTGATTTGGAAAGTATTAAAAATTTAATGGAAAACATGAAAATTAAAAAAATTTCATCTTAAGCCAAAATAAAGTGTTGGGGGACAAAATTCTTGTTGGGGATCTGCATTCTTTAAGTATTTTCAATTTGGTAGATTTTTGAATCAGAAAATTGACAAGCACACAAACTTTGCCATTAATGTTTATTGTGGTGAAGTCAATGGAATTTGAAGAGATCTATAAATCTGGAAACGAACAATGTACTTCAAAAGAAGGCAAGCAGTGGTGCACAGTTTGGTTCTTAGTCCTGGAGAATTACTCCACTCAAATTTGATCCAAACAGTCCCACACAACTCAGCTGTGCTATAAGGTCAGATCTTCTGTTCATATTTCAAAATTAACGTAGAGGAGGCTATAACATTTTTCTTAGGACAGACCACAACGCATAATTAAATCTTCTGAAAGGCAGTAACTTCTGAACAATCCAATCTCTGTAATGCAAATCTGAAAGGCTTTCTCCAATACTATGCAAAACGAAAAATCAACTGCTCCAATTTTTCAGGAAAAAGAGAGCCGCTGCTACATAAGAATGTTAGTTTTTGCTTAGGTCTGTTAATATTTCAGACTTTGAAAAGAAAATAACAATCTATAGATGATCTTTTAGAACTAAGATTTAGGCCCTTTCAAAAATATAGATGAATAGAAGATAGATAATACCCGGTTTAGATGCTTGAAATGTGCTGAATGATTGTAAGAAGAAGCCTTCAATCCAATGCTATTATTCTGCTCCAATCGGCTCTTTAAGTTTGCTACAATTTGCTCTTTAAGGTCTGCTATAATGCCTCTCCAATTCTGCTACAATATATGAATTTAGGTCTGCTCCAAGTATGTATTTAGGTCTGCTACAGGTGTGAATTTAGGTCTGTTATTCTTCTTTCCAAATTGCCAAGAAGCTGCTATAATGTTGGAACAATTATGCAATGATGATCTGAATTATAAGTCTGCTGAAAGTGCGAAATAGGGCAGTCATGTTATGTTTTCGATGATGCCTAATTCACACTCCTCGATCCCATATAAGTATGCCTCAAGAGAGGTGTCTCTTCAATATGATAAGCCAGCCGACTTGCAAGTCGGCTTTTATAATTATTGTTATTCAGCTGCTAACCTCAATAGATAGCTGACTATAATGCAGGTCGGCCCTCATAACAATTTCAACAATTCAATATGCAAGTCGTCCCTCTTCTCAATCATAATGTGATATGTCATATAATAAGTAGCACACTTATTATTTATTTTAATCTTTGCCAAGTCCATAATATTAATAATCATTTGCAATGTAATTTATCTTTGTCTCAAGGCCACAAATATTAACAAGGTGAAATGGAAAACTCAAAACTGCCTTTATATTCTTGAAGAAGGAGGTCTTATATACAAAGTTACAGTATCTTTCCCTCACCCTCATATTCTAATAATAGCATACATCCAATAAAATTGGAATCCATTAGCAGGGATAACTTTAAGAAACCCCCCCGCCCCCCACCTCCCTTCGGGAAAGTTTAAAATCTTGGCGAATCCAACATTATTTTGGGGGGAAAATTTTAATAATGATGGCAAAATTTTTTAATTTGAAAGGAAAAAATATTAGTTTGTATTGGCGAATTTTTTTCCAACGTACAAAAATTCCAGAAAATCCTGGCGAATATGTCATTATTGCTGGGGAAAATATATAATGTATTAGGTGAAAGTTTTGCCTTTAAAGGAAAAAATATTTAAGTGTATGGGCGAAAAGTTTTACTTTAAAGGAAAAAATATTTAATTGTAGTGGCGAATTTTTTCTACCATTTGAAAATTGGAGAATTTTATTGACTAATCTTTCGTTATTTAAGGGAAAACATATATTTTATTGGTGATTTTTTCAATCCCTTGAAAATTCACATTCTATTAATAGCCACGTTATATGAGTTGTGACTAGTCATGTTGGGCCAATGCCAAATGGCAATTGATCTAATTAATGCAACATCATGCCGAGAATAATGCCTTAATTAGTTGCCAACTTCTCTGCAGACTCTGCACGATTTTACACATACCTAATATCCACCATTTTACCATTTTAAATGTATTATTTACAACCGTTCGATGATCCTAGATCAATGGCTTAAGTTTTATTTCAGATTGAAATTCTGAAGGAAACATAGTTCTCCAGAAAGTATGCGGAATGGAGACACGTATCAAATCTTAAACCCGTGCCTTAACCTTGATTGTCAATTACAAATGGTTAGTAGGTTGTGTGGACAGTTGATAATGTTGCACTGTCTTGATGGACATTAAATAATAAAGAAATGTATTGTCACTGACATTCTCTAACTGCGATCCACTCGACATGCATGACTTCCAATTGGGTACTGTCACACAGTGACGCTTTTTCCAATTTCACACACTTGTGCATTTTTGCAAAGGTTTACAAAGAGATTTGAAAGATTTAGAGAATTTTAAAGGACAAATGAATTAATAAGGTTAGAGAAGGAATTAAGGGCTATTTATACACGATCTACGCTTCTTTCTTCTTCAATTCTCCTTTGGTAGATAAAGTGTAGGAGCTACCATTGGTTGAAAGTTTGCCTCTGGTTTAGGTTTTTAAGCTGTATAATCTGATATTCTGGTTTCTGAAGATTGACACTCCGATCCATTTGAGAAGCACATCTGAGGAAGACCAAAAGGCCTTTTTGGGCTTGGTCTTAGACCCAACCCTGGCATCCGTTTGTAAGGAGGTTGGAGCGGTTAGAAACGAGGCTGTGAGGATGGTGTTAGGTCGAGAGTTTTTGCAAAATGTTGACAGATACTGAGTTAACACGGACATTACATTTCGGTTTTTGGCATCTCTTCTGGACCTTTGAGGAGACAAGGTGGATATCTTGATGTTGTCAAGGAAGGTTTTCAAAGAAGAATTCCTGGGGGATGATGTTTAGGTTGGTGTCTTTGCAGAAATAGGGGTGGGGATCCCATGGCCAAGGGATTTACACAAGCTTCTCTAGCTAGCCCAAAATGTGGTCTAGCAACCTTTTATTTTGAACCTAAATGCTGAGGAATTGACGCGAGATGGGAAATGGGCGCGGATTGGTAAGGATTTTCTCTTGAAATGGCTTCTCCTGGACGAGTTGGCACACTATGGATATCTATATGAATTTTTAGAGATTATCCTCTCTGAAGAATTCTACTTAGACGGAAGGGAAGATTGTTACGCATGACCCATCACCCTAGGGCCTGCTATTTTGAAGTGAAGGGCTTCTATTTGTTGTTTTGTTTTTTGGATATCATTGGTCCACTGCCCTAGTATCTTGTAACCTACCTCATTTTGGCTTTAAAGTTTTGGAGGGACTCCGACTATTGTAATTTTGTGGAACATATTAATGAAAATTTTGCAACTTCGTTTCAGTTTGTCTTTTATGGATTTAAAAAATGCTTTTAGTCTCATTCTTTTGCATTGAGCAAATTCCAATTTGTGAATGAAATGGCCAAAATTGTGTGTAATAATTTATGGACAAAATTGAAATTACAATTTACAATGCAGTACTGAGTTAATAATTTGTGAATCTTAAAATGAACCAAACAAAAGAATGTGTGTGATTTCTTTTTGTGAATCGTTAATAAATTGAAATTACAGTACAGTACTCAGTTAATAATTTATAAATCTTAAAATGATCCAAATACATTACTTTTCGACAAATCCATCAGGCTTTAAATTACTTTTCACTTTGATATTAGATAATTAGCGGCTGAATCCACAAAATCAAATTATCAATAATTTGGTAGCCAAATGTAGGACCAAATCAATAAATTTGTAGACTTTCTAAACTGTAACCTTAATCAATATATTATTTTATGATCTTTCAAATTTTAAATATACTTAATAATTACATTGTATAATACAAATGAATAAAATTTAAGCTCCATTTCGGGCCAAAGTTGTGAAGGTTAAATTTCCACAACCTTCCTCTGAAAAAGTGGCACGTGTCACCGTGTTGTGTCAGTCTTTAGATGAATGAACCATCATCTTCTTTTTCTTAATGTAACATCTACATGTCACATGACGAGGCCAAACAACCTATGGGACCTACCGTCCATTGTGACAACGAATCGTGGTCCGTTGGATCATCAAAGATCAATGACGCAAGGTCTATTTCGGGCTAAATGTGGGAAGGATAAACAATTTGTACAAACTGCCTCTGGAAAAGAGACACCTGCACTGAATGTTGCGTCAACACATTTAATTGACTCTATTTCAGGCCGGATAACGTGCATTATAGACGAAAATTATTAAAAATTTCCTTCGAAAAACAAACACGTGTTGGTGTGACGTATTGGAGTGAATGGTGGGAGCAACGTCTAACTCTATAATATATTATTATCATTGATTTCAAAATGAATAAAATTAAAAATTAAAATTTTAAGCATATATCATTTATATCAATAAGTTATATTTATTATATATTATATATTATAATAGAAATTATTAAAATCTTTAAAGAGAACCCTTAAAATTATATATAAACATCTCTCAATATGATGTGTCAGGTGACGAGGCCTCCTAACTGGCAAACATCTTATGAATAATGGGACCCACAACAACTGACAACAGATACTGTGGTCCGTTGGATGAGCATAGATCAATGACGTAAGGTCTATTTCGGGCCGAATATGGGAATGATAAACAAGTTCTGCAAACCTCCTCCGTAAACGAGACACGTGTCATTGAACGTTGTCCTTGCAGATTTAATTAACTATAGTTAAATTCTAAATTTCTAATTGTATACTTAATTTCGGGCAGAAATTGTAAAGGATTAAAAACTCTTCAAAAACCTTTTGGAAAAGTGACACGTGTGACGTGTTAGACTGTTAGTCCTCAGAAAGAAGCAATGAATCTTTTGTTTGTAAATAGTTATTAATAATAATTTATAACATGATTCTACCAATTTTGCCCGTTAGGTTTTGAACTTTTGAGGGTTTTGAAAGTAAGGGACTCATATTGGTATTTTGATTCTTGGACAAACCAATTAATCTAGGGAGATTTAGAAATGATTACCAGATTGAGGAATGCAACAGAGACTGTTTGTGTCAGTCTATTCAAATAGAAATTCCGGGTAAAATCTAGAACACCTACATCTCACGTTTTTTATTTTTGAATCTCGTGGTTTAGATTGTAGAACTAGAATTAGGGGTTCAACTTGAGGGTTAACTTTTTTAGGCTTGTAAGTTGTAGATGCTAGTTGTCTAGCATTATTTTGAACCATTACCAGTACCAGTGATGGGGAAATAAAAAATTATAACTAAAAACCAAGTGAATGAAAAAATAGACTTAACCAAACTGCTTAAAACAGTAGGTTTCACTAATGAATACCATGATATTTATGATCCTGTTATCCATGGTGCTAAGTGAATCATAGATATTAGATGTGCATTGTCTAATAAGGTGGGAGATCCAAGTAGGGCAAAATTTACTTTTTTTAACACCATGTTAAATGCAAGTACAAATAAAATTGCATCGTGGGATGTTGGATTGGGACACATGATGTTACTTGAAGTATTCCCTTGCCTAGAAATTGTCATGGTTTGTGCCCAAAATTATGATGAAGATAGAAAATTATTAATAAAAATACTCAAGAGGAATTTTATCCATTATCGAGGGAGAATTTGATCGTTTGTTGAACCTAGGTTTTGAAGCACAAAACTCAAACGTCCACATTGACCTAGGAAAGTTGGTAGAGGAATATGAGAGAATCAATGCAAATTATAAAGATTCATTTATCAAAGGTCTAGCAGTGCGTGGTGCTCAATTGGATTAGAATCATAAGCCTCCTTATGATTCTAATAATTTTGTGCCATGGGTTTAGGATACTATTTCCTTACTAACATTTTGCCTGGGATTGGAAAATAATAGGGAAGTGGGTGCCAACTTTCTTGAAATGATTTTTCATATCCATTGTGTATGTTAACCAATAAGATATAATTTTGTTGAGCACGTTGTTTAGTCCATGCAAGAACAATTACTAATGATTAAAAGAGGTTCTTGTAAGACATTTAGGTTCACAACCTACTTGTGCTATCTTCTTCTAGCAAAGTATCATGCAATATTCGAGACCAACAAGCTTCATATTTAGGTCTATAAGAATGATGAGAAGACTCAAAAAAGAGTAGTGTGTCCAATATATGTATGGACACCTAAGATAAGGATGCATGATAACATAAAGAACTACAACCATTTTGTAGACTTCTTTTTGGCACCAATATATCATGAAATTACAAGCACTCCAATACCTAGATTGCCTCTGTCTTGTAGAGATTGCATTCAACTTGGAAGTGAAATACAATTGACTGACTGGTTCTTCATGGAAGAATACACCATGTTAAGATTTTACGAATTAGCACTAGAACCCTACAAACTTCCAATACATGTGACAGAGAGGGTTTTTGCATTGGAATATGTACGACAGATGGAGAGTGCAGATGGACTCTTTCATGGTCAGCAAAAGAAGAGCATAATTCCTTGCCTTTCTCATGCAGAGGGTTCACACTTGAGAGAAAAGCATTCAATGTGGCACATGATTTTTTGAATTTTTTTAGCTTTGGTGTTGACAGTTACTAGTAGTATGATCCAATCAACGTCATTCAAATAAGGCTTGTGGTGAATAGGAACTCTGCCAGAAAATTTCAACATGAAAGTAAACCATTGCTAGAAATGTTGAAAAACAGGAACTCCTGGGATGAGACCAAAACAGAGATGGAGAAAATTGCCGTTGACAATAATATTTCAATAGAAGAATTGTCATCACAAATTATGGCATTGTACACATAGAGAACAACAGAGTAGGGCATCCAAAATGAAAATGAAAATGGGTCCTACAATTTCAACCAAAAAGGTGCTGATCCATCTAAAAAAGTCATTCTACAAAATATACCGGAACAATGTAAAGATAGACTTCGGACTCAAACCAAAGTTAGTGATTTTTGGACTATGAGGAAGAATCTCGGTGAACCGAAGACCAGTGCAGATCTTGATGAAATTGAAGAGGATGAAGAGTTTAGCAAATTGTGGAATATGGAGCATCCCATTGAAGCATATGACAAAAGTGATGATAATAATGAGTATGAGATTGAGGTTAATCCCACAGCCACTCCAACATCTACTACAGTCTATGCAAAATTGAGTGGAGTCAATGAGTCCATGAGACAAACATATAGCGAAGGGGCAACCATTATGAAAAAAATGGGTTTTGGAGGTCATGGTCTGGGTCCCCGAGGAGAGGGCTATTGGCTGCCACTGTTCACAGAAGTTCCAAGAAAAGGTGGTGAGAAACTAGTCATTGGAGTTGAATCATCACAAAAAGTTATTACTCAGACCCATGTATCTCAATTTGTTAGAGCTTCAAATCCACCTTATGCGAAGGGTCATACAGAATTTTAGTTTTTTGGTACTGACAGTTTATATCATATTTGGTGTCAATCTTGTATGATTTTTATTTTTTGCTCAATTTCCTTAAAACAGACATGATTTTCTTCTCTGTAGATTTATAATTATCATTTTTAAAAAATAATATGGATGCTCAAACATGTGTTGTCTGTTGAAATTGCTCTTTTTTTTGTCAATTTGAGATGCAGTTTGAACAATAAACATTTGGATTGTGGATTAAGATTCTCCAATAGTTTCAACTCCCAGTTCTAAATTTTTTAGAATTGGCTCTGAATTTGACTATATTGTGTGTTGTGTTGTACTTAACTGTAAAAGCTTTTCCCAATCTAGACCGTGACCTGTATATGCACAAATCATAAATCGATCAGTTACTTGTACATGTGATTACAGACTTGGAGTGTCATGGATTCGGTGACCTGCTTGCTTGCATAAGGAATGAAAATATTTCACTCACGAATATTCATTTTGTGGTAAATCTTTATGTTTTCCACTTTTCTTACAAGATATATATGCGTCATAGCTTCTATTTATTTATTTTTCATAAAAACTTACAGAATAGTTGGCTGTATCGAGAAATTCTTGAATAGGGTAGAGAAGGTTCCAAGATTTTTGTCGGACCTCCTGTGCATGCTTTTTACATGTTTTTAAAAGTGTTTCTTAGTAAATGTGTAGGCTGTTTGTAAAGAGGGATTTGTGTGGTTCTTTTCAAAGTGGTATACATGTTTCTAATAGACTCTTTTATCTCAATTGTAACAGACTTTTCGTAACAACCTTAACAAGGTAAAGCTCTTGTCAAGTACTTTTTTTTAAACTTTTCAAGCATTCCATTCATTCGTGTACAGAGGTTTGTTATTATGTTTCTTTGGTCTCTTGGTTTTTGTGAAATGGGGATAACAAGTTCTTGATCTTGAGAGTGCTTGCCAGTGCTGGAGATTATAGGAATTTCCCTACTGCTTAAATAATATCCTTACCTTTTCTGTAATTTCATCATGATTAAGGACTAATAGTAAGATTCTTTTCGGTCAGTAGTTCATGTGAGAGTTGTGGTTGTGCAGATCTTAGAAACTGCATACAACCGGTTTGATCCATGGGAGATGGGGGTGCACAAGAGACACGGAACTGTTTATCTTGATGTGCATAAGCTTCCTGAAAGACCACAGACTGAAATAGACCGCCGAAGGTTTAGTTGTTCTTTGCTAAAAAATTGCTTCCATTATGCCAATTTATGGTTCAGTTATCATCTTCAGACTGGCTTCTTTGTTCAGAAAATGCATTTAAGGATTAGTTTTTGTTTGAAAGTAACTCATGGAAACTAGTCATCTACAAGCTCAAGCCTTAATCAAAATAATTAATGTGATTAGGGGTAATATTGAATAATTAGAAAAATATTATTAATTAATTTCCTATGCAGTATTGATTATTTTCCTGTGCAATAAATATATATTCTGTTGTGCTTTTAATGTATATCAATACCATCTTGGATTTTGGAGTTAATAAGGAGCTCCGAATTGTAATCTAATCATTCATCCTAATAACAATCTACAAACTGTAGTCCAGATGAATGAGATGTCAGTATTTCCAGTCTTATGAGAATGAACTAAGTTGCGGGTCCTGGTTCAGATTCGGATTCAGGTTTGAGATTTGTTCAATAATTTTTTGGGGTGGGTTTGGGTTCGTTTTGGGTTTGTCCACACACACACACAGACACATATATATATGCAGCAAATAAGTTCATAATACACCACTATGTGAATAGTAAAATAACATAGCAAAATACACCACCATATATATTAATGTTCTAGTCCAAATGACATAGCAAAATGCCAAAAAACACCACCATTTTAATGTTTCACTTCAAAAATAATAAAGTCAACATTAACAATCAGCCATCACTGATCAAATATCATAAAAAATCATCAAACATATCATCATCCTCCTGCTATGGAAAATTACAAGCACAAACCGTGCCACTGGCATTGGTACTAGCAATCTCAGCCTTAGGAGCAGCCTCATTATTGTTAAATTTTGAACCATAATACATAAAATGCAATGAACTGAAATTCAAAACACAAAGGACAGAGGACACAAAAGACTTATCCTGGGAAAGCCCTCCACTAGAGGGTGAAAAACCCAGCCCACAAAAATATCGATCCTTTATTTAGTTCTCAAACAAATACAAAGATCTCTCGCTTATGATTGAAGATTTTAAACAGTCAATCAATAAGCCTTATTTTCCTTATACACAGATTGATCACTTTGGCTATATATATATCAGAATAACAAAAAAACAAGAGTATCTCACAGATATACAGATTGAATACACTATAACGATAGCGCTGAACAACTACACAATACTGTCTGATTAAACAACCTCCACAGTTATCCACACTAATATAGTAGCCAGCAAATGAAGTGTTGTGAGACGCTTTTCTTTTTACCACACACCCAATCCATAGATGCTCCTCAATAACTGAAGAGGCTAACAGTGGAATATCAAAGTACTGTCGTTAGAAGCACTAGCTGGATTCTTCATAGAGTTTATGGTAATTACTACCATGAACCGACAGCGGACTAAAGTCATGAACCGATGCTTCACATGTTGAAACACTCTCGGTGACCGATTAGAATGAATAGCCTTTTTCCTTGAATGTGGGGAGACACTGTTGTTATGCAAGATGAAGAGCTGACAGTTAATACGCTAGGTGTATTATCACCAAATAAGAGCGCAACTTACATGGAATATGAAGGGACAACGGTGCCAAGTCATTCAATACCCGACTTGAAGGAGGAACCGATAACATGAATAAATGAAGACGGTAGACGATCATATACAACGCGATAGTGACTATAGAACAAAAAACCATGAACTATCAAAAGCCAGTTATGTTAACGTCGCTCATAATCACGAGCCACCTGAGATGAAGGAATCACGATGCCAAGACCATACACGCACAACGCCAATCTTCACAGCCACAAACCGTTGTAGATAAACCCACAATGAATTCATGATACCAAGTCATATCATTATTGTGCCATGACATCTCATATCTATGACATGTCATCTCATATTTATCGAACATAAAGTAACACTTGTAACTGCTGGAGGAAGAGGGGTTGATGGTGTTTGATAAAGGTCCACAATAAGTTCATACAACTCAACATCTCAAACATAGTAACACCATCCAGTGAGCGGTGACGGTTATAGGAGGAAAACAATACAACTGTAGAACTGTAAACAACAATGACCATCACAACTCCAAACCAGGTACATAGAGAATGAATAATATAGCAACCATAGACAAGATAGAGTCTCCACTGAAGATGATAACAGCTCCCGAGAATACAATAACAAAGAATACAGGTATGAATAATTTATCTCGCTGCTACCAAAATTTCAACAATTATCACTAGGTAGCTCGTGATCATCATCATCAATTGCAAGTGCTGCAAGGCGAGCAATTGAATCATCCTGTAAAAGGATGTGCACCAAACTCAGCAAGGATAACGCTATGAGGAGTAGAAGGATGACATCTGATGAGACGCCGAAGGAGGAGGATCTGAACTCTCTCAACAGAAGTCCAATCCGACTCAAGCAAAGAGGGCCCCCACACAACAGAGCCGTATAGCACAGTCGGCCTGACTAAGGAGTCAAGGAGGGACAACTTGGACCTGATGTCGTGAAAGTGATGTCTGAAGCACTGTCTCTCAAGCAGAGCCAAGGAGCGCAACCCCTTGTTGACACAGGGCTGCATAGCAGGTCTCAAACTGAAGCGAGGTCTAGAGAACATACCTTGGAGAGAAGTCCAATCCGACTCAAGGAGAGAGGGCCCCCACACAATAGAGCCTTATAGCACAGTCGGCCTGACTAAGGAGTCAAGGAGGGATAGCTTGGACCTGATGTCTAAAGCACTGTCTCTCAAGCAGAGCCAAGGAGCCCAACTCCTTGTTGACACGGGGCTGCATAGCAGGTCTCAAATTGAAGTGAGGTCCAGAGAACTTAACCCCAAGGTAAGTTCTCCTTGGATGCTCCCCCCTTTCAGTTCTCCTTGGATGCTTGCGCCCACCTCCTCCCCTCTCAGCAAGTGCTTTATGGTCACGTCAGACTTGACATCTAAAGATAGTATATCACTGTGACTTGGAGCAACCCTCCTGGAGGGCTTTGTCCCAGGATGGCCTTTTATGCTGAGCACTATATGGAGATTCTGGATGGGGTCATTGTGCGTCCCCCGTACTTGGTCCACCACTGGAGTCACGCTCTCCATATTTCTTTGGGGTCTTTCAGAGTTGGATCTCACCGGCTCCGCATCCAGACAGACCACCACATTGATAGGGCTGAAGACCTGCCGCCTTTGCACCTTGATGGAGACGAAGTCTGAGACACACTTCATTTTCCGATGTCCCATTTACTACGAGATCAGAGGGAGGTTCCACTGCTTGTTTAGAGAGTGCAGATCCCTTTCCTCCTTCAGATACACCAATTAGTGGTGCCTTGCTCTTTACCTTCAGCAGACCACGCGGCTTCGTGATTCCACTCTCCAGCTTCTATTCCCGTCCAGCCAGAGCTCCGATCAACTTATCACATCCTTTTTCACTTCGGTGTCTCCGGACGGTGGCACAAAGTGCCCTCTCGGTCCTCCTTCCTCTGGACACACTAGGTTTGTGAGGCTTGTAGAGATTGTTAATGTTTCTATAGCTGCGATAGAAATCATTATACCTATGTCTTGCTTTGATGCTTTCGTCAAAGCTCTGCAGTCATCTATCTTGCTTGCTCGTCCTTCTTCAGTTCTCAGTTGTGATTACATTTCAGATTGACTTCATTGCGTGACAGTTCTTTTCCTTACCTATTGTTCGTTGGTAACCTCTATGATGACTTGGCACCATATCTGAGTTGGCATCGTATACAAGCAGTGTTTGTCTTGGCACCGTGCGTTTACATACTCCGTGCTGGCTTGGCATCATGAGTGTGTCTATACACATGCCGACAGTTTTCTTCTTGATTGGGCTCGTGTCATTTATGTCACCGATTCTCATTATGGACAACGGTGATAGTAATTGCGTGTAACGGCTCACATTTCATTCTTGTCGTATTTGTTCATAGCGGGTGTCCTTTCCTAGTACGAGTTCATTGGCATCGTGTTATGTCTATTTCTATTGTCCGACATGGCATCGTATTTGCCATTGACTTTGGGTGATTCAGCACCGTTACTATTATTACTTGGCACCTGCGAGCTCTTGGCACCATGTGCGTGTGTTGAATTGTAGACAGACTATTGCCGTTACCGAATATGAATGATAACGGTTGAAGTATTAGTGTGGCCCGCCCATGATGTGTTGGCGCCTATGCCTTGTCACCGACAGTTATTGTTCTGTCGCTGCTTGGTGATCGTGCGCATTGCTTCAAGCTTGCTCTATTCGCTTTTGTCTTCTATCAAAAGGATATATCCATCGCATAGGGTAGTATTGGTCATGTGCGAGAGCAGTGTGTGTTTGTCTATCAGGAGCTGCCTGCCTGGGTGTCTATCGGGAGCTGTCTACTTGGGTGTCTATCGGGAGCTACTTGCCTGGGTGTGCAGCTAGAGCAGTGTGTGTGCTTGTCTATCGGGAGCTGCCTGCCTGGGTGTGTATCGAGAGTTGACTGTGTGTATGTATGTCGGGAGTTGTCTATGTATATGTGTGCCGAGTTCTAATGTTATTATATGTATATGAGTAAGGCACTGGTTCAACAACAGTCAATGGTTAGTTAATATGATTGGGCTGTTATCCTTTCTTGAAAGATATTGTAAGAGATCCGCACATGTATTATTCCGTGTATTGTAAGAGAGCAATCTGAGTATTGTCAGAAGAGTATTCTTCTCAGGGGTGTGATATATTCTTTAGATCAGAATGATTATTATATATTTGATTAGTATATGATCAAGCTTATTTTGTTAGACATACTCATCGTGAGAAGTATCTGTGAGATACTTATAGTCTCATATATTCAACATACTGTGAGAAGGGCTTATTGATTGACTATTGAGAGTCATCAATTATAAGCACAAAGATCACTGTATTTGTTTTGAGCATACAATAAAGGATTCTCTTTTGCGTGGCTGGGTTTTTCCCTCGTGTGGAAGGGTTTTCCCAGGATAAGTTTTGGTGTCTTTCGTTGATTGATTTATCTGATTATTTGTTTATTGTTCTGGTTCGAAAACTTAACAGAGATCACACTCGGCAACAACACTCCACCTCCAGAGCTATTTTGAGACGGTTCGGGGCTCCTTCTCGTTCCGGACCGTATCCTTCGGTGCTTGATTACTTCTCGCCTGGAAAGGGCCTCTAGGTGCTCTTCCCGGCTCTTCTGCTTTCTGCTTTCTTGTTGTTGTTCTTTCCCCGGACATCGTTTGGTGCTCCTGGTGTCGGCAGTTTGCTTTGTATACTTTCATTCCCTTAGACCCTTTTGGTGGTCTTTTGTTGGACATTAATAATTTATCTTATCTTATCTATCTGCCACATGCTTTGGTTCAACATCCCAATGCCTTGCCTCCTCGTTTTTGTTGGTATTGTCTTTGTGTGTTAGGAGCCTCAAGTTTGAATGCGCATAGACCAAGTCTTACGCCTTTTTGAAATGTGCTCTATTGTGTTTTATTCAGTGGATGGAGTATGTGCTCCAATTCCTCTTGGATAATGATGAACTAGCATACTATCAAGATTTTCAATTTTGAAATTAGAGATTTAAGAGTTACGAATAAAAATCTTAAATATAAATTCAATATTTTAAGTTACTGTTTCAAGTTTGGTTCCAAGTTCGGGTGCGAAGGGCCGCATCACCGGTATGGCAAAATTTTGAAAAGGGGTTTGGGTTCGTTAGTACAAAAACATGTAAGAATTATATATATACATATTTCTGAAGCCTAGAAGCATGAGTTAAAATTAGAATGTCACATAGTATCATAAGAACATTTAAACAACAAAAACACCATAAACTTGTAATCATTAAAACATTAAAATTAAATCATAACATCAAGTTCAAGTATCGTTGTTTCAAGTTCAGCTAATGGATTAAAAATTTATTAATATTCTTCTTCTTCTTTGGCATTAGTTGACTAAGCCATAGGGCTAAGGCCTCGTTCACTTGCACAAGTCGTCTCAAGACAATTAAATTTGATGCAAACTGAGTCTTAACAACTTGTAACATAAATTAGAGAAAAAAAAACACAACTATTAGATGCATACTTTAAAAAAGAATACACGTTAAACAATAAAAAATGAAAATAAAAATTTTTAAGATACTAATTTAAAAAAAAATTAAATTACTAACTTGAGTTCAAGCTCGATTACCTTTAGTAACTCCAAATGTGAGAACATTCTGAATATTCCTAGAGTCATGTGGTGGTTTGTGATGAACATCTAGATGTCCTCAGCCTCTGCATACACCTCCTTTATCCACTCAATTTTGTTCCCAATCTTTTGTAGCATAAGATTGAGTGAATGGACTGCACAAGGTGTCAAAAAGATATGCTGATATTGCTCTTCAATCAACAAACCAGCAGGTCTACAATGGTAAAGAGCCCTGCTGGCTCACAATTCAATTGATGTTGAAGAAATGGTTTTTTTTTTTTGAAAGTTTTGCAATTTTTTTGTGTTTTGACAATACATGATTTTTTTTTTTGCTTTTTCCACAATATTTAAAAATAAAGAAACTAAATTCAAACCCAATGCACAAACTGTGAATCTACTTTATTATTGCAAATATGTACAATGAAGCTGGGAAATGCAATTACAAATTCATCCTATGAATGTGCACCTTTTTATTTATAAAAGTCAAATGCTGCAAGTATGAGGCAAAACACAGCCAAGAAACTTGAGGCGCTGCCTGAAGGATGAATCGCAGCTGCCGATATAGTCGATGCAGCCTTTATGTATGTGATCGCTGCTACTTATGGATAATCGCAGACCCTAGAAACAAAATGCAACTCCCTCAAACTATGATCGAAGCTCATAAAACGGATCACAACCTTTTGAATATGCCGTCCAACAACAAAGAACAATTGACACTTAATAGGAAGCACAATTCCCCAATTTTGTGATGGTTCAAAGTGCAGATCAAACCAAGAAAAAACGTTCTCAGCCTGGTATGGATTTCGTAACCCTCAAGGAGACCCAAATTCTTGAACAAGCAAGCATGGAATAAGAGGAATGGGTCGATTTTTGTTTTAGAGCTGCATTTTATACAAATTGATCCCAAAAGCTTCACCATTACACAACGACTAGTATCTTCTTTCACACACTTTTCACTTAAATGACTTTGCTTTTCATCTTGGCATAACTTTTGAATTTGAATAAATATTAATTAATCTCCCTTTTGGCAACTTGTTGCACTTTTAATGATAAAATAAATTAGCACTTACTATATGCACATAATATTATTAGTTAAGTGTAAATTAATAATCATGAATTATAACCATAGCTCTTAATAGCTAATTAACCCATAAGTCACCCACTCAAGTGTCAGAGCATCACTGACCAAATTGAGCACCTCAATGCCAAGCCAAAAATAGAACTAGCCAACACTGACTTACTATAAATAGTAAGTTGACCACTAGAGACCCTCAAAACCATCTGTTAGTTCACGAGGGTCGCAATGATGGGCTAACAATGCCAAGTACCTGTCACTTGCTAAAAAGGGGACATCACAGTCGTTCCTTCCCAAGATTTCTTGTCCTTGAGCAATCGCAATCCTGGATGCTGTAGAATATCCTCTGACTTCCAAGTGGCATCCTCAATAGGTAAACCCTTCCATTTCACCAAAAACTCCTTGATGACTTCTCTCCGAGATGTTTGTGTCTGGTCTCAAGTATGACCTCAAGAACTAGCTCCAACTTCCCCTCATAATCCAGGGGTGGCAAAACAAAAGAAGGAATAACATGTCTCCCCAACGCCTTCTTGAGACGTGATACATGAAACACATTATGCACCCTACTGTCATCAAGACAATTAAGCTCATAGGCCACCTCACCTACCCACCGAACAACTCGGAAAGGACCATAGTAGCGGGGCTTGAGCTTCTCTGCTCCGCTCTTCCGGATAGAAGACTGCCCGTAAAGCTGCAACATCAAGTATACCATATCACCAACCAAAAAATAGCGAGCAGCTCTTCGTTGATCAACATACTGTTTTTGCTGATTCTGAGCCCTCTGAATGTATCCCACAAAGTCCTCATAATATCCTAACTGTCCTGCAGTAGACCTTCAGCACTAGGAACTCTGCTATCATTGAATAACAAATCCATGAAACTCTGAGGGCTGTATCTGTATAGAGCTCTGAAAGGGGACATCTGAATAACAGTACTCACATAAATAAACCCACTTCACCCATGCATGCTACTGTCGAGGCACATAGTTCCGAAGATAGCCCTACACCCATTTATTAACAATCTCAGTCTGGCCATCAGTCTGAGGGTGGTAACTCATACTAGGAGTCAACTCTATCCCACATAACCTGAACAACTCCTGCCAAAAATGACTCCTTATAAAATGGCTATCTTGGTCACTCACAATACTCTTGGGTAACCCATGTAATTTGAAAACTACCCGGATAAACAACTCTGCAACTTGTGTCGCTGAAAACGTACTAGTGATCGGAAAGAAGTGACCATATTTTGTGAGACGATCCACTATCACATATATACAATCTCTGCCTTGGGCTTTCGACAAGGCCACAATGAAATCCATAGATAGGCATTCCCTTTTCCTCTCAGGAATGGGAAGTGGCTGCAATAAACCAGCTGGATACGTGGGCTCCTGCTTGTTTTGTTGACAAACAAAACACTCCCTAACATATTGTTGCACATCAAATTTCAGGCCTTTCCATGTGAATCTCTCCCGAACTTGTTTATAGGTTTTGAAGAATTCGGGATGATCAGCTAAAGGGGAATCATGAAAGGCCCTCAGTACACCCTGTCTAACACTCGACCTTGGGACCAATAATATCCTACCCTTATAAATGATTTGCTCATTTACAAGAGTATATCTGTTGTCTTGTACTAACCCATAAATAATGCTAGATGCCCACTGATCTCTGGCATACTCAGCAATGATCAAGTGTCTCTAGTCCCATATCTCCGTCATAGCACCTTAATGAGGTCTTCTTGAAAGTGTATTAGCTACAACATCCTGTGTGCCCTTGACATATGAGATGTCAAAATCATAAGACTGTAGCTTGCTGACCCATTTTTATTGCCTCTCATTAAGATCACGCTGTCCAAGGAAATATTTCAGGCTATTATGATCTGTTTTAATACAAAATCTGCTGCCAACTAAGTATTGCCTGAATTTAGCCAAAGCATGCATTATGGCTAACATCTCCTTATCATAAATGTTAAAAACCCTCTTAGGACCCTTGAGCTTCCTGCTCTCAAAAGCAATAGGATGGTGATCCTAGGAAAGTACAACACCAATGCCTTCGCTAGAGGCATCACAATGCAACTCAAATGGCCTAGAAAAATTTGGCAATGCCAAAATTGGGCATGTAGTCATAATCTGTTTGAACTTCTCAAAACATTCCTGTGCTTGAGGAGTCCACTCAAAAGCACCCTTCCGTGTCAAATTAGAAAGAGGAGCCACATGGCAAGAGAAACTTGCTACAAATCTGCGGTAGAAAGCACATAAGCCAATGAACTCTCTGAGCTGTGTCAAGTTCATCGGAGTAGGCCAATCCAAAATGGCACGAACCTTTTCAAGATCCATGCTAACTCCTGCTGCACTAATAATGTGACCAAGATATAGTAACTCGGTCATACCCAATGCACACTTGGACTCCTTGGCACACAAGGAAGCCCCATCCAAGATATCCAATAATGTATCCAAATGAGAAAGATGATCATTCCACGTCTTACTCTATACAAGGATATCATCAAAGAAGACCAGAACAAATCTCCTGAATTGATAGTGGAAGACCCTGTTCATGGTGGACTCGAAAGTGGCAGGCGCATTAGTCAAACCGAAGGGCATGACTAAAAACTCAAAGTGTCCACAATGACATCTGAAAGTTGTTTTCTCTATGTCTTGCTCCCAAACTTTAATATGATGATACCCTGATCTCAAATCAATTTTAGAGAAAAAGCATGCACCATGCAACTCATCAATCAACTCCTCCATGCGTGGGATTGGATATCGGTTCTTAATGGTTCTTTTATTTACCATCCGGTAATCAATGCACATCCCGAGTGTACCATCCTTTTTCTTCAACAACACAACTGATGAAGCAAAAGGAGACTTACTCGGCCTAATATGCCCCATAGCTAACAATTCTTGAATAGTCTTCTCAATCTCATCCTTCAGGTGCTTGAGGTGTCGGTAACGAGTAATCATGATGGGCTTAGTGCCCTCCTCTAACTCAATGATTTGCTCTATACCTCTATCTAGTGGCCTGCCTGGTGGTATATCATTAAACACTTTGGAGTGTTTAGTTCTAAGCTCTTGTATGTCCGGTGATAAGCTTTTGTAGGTAACAATCTACACTCTGCTGCCCACTCAACTGCATCATGACTCATAAGACGCTGCATACATCTCAATGAAATCACCCTCAACTTTTCCTCTCTGATAGCCTTAAGAATATGTTTTTTGCCATTAATTTTAAACTTCATTTCCATGTCCTTAAGACTGGGATAAAATGCCTCAATAGTATGTAACCAGCTCATGCCCAAAACCACATCAGTGTCTCCCATGTCTACAACATAGAAATCAGTTTTAAAGTCATAATTATTTAGCTCCATGGGAAGCTCAGAAATCATCCTGTTACATTTAAGTGTGTAACCATCAACCACCTTAACTCTAATATCCTCAAACTCTTCTGTTTGTATACCCCTCCTGGATACCAACCGTGAACCTATAAAGTTGTGAGTAACACCTGTATCCAATAATGCAATAACATGCTGCTCTGCTAAGAGGCCCCGCATCTTGAATGAGCCCTCTTTCTTCATGCTAGTGAGGTACACTACCTTAAGGTTGGAATCATCTTTAACCTTTTCATCATTAACCCCATCCTCCATAATTTCTTCCTCATGATCAGCTGGCTGTCTTTCAAAATCAGAACTATGTTCATGCTCATAAAACCATTCCATCAGCCTATTTTTGCCGTTAGGCTTCATGGGACACTCATGATTTTCATCATATGGACCCTTGCTTTAAAAGCAAAATCTCTTCCTCCTTAGATCATTAAGAGTTTCCTGATCTAAAGGGAGTGCCATAGGTTTCTTAGAATCTAAAACCTCTACCTTCTTTGGAGCTGCCTTGCTGTCATAAGTGGAAGTAGATGGTTTAATAGAAAATCTACTACGCGGAGTGGACATTTCCAGATTCCTCGCCTTCTTCATAGCTTGTTGCAAGTTGGGAGGATCAAGAGACTTAACCTAATCCCTAAGAGGCTCAACTAAACCCTCTATGCATCACACGCCTCCACTAAAACTCACTGATGAAGGCCTCCAAACTACTAGTCTGCCAATGTTGGGCCAACTCACGAAAATAGGACTTTGGGTCCTTCCTGTCAAATCTCTCTACCAATCTATCCACAAACTCCTGATATGAGGTGATTTGATCACGCTGTAGAGAAACTAAACCCATGGTACCACCAATCATGGGCTATGCCATCCAAATGTAAGGCACAACAAACAGAATAACGTCCTGCTCAGACATAGGACACAATGAGAGATATGTGTCCAACTTTAGAACTGAAGCTCTAGTTGTTACTTTACCATTCCCATCAAAATGAGTCAAAGTTAATTTGTTGGTTGCTTGTTTCAGATCATTGTTTTTATGCATTTGTCTCCCATCAAGTCTACCTCTGGAATGCTCTCTCTTCTAGCTCTTAAACTTGTCATAGTTTAGGTGATGTGTCACATCGTGTGGTAAAGCATCCCACTCTGCATGTAATGCCAACACATCATCTAGTAAAAGATGCTGCCTCCTCGACACCACCCTCATCTAAATCTGGCCTCAAGAAAGTAGGACGTAAAGGCCTATCATGTGTGCCTGTAGCATCAGCTCTAGACCTATGTGAACTAATTGAGATACTTCTAGTACTTGTATCTTTGCGACGACCTCTAGGCAAGGAGATCTGCTGGAGTGTGTCAGAGAGCTGCTGTAGTACATTTGCCACCTGATGCTGACCAGCTGCCAATTCTTGTAGGCTATGTGCAATATTCTTGAATGATTCTCTAGCCTCTCTCTCCTCATCATTACTTGCATTACCACCAAACCGGTCACCCTTTGTACCAAATTGGATTTCCTGTTCCTATTCACCCAGTGGTGTAGCTCTTCCTGTGTGTGTATAATGAATTCCTAGAATATACCTTTGTGGTTGCATGTAAGATACTATTTAAAAAAAAAATTTAAATTACTAACTTGAATTCAAGTTCACTTACCTTCAGTAACTCCAAACGTGAGAACATTTTGAATATTCTTGGAGTCATTTGGTGGTTTGTGATGAATATCTCGATGTCCTCAGCCTCTGCATACATCTCCTTGATTCACTGAATTTTGTTCCCATTCTTTTGTAGCATAAGATTGAGTGAATGGACCGCACAAGGTGTCCAAAAGATATGCTGATATTGCTCTTCAACCAACAAACCAACAACTCTACAATTGTAAAGAGCCTTGTTGGCTCACAATTCAATTGATGCTGAAGAAATGGTTTTTTTTTTTGAAAGTTTTGCAATTGTTTTATGTTTTGACAATGTATGAATTTTTTGTCTTTTTCAACAATATTTAAAAATAAAGAAACTAAATTCAAACCCAATGCACAAACTGTGAATCTACTTTA
The DNA here is from genome assembly GCA_027943335.1 of Chamaecyparis obtusa. Taxonomy (NCBI): domain Eukaryota; kingdom Viridiplantae; phylum Streptophyta; class Pinopsida; order Cupressales; family Cupressaceae; genus Chamaecyparis; species Chamaecyparis obtusa. Next base: position 500,917 of record BSBK01001051.1, on the reverse strand, counting down.
TTATTGCAAATATGTACAATGAAGTTGGGAAACACAATTACAAGTTCATGCTATGAATGTGCACCTTTTTATTTGTAAAAGTCAAATGCTGCAAGTATGAGGCAAAACGCAGCCAAGAAACTTGAGACGCTACCTGAATGATGAATCACAACTGCCAATATAGTTGACGCAGCCTTTATGTATGTGATTGCTGCTACTTAAGGATAATCGCAGACCCTAGAAAAACCACAACTCCCTCAAAGTGTGATCAAAGCTCATAAAATGGATCACAACCTTTTGAATATGCCGTCCAGCAGCAAAGAACAATTGACGCTTAATAGGAAGCACAATTCACCAATTTTGTGATGGTTCGAAGTGCAGATCAAACTAAGAAAAAATGTTCTCAACCTGGTATGGATTTCGAAACCCTCAACGAGACCCAAGTTCTTCAACAAGCAAGCATGGAATAAGAGGAATGGGTCGATTTTGGTTTTAGAGCTGCATTTTATACAAATTGATTCCGAAAGCTTCACCATTACACAACGGCTAGTATTTTCTTTCGCACACTTTTCACTTAAATGACTTTGCTTTTCATCTTGGCATAACTTTTGAATTTGAATAAATATTAATTAATCTCCCTTTTGGTGCCTTGTTGCACTTTTAATGATAAAATAACTTAGCACTTACTATATGCACATAATATTATTAGTTAAGTGTAACTTAATTACTAATCATGAATTATAACCATAGCTCTTAATAGCTAATTAACCCATAAGTCAGCCACTCAAGTGTCGAAACATCACTGACCAAATTGAGCGCCTCAATCCCAAGCCAAAATAGAACTAGCCAACACTAACTTACTATAAATAGTAAGTCGACCACTGTAGACTCTCACAACCGTCTGTAAGCCCACGAGGGTCGCAATGATGGGCTACCAATGCCAGGTACCTATCATCTTCTAAAAACGGGACATCAAAACAATTCTTTGCGTTGTTCATTATGACTTGGAAAATGTTTTTAGCACCCAATTGTTCAATAGCAAAGATGATAATATTAGCAATAAATGACCCATCTTTTACATGCCCCTCACAATCCACCGCTTTCAAAAACTTTAACCCTTTAGGGGACACCGCCAGGACATTGATCAAGGGACACAATTTCTAGCATCTTTCCACCCATCTGAAACAATTGAAACCCTTGCCTCAATCCATGAATCCTTTATGGGCTTCAATTGATCATCAAGCAACTTGACCTCTTGATCCAACAAGGTGGTTTGTACTCTCTCAAAACTGGGGCCCTTATACCCTCTTGGAGCTTCATTGGTACTTTTCAACATCTTCCTTCAATATGGAGGCAAACAACATTAAAATGAAGTCCATTTGCATATGAGCATCTTGCCACATCAATGTCGGCAATTTCCTGACTTTGATTTTGAAATGCAACTTCTAGTGGTCCCTTTCTTTTGTGTGTAAGGGGTGCTTCACTTTCAGACTCAAGGGCAGTTGTGGTAGTTTAAAAGGGGTGGTCTTCTATCACAACATCTGTGGGGGGGTTGCGTTCCCTTTTCTTTTTTTACTTTTATTACCAGTGCCATCAATTGTATTTTTCCTACGTTCTCTCTCTTTTGCTGCCTCACGCTCTTGAATATATTTTAATACTATTGCATTTGTTACTGGTGCACCTTTTTTTCCAGGGCATTTCTTGACTCCTCTTACAGGGTATCCACATGAATTACCTACCACACTAAAATATAAACTATTCCTTTCTACACCACAACCCCGACATTTCCAACGGAATGCACCACCTCCTAGAAGGGGTCTTACAATATGAACATACTCCCACAAGGGAGAATCAGTATGGGGTTCTATTCTTTGTTCGGTATTGCCTACCGAGGAAGAGGTAGATACCATTGTAGTTCCTTCTCCTATGGCAAACAATTGTATACATATTTAATATAAAACTTAAAAGCAAAAGAATGGAAAATTATGGAAAAAAATTGCTAGATCTTATTGCCAATGAAAGAGAAACGAAAAAACTAAAAAGCTTAAACAAAAACAAAAAGGAAATGGAACAGGAACTTACCTCTTCCAGTCATTGTAAGCTTGCAAAGGTGTAGGAATGAGGCACAAACACTTAAAGAAGGTCCACAAATCAATCTTCCAACTCCTTGCACAACCAAGCTCTTGCTTAACCACCTATTTACTCTTGCTCAAGACAAAATAACCTATTTGTACACCACAAATGAGAATGAGAAGTCAACATAAGCCTTCAATATCCACGTTTTTGGGTTATGGATGCCAAAATTTTATAAAATTTGCAAAAAAAAAATCACTTGAACCAAGCCGCGGGTCCCAGTTTGACCTCAATTCAATCTAGGAATTCCTGGGCCGCCCGGGTTTGATCGTAGTCCTTGCTGGTTCCAACTGGGTGTATAAATTTCATACCTTGCCCAGACCAGTAGTCGAACTTTACCGGGACCAAGTACCAGTTCGAACTTTGCCTGGTCTGCCGGGCAATTTGGGCGAACTGGGTAACTTAGATATTTATCAACAAGAATTTAGAAATTAGAATCTTAAGAGTTAGGAACTTGTGATAACTTTTCGATGACAATGGGTTGTAGGTGCTGGTATATTTCTCCATGGAAGTACTACCATTTATGAGTATCAACATCTTTCTTTTCTTCAAGAGTATCAAGACCACAATCATTACTGCTTGCGAAACTCATGAATTCAAACCATTGGCTGTATGGGATCGAGAAAGAGTCTACAAAGGGCTGCCTTGTACCCGTGAGCAACTTCAAGATCTCTATATGGGGTAACTCTAGTGCTACTCTCATTAAGGACCGCTTGACTATACTAAATGGGGCTCAATGCAAAGGCAAGGAGATGCAAAGGGGTAGTCATTTTGTTCTATCTCTACACCATGATTTTCTTTAGTTCCTTGAAGAATGTTTCTTTGGGATCTTGGTCTTTCTCATTTATGATTTTTTTCATATCCTCAATCATGGAGTCAATGCCATCATATACCTCACCCAAACAAGGCCTACCCATGTCAGTGTATCGGATTATGCTCAATATAGGCTCAGTAAATCTCAAGAAGTACTCAGCACGATCCTGCCAAGAGTCATCTAGTATCATTGCCTTAATGGCAGCTGCCCTTGTACTACTAGATTTTGGTTACCATTCTTGACAATACCTCTTTAATCTTCATAATGCATCTCAAAACAATAGTGTTGGTGGGAAACGAGTAAGAACAACGTATTTTAAAATCAAAACAATAATAAATTAAAAACATAGAAAGTTAACTAAACTAAAGTCTAAAACATATTTAAATTTTAAATAATTTAACTTACCTTCATGAGCTCCAATCTCAAGAATTGTCTGAATATGGCTTGTGCCATATGGTGGTTCGTGATGAACATTTGGATCTCCTGGGCATCTTCATACATTTGTTTGATCACTCAATTTTCTTGCCAATTTTTTGCAGCATTAGGTTGATTGGACATCACAAGGTGTCCAAAAAAATGTATTTATATTGCTCCTCAACCAATAACCTGACAACCCAATTTTTGGCATTGTTGTTTATCACTTGAACAACATTTTGAGGGCCAGCTTGCTCAATGGCTTGGATGAGAATGTTTGCAATGAAATGACTGTTCTTCACTTACCCTTCACAATCCACTATTCTCAAAAACATTGCACCTCTCGTGGACACTGCAATAAAATTAAGCGAAGGGTGATTTCTTGCATCTTTCCATCCGTCAAATACTATGGACACACCTCTTTCGATCCATGAATCCGTAATGGGCTTCAAGGAAGCCTCTAAATGTTTCACTTTGTGCAATAAAGTGGATCACACCTTCTTATAACCTAGGCCCTTGAATCCCCTTGGAGCCTTATTAATTGATCTAACCATTTTTCGCCAATACAATGAGGTAACAACATTAAATTCCAATCCATTTGCATAGATGCATCTCAGTATTTCTTGCTTGGCAATATCTCTAGCCTCATTGTGAAATGAAATTTCCAAGTGTTCCTTTGCTCTCTTATTTGTCACTGTTTGTTGAGGAACACACAAGAATGGAAGGCCCTCTATGAGTTGTTCATTAGAAAATTGAAGTCGTAGAGCTAGAGGCCTTCGAGGTGTTTTTACTTCTAGACCTTTCTAAAGGGTGAACAATTGCAATCCTAGCTGCTTCATCTACTTGTCTTTGCTCTTCAATATATTTTAGTACAAAATGGTTTGCAAGAAGGGTTTTAGGTGGAGGCTGCTCTTCAACTTTTGGCATTTATATTTTTCTTTGCAATTGCTGCAAATCCAAAGGAAACCTACTCCACTTGGTAGTTGCTCAACCATTTCCACGTATTTCCATAGTGGAGAGCCTGGGTCTGTTTCAAATTGGGAGTTCCCAATGCTAGAATGAGTTTCCATCCTATGAATCTATAAACAACATACAAAGATACAAACCAAAATGAAAAAATAAAATATAACTAGAGAGTTTATGTCGTTTTGTAAAAAAAATGTAAATAAAAATTCAAAAAACAAACAAAATTGACAAAAGCTTACCTCTTTTGTTAAAATCTTCCTCTTCAATGTCTTTGAGGAATTCTCAACACTTGTAGCCATGTAGGAATAGCTCACAAACCAGCTTAGAGCATGCAACAATTACCTTTCAACACTCCTTGAGCAATGACAACTAAACAAGAAAGTTTAGTAATGGAGGCAATTTTTCTTTTGTATTCACAAATGCACAAATGAGATATGTTTTACCTTTTTGGCCTTTTTAGTGGTCTATTTTATGTTTGGAGGGTCAAATTGACTAAAATAGTTTAAAAAAACCTTTAAAAATGTCAAAATAATGATTGAAAATGGTCAAATTCCTCTTGGTTTCTATTGTTTGCACACAAATTCATTGGAAATTCTTCTAAATTCTTCTCGGATCCCTCATTGTGAACCCATAGTTAAATACATGACCTTGGCTGAATTTGGGCTAGACTGTATCCAAACCAGAATTTTGGTCGGAATGGACCAGGACCTTGGGCCGCCAGGGAAGAATCTGGTAACATAGATAATGAACATAAGAGTGCTTTTGGATTCAACAATGTAGCAGTTTTTGGCATCAACATTTTGGATCACACTCCGTGATCCATCATTAGGAGAGTTATCCATCAGGTAAGTTGATGGAAACTCTCCTCCACAAACTTATTTTATAACAAAAAATCAAGTTATTAAATCAAAATTGAGTATAGGTATTTGGGTGTGCCGTTATTATAATCTTTTTTGGTGTTGGTTATGATAATGAACCTATGAGTGCTTATAGATTCAACAATGTAGTAGTTTTTTGCATTAACATTTTGGATCACACTCGATGATCCATCACTAGGAGAGTTATCCATCAGGTAAGTTGATTGAAACTCTCCTTAAATTTGTTTTATAAAAAAAAATCTAAGTTTTTGAACCAATTTAGGTATATGTATGTGGATGTGCCATTATGACAATTTTTTTGGGTGTTGGTTATGTTTTGGTTTTGTCCACACAAAAAATATATAAAAATCATAAATATATTATAATATAGAAACTGTAGATGCAATACTTGCAAAGAAGTCGGTGAGTTTTTATTTTCTTGCAAGAAGTTGAAGGTGGTGAGTAATTGCCACACTTTCATGCCGAAACTTGTTGCCAAGAAATCGGCGAGTTTGTGTCTATTTCTTGGCCGCTGTTATATAATAGCTTTTGATGTTAAACGAAAAGTTCATTTTGCATTTTGTGAATTGTATTTTGCTATACAAGCCAAAAAACCTTCTAAGGTATTGCAAGGATTTAGTTCGATTTGGAGCGGATTTGAAGCAAAATTGAATTCTCAGGTATTTTTTTCTCTCTTTTTTAAATCATTTTATCTCCGTTTGTTGCATCTAGGTTTATAGAAACTCAATAATGACATTTCCTAAATACTTGAAATTGTTTGAGTGTAATGAACAACATTTAACAACATTTTTTTAACAATTTTTCAAAATTTTTCATTGTTTTCTCAAGAATGTCAATTTTTCTTAAAAAATTTCAAATCCTAACACTTTTTTCTTTTTTTTGTCAAGTTTCAACAATGTTTAAAATTATTTAAACTAATTTAATTTGTTTGCTATGTTTTTAAATTAAAATATTAATTTGTGGTTTCAATTTGTATGTGTCGGTTGAAATTTGATTGATAATGGCAAATAAAGATTCTTCTACAATTGGGTTAGTTTCAGGGTTCGCTAGTACCTTTGTAGACGTATGCCCATTTGGATATGTAGGCACACATGCTAATGAGGCTAGAGATAAGGTTCAAAAGTATGCCTTTTTAGGATCGGAAAATAATACCATAATTTATGGAGGCATACACTGCTTGAAATACCACCTAGAAGGCATCACGAAACATGATGCGAGGGTTTGTGACAACACCACAGATGAAATAAATGCCTTGCTTGTTGGCCAAGAGAACAAAAAAATGCAAAGGGAAAGGGTAAAACTAGCCATGAAAGCATTCATAGCTGAATCTCAAGGTGTTAGAATTAATCTTGAAGAAGCAACACTTGAGAGCATAGTGAGCTCTATTCGTAGCGACATATTTGCAAATCCACGACCCCCTCAGCCACCACTTCTGCTACTTCTATAAGAGCACCACCATCGGTGCCACAATTGCAGTCTATAGAGAGACATTTTGTGCATAGAAACACACATGGAGCACAACCATCATTGGAGGGAACTTGGTGGAATAGGGAGGTGCATCAACAAGTAGACATTGCTTGTGATGATTTGTAGTACTTCAACAACATCCCTTTCAATGTGGCAGAAAATCCATATTGGCTGAATTTGGTTACTTCAATGACTGTGGCGGGAAAAGGCTACAAGGCGTCTTCTTGTGCAGACTTGAGTGGGAGGTTAGTTCACTTGTTTTAGTTTTTAAATATTTTACTTTTTACTTTTAGTTTTGAATCTTGATAACTCATGTTGAGTTTTGAATTTTAGAGTGTAGCCTAAATTTATGTTCTTTCTTTTGGAGTAATTACTAATTTTTGTTGAATTTAAGTTATTTTTTAAAATCAAAATTGTGTACTTAAGATTAATTTTACTTTGTACTTGTAGGTTGCTCACAAATGTAGTTGCTAAGGCAAAAGAAGTGGTGGAAGAGGAAAGAATACAATGAAAACAATTTGGTTGCACCATTCTTTTTGATGGATGGACGGATGGCAAAATTGCACCATCATTAATTTTTTGGTTTCTTACAAGGATGATGTGTTTTTAAAATTTGTGGATGCCTCCAACAAGGTGAAGAATGCTGAATCTTTGGCTCTAATGTTAGAGCAAGTTGTAATGGAGGTGGGAATTGATAATGTGGTGCAAATCATAAGCGATAATGCAACATATGTGGCAGCTGGAAGGATCCTCAAAGACAAATATAGTACACTTTTTTGGACACCTTGTGCAACATATGTCCTTGACCTTCTTTTGGAGGACATAGGAAAATTAGATTGGGTGAGACTGGTTGTAGAGGATGCAAGGAAGATCTCAAAATAGTGCCTTGGGTTCTTTGCTTGATGAGAGAACACACCCAAGGGAAGGAGTTGGTAAGAGCGGGTGTCACAAGGTTTGTAACATTGCAAAATATTCTTCTTTAACGGCTTTGAAGCAAATGTTTGTGAGTCAAGCGTGGCTAGAGTCAAGTTATTTGAAAAAGCCTAATGGAGAGAGTGTTGCATACATTGTCTTCGACAACCAATTTGCAAAAAAAGCTACAAAGATTGCGAAGGTAACTTGAAAACTTGAATGTTTAATTTTTTTCTATTCAAGTATTTCATTATTAATTTGTAACTTTAATAATTAGTCGTTTTGTATTTTTCAATTGTAGGTGTCGGAGCCCTTGGTAAGAGTTCTCCACTTAGTAGATGGGCATCAAACCCCAATGGAATATCTCTATAAGGCCATGGATATGACCAAGGAGTCTATCAAAATTTTCTACAAGGGGGACGACCTCAAATTTGACCCCATATGTGAAATTATTGATAGGTGGAACAATTAGCTCCACCAACCCATTCATGCAGTTGGGTACTTCGTCAACTCCTGTTTTCGCTTATTGCTATTTTACTCAGATCCTAATGGAGAGGTCATGGAGGGCTTTATTGAATGCATGCAGAGGATGATACCAGAGGTTGAGGTGAAAGACCTCATTGTGTTTGAATTGGACACTTATCTATATGCAAGGGGCAAACTATTCTCTTCATACATGGCCAAGAGAGGAAGAACCACTCAAACCCCAAGTATAATATTTGGACTTTTGGAGTCTTTCACATGCATGCTAAGTAGATAAAAATTAAAATGTATTTTCACCTTGCTTTCTAACTCTTCAATATTTTATTTTGCAGATGCTTGGTGGCGAAATTAGGGTGAAAATGTCCCAGATTTGCAAAAATTTGCCCTCCAAATCTTATGCTAGCCTTGTAGTTCATTCAATTGTGAATACAATTGGAGCTCGTTTGAGGCCATCCACACAAAGAAGAGGAACAAGTTAGCATAGAAGCACCTCAATGACCTTGCCTTTGTGCAATATAACTTTCTATTGCGCACAAGGAAGGTAGAGGAAACACCAACTAATCCACTTGATTTGGATGACATAGATCCTTACAGAGATTGGACATCATAGGAGCAACTTCCATTGTTTACTCAGGATGAGATCTATAATTTTGAGAGGCATGTTATGGAGGGGTGGATTTGGATTGGATGACATTAAGGAGGATGAGGATGATGAGTCATTGCCAGTGTCAGCACTAGCACCATATAAATCCAGGATGGAGGTCAAGTCACAACCAGTTGTGCGAAGCAAGGAGGCGTAGCCACAATGCACTCTTAGGACTAGACCCCCTACTTGTCCCGTAGTTTTTACTAGAGTTGATGGGAAGGGGAAAAGGAAGATGTAGACTTTTTTGATGTTGTATTTACTTATGGTTTTACAAAGACAATTTGCTATTTTAATTTTGCTTTAGACTATCAGGCTACCGGCCATCAACATTCCACATGAAGATGCCATTTTGTGCTCAATTTGCATTTAAATATATCTAGACTCAACTTCTTTCTATTGTTTACTCATTTATTGATTCGTTAGATGTATCTCATTGAATTTTGCAAGAAAATGCATTTCTAATTAAATTTAAGTAATTTTTTAAGTTGGTGAGTTTTTTGCCGAGTTATCATTGAGTTTTTTGGGTCTCGACGAGAAGTTGGCGAGAACGAGTTTTTCAACTATGATATAAACAATATAATACATAATACATATTCACGTTTATATAATTTATTAATAATATTAATATTTATTAATCCTTAATAAAAATTTTAATTATCAAAAAACTTATATATTATAGACTGTTATAAATGCTAATATTAATAATGATTTGTAAATAGTAAATTAACTTTAATGTTAACTTAAAATGAAACATATTTTGTTAACAAACTTAGCGTTGATGTATATAGTCCCATCAATGGAGGATTTGATGTGCATTTATGTTGGCTAAAATTTTTGTAAGCCGCTAAGACTACACCTTACAAAATTGTAACTTTAGGCAACGGTATAGTGAGATAAATCACTCCTCTCAGCAATAGGGGAGGCTCCCTTCTTACCATAGGTGGCTTCAGTAGGATTTCAACTAAAATTAAATAAAGGGTGATTCTTCCAATCTTTTCCTCTTTCTTAAAGAAAAGATTCACAAGCAATAACAACTTACTAATTCTACAAAGATCTCCTATTGCTACGATAATACTGGTGACTCCGTAGTTGACGTAAGAACAACTCCTAAGGCAGTAGTTATAATTATATTTGGTAAATTAAGACAAGGGCCCAAAGTCTCTTGTGATTAATCCTATTTGAAGAATACTAAGAACTAATAGTGAGGCTCAAAGTCTCTCACTAATAATTCTGAAATTAAAAGAAAACACTCAAAGTTGAAGCTCAAAGTCTTCAACTCCTAGTATTTGTAGCCACTATTAAATTATAGCAATCCTCCTGTAGCTCAAAGTCTCTCAAAAGGCGAACTGAAACTCAAATGATCTACACAAGTTAGACTATAAAGTGAACTTAAGAGGGATTGAATAATGCAACATAAGAAAACATCATTCAATCACAAGACTTGCAACACAAAGTTTGGAAAATCTTGTTTCTTTCATTCACTTCTGAAAATTTGCATAATGAAACACAAATTTTTCACCAGTTAAGCTTCTCAAGCATAGCTTTCTTGCCTAAAAACCAAAAGATAAAATATTTACAATGAGCTCTCTCCTTTATATAGGAAAATAGGAGAGAGAAAAGTGGAGAGAAAAGAGGAAACCCTCAACCACTTTTATTTATTCAACAACTAACTTATTAACTACCTTTGACTTATTCAATGCTACAAGGCTTAAAGCACTTGAAACATGATTACATGACACTGGTATACAGGAATATGTTTTCCTGTAGTTACAATCTTAACATGCACTACATGCAATCTGTCAATCACATGCTAACAAAACAGAGAGAAAATGTGTCCTAGACACTTAGGAATCAGCTTTAGAGGGTGTTTACATAAGCCTCAAACTTACGAAGAGACTCATGTATAACAACTGGATCAGGTGCGCCTATATGCTGAGCAATTGTAGTGACCTTGCGCAGAACATGTGACTTTGTATAGCTGGATACTTGACTCTGGACCTGATTCAAGGAGATTTTGTATTCCATGAAACGGTCAAGAATAGTGAGACTGAAATCATCTGCATCAAGCTGTAGGCGGATTGTCTCTGAAAACTTTGTCATCACAAGTCCTTCAATCAGCTCATCCTCCTTTGAGAATATTTCACAAGACAGTTTATTGAACTCAACTTTCATTTGACGTTCTTGTTCATTCCATGAGTTCAATGCTGATTGCAATTCTGTAACCAATTTACTTAGAACCCTTTCTTTGTTGATCATTAAATCTAGGGACTCAAAATATGCATCAACAAAAGAAATGATTTCATGGTTCTCCATATTAATACCAACCGGTTATTGAGAGGGGGGGGGGGTGAATCAGTAAGAACTATTTCTTCTATAATTCCAATCTTCTTTAGTACTTCTTGAAATCGAAGCAAAGAAAAGACAAACATTCATAACTGTAAAAGAAGTACACAGATCAACACAAGATATATACGTGGAAACCCTCTGTTAGAAGGAAAAAACCACGGTGAGACAGAGCTCACAACTTCACTACTGCAGAATGAAGGCGCCCTGTTAGGAGCTTACAAAGCACTGGTTAAGGTGCTACCCAGTTAAGGGATTTTACAAAAGATCTGTTAAGATTTGAACCATGTTAAGAGATGCCTAGTTACAGGACTTTGAACATCAACAAAGATGTTACCATGTTAAGGGATTTTTACAATGAACCGATTAGGTCCACCTTGATAAAGGGATTTCAATTTGCTTTCACTACTCATAAAAACAATGATCTGTTATGACACCGAATGTTTGATTAGATCATACCTCTTTCCCGGTTTGCTTGGTTGTTGATCTCTGCTACCTTTGTGTCTGTAGCTCTTCTCTCAAAAGATGTCTCTCCTCTGCTCTATGCAATCACCAACAATCAACAACAACTTTTTTTGTGTCCTAAGACCTGTATTTATACAAGAGTTTACCATAATGAAACCCTTAACTCATAGAACCGCCAGACTGTAAACTCAGCAATAAATCATGCAAATAGCAAAAAGCTATGCGTTATGATCTGGAGTTTACCTTGCAAAACATCTGTAGAAATAAAGCTAACTTCTTGTTAAAAAAGCTAACTCCACTTCAGAGCGGTGGATATCTTGTATTATCTAGTTTTAACTCAAACTGCTCCGCATAATCTGGTGCGAATCTTTAGGCAGTTTAGACCGGTGTAATCTTATACCCGGTTCAACTTTGTATGCACTTTGAGACCGGTACTGCGTACTTAGATCAGTCTACTGGTGTGTTCACTTTTCTTTATCTACCGGTGCATACGCTCTGTTCCCTTTCAACCGGTGTCTTCTTAGTAACGTGAGTGACCGGTGAGTGTTTACTGGTGTATGGTGTTTGTGAATTTACACTAATGACAACTTAAATTGCTAACAATCTTCCCCTTTGTCATTGGTGGCAAAACCATACACAAACCATACTTACTTTCTTTCCTGTAGAACACTTCCCCTGTCTGAGTGCTCCCAGTGTAGTCTTTTGGTTTTCTGTTCTGCTCTTCTTCTTTCCTCTGTCAACCCTTCTTCTCTCCTGCTTTCCCTGTTCTACTTTTCTTCTGCTTTCCTCTGTCTGCACTTCTTCCCCTTTTAGCCTCCATAGGACAAAGGGTTGTGCTTCTCTTCACATGTTTAGTTTTGTGAAGATATCCTTATATATTGTTTTGACAGAGTGAAGAAAAGGTGCCCACTGATTGGTTACATGTTCTATGTTCTTTTGGGCTGCTTTTAGAGAAACAATGATATTTTCCATGTCTTCCATAGTTTTGTATGCTGGTTCATTGATCAGAGTTTCTGTAGAATTTGCTGTTTGGTGCATGATGTCAAATGTTGGTGCCAAAAACATTTGAAATCCCATAATATCTTGAATTCTCATATTCTTTTCTTCAACAATTTTCCTCAGTATAATAGTTAAACTTGCCATTTCTCTGCTGTAAGTAGTTGCAGTTTTGTTCCTAATATGAAATTGAGAGGACAAGGCTCTAATCTCCTCTGAGGCCTTTGTTGATTTTTCTGACAAATCGTGCAAGAATGTATCAAAATTTGATGTTCTTGTCATCAGACTACTTGCCACTTGTAGTTGCTGTTGCAACACTCTTAGGTTGGTTGTCAAATTAACCTTGATTTCTTCAACCTGTTTGTGGAGAATATCCACTCTTTTCTTCTTGTAGTGGTCGATTGCCACTGTTTCTGGATCGGTTAGATCCTCATCGATTGCCTGTGCCAGAACTTCAAGCTGATCGATGACCGGTTCATCTTCATCAATGTCCGTATCTGGTACAAAGTTGCACAGGATGTTCTTTACTGTGGTCAGGACCATGTCCTGATTCTTTTTGGTCAGGTCTTTTAGCTGCCGTGTTGACATCTTGCTGATGTCCACCACTATATCGGTGACTTTACTCTTTTTAGCTTCCTTCTCTTCGGCAAATGACAACTTCATCTTAGATGAGGAGCTTGTGATGTCGGCTTGGTCCTGTTGCCTTTTCTCTTGCTCCGGCTGAGCTTTCTCAGTGTGGACTGGGATTTCTTCCTCTTGTCCCTTATTCTCTTCAACACCTTGTTGAGCTGTATTTTCTGGTTGAACATCTGCTTCAGGTAGAACTTGCTCTGCAGGTGGTTCTTTCTCTGCCTGAGCACCATATTCCGGTTGCTTTTCAACTTCTATGTGTTGTTCCTATTGAAGTTGTTCATCTGGTTGCTCTGCAGTTGCATGCAGTTCACCCATCGGTATATTGCTGTCAATCCCTTGTTTAACATTTACTTGTTCAGCAGCTCTGAACTCCTCTGTTTGCGCTTTTTCCTTTCTGGTAGAAGATTCTACACGAGGTGTGAGTTCGATCGGTGGTGCTTGCATTCGTTCAGTTTGATTCTAAGGACCTAGTTTTTCCAATGCACTGAAGTCATACTGGTGCCAGAAGTCTAGAGTCGCTTTGTAGACTTTGTTCTCATACCTGTTTAATATCTCTGCAACTCTATATGGTGTATTCAGGTTCATGGATGCTTCTTCTAATAGAAGCTTTATTCTTTCTTCACTGAGTCCAAGTTTGACCTTTAACAATATTTCCTTAGTGATTCTAGTGTTTGTGCCTAGACCGGTTCACCATTATAATTGTAGCCTGGAATTCAATTCCGGTGGAAACTTTGACCTGTAGTCCCTTGGAGTCCTGTGCTAATCCATAAATGTTTCCACTATTGCTACAATAACTAACTGTTTATCGTCTTCTAATACACTGAACCATTTTGTAGCATTATCTACTTCTCCAAGGTCCATCACCTCATCAACAATATCATTGACAGACATAGGTTGAGTGTTCCCTTTGCTTGGAGAGATGAGAACGGCTGGTCTGGCAGGCTCGTTGCTCTTGTCATTAGTTATGTCTACTAGTACTGGTGCTTTAGCTCCAAGCACTCCTTTCCCTTTACCGGTGTCCGGGACCGGCGGAACTGTTGTTCTTCGTTGAGCTTCCTCTGCTTTCAGCTGTGCCTGAAGAAGTTTAGTCCACATCACTACTTCGTTATGCACTTTCTCAACTTCTCCAATAAGCATGAGACCTATCCTCCTTTTTGTTGAGAAGGTTTGCTGATGAAGTTCAACTTGTTTTGCGGCTTCATCTAGAGTGAGGTGGTTCTAGACCTCCAAAAGAGCTCGTATCCTTAGCTCCTTTTCTCTATCCTCGGAAGCCTTCCATCGATCTTTAATAATTTGTAGAAGATCATCAGGTAGAGTTTTGTGAAGTCCACTAGGATGAAGATTGAATTTTTGAGGGCAGAACACTACGACTTCTTCAATTTTTCTTCTGTCTTCATCATTGGCTAGTTGATATCTACCTCTAATAGAACCTAAACCACCAGATTCTTTTAGTCCTACCACAAATTCATCAATTGTGGGCTTTCTTCTTCTAATAAGAGGAACTGTTTCCTCAGTCTCTCTCTCTTCTCGTTCTCCCTCTTGAGTACTGGGTACCGGTTCTACTTTCTTCCTCCGAGCTTTGGGCTGCTCTTTCGCCGGTTTCGTCTTTGCTGTGGGGGTCCTCTTGTAGACATTCTTGATTGGCGCCCTCTTTGACAGATTCTGTAGAATCTCAACATATGTGCCAAACCGATTTGCGCCGAGATCCAGGTTTGCATCATTTAGGGCATCAACATATGCCTTAGCAATTCTGGCAGTGATCTCGTATCCCAGCTCAGGAGCATATATGTCTCTCGGTTCCAGTACTTGAATGATGCATTTGTCGGTGGTAACCAGAAAGCATACATCGTCCTTAGACAGGTCAACTATAGTTGACGACACCCTCTCTTTTTCCTGCATTTTTAATTGAAATGCCTCAAAGTGTTCAATCATCGCATTGCTTAACTGGTCTCCCAGTCGATTGGCCATTTCAATGATTTGATGCATGACCGGTTTATCGGTTCTCAAATGCACTTTATCGATACCCGGGAAGAAATTTAAGTAGTAGAAGTATAGGTAAACCAAAAGGGCTCCATACTTCATGGATTTCTTTCTCACAACTCCAAGCTTCTTCATGTTTTCAAATATTTGGCTTTGAAGCATTGCACTGATGTCGTATTGGGCATTGTCATGCATTATCTGGTGTGCGGCATGAATAACTCCACCTGGTATGCTATTCAAATTGCTTGACTGATAAACCTTGTACCCAATAATAGCAGACGCAAAACGTACTCCATCATCCTCAATGTCGTTCACAGTCATAAGTCGACCATCAGATCTTGACTTAGTCAGTTTGTTGACGACGACATTTGCAATGGTCCGCAAGGTTAGTGCTTCCCCTTTGTTGCTATATCCAGTTACTCTGTGGAGATCATCTTTGGTGATCTCGTGACATGCACCCTTGGTAAGCCAAAAACCTAGTTCGTGAAGACGGCTCAGCACCAGTCTGATTTGGTCTTACCGAAAGATGGTCGGGTAGCATACTCCATTTATCAATCCGGATGATACGAGCTTGGCGTACTTGTCGGGAAGTTTCCCTTTTTCACAAAGTGACAAGTATTCACCTTGAATATACGTTTCACCCAATTCTTCCTGTTTGGCGTGAATGAACGCTGTGACGTCTTCGGTTAAGAGGACTCCTTCTGGCATAGACGAGAGCGCACCAGCCATGTCGTTCTCTTTGTTCTGAATTGGCGCGATATCGTATGCAAGGCAATGCACTTGATCTTCCTTGATCAACTTTACGTTAGCAGATGAAGAGGCCATTCTTGCTAATCGGTAACTTGCAGAAAGTAGCTTAGATCGATATTACACATAGTAATTCTCAGTGATCAAAGCACGAGAATGATACTTAGCACAAGAATTCGTAAATCACAAAGTAAGCAAAGTAAAAACTTGTGAGTAATTCTCCTTTCTTTTATAGGGTTAGGTCATAACGGTAATTACCAAACGGTAACTATTCGTTAAACGACTACAGTAATAAATGCCTTACCTAACTTTTCTTTCCGTTTTTCCCTACCAGTTGCCCTGCTTTTTTGGTTGGGTCAACCCTGGTTGATTATACCTTGCCTGACCGGTTATCCATGTAGACTGTGTGTCCAATTCTCACCAGTCTTACCGAGAGCGGTATATGGTCTACCTGTTCCCTCTACGCCTTTACGACTCAGTTCGCTGAAGAGAAATCATCATCTGCAGATGATGATCCTTCCTCTGTCTTCTCCTCTGCGGAGCTCTTTGATTCCATTTTGAACCAAATCTGTCTGACTGTTTTCTCAGTCTTCTCTTCCTTGTTGATCTTCTCTTCCGGTTTGACCAGTTCCTTCTTCTGGTTGGATGACCGGTTCCTGCAATTTTTAGCTAGGTGTCCAACTTTATTGCAGTGATAGCAGACTATCCCGGTAGCCTTCCATGGGTTCACTCTTCTTGTGTTGGGTGACTTACACCATGAATCATTGTGGCAGTGAGTCCCACAGTTTGCACAATTGGTTGTGCTCCGGTTCTTGTTTCTCTTGGTGAATACTGTTGCAGGCATAGCAGTAGCCCTTGAAGCTTCCCATGCTTCCATTGGACAACATTGTGGAGCTGGACCAACATTCATCGGTATTGTGGCCATATTTACAACAGTTCTTGCAGTAACTGTTGTTGGGCCTTACCGGTGCTTTTCTGCAGTCATTTGTTTTATGACTTGGTTTCCTACAATGATTGCAAGATATGTTAGAGATCTTCTTGCCTTTTTGTGCCAGCGGCTTCTACTTTTCTTTCTTGCTTGTCTTGGCTCCAGAAGATTTACCATTCTCTTTAGTGATTTCACCAGTGAATCCAAGACCGGTTTGGTCTTTATGCTTTCTTTGAGCTTTAAGTTGCTCATCAAGTTTGACCGAACTTTCATTGTATCTTCTCAGGGTTTCATTCCTTTCTTCGAGGACTTTCTTTTGTTCCTTGAGTTGATACACCTCGATCGCTAGTCTCTTGCATGCATCATCCCTATGTTGCCATGCCTTGTGCATGCTGGCGTATTCATGGGTGACACTTTGCATGTCCTCCTGAAGTTGTAGAAGCATAAGTTCAGTTGCCCCTACAACGTCCATTGCCAGGTCCCTTGCTCTCTCAACGATAGTCAAAGACTTGACTGCTGTGTTCCTTTCATTTTCAGCTTTTCTCATTTTCTCAACCAGTTCAGTCATCCTTAGGGCATTATCCTCTTGTTCCCTCTTGATGTTTGAGATTTGATTGGTCAGGATCTGATTCTTTTCCACTAGTTCAAATACTGCCTCCTCAGCTTCATCAGATCCACTCTGCCCGGAGAGTTCATCAATGGTCTCATTGCTCTCATTTAATTGCAGAGCAATTTCCTTCCTCTTTGCAAGTGATCTTCTCAGTTTGTTCTCCAGAGAGGCAATAATGTCATTGGCTTCCTCTAGCTGCTTCTAATATCTGTAACCCTCCATGATATTTTTCACAAGCGGTTAAGCTTTATATAAGAGAACCAAGGCTCTGATACCAATTGTTAATTCCAACCGGTTACTGAGAGGGGGAGGGGTGAATCAGTAAGAACTATTTCTTCTGTAATTCCAATCTTGTTTAGTACTTCTTGAAATCTAAGCAAAGAAAAGACAAACATTCATAACTGTAAAAGAAGTACACAGATCAACACAAGATATATACGTGGAAACCCTCAGTTAGAAGGAAAAAACCACAGTGAGACAGAGCTCACAACTTCACTACTGCAGAATGAAGGCGCCCTGTTAGGAGCTTACAAAGCACTCGTTAAGGTGCTAACCGGTTAAGGGATTTTACAAAAGATCTGTTAAGATCTGAACCTTGTTAAGAGATGCCTGGTTACAGGACTTTGAACATCAAAAAAGATGTTACCCTGTTAGGGGATTTTTACAACGAACCGATTAGGTCCACCCTGATAAAGGGATTTCAATTTGCTTTCACTATTGATAAAAGCAATGATCTATTATGACACCAAATGTCTGATTAGATCATACCTCTTTCTCGGTTTGCCTGGTTGTTGATCTCTGCTACCTCTGTGTCTGTAGCTCTTCTCTCAGAAGATGTCTCTCCTCTGCTCTATGCAATCACCAACAATCAACAACTACTTTTCTTGCATCCTAAGACTTGTATTTATACAAGAGTTTACCATAATGAAACCCTTAACTCATAGAACCGCTAGGCTGTAAACTCAACAATAAATCATGCAAATAGCAAAAAGCAATGCATTATGATCTAGAGTTTACCGTGCAAAACATCTGTAGAAATAAAGCTAACTGCACTTCAGAGCGGTGGATATCTTGTATTATCTAGTTTTAACTCAAACTGCTCCGCATAATCCGGTGCGGATCTTTAGGCAGTTTAGACCGATGTAACCTTATACCTGGTTCAACTTTGTATGCACTGAGACCGGTACTACGTACTTAGATCGGTCTATCGGTGTGTTCACTTTTCTTTATCTACCGGTGCATACACTCTGTTCCTTGTCAACCGGTGTCTTCTAAGTAACGTGAGTGACCGGTGAGTGTTTACCGGGTATGGTGTTTGTGAATTTACACTAATGACAACTTAAATTGCTAACACTCCAGACATTCAAATCTTCATTCAAGACTTTCAACTGCGAATGAAATAATGAAATAAGCTCTCTTATTTCATTGACAATTAAGCGTACATGCCTCAAAACCTTGTATGAATCCTTAATAACCTGCATACCATGTGTTTCTAATTGATCACACCATTCATCAATTGCTTTCGCCTTCCTTTGACATTTCTCATAATCCTTAGGGCCTGATACTGAAATGGGAGCAGTATTTGGAGAATTATTTATCATTTCTATGGTTTCAAGAAGACGTGCATTCTCTTCTTTTAATCTGTTCTTGTTTTCCCGTAGCTTATCATTTCTTTGTGTAAGTTGTGCAACGACATCCTGAGCATCTTGTTGACAACCCGAGTGTGTCTGCTTGCCAAGCTCTACCCTTGTGAATTTATAGTCAGAAAGCTGCCTCTCCTTTGTAGGTTTATCAATCAAGGGCTCAACAATCTCAACATACTTATTTTCATTATCTTCAATCACAATTCTTGATACTGTTTTGGTCTTTTCATTCTTTGGAGCTTTAGACTTGGGAACCTGTCTAAGTTCAAAGCCCTCCATTGGAATTTCTTCTTTCTTCCTCTTCTGGGTTATGGCACTTAGCCAAGAAGGCAAGGAAAATGAAGAAGATAATGTCGCCGCAAATGTAATGGCTAGAGTGGTAACTGGCTCTGCCTGTGCAATTGTAGCCATGAAAGGAGGAGCCTCTGTTAAGATTTCCGTGGGTGTAGGGTTGCTTTGAGTAACTTCTGACATAAACTGCTCCAATTGTACTGTAGTGGTATCAAGCATTGTCATGGAAGATTTGGCCATGGAAGGAATAGTCAGAGTATGCATCAAACACACTCTCAAAGCTATGGTATGACTCCTAAGATATAACTATAGGGGCAGCTGATGAAATAGGCAAAGCAGGCGTCAGCATGACTGAGTCCATAGGGGGAATCTGCTCTGTAGAATATACATCCACAGCTATGCCCAAAGGTGAATCAGGAGATTCATCTGACACACGCGTTGAATCAGGAAGTACTCTTGTAGCTGAAGTAACCACACGAAGAGGTGCAATAGGTGAAGATACGTTAGGTGAATTAGGCATCTAATCATCACTGGAAACTACTTGAACCTTTTCGGGTTCTGCAGCTTTGACTTCAAGAACTCTTCCAGTATCCTTGCCTCCTTTTATGGTAAGTTTAGGAATGGTAGGAATGATAGGTTCAGCTATTGAAGAGGACGTGCCATCTTTGGTTTTACCTTTAATCTCTGATCTCCTACCAATCGGGCCACCATGATCAAAATTTTTTCCTGATTTAATCTTGATGCGTTTTAGACCTCGTCTCTTTAGCCAAATGTTGGTATTTGCAAGGATAGACTGAAATCGATCCCATATTGAAATGCTCTCTTTACCTGACCAAGATGGAGATGAAATAGGCAAACTCTCAACCTGATTGTTAGTATAATCTGGATCAAGAACATCACCATCATCTTCAACCCCAGGAGGAATTTTTGCAATGTTGATGTCAACAATTTGTTTAGTAGTTAACTGGCAATAATCCATCTTTCATACATCTGCCTCTGTGCGGAGATCAATCCATATGTCTTCAAGACGATATACATGCACAAATTGCTTCCCCATTTTATCATTGAGCCCTTGCCAATCAAAATAACTCTTGGCCATGAACTTCTTTAAAGTGATTTTCTGAAGTTCGTATTCCATATTCTTGGCTTTTCGCACTGTATCAAAAGAATATCCTCCAATTTTGAGTGGATTTTGTGATGAAATCCCCACACCTGGCCTATGCAATGTGTTCTGATGTATCTGGACAGCTATGAGTTGGCTAGTCAACTCCATGAGTATAATTTTATCGGTTGGGTACCTTGAGAGTGTGTAAGGTTCACCTTTGAAGTAACCAACCCGCATGTAAGTATAGTTGGGAAATTGAAGAAATAAGCAGCCATACTCATTCACTTTGACCCATGCTTCATCAAATACACGCTTGTTTGAAAGACTTTTATCAAATAAACACATAAAATGCCCATAAAAAACATCTTGCACTTTGCAGTAATGAGACTGGCTAATCTTCAATACAAGATGAGGGAAATATTCCCATACAGGAACCAATGACCCGTCTCCTTTGGTAGATAAGCCCAAAAAAGAGCCAAGTGAAGCAGCAATGTACACCAAGTACGAGTTCATATAAAATGTGCAAGTGTTGCTAACTTGAGACAATTGTTCACATAGAATATCGCTGATCATTTCTCCCCAGAATATTTTCTTCTTTGATCTGACATTAAGAGAAATATACTTGTACTTCCAAGGTGCAAAAGTATTTGATGTCTTCAATCCTGCAAGGTGATTGAATAATGTAATGAGGTCACTAATCTCTTCTTTGAAGTCTGTGCGGTGAATTTGCTTTGGCCATCTTGCAAGATTTGGGCTTTTATTAATCAGCCAGTTGTCATCGATATACTTGGTACAATAAGAAGTGTCTTCATTCCACCTCTCTAGAGCCTTCTACTTGGTAATATTAATAGCAACGGGAACCGGTGGCACTTGAAAGATCTTGTCAATGGTTTCTGGGTCAAGACTAATAATAGTCTTTCCATCTTGATCTTTGATAGTTCTGGATGATGGATCAAAATTCCTCGCACATGCAAGCACGAATTCTGGCTCAAGGGCAGCCAATGGAAAAGTAGAAACAAGATGGATATTGCTTTGCTTGATAGAAATCATGTCCTCTGAAACTGCAGCATCAACTGTTTGAAGGAAATCTTCAAAGTTCATATGTGAGATATTAGTGTCCTTAACCTCTTCACAATATGAAATAACTTGTGAAGGGGGAACACAATTATGATGAGTCATATTGGTACTTCATCCTCTTTTTCTCCTTTTCTTTTTGTAGATGTGATCCCTCCAGACATAGCAACTTTATGAGATCGAGCAACGGTTACATAAAAATTCCACTATGTGAGAACGTCTTCTTGAGAAGGATCCATTGTACAATTTTGATACAAAGGGAAGAAGTTGGGATAACGAAGGCGTATGAAGATAGCTGCTAATTGAAGAAATGGATTGGTTTCAGCTCAAAAATGATAAAGAGAACTCGAGAATGAGTTTCTTAAAGGTAATTGCAAATGTAGACAGCAAGAATTATGAAAGATAAAAAGGTAAGCAAATGAATGGATATCATTTCTTCTTATAATGGAGTTGAATTAACCACCATCATGAGTTTTAAGTCATATGGCAGCGGTTAAATAGGTAGGGACAATGGTTTATGCAAGTGGATTTTTTGAAGGATAATGCATGGACTTGTTCCTTTTTTCATCATAGAACGGGGTTTTTAGTCCCGACTGCATATGCAAGCAAGTAGAAACTCTTGCAGATGCAACTTAAGAATGAAAAACAGAAGTAGAAGGATCATGAATTCAAAGACATGGAAATCTAAAAATGAAAGCTTACATGTTAACAAGATACCTTGAGAAGAAATTAGGAAAAAGACTTAAGGAAAGAATTACCTCAATCCTCAAGAAGAAATCTTTCCAAATCTTCGACAAAATCTGAAATGAATCCAAAGGATTTTCGGATTTAGAAAAGATGAGATTTAAAAACTATATATAGACTTCTTTCCTAGTCTTTTTGCTTCAATTTTAGAGAGTCAATATGCATTCACAGCCAAATGGGAAGAAAAGAGAGATAAAATGCAAGAAAATAGCAACCGTTTTGACCATTTCAAATGCATATGCATTGATGGTAAAAAACGGCACCTAGGGCATTATTTTCAAGAAATTGAAGAAATAAAACAAGCTGAGAATGAAATAACTTACCCACAAATCGATTCTAGAGTTGAAAGAATGATAATGGATGCTCAAATCTTTCAACCATGAGGCATTTTTGGAAGAGAAAGATGAAGAAGCAGGCTGTTTTATCCAAAACGCACATGCCTTGTGTAGATGCAATCACCCAAAAAATTGACGCCTCATGAAAACACAGCCAAATGAGAGGAAAAATGCAGTTTCTAAGTGCCAAAACATGTGTATTTGCTCATAAAACACCACCTAGGGCATGTTGGCTGAAAATGCAAGTTTCAAGTGCAAAAACATGTGTAAAATGATATGTATTTGCCTTTGAAAAAGTCATTCTTGTTTGCTGGGTTAAAAACACACTTTAAACATGTCTTTGCATATACAAATTGACATGTAAATGGCTCCAACATCGATGCCTCAAAGTGCTGGGTTAAAAACGTAGTTTAAACATGTAAAAACATGTCAAGAGAAATGTGCAAATGGCTTCAAAACCGACACCCTAGTGAGCTGGGTTAAAAATGCACTTTAGGAGTTGAAAAACATGTATTTGGTTTAAAAAATGACACCTTGGTGTGTTTTCATGTATTTCTATTAAAAACACACTTTTCAAGTGCAAATACACATTGAAATAATATGTTTTTAACTTAGAAAAAACCACTTCATGACTTATCTTTAAATACGTAGTTTAGACATGCCTCTGCATATAGAAACAACACTTTGCATTTCAAAAGGATTAAATACGCTCTTTTGGAGGACAACTGCATGTTTTAATAGAACATGTTTTTGGCTTAGAAAAAGCCACTTTTATATGTTTTTTTATTTAAACAAACATATAAACATATGCAGTTGTATATAAAAGGTGTGTATTTAATGATTAAATGACTTCAACTCAAAAGGTGGGTTTTGAAAAGTGATTTACACATAAATAATATGCAGAGAATAAAAAAAATCCCACCCTTGTGAACTTTAGTGTTTAAATTTAATATATAACTATAGTTTTAATAAAGTAACATGAAATCAAATCAAAAAGAGCTAATTTTCATAAGAACATTAAAAACTATAGTTAAATCAACTTGAAATGATTGAAATTTAAAAATGGACATCAAAATCCATTTTATATATTAAATATGATTTTAATTGTGCAATCCACCATTAAAAACCCACTTTTGAAGGATTTTCCATAGAACATGTAGTCAGCCTGAAAAACTCCACCTTTTGCATCATAACTTGAGTTATACAACTCCGTTTGACGTCTAAGATAGCTTGAAACAGGAGGAATTCAAAGGGCTATTGACTTAAGAGAAAAACAAGATTAAAAACTACTATCAAGAAAGGGAAAAATGAAGAAAATGACTTGTACCAAAAATCAAGTGCTTGCAGTCAGAGAAGAAAAACTTGTCCTGATAAGCAATAAGGTGATTAACTTGACGGAAACCCTCAAAAATGATTAAATAAAAGACATTTCAGGGATGACGAATTGTCTTTATGACGCATTATCCAAAACATCGAAAGCGTAGAGGATATACCTACGAATTCATAAGAAAATTGTGTAGGGTTGCCACAATTTTGTGATGCCAAAATTGAGGACAACAATTTATAAACAACCTTTGTAGTTAATTGGTTTAGAAACTACCTTTGATAGGTTGGTTCTTTGGATTATGTATTCAGCCTAGATTTTGCCAGCTAGGGGCTTGAGAGCAATCCAAAAGGAATAGCCTATAATTTTGTTGGTTACCTTGTGGTCAAAGGAAGCTTGGGCTTCCATCAGTAGTGTTGGGCCTTGATGAATGATGCGGAGGGAATCTTGACCACTTTCATTTAATTCAAATTCTGCATTCTTTCTCTTGAAATCTGCCATCACTTCTCGACACAATTCATTAACATCTCGCGATCTATCAAAATCCGAGCATACTTTGCAATCCATGTCCACCACCTTTCCTCCATTTCAAACACCGAGCTCAACATATAAGGATCTTCGCTGGTCGGCTATTCTTCCCGTGATGTCATTTGCATGCATGGAGCCAACACAAGATTGTGTAACGGTTAGAAGCCGATAGCATCAAGTGCGCCAACTTCCTATCTCCAAATGCCGAGCTCGAAACGTGGTGTTCTTAAACGGTCACCATGGAAATGAGATTTAACCACTTTCGATCATTCACTTGTGGTCTTCCCTGTAATGTACACAAATACGCCACCTTTTTCTTTTTGATAACAAAGGCCGATAATCATTGAGGCCACACTAATCATCACACAAAGTGCATAACGGTTCTTGAAACCTATTCCTTGTCCATTAGAACCATTCCCAGCATCATTCGGTTGTTCCATATACCAGGCCGGTCATGGAGGCATTACCTCTCAGGCTCCACACAGCATAAACAAACAGGCATTTTCATTTCTTGTGTGACAACACAAAATTCATTTTTGATAAACTGATGAATCCCTTCAATCAAAACCCGAAACATATATTATATAGAATCAGTTAATAAGGAACTCTACCAAAACCCAAACCTAGACACGCACATAACAATGGATCGGTACTGTCATGGTAAACCGACACACACAACTTAAAACAGGTCTTTCATTATCGTTCTTTAAAAGGCAAGAACCCGATACATAGACAAATCGAAGGATTATGCAATGACATTTTCCCAGTCATGAAACTCGATTCATACCCATTTGCAAAGCACTATGTTAACACATCTGTTCAATATATCAAATTAACTATCCCATTACATCTAAGACTCGAATGAATATGAATAAGCATGGGATTGTCGCTGGCTTAACATAGACAGTAACAAAGAACCATAATATCTTTCTATTAGCTTAAAAACAAACTGCATATACAAATGTATGGTTACAAACAGCCAGAGAGCCCTTAGGATTCCCTTCTCCTAATTTTCTTCTATTCACCCGTAGCTTTTCCTCACTATCTGTTCGATTACAATAGTGTCTATTTAAAGACCATGCTTGACGATTACAAACCGTTCACCTACCTCATATCCCTTCCTATTCCTTCTGGAATCTTGATTACAAATGTCATCAAATGTCTTTGTCCAATACATTATAATACAGATTGACAAATTTATCCCTTCTAGACATGATCCCGTGAACTTTTACAAATGACTTAACAAAATGAACCATTTTTGGATATAAATAATATGAAATTTGAAGGAGGAGGAGGTGCCCTTGCACCAATGAAATTGTGCTTGCTTATGATGGTTGGGGCCTGGCTTAGGTAGATCTACATGCATGGATAAACAAACAAGTATTGATCTTTTCTCGCTTTTAAATGCCTTAAAATTGTCATATCTTACCTAGAATCCATTGGGTTCCTTTTTGAATCCAAACAATTCTTATGTGAAAAAATTGAACCCTATCTAAATTCATAGGTGATTCAATTTATAATCTGATTCTAGGACTACTAATACTTGGAAATGGCTTGTTTTCCTATCGATTTGGCAACCTACAATTTTTTGAATGAAAAATTGAAGTTATTTAATAATGCTTAATGCTTATTATGTAAAAATTAACATAGTTCTCCGGAGTTTCTTGACAAAGAAATGAGGGGATGGGTAATAGGGATGAGAGGACCAAGGGCCTAACTTTGGGAATGTTGGGGGACGATGGTGTAGGTGTGGCCCAAACACATATAGTACATGGAAATTTAGTTATAAAAAGATGTGTGGAAGTAACAAGTATAAGAATCACAAATGAAACATGCTATGTAAAGTTTGAACTAATAAACATTAAAAGCGTGACAATGATTGCATTGAACATTAACAATGGTTTGCAGAGTTTTGAAACTTTGGGAGAGAAATTCAAGAATAAGTATAAGAATTGCCAATGAAACTTTGGCGTCCTAAGTAAAGCTTAAACAAATAAACATATAAAACATGGTGATGATTGCATTGAACAATATCAATGGTGGGTTGAGGTTTGGATTTGGGAGCAGAGCCCTGATAGGGGTCAAAGGACAATGCCTATAGTATTGAAAGCTACAATAATCCAATTTCACATTTAGATCTAGCACCTCTTTAGCATAATTGTTTAGCTTACAATTGGATTTGTCAAGCCTTTCTTAAGAGCATCTATTACAACTAGGGAATTTCCTTCTATGACTACCTTATAATTTGAGGAATAGAAGCCTACACACTGGCAAGAAAAGCTTCCCATTGAACTTCATTCTTTGATCTATAACTAAAAAATAGTGACCCCGCATAAAGGAAGCTACCTTTGGAGTCTTTGATAAAAAAATCAACACTAGCTGTAGAATATATAGTCATCTTCCCCTTTCTGCTTTTACATGCACGACCTCCATAAAAATCTCCTTTGGATCCATCACCCAGTGGAGTCTTAGTTCACTGAGGAAACATCCGATGCATGCCATGTGCTTTTTCTGCTTTATAAAGGAAACGACAGATGCCTTCCGCAAGCTTCCCTTTACTTGAGATTTCTCCTTGTTTTAATGCCATAAACTTCAGCATTAAAACCTTCAATTGCGCCTTGCACCGATCTTCTTGATAACACAAAGTTGTCTAGATTTTGTGCAACAAATCCCGGTCGAAGAGTCACACAAGTGTTTGTCGACTGTGACTTTTCCCGGTTCATCAGTCTCGATGATATCTTCACTGATTGGTTTATAACTTTAGGTTGTGCACAGGTAAAAACCATCACCTGTCACTTTTTCTTTCTTTGTCTATACCGGTTTGACTCCTTGGTTCCGGTTGTACACTTTTCCCGGCCATAGTCCTGAATCCTTGATTACCGGTTGGTCCTTGGTTATTGGTTGCTCTGATGATCAGTTAGAGCTTTATCAGTAACAGAGACAATGCCTCTTCTTTCTCACTGTGTGTCATCGGTTTCCTAACTTGTCTCTCTTGCGCTTATGATTGTCAACTGTACCTGCTTGTTCCTGTTTGAACATTGTTTGCATCCTTTGAGATCAATGACAACACCTCTTTGCCATGTACCGGTTACATTCTTACCGGTTAATGCCAACATAGATGCCATTTTCCTTAGATATAGGGTTAGATTTGACTTCTATAGGAACATTTGGATTTTTGACAATTTTTGGGCAGTCTGCCTTTTGATGTTTGTCACATTTGCATAGACAACACACATGCCTTCCCAATTGACAGATTTCATGCTGTATAACCTTATTCCAAATTGAAAACATATTATCTCTGAGATGGGATTCTCATGGTTTGTTGCTAGCAGGACTCTACCATCTTTCTGTGGTAAAGTTGGCCTCGTGTCTCAAGGTTGAAGAGATTGAGAAGGGATTTTAAAGCATGGGTTATGATAGCTCATATTTGAGATGAGATATATTTTATTTGTGGCCCTGTAGAGACTGACTTGACAAGAACTTCACAAGGATTTAGTCCAGGGTTCCTTGGAATTGCTTTGAAGACCGACTTCCTTGTGTTCCACTAGGCTTTGTTAACCACCCTTTTCTGCATGTTGGAATTTTCGAAGAGATCAATAAACACCTCCTGCTCCGCTATTTTACAAAAGGAAATGTATTAACTATAAAGCCATTGTCTTAACCTAGACCTTGGCCATCCAATTATTATTTACCTTCTAGATGGTAGGGCAGTTTTATCTAAGCACAGAAAGAAGATAGCAATGTTCTTGAAACATTTTTCTTCCTTTTAATCTACTTGTCTTCCTTGGTACAACCAATGTAGCCACTGGAAGCTTGAAGTTCGAACAATTTAATGCACTCAACAAGCCGGCGTAGGAAGGCAATAACCTGCCACATCTAACTACCAATTAAAAAACATAAAAAAAAAGAAGGCTATGAGCACCTTTCTACATTAGCAAGAAAGCAGAAATAAAGTAAACATGAAATACCACCAAAACAAAATCCATTAAAAAATCATACCAATTTTAGACAGAAGGCACAAAGGAGATTTATAAATGTGAATTGTTGGTTGGAGAAGATAAATAGTTGGGTTCAATTATAGGAGAAACCTCAGCTCCAAGAGCAATACCAGATGACAATTATTTGTTGTCCTCACCATACTCCAGAGTCCAAAAGTCCAGAGCACGACCTTCACCTTTCTCTCTCTTAATGTTTTATAAATCCGTGCTATATTTAATGTTCTAAAAAATGGGTTTGATTATGATATCCACATTTAGTATTTTTTTTGAATAAAATGGACCAACAGATTCAGTACCAGTTTCAATTTCTTTCATTTATGGCAATCAGTATAACAGATGTTTTGTTAAAGGCCCAGGTAGCGTAGTGTCCCAGTCTAAATTTTTTGGAAATATATGATATTTTTGTATGTTGCTGACTTCTTTTGAAACAAAATGAAAGAGAATAGCAATTGAAAAATTGAAACCAATACTCCAAACCGGCAACATTTTCTCAAGCAACCATTATGATTAGATCTGAATTGAATTACATTGAAACAAGAGTCCATTTACAAACCCTAAATTTTCAACATATTTATGTAATTCTCCACTTGCGATGAATCAGCAAATAGGAAAGTCCCCAGAACAAACTGAGAGCTGTGATGGCAGCCTTCACCAATGCTGTGCCAAAAGGTATATTATACTGACAATGTGGCGTCTAGAACTGCAATAGGCATCTAATGTCCACAAATTTCTGAATGTGCATGAACTGAAATAAAGCATGTAAACAGAGTGACATCGCTAAGCTCAGATATCTGCTGTGATCACCATGGATGGGAGGGAGAATGAGTGGAAATAGCGCCTCCAACTTTTCAACAAGGGCAATGCCCTAATATGACTGCAGCCTCATGGTATAACCAAATGCTCTTGCAGTGATATATGATACAGGCTGTGACCTTATGATTCTTACCTCAGCTGATAACAATTTAATGTTAGTGCTGCAACCTGCAGCTGGAAGCTCATGACCAGGGTGTGGGGCTCTTTATGACTGCTGTGACCTCCTTATTTTCTGTCTACAGCTAGTGCACATAGCTATCCTGGGCTGCTGAAGTGATTGGCATAGAAGATGATGATTTATGTACACCAAATATGGTCTGGGATATGCAGATTTGCCACAAATAATCAATATATGATCACCTTCGAATTTTGGTACATTCTCCTCTGATAATGATGCTGCAACTGAGGTAAAATATATGCATGTGCAACTGAAATCAACCTATGGTATGGATGGTGACTTCCTTTTCAATGTGGTACTTAGAATTACAAATGAAAATGATGAGGAATGGCATTCAGCAACTCTGAAAGTCAGTGGTGAAACCTTTCTAAATGACAAGCACCAAATTTGCCTGCAAATCAAAATGTCCAATCTGGAAATTTGACACAAACTTTCCAAAGACCAGCCCAAATGCAACCCTGGTGTAAGGAAGCTCTAGATGGAAATTAGGGTTTTTGTCTCCAGTTTCAAAATGAAGTCCAAGAGGAATTTCGTATTTGAAAATGTCTGAACAGCCAGAGATTTTTGTCCTTGCTTGTTGATTTGAACACAAATGCTCCAAAACGAAAAATGCCAAATGAAATCAAGATCCAACCGAAGTCAAGTGCCACCTTTTAGAACCTTTTGAAAAGTGGGCCCTTGGATTAAAATTTCCCTCCAAAGTATTTAAGAATACTTTTTATAATTAAGTATTTGAAAATGCTTTTGAAAATTAGTTATAATAGTATTATTAAGTTGCCCCTTAAATTAAAATTGCTGGGTGCAAGTTAAAGTAATATTATTGATTCTTTACCTCTGAAAAGGGGTCATGGCAATAGCCCCCTTTACTGTGCTTGAGTCTTTCCATTAGAACTTTTTTAGTACTGATTTGAACCTTCATTTCAGTTTCCTGTTACCATGACCATTCCTTTGATAAGATATTTTCTTTTATAAAATGATTAATATGCCATTTTTCTTTTATGAAATGATCTGACGAGATATACTATTTTTCTGAGCTTGAAGCTTTTCCATCAGTTGCAAGAGCAGTGGTGGAGAAATGCTGTCAACTTATGTATATGGTTATAAAATAAAGAACCATTTGTGGAATACTTAATGTTTATCCTTGAACTATTACCAAAGGTGGCTCCATTTCAGTTAATTTAAAATAACTTAAGATCCAATCATTGAAGATGGAATTCTGATGTGCTTGTCAAAAAGATCAAAGTTATCAATTGGTGATACTTTATCAATTATTTTCTTCAATATATTTTTGGTATGCTTGTGTCCAATAACTTATGTAGATATATTGCTTCTAAGGATTTGTTCAACAAAGTCTAGCCTTCAGAGATTCTATATCCCAACAAAAGGAGTAGCTTTGGTTGCAGGGTATTTAGTGTGTTACACTAAAAAAGCCGCATTTATGTTTAGTTAATTTGTTTACTCAAGGAAAAATATACAGGTAGTGATGATGAATGATCCTTGTAGAAATACCCCCGATTTATGTTCACTACTTGAGGTTTTATTATCTGTACTCCAAAAAATATGTTTATGATAGGTCAAGTGTGATATCCCCTCTCTAAAATAAAATTTTAAATAAATTAATATAATATTAAAGGCAAAAAAAACTAATAATAAATTATAATATATTATAATAAATGGAAAAGAAGACAAGATTACTTGTGGGGTCAATGCTATGAGAACCATCTACAAGTTGATACCATGGGCAATCTGTGGAATGATAGTCAGCAAACATAAAATTATTATCCAAAAGCTAATTAGTGGGTTACGTGGAGTAATGGGAAGACAACTATTGAATGGAAGGAAACATATCCATATCTATCAACCTGGCATAACAACTAATAATCAATAAACACATTAACACAGCAAGGAATATCATTGCTTAATAATATTAGCGGAAAAAGTAAATGAGTATGTATTAATAAAAATATCATTTAGGGAATTCGATCTGTCTTATACACGATTCAGATTAATAATCAAGGAGAAGTACGATAATTATGCCCACAGCGATGAAGAATATAAGTTGTAGAGTATCACAATAAGGACAACCTATTTATGACTGAGTAACCCATGTTTAATAATAAAATTGCGGAACTGTTAAGACAGCAAATACAAATCTGTCAGAAGATATATTATAGGGGTGCGATATTTAGTGTTTGAGTAAAAGTCATGACGAAGATAATTAAGTGCCAGCCTCTCGGAAAAGGTGCGACCACAACGATTAAATAAGGAGATGCAATTAATTAAGTGTAATTATGAACAGTTGTGTCTATTTGAAGAGAGGCATCCCTAAGTAAGTAAGGATATAAGAGGGAATCAAACATTCTCAATGAGGCATCGAATAGGGAGTATAAATATATCAGAGGAAGAGTCCAGAAATAATATATATATGGAATGAATCATATTATTGGATAAATAAGGACGATATTCAGATTATAAGACGGAGCTTTATACATCTCTGTGACTGGTATGTACAGTGTTATAAATTCTGATTATGCTTAATAATAATTTTAATGAGAAGTAATATCAGAGCATTACCACTAAGACAAGATAATTCATTAAATATACATGCTCAAGATTTGTTATTATTAAGTCTGAAAGAGAAGTGCAAAAGGGTGAACAGGGAGACGCCTGTGTAAATCCAGCCAATCGGTCATTTCCAAGATAGGTAGGGATCAGCGACCCCGAGCGCCTTGCGGACAAGTCCAAGAAAAGCTTAAGGGCTTGGATCTGTAAAACCTTGAGGGAAACCGTTGAGTTTGGTGTCTAAGCAACCTGTTACATCTTCAGCACTCTCCTAGACTGGAGTAGTAACAAGGATAGCATGGACTTTTCAATACGTATATAATTTATCATTTGTTCTATTAATTCATATGCAGTTGTTATCTTTTTTTATTGCATGAATTAAGTATATTAAACATAGGTCCATTTATGCATAAACTAGCTGAACTTACTTGGGGACATTACGTCAAGTCAATGTTTTCCTTGGAGTAAACGGATAGATGGAAAAGAATATGAAATCATAGGAATTGATCCTCCTTTACTTGAGCACCTGGCTAAACAAATAAAAAATATCTGACAAAGAGATGAGAATTGACAACATAGCCAGCTTCTAAAGCAAGGGATTTACAAATGTCATCTGTCAGAAATAATCTGTGAGAGTGAGTAGTACCTGAAATAAACTTAGTTTGTGCAGTGCGTGATTTGTTTGATCACTTGTATATATTGGTTTATCGTGAAGTTTTAATTTATGATTCCCAAAATGCCCACTGTTTGGTATGGTTTACAAGATACTATTTTCTCTTTGGTGTTATGCAAAGCATTTTAGAATTCCAGGATTATAATATGTCTTCTGTGTTATGCAGAACCTACTGGGGCTATTCTTTTGAGCACCTTGCCACACACGATCCTAATGAAAGCGAAAGTGAAGATGCACACATAGTAGATGCGAATGTTGAATACTGTGCAGTAATACGAACAAAACTAGGTGCACATCGCATTATTATGGGTGCTGAAATGGACTGCTACGATACGAGTAGCAGGGATGACAAAAAGTACTACATTGAACTGAAAACTAGCCGTGAGGTGTGTGTAAGGTCTGAACTTCATGCTTTAGTGTGAAAATTTTGTCCATGTTAGGCTTTTGCAAATGAACTACATCTGAAAGATATTTGCATTAAATTGTGGACTTCTAAATTCTCTTCAAGATACAGTGATAGAAGCAGTTATATACATACACTTAGTTGCTTTCTAGTTCCATTCTTTCTTTTAATTACTTGGCCTTAGCAATATTCTTAGTATGTTGTTTTGTTAAGCTCATATTTAGCTGCTCCAGTTTGCTAAATTGCCTCATGGTTGTAATTATGGCAGATGTGTGCTATATTGACATTCACTGAAAAGCATTTTTTTTTAATATTTTACAGTTGGAAAATCGAACTGTAGAGCGCTTTGAGAAGCAGAAACTGTTGAAGTACTGGGTAAGACTGATACATGGTATTTGACACGTGATTTGTTGGAAACAGTTTTGATTATAAGTTTAGGTAATTTTAAACAAAAAGGTGGGCTCTATACTTAGTTTGAGGCAACCCTTTTTTCCAATCATGGCAAAAAGATTAAGTTAATATGCTTATAGCTTTTCAATAGAGAGATATTGAGTACAGATTTTCCCTTGGAATTTGTTTTTGGTAAATGCTACATATGGTTGAAAAAAAAAACAGTATATGCTCTGTACATGAGAATTTCTTTTTCCAAATCTTCCCAAGAAACCAGCAGAGGTTGTTGCTTCAAATATTGAGTTGGATTTCACAGATAATTATGAAGATTTCTTTTCTAAGAAACTTGGACAGTGGATTTTATTAAGTGTAACCTGGGAAGATCTCCATAAAAATCCCCATGTTTTTGGGGTGGGGACGACCTTAGGATGTGGACACCACCGGGACATATGGGCTTCTGGAGGGGATGCCCCCTTGTCACCAAAGTTTTATGGACATTTTTGGGTTGTTCCCGTTTAGTTGGGACATTTCTAGGATTCCCCCTTTTACTGGTGACAATTTGGGGACTTTGTGATGCCCCAGAGATTTCCAAGGTACTCCTAGGAGTCTCTTAAATGTCCTATAGATGCCCAAGCGTCCCCAAGGTGAAAAGCTGCAAATCATAATTTTATAAAAAAATCATTTTGCTTTTTAAATATGTGTGACAAGCCTTCAAGCCCAAACCCTAAACACTCACAAAACACTTACAAATAGGCATCTAAGTGTCATTTTAACTCACAACAAAGTTGAAAGTTGCAATAGCAAGTCATGAGATTGAAAAGAATTATAAGGCATTAGGATTGAGGAATAGTGAGAGGAAGAGGAAGAGGAAGATTGACAACAATCCATTGTTGAATCAAAGGATTCAAAACATTATTCAAGCCTCAAGATAGGCGTTTTTGATGACTTTTTTTCCAAATTTGTTTTTCCACTTTTCAATTCAGTAACTAATTAGTCATACTCATTTTAGTTAACAAATTTTAATTTAGTGATTAACCGAAAGATCTACTATTTGCATTGTTGCAAATCTCAATTTAATTCCATTATCTTAGTTTTACAATTGAATAATCATCATTTTCTCTATTTTTTTAATTTTATGAGAGCAATATTTTATCTGTTAGATGTTCAAATTTTTGTCAAATTAGGATTTTAACTTTCATGTATCCTTTGCTTTTATTTTTTGTGCATCTTGAAGTGAAATCCTTGCTTGAAAAAGGTTAAAAACAAGGATTTCTATATGTGTATCCTTTGCTTCTGCATTTTGTGTGGCTTGAAGTAAGAAAAACAAATACAAAATTCTTGTCTTAATCCCTTGCATTATGCATGATTTGAATTTGAATCTTTAAATAATAAACTTGTAAATTTTATAGAGCAAGGATAAGGTTGATCCTCAAGATCAAAAAAGTTGAAATTGAAATTGATTATGCACCTGGCAAAAGTACAAAAGAAGACAGGTGAAGTCACTAGTTCCATTGGGAGTACAAATGTTAATTATCCTTCCAAATTGCTAGAAAAATATGCTAAGATCCCTTGATCTTAAGTCCCCTTTGAAAGATTTGCAACTAAATTACAAACAAAACCTAGGGATTTTGAGGGCGATAGGTTGTGGAAGTGCCACTTTTGTAACCTTGAATTTTAGAGCAACATTAGCAGAGTTAGTGCCCATCACCTACATATCTGAGGTAGAGGTGTAGAAGTATGTGAAAGTTGACACAAAACCTCAAATAGAGGGTTGATATAACTAATTTGTGAGGTGGCAGTGAATAAAATGCACCTACATTTGCTTCTTTGCCTCTAAGGGGGAGGGATCATTAGAGTTTTGTTTTTACTACTTTGAAAAGCCTATGTGCACATATTGTAGTATCTTCTAGTTTAAGTGTAGTGAAGTCTAAAGGGAAACATAGGGTGACTAGTGCTGCTCCAAATTCACAACTGCTTTGTAAATGGCATTCCATTCCATGTGGATGACTTTCCTTAATATATTGAGGTTGTGGCACAACTAATAGGGACAAAACCATTATGTGCCGCTGTGGGAGACTAAATTGAGGATAACAATCTAGAAAAGAAATATTCCAAGATTACTATTTGGATGGATAATTTGAAGTAATCTTGGGTCACAAGTGGATGCAACATAGTCATGGGTGGGTGAATGGACATTAGGCATCATCCTCTTTTCAATATCATGGTTGCATGTATAGAGGGCATGTTAGGTCTCAAACTCTTTGCTCCGGTTCCTACAATAGGATTCCACTCACAAGACTAGGGTTGTGTACAAGTCAGCAAAACTAGTTCCTTTATATAAGTATGGTGGACTTTGAGCTAACTTTACGAGAGTGGGTTGTATCTCCTACACTTTGAGCTCAACTTAAGTCTAGGAGGGTATTTCAAGGTTATACCTTGATAGGTATTGCAATCACGGTATCACCTATAATGAACAACAATAAATTAAATGATAGCCAAGCTCAACTCACTTACTTAGCTCTGAAAATTTTCACTGAAGTAAGACTAATTATATTTAATGGCCATAGAGCTGATATTAGACCTTGGAAACAAGTGCAAAGGTGGGATTACTTGCATTATTCTAGTAGATAAAAACATTAACTAAAAACTTGCATCATGTCTTTTGACATATCAACTCCAAGGTTCTTGTATGATGAAGCTTTGAAGCTAGGACTCATAACAAACAACATCAATTATTGATTATTAATAGGAAGAATATGCAATGTTTAATTGGATCTTTGAATGGTATAAAAAATTGATTATTGTCTTTTTCACTTGTGCGTGAACATTCCTACATGTTTTGGTCTTAAAATCTGGTTAAGCTCTAGGGGTCAATAACACAAGGTGCAAAAATGTACCGATGTTGACCCGATTAATAATAGGTATTTTGGAATTGCAAGATGGTGTAGAAGTATCAAGGTGGCATTTTCATTGAAGTTCCTCGTCATTTGTATGTAATGTCCCCCTTTTTGAAATGGAATTTAATAATAAACAATATTAATAAATTTAAAATAAAAGAGAAAAAAATAAAACTCAAATAAACAATATAAAAGAATATAATTACAATATGACGTAATTAAAATTTAGATAAGTTAATGAAGAGTCAAAAGGCATCAAATGAAAAGTTGCGAGTCCATC
This sequence comes from Chamaecyparis obtusa, assembly GCA_027943335.1. Taxonomy (NCBI): domain Eukaryota; kingdom Viridiplantae; phylum Streptophyta; class Pinopsida; order Cupressales; family Cupressaceae; genus Chamaecyparis; species Chamaecyparis obtusa. Next base: position 464,285 of record BSBK01001051.1, on the reverse strand, counting down.
AAACATGAGATATAAAAAGAGGAGAACTTTATTTGAAAGGGGAGAGAGGAAGAGAAAAGGGAAGATGGGATCCAAAAAAAATTCAATGGAAGAGAAAAAAGGAACGAGAAGAAAATAAGGAAGTGACTCTCTCAAAAGGTGGTAATTATGAAAGGTTGTGACTGTCACAAAGGACATAAATGGTGAACAGTTGTGACTCTTTCAAAGGGTGGTAATTGTGAAAGGTTGTGACCATTGCAAAGGGAAGAAGACATGATAAAGAGGTGTGACTCTCTCCCACATTGGAATATATAAAGCAAAGATGGTTTTGAGGGGGATATTCAAGGGAGATCAATGTGGGGAACAATATATTATTCTCAAGGGCAACCACAAAAATTTGTGACCCAATTCTTATGAAAGGTGGTGACCCTTTCACCAATAAAGTGCAAAGGAGATTTCATTCGAAGCATTGAAGGAGGATTTATCAATCATTATCCTTCTTCCATCAATTTTGAGTCCCTCAAGAAATCATGCAAACAATCTGTCAGCAAGATCAAGCAAACAATCATCAAATCCACATCAATCATCCCTTCGTGTTGGGATCAAGAAAACATACAATTCAGCAATCAAGATCATTCTATCAAACCAACATTCAATCAATCATCATCCACCAACATATCAAACTAGCATTCATTATATTGTTACTCCTCAATCATCTAATCATGATTAATTAATCATATTTCACCAATAACTCAAATCATCAAATCAAAGGAATTCATTCAATCAATCAATCATTCAACAACAATCGAATGAACAATGAAGTCGGAACATTGATAAGCATCAGCAACTGCATAGCACTAAAGGAATCAGATCTGATTACAACAATCTTATGAAGACAAATAGAATCTGAATATTATATCTGTAATATGGTACGAATGGTTAATACTTTATGCAATCATTTTGCCTATGTTCATTTATAGATACTGATTTCTAAGTACTTAATACAATCTGCTTATATAAATATCATTTACAATAAGATTCTCATACATACAAATGTACGCACATACGTACAACTACATATCCCAAGGGATGGAATTGGTCATAGTTGGACGTTCCTGCCACTTGCGGGACATGGGTCAAATTGCCATGATGTGAATGTTGCATGCTCTTGGCCTTAGTTCGGCTGGGTAGTTTATTGGCGCTCTTTCGAGTTTCCTACCAAGACTAATTTATGATTGGTTATGAGATAGTTTGCTAGTCATAATGCCTAGCTTAATCTCCTTATTTACTAACTGATGTATTTGTTCATTATTTCACAAAATTGTTAATGGCTAATGAAGGTCACTTTAGTGTGTTATTGTTGGAATTGTTGTTGAACTGTAAAAATAGGTAAACTCCAATTTAGGGACATTATGTTGAATGCCCTTGTCCATCATTGGTGGTGGTAGAGGACATTGTTGAGGATCCAATAATATTCTTTGCCTTTTCAACTTTAATTTCCCGAAAGAACTCAAGAGGCAATAAGACTTTGAGGGATACTTAGACAATTTCTACAAGACTTCACATCATGCTTTGACGACTTTGTTAGATGCTATTTATTATAGCTAATGCTTTGGCAACTTTTTTTTGTGCTATTTAAAATAGTTAATGTCCCCATAATTTTCATTCTCACAAAGATTGCATTCTAACCAATGTGAGATTGACAAGGGCTTCAAAAGGCCAATGCAACATTTTTCTTCCACAACACTATCACTTAAAAAAATTAAAAATGTAGAAGCATTTAGGCTTAGTAAAAAGGCCCGACCTTAAACCTGAACTAAACTTCTAACCATAAATCTTAAAAGTTTTGTCTTAGTCTATCTTTATGCCTACACTTGCTATTTGCATAAAATACTTGTGTAGTGAATGGCTTGTCAATGGTAGGTATTTGTCTCCCCTCAGTTAAACTCTTAGGATGCCAAGTCAATGAATTTTGAAAATGATTGAAAATAGGCAACTATGTAGGAGATGTTGTAGATGATGATGCAAGCAATCAATGTAGTGATAAGTGTTTTTTTGATGATCATAGGTGTGACCTATTATGTAAATTGCACTATGGTTAGTCCTTAAATACAACTCCAAGGGTGGCAACGAAAATCTTTTTGTTCGTTAATTTGGCACAAAACAAGTAGTTGGAAGGATTAGGTGATCCCTATATGTACTATTTAACACTAAAAGTGTAGTCATTTTGCGAATTGCAAGATCGATCTAAGTGAATCCCATAGATTGTGGATATAACCTAAAGTGGAAATAATGGAAATTGAGGATCTAGACCAGTCTTTGTGAGTGAGTCAAATTGAACTAGACAAGGTTTGGGTTATGTACTTGGGTTTAGTAGAAAACGTGCTACTTGTACCATTGTCATTGGCTAAGCAATAACCGCTTCAAAATGAATCCAAAACAAAGAGGAAAGTGCAAGTTATGCCATTTTCACTGTTAAAAAGAAAAAATATTTTGGGGTGAAAATTGTAAATTTTAAAGTTTTAAGTGAAAATTAAATAAACCCCTAGTATTAACCCTAAAATAAAAATTACTTTAGAATTTAGGTTTGATCAAAATATGGGCAGCTAGGATTTCATTTCCAATTTGACAATTTAAATTGTAAACCTAATGGCTAACGTTTGACCATTATGTTGAAGTTGAACATTTTGGTTGAATCTGTACTGTAACCATTCAAGTTTAACTTTAAAGTTCAATTTCCAAGTTTATAACTATAAATTTTAAATTTTCAAACCCTAGTTGTAACCCAAAAAAGTCATAATGTTTAAATTTAGACAAAGATATCCCTTATGGCTTCAACTCTTTTGCATGGCAGCCCAAATATTAGCAGGAATGTGGAAAACTAAATTTAGCCATATTTGTAATGAAACAACTTGCACAATAGAATATAATAGCAAACACATTGTCAATACTTAATAATATTTAAGAGCAATAAGGTACTTTGAAGGGCCAAACCTCCAAAAGTCTCCAAGAAGAGGATAATTGCACTAATGATCGAATGACACTCATTGCTTCCTATTTATACCCTACTTATTGCCTTATGATATTATTCTGACCAACTTAGATACCTAAATATATTTCTTAGGTTGCATTGACAACATAAATGAGACAATTAAATGATTAGATAAGTTGTGAGTCAGCTACACATGTCCAAATTGATGGAAGTGACAGAACAAAGGTGAATGCACAATGATATATTATTGCATATGAAAAAACATATATAAAGAATACACGGAGGCAGTTCTCTAACTGCAATAAGTACACCATAACTAGTGGGTAATTAATGATCAAACAATGTAATATAATCTTTATGTAATGTCCCTACGGTAATCCTTTAGTGGTGTACGACTTGGTGCCGCACGTGCAGCCTCTTGGCACCTTCCCTACGGACCAGATCTTTGTATGGTCCCTTCGCTTCACCTGTACAACATTGGTTTCCATTGTACGACCTTCATGCAATGCCCCTACGGTGAGATTTACTTTCGGTCAGAATGATGGATGATGGTCAGCTGTCTCGCATATGGAAACAAACTTCTTGTGCGGACTCTTCTTCACCTGTACGGTCTAGGGTGTCTGTATGGTGCCACGATAGCCCCCCCACACCCGTTGGCAATACTCTTTACTGTCATACGGAAATATTTATTTCCGTGCAGTAAGAACAGTCAACCGTACAACTCTGACAACTTCTATGTACGATCCCTAATCGTACGACCCAAGGTTACACTCTTGTGCACTCTGTTGCATATTAATACACCTGCGACACTAATACTCTCGGTTTCAGAAGATCGCTATGTCATACAATAGATAAATGCAAGATGTTTGATGCTATTAATATGTGAGAGATGCAAAGATAAATAATGACGCCACAAACAAAATACTAGAATGCTTTGATTATGAATATTATCTAGAACCCAATATAAGATATCGTTGCCTAATACAAATTTGGAGCACAAAGTGAAATATCGGAGTGATATTTACAACAGACTAGGGTGGCTGTGAACCAGCGAAACTGCAACAAACCAAATAGGGAGGATCTTTCACCTCCGAAATGGCATACACAAAACTGCAACTAGAATTCGCAATACACAAATAAAATTCAAATCGCATACTAAAAAACATCCTACCCGCTGGTCATAAATACCCCATCGGAGGAAAACTCCGGAGGTGCACAATAATTGCCGACATGAAAACAAACACCTATGACCAAAATAAAAGATGGGTCTGAGATATACATAAATCAATCGGAACCCCATATAAATATTTTTATTTTATTTATTTGGGCCCCATATTTATTAATTAAAGTAATTAATTAAAAGTCCTTTTATTATATATTTTAAATTTTGGGACCAATTAATTAATTAATTTAATTAAATTATTACATTTAAAAATTGGGGACATCACAAATCCTTGCCGCCCAAAGATTGCTTGTCCTCAAGCAATCTGTGCTAACAACGCCTTTAACACCGGATTCCCAAACCAAGCATGTAGGCGAAACAAGTGAATTGGCATCAAACCTCCCCTGCACCACATTGTCGTCAGACTTTTGCTGCACCTCTCTGATATAAACATTGTCGTGCCCTTCACCAAGATCACAATGACGTCAATCGATGAAATCTTTCATGCCATCATGTTCAACAATCTCTTCTGGTATGGCAACAGACACGGATGTTGACGTTGACACGAACTTAGCCATGAACACGAGCACAACTATAGACATAGCCTCGGCGATGAATATAGCTTTGGTGGTGGACAGAGCTTCGACGACGACGATGATAGACAAAACTTCTGCGGCGGATAGAACCTCAACAACAGACAAAACCTTGGCGGCAACAACGACAGAGAGAACCTCGGCGACGGACAAAACCTGAACAACGGACAAAACCTCGGTGACAGACAGTGCCTCTGTGAAGGACAAAGCCTTGGCGACGGATAGAACCTCGATAGCGAACAGGGCCACGAGGGCGACGGATATAGTCGCGGTGGCGGATAGAGCCTTGATGGCGACGACGACGACAGACAAACGTGACGGCTGACATAACCTTGGCTATGGACAAAACCTCGGCGATGGACAGGGCCTTGGTGGCGGACAAAGCCTCGATGACGACGGACATAACCGTAGTGGTGGATAGAACCTCGATGGTGGACAAGGCCTTGGCGGTGGACAAAACCTCGGCGATGGGCACAATCTTGGCGGCGGGCACAACCTCAACGGATAGAGCCTCGACAGACAATGCCTTGACGGTGGACAAAGCCTCGGTTGACAGAGCCTCGGTGGACAGAGCCTCGACGAACAGAGCGTTGGGGGCGGATAGAGCCTCGGTAGCGGATAGGGCCTCGGTGGCAGATAGGGCATTGGTGGTGGACAGGGCCTCGGTGGGGGATAGGGCCTCGGTGGCGGACAGAGCCTCGGTGGCGGGCAGAGCCTTGGCAGGGGATAGGGCCTCGGCAGTGGGCAGATCCGTGGTGGTGGACAAGGCCTCGACAACAGACAAGGCCTCGATAACGGTCACAACCTCTGCGACAAATACAACTTGCTGCACATAAGGAAGGGCTCCATACTCAATGAACTGAAGGTCTGGCTCATGAAACAAAGTAGTGGCAGAGCTTATGTCACCTTGATCTGTCCATGTTGTCTTGGAAAGATCCATGCAAGCAACCTTTTCATTTTCTTGGTTGTCATATATGAGTAGCTGTTCTCCACGAGGTGATGCAGTAGCAACATTTAGTAGATCCTCATGTGACTGGAAGGACCCTATGATCATGCCTTCATCCTCCTTATGTAATGCATCACCTGAAATGCCGACACCTACTTTCTCCCATTTGTGCAAATGAGATATTAATTTTTCTTCACAATGCTTGCATACTTTATTGACCAACCTACAAGCCACCATAGAAGGAATGCACTCATGTTTGCAAACAGATCATAACATAGATATGACAGGTTGGGATATCTCCTCCATCTCTTCAATGCACGAAATCATAAGACTCTCTATAGCATCTTAAACCTTAGTATCATGATGTTCCTTGATTGTGACTAAGAAATGATGAAACATATCATGGATCAAGTCTTGCAACTCTAAATCTAAGAGGAGGTTACTATGACATTTGCACGATTCTCCAATATTGTAAATCTTCTGCCAAAAGGATCATCACTGATGTCACCCAGGCTTTGAAAACTGTCAGTGATCAAGTGCAATATCTGAAATGACCCTAACCGGCCATTTACTAATTTCGACCAATAAATCTTAAGCAGATTTGAAATAAACACTAACATGCAAATAACCAACAGATACTCTCGAATAACCAACAGATTTATTCATAAAACCAACAAATACAATCTCGTGAAATAACTCAGAAAATTTGGTTTTGTATTATACATCAGCAATACAATAACCACGAAATACAATATCCAATTTGAAATACAGCAAAGAACAGTAAGACTGGATGAAAGGAACTTGGTAAAACAATGGCAAACTCTGAGAGAATCCGCACCGGGATGAATCGGGTTTTCGTCCAATCCACCAAGAAATGCTGAAGGTTTCCGTCCTCAGATTTCTGATTCGATAGCTGAAGCTTCTCGAATTCTCAAGGAGAAATAATATCCATAAACTGAAGCATGCTGAAATGAGACTCTCAACCTCCTCTTATGGCTGCAGCTGTGACTCTTCAGTTTCCTCACTGTGACTCTTCATATTCCCATTTCGTCTCTTTATAATTTCACTTGGAGTCACTTTTTAAATTAAATGACCGTTGAGTTATAAAGTGAAATAATAAATAAAGTGAGGAATCTTCCGGCATTAAAACGGAGGCCTAAACGAGCTCGGATACTGACGTGTGATAGCTCGCCGGAAAGCTCTTAGTGAGATGCTCCAAGTCCACTACTGAAAAGCTGAGAAATCTGAACCCTGCTGACTTACTATAAATACTAAGTACCCTGGAAACCTGCGAAAATTGCTCCGATTGGCCTGGAACTGAAACCACCTAGGCCAATTATCTCCTGGAGCACTGGCATGCCACGGTTATCCCTTCGGACCAAGGTGAAAAGGCTAACAACACGCCATAATATAATGTACCCCAAAAAGGGGATATTACAATATCTTTGTCAAGGTGTCATCATCATATGGTGCTCGAGGAGTCGAGATTCTCAAGATCTCACTTAGACATGCTATAGCGGCCAACTTGATTTCCTTGTCACGATGTCTCAACAAATTGGGATGACTTAAGGCGACCTTAATCGGATCAAGGATCCTCTGTATAAATCTCGAAGGTGCTTGGTCCACCTTACACAAGCAAACTTCCAATATATCTAGAGGGAGGTCAATACCATCACTGAGTTCCTTTCCTATCGTTTGTAGTGCCTTCAACTACCATTCTCCATCGCTATTGGGCACCATAGTGTGATTTAGATCCCAAAATCTCTCAATCATCCCAACAGGCTGGCAAGATCACCAACTTTGATACCATTGTAATGTCGCTACGACAATCCTTTAGTGGTGTACGACTTGGTGCTGCACGTGCAGCTCCTTGGCACCATCCGTACGTACCAAATCTCTATACGATCCCTTTGCTTCACTCGTACAACACTAGTTTCCACTGTATGACTTTCATGCAATGCCCCTATGGTGAGATTTACTTCCGGTCAAAATGATGGATGATGGTCGGGTGTCTCACATATGGAAACATACTTCTTGTACGAACCCCTCCTCTTCACCCGTACGGACTAGGGTGTTTGTATGGTGCCATGATAGGCCCCCCACACCCATCGACAATACTCTTAATTGTTGTACGAAAATATTTATTTCTGTATGGGAAGAATAGTCAACTGTACAACTTTGACGACTTCTACGGACGGTCCCTAACCGTACTGCTCACGGCTACACTCCTATGCAGGCTATCAGATATTAATACACTTGCGACACTAATACTCTCGGCTTCGGAAGATTGCTATGTCATACAATAGATAAATGCAAGATGTTCAACGTTATTAATATGTGAGAGATGCAAAGATAAATAATGACGCCACAAACAGAATATCGGAATGCTTTAATTATGAACATTATCTATAACACAATATCAGATATTGGTGCCTAATACTAATTTGGAGCACAAAGTGAAATATCGGAGTGATATTTCCAACGATAGACTAGGGTGGTTGTGAACCACTGAAACTTCAGCAAATCAAATAGGGGGGATCTTTCACCTCCGAAATGGCATACACAAAACTCCAACTGGAATTCACAGTACACAAATAAAATCCAAATCGCATACCAAAAAACATCCTACCTGCTAGACATAAACACCTTGTTGGAGGAAAACTCTGGAGGTGTACATCAAGTGCCGACACGACAACAAACACCTACGACCAAAATAAAAGTGGGCCCGAGATATACATAAATCAATCAGAACCCCAAATAAAAGGTCCTTTTATTAATTAAAGTAATTAATTAAAGGATCCTTTTATTATATAATTTAAATTCTGGGACCAATTAATTAATTAATTAAATTAAATTATTACATTTGAAAATTGGGGACATCACACTTTACACTAACAGTCCCCCCTTTATTATGTTGATCCTGAAAATATCAAATTCAGCTTGCCTTAGGGACGCCCTCTTAAGGCTTACACAACAAAACTTTCTGATTACACAATATGAGTAGATATTTTTGAGAAAATTTGTTGCTGAAGAAAGAAATGGTGAACTAAGTGAGGCTCTATCAAGCTGTCTCTTGACCTTTGGAAAGGTGTAGCTTCAATCTGTTTTCTTAAGCTGTTAGTTCCAAACTCGTGAATTATAGTCTTGAATTATTCAACAATGATCCCTAAGAGATAGGATAGATTTCTGTCATTGTCTAATGACCGCAAAAGGGTATATTTCTTGATCATATTCTTTGAAGCTTGTTGGACAACAATCCATATTGAGCTCAACCCCAAATACCAAACTTGTCTCAGAAACATAACCTTCACAATATATGCACTCCTCAGATGTGTCAGCATCATCAAAGAAAGCAAAAGGTAATCTTAAACCAAAAATGCTTCTCATGTAGAACACCATCTCAAAGTGAGAAGCTGACTTTAGATGATGGAAATTTGTCCATCCTTGATGCTGCTAGCCTTCAAAACAACATAAGAAGAGCACACAATTATACTGAGAGGGGGGGTGGTCGGGGAAGGAGGGAGGGCGCCGGGGGTGAATCAGTATAGCATTTAAATTTTACCCTTTTTAACTTTATATGATGTCACAGTTCACTTAATCTTATTAACATATATCAATAGTCACATGCATCAAAAAGATATATAACACACAGAACACAAGGTGTATACATGGAAATCCTTACGGGAGAAAACCACAGCAAATTTCTTGCTTAATATAATTAATCTTTTACAATGTAGGCACCAACCTACAAGAGGCACGAACCTGTTCAATAATTTGTAAGCACCAACCCACTGGAAGCATTGACTCCCACTGCTTGATGTAGGCACCAACCTACACAATATGAACAACCAACTTCAACACTTAAGAAACCTGATAAAATTCACTTCTTCCAATCTGCTATAAATCTGTATCAATTCTGATATCAATCCCTCCTTAAGTCTGGTGTTTATCTCGACTTGATTGACTATACACTGCCAGCACACTTATCTCTTTATATCTGTGTGTATATCAGAGTGACTTGAAATAAAACATACCACTCTCACTCAACAAATTGAATTGATCTACCTTGTATATATTCCTTGCGTGCATTTAAAAGGTTGTGACTCAACCACTAAATGGTTGTGACTTTTATTAAACATTAACAAGCGTTTTCTTTTTGAACATAATCACACTTTTTTTCTGCCAAATTGAACTTTATAATTTGTTACTGATGTTATCACTTGCTTATCTCTTACCTTTACGATTTCCTTGTGTTATGGTTTATTTAGACACAATGAAAATTACAATCGCTACCCTTCTGTACTCGTTGCCGATTGCTATTTCATATTTTCTTAATGCAAACTCCTAATTGAATTTAATGTTTGATTCGATCATCTTAAGAAGAGACGACCTTCTTTAATTAATTTGTGTTCTTTGAAACTGAAGAACAATGATCATGCTGTTCATTAAATGCCGACATAGCTTTCACAAAACATATTCGTATTATATGCTGTTCGTATTATACGCTGATGTGCCATGGAGGTGAAGACTTCGATTTCATATCAATGATTGCCGTGTCTTGCTTGTGCTTACGTTTCTTTGTATGCTGACTTGGACATTCACTGCTTCAGGTATCTTCACAAGTGTCTTCTGCTGTATATATATAAAAAGTGTCTTCTTCTGCATATAATCGATGTATATCTGTGTATATAATCGATGTATAACTGTGATTATAACAAGTGTCTTCTGATGTATGTTGCCCAGCATGTAATGCTTTACTGTGATTATAACTGGTTCGATCTCAATGCATTTAGAATATAATCATTGATGAAGTAAATACTTTACTTAATATATATATCATTCTTTTAATATATTGCTGTCATAACAATTGATATTACTTATTATATCATTCTTTATAAATAGCCAACCGTATATTATCTTCAATTATGACCACTACTCCATACTGTATTATTTGCTGTTTGTGTATGTATCTCCTTGTCATGTCTTTGACTTTGACATCAATGACAATATCTCAACAATAATCAAACATCCACATCACAAAAAGGAGGCTTTGGTTCACCATGGAAAATGGTATTGCCACCAATTAGATCGGACTTAATATGATTTGAATTTTTTTCATGCCTCAATATCTCAACTATCTCAATAACATGATTTGGTGCCACATCCTCATAATAGTTGTATGAAAATCCTTCTAAGTTCTTTCCGCAATCAACAATATGTAATGACCCTTACCAATAGGCCACTAAAAACCACTAATACTGAACTGAGAAAATTCGTCAAACAGTTGACATGCACTGAATTGTTTGTTTGCAATAATGTGTTTCAAGGTTGTAATTGTCTTGAGCATCAAGTACAATTGAGATAACAATACCAATATTGAAATGAACATTAACAGCACTAATAATAACATTCAGAGATTCCAATCACTTGGCACCTTACAATGACTATATCAACAAAGAGAAACTCTGCTATTAATGCAATGATCAATTTTCCCAAGACTGATTATTATGACTGAATTCTGAGAGTATAATGGGCTGTGACAACTATGTCAAATTCAGATTTCAACAATGAACTATGGTAATGACCAAACCATAGAATGCACTTCACTAAATCAATCCAATTACAATGAGAAATAACAGTGACTGTTCAAAGGAATTCTGGACTGCTATATAGTGACTGTACTTATGCAGATTTTTACCATTTTGGTACCCAAAACATCAATATCAAACAATGTATAAAAACCTGGAAATGCTGCACCAAATGTTGATCAAATCGATGATGAAGTATGCTGATGTAGACACCTCCAATTGCACCTGAACTGATCCCAATTTACAGCTGATTGTAGATGGCTGCAATTCTGTTTTTTTTCGTTTTGCTTTTTCGGATTGCTTTTTCGGACCTGCTTTTTCTTCCTCTTACAACCAAAACTCAAACCCTCAGGTAAATCTGAGGATTCCAAATAAGCTCAACATGAAATGGCTGAATACCACTTCCAATGTGCAACCCTTCAGAAGATATCTCACTTCCTCAGTTATGCAAATCCAAGGGAGTTTTCGTTCCCAAAGATCTAATGAAAATTTGTAGACCAAATGAGTACAAATTGCTCCAATATGGAAAAGTAGAAGAATCCTCAAATCAGCTTGTCCAAATGAATGGCCAAGCCCCCTATTTATTCACTTTTTGAGAAGTTACTAAGAACTTCTAGAAGCATCCATTATAAAATCCCATTATAATGCACTTTTATAATAATATAACTTTATAAAATAAAAAGTGCAACTCAACTTAAAATTATAACATGTGGGGCCCGCATAATTCATAATAATAAAAATAAGCTCTAAATCACTTCTCCAAGAGCAAATACGACCACTGATCTACAAAATGACTCTCTCCACATCGCCACCAGTCTACGAGAGCTTGTGATAGACTGATCTGGCATGCTAAACGATGTCAGCCAGAATGGGGACATGACACAATAGTAATTAAGTCTCGCACCGAGTTCCATTCACCCGAGCTCAATTTTGCATCTAATTCCAGCTTCCTCTTTTCAAATAGGACCTCAGTCCTAATTTTGGGACCACATTGAAGGGAGTGGACCAACTTGGGTGCCTCACTCCCCAATGTTGGGTATCAAATTGAAACCATTTAATGGTCATTGTTTTAGTGGTAATTTAAAACCCACGTCGGCATCCTTCTAGTTTAACATCCCAAAATACCCTCCCTCATTTTAAAAAACACTCAAGTCAATTGGAACTCTCAACTCTAATTTCACATTTCAAGTCCTCAAGGACAAGTATTTAGCATTCAAGGCATTTTGTCCTACCATATGCTTCACTGCGGCAAGCTTCAACAAACTTCATGCAAGCATGTCTTTGATGATTTCCTTTTAGGTTTTTTCAGAGTCATGTCATAGGATCAACATTTGTGATCATCTTCAAAGAGCATTGCATCATCAAGGTATAAGACATTCAAATACTTAGATCTAGCCTCTGCTACATATCAGCACATTTTCCTTTCAAGTATATTTTATTTCTATTTCAAGGTTAATTCCTAAACTGGGGTTTGACTTAGGCAAACCTCTTTCTACACAACATTTCCCTTCTTTTCTGTATGTAGGAATAGGTGATAGATGCTTGGAAAGAGCTACAGTTAGATCAAGACGAAGGCTACAGTCTGCAATTTGTTAGATCTAAAACTGCCAGGAGTGGGCTGAAAAGGGCACCCTAGTCTAGGGAGCAGGCTGACCTAGGCACCGCAGTCCCTCTAGTTCAACCTGAAATTCAGATTGCAAGTTAGTGATAATCTTTGTTTGTCGGATCCTCTTTTGAAATTTCCCTGCTAGTTCTCAATCTTGTTGTGACCTTTTCACACTTCGCCCCATTGCAAATGGGGACCCCCTCTTTTCGCTAAATAAGCCAATTCTTTTTGCAGTCAGTGTCGTCTCCCGACCTTTGAACTACTTTGGTGGTTTGTCTTGAGTTTGGAATTATGTGTTAACTGCCTTGGGTTCTGAGAAAAAGGAAGTTTTGTGATAGAGAGATAGCGAAATTTGGTCACGTATGAAAGGAAAAATCTTTCAAAAGGGAGCGCTAGTGAAATTTTCAGCATTTTGGTACTCTTATTTTGGAAAATTTATATTTTTAGTAAGTCTATATTTAGTGGGTTTCACTGCGTCCTGGATTAGCCTTTTTTTAAAGTTTGGAACAACTTACTATTTTTAGGAAGTCTAATTTTAGTAAATTTCATTGTCACCGATTGGCCTAATTTTGTGTTTGAACAAACTTACTATTTTTCTTAAGTCTATTTTTGGCAGGTCTATTGTGGCAACACGTGTTGGCCAAAATTTTTGTAAGTCATTGTGACCACAAATTGCAAAACTTTAACTTTAGGCAACGTTAATCTTAGCACACAATTTTTCACTTTGTTTTGCTCTGCATATAGATTGATTTTGATCTCATGTTTTGAATGAATTTGGCTCATTAGGCATTGTCATTATGATCTTAGGTATTTGCAAATTTTAAATGAGCATCATTTGCCCATTCTATAAGAATAGTTACTGCTGGTTTTCCATGTGCAGGATTGGATTTAATAAATAGGTGTCAAACAAAGACTCTATGTGTGGTGTGGCCCTGAAAGCTCAACCCATTGGAATGACCTCTAAGGATTGGCATGGAAACTAGGCACAAGAATCATGAACTTTGGCTTTTGAATCAGGTCGTTTGGACATCGTAGGAGTTATACCGATGAGATTTTATCTTATCGGCCAAAATTATCCTGGTGAGGAGTAAAATAGCCTAAGGCAGTAGTGAAGTCAGAATGATATATGCCGATGACATAATCTACAAAAGAAAGTAACATTATCGGCCAGACATATACTGATGAAATCCATCGGAGTAACATGCATTAGCGGCAAAGGGGAATTTAACTTATGCTGATAGCCGGTGAAAATATCAGTGAAGCCTATACCGATGTTAACATAAAGCATCGAATAAACTTATATCGATGAATACAAGGATTAAGGACATAGATCTATGGGAGTAACTTACAGGGATGATTGTCATCAGTATAACAAAAGCCATTGGTCAAAGCTCATTTAAGTTACACCGACCCTCGATAATGATATCTGTTAATGTTTGGAGCTTCAGTCGTATGATCATTCAGAATACATATAATATAAGTTGATTAATAATAATATATAAATTATATTATTATTAATCATATGAGATTTAATATTCAATATTAAATCGATTATTCTAAATTAATAATTGATTGATGAAACATTATAAGATTAATTAAATTATAATGAATAGACATTTCCCATGAAGGGACATGTCTCTCCTAGCCTCTTTCCCAATATAAATGAAAGAGAGATTGTTGCGTTTGAAAAACACATACCATATACAACATAGGCAGTGCTATTACATTTGCAGCGATCCTAAAATCTCAACAATATCGGTAAAACACATGCCGATAGAATAACAAAGGAGAAGGGGGTATTGGAAGAACTAACATCGGTGGATTCCATCAGAGTAACTAAAAGCATCGTTGAAGGTACCATGGAGTTATGCTGATCCTTGATGACATTGTCGAGATATCTTATGGCGATGAAGAATATTAAGAACAAAAGGACTGTGAAGAGATCGAAGCAAGTTATAGCGATCAAATGTTAAGAGGACATCGTCAAGCATACAATGATGAACCTATCAGAGGGACTTTACACAACAGAGGAACTAATTTTGAGTTATCTTGATACCTAATGGGGTCATCGGGATGACTTATGCCAATGGAAAGAAAAAATAGAGAAATCATCGACTTATGTGTTATCCTAATAGGTAAAGCAAAGACAAATCATTGGGATCTTACATGTTGATGACAAGTTTGAACTTCAAGGATACGCTAAATACTCTAGTGCAAAGGATTGATGCTCGGGATGGTAGAGTGATCGGGAATGGAAGCATAGTAAGGGAATTTCCAAAATTTCGAAGGGAAGGTTGGGGCCCATACTTTTCTTATTTATAATTGTGCCGAAGAAGATAGAGGAAGATAGATCATTGGAATTTGATTGATAAATGATAAGGGACCTGCTACATCATCAAACTCTTTGGTTGGAAGGGAAGCATTTGAAGTACGACAACATCCATCGGAGAATGGAGGAAGTGCCATTCTCTAAACTCTGAAGAATGGAACCTGTGGACAGTCAAGTGCGTCCCATGTAGCTGACGGTTTAAGGAAAAGGCTGCAAATCATTCTCTGAACATTCCCTAATGGGAGGTAACGTCTTATTTTTTGTAAAATTAATATCTGATTAATGTAGTTTTTATTTGTGCAGGATCTATTTATTGAAAGATTAGTGGTAAGGAGTATGGAAGGATTTACAAAATAAAAAGGATGCAAATACTGCAAAATGGAGCCCCTCTTCATGCTGGAGATTATTGTCAGGAATATTATTCGTGATGCAAATACATATGCCTTCGAGGAATATTTGGAACACATTCATAAATGTAGCATTCTCCTAGGAGATTAATCTCTATTGTTTATATTGTCATTTATAATTTTTTGTTTTTCCGGTCTGTTGTCTTGTAAACAGGTCAGTTAGTCAGTAATTAGGAACAATTGTGTCATTTCAGTGAAGGGGTATGCCCTTTCATTTTAAAAACTGAATCCTCATCTATACAAGGAGGATCTTTTGTCTAGACAGAGACATAATAGGATCATCAATACAACTTTACATTTTTGGTTTGTTTACTGGGAGTACACGACTGGAGAAGAACAATTACACAATTTGTATTTAGTAGGATTTATTTTAGTATAATTCCACTTGTTCTTTAATTCCTGATGGTATTTGTCTTTGATTTAATTTGATTAGTTCTCTGTGATATCTGTTTCATTGCAAATAGATGCCCAAATGTGCTATCTTATGACATGGTAATTTGAAATAGTTTCAATTTGATTATCAATTTGAAGATTGGTTGTCAAGACTTCATTTTGCCTTATTGGTCTTTCATAAAGAAGTTAAAATCCATAAGACTAATTGTGACTCTACATTTAAATTATCATGCATATAGATGCTTTTGGGGTGATAGTCTTGCTAAAGAGGTGAGTTATTAAAACTGTCCCACAGGGTTATACATAGGGTCATTTTAATTCAATTGATAGTATTCTACAGAGGATAAAGGCACTGATTTCATATTGATCTAAGGTGGTCTAATCAAGTACTTCCAGTATTTACATTTTACAAGCCACTTACACAACTAAGCAATCATTTACACAAAATATTTTCTCATAAGCAATCAATTCAAAGAGTTCATAAGTTATTTAATTGTTGTGTGAATCACAAATAGATCTACCTCAAGAGTAATTGCTATCTTGAGAGATCATCAAGCTTAAATCTGTTATAAAAGGCTTTAGACCTATTACTTGGGTTAAGGAAGAGGTTCACCCATCTTGGTCTAGCAGAGACAAAAGTGGAGGGGAGTGTGATTAGTGATCATTCCCGTTCGTTGGCCAGAACTGATTGAGGAATCCACTTAAAAAGTAAGCGGCAAATCTTTTGGATTTCCAATCTGTGGTTTTTCGGAACCAATAGTCACATGAGATTTCTCTCTCCTCTCAGCAATAGGGGAGACTCCCTTCTTACTGTAGGTGGCTCCAATAGAAACTTAACTGAAATTATAAAATAGGCAGTTCTCTTAATCTATTCATCTTTTTTACGAATGGTTTTGCTAACAACTGAATTTTAACAAAAAACACCTATTGCTACGATAATATGGATGGCTCGTGAGTTGACGTAAGAACAACACCAAAGACACCAATCTTCTTTATATGGGTGGAACAGTTGTAGAAACCCAAAGTCTTCTGCACTTATCTCAAATGAAGATTTAATAACCTGAACAAACATTAAAGCACAAAGTCTCTTACTGAATATTCACCAATTCTAAATAAAAGTACTTATTATTGAAGCACAAAGTCTTTCAGCTCTAAGTATTTGTAGCCACTATCAATTATAACAATCTTCCTTTCTGCGACACAAAGTCTTCAAAAATCTGAAAGTGAATGCTCAAGAGATTTATAAAAGATAAACCATTAACTAAATCAAAGATAGATTAACTTATGTAACATAAGAATACACAAATCAACCTCAAGCTCCACAACACAAAGTTTGAGAAAACTTGTCCTTTTATCCACTTCAAAAATTTTACACCATGAAACACAGTTTTCAATTTACAAGAAATTTCAGCATAGCCTCTTTTCATAAAACAAAAGATCGTTATTTACAATGAAATCACTCCTTTATATAGGCAAGGACTGAGAAAAGGATGGAGAAAGAAAGGGAAACCCTTAACAATCTTTGACTTATTCAAAACCTACTTTGACTTATTTAAGATTACATGTCTTAATACACTTGCAATCTGATTACATGCCATCATTGTACAGGTGAAAGTTCCCTTGTAATTACAACTTGTCTTCAATCTACATGCAAGCTGTCAATAAAACTACACCTATCTAGAAAGTATATGAAAATAACTAAGTGTTTGTGACACTTATGGGTCGTCTTCAAAGGGCATTAATGAAAGCCTCAAACTTGTGAATGGACTCGTGTACAACTGTGGGATCTAGTGCACCTGTGTGTCGTGCAATGATAGATGCTTTGAGGACTATACTTGCACTTTTGGAAACTACTTTGCTGCACTTCTCAATGTCAACCTGAAGACGATCCAATGAAACTTTGTAGTTTGTAAGTTTATTCATGGAACTGTGAACAATGTCATTCGCCTCAAGCTCCAGGCAGATCACTCTCACGAGATCTGACATAACAACCTCCTTTGAAATCAGCTCGCTACTCTCAACTACTTCCTTGCATGTCAGCTCCTCAAAACCATCGCTGATCATGCGCTCTTGTTCCCTGCATGTGTTCGCAACTGCTTGCACATCCGTCAGCAATCCTTCAATGAATTGCCCTTTATGGACCATTAGCTCCTGACACTCATAGAACATCTCATGAGAGGAAATAACACCGTATGTACATGGTGCGTCTAAATCAGTCTTTGGCATCTTATTCCAAATGCTTAAGTCCTCATGCAAAACTTTCAAGTCTTGGTTGAGTAATGTGAGGAGCTCATCCAACTTGGTGACAGTCTCTCTGGTGTGTTACAGTAGCTTGAATGCATTCTTGATTACCTGCGTACCTTGTGATTATATTTGGCTGCCCCAGTTATCTATTGCCTTAGTCTTGCATCCAATGTGCTTTGCATATTGGATTGACTCCTCCGGAAGAGAAGCAATATGATCAACTCGTTGTGAAGAGTTATTCATTCTCTAAATGGTCTCAAGCAAGCAAGCGTTCTTTTCCTTGAGCTGATTCTTCTTCTCCCACAGTTGATCATTCTTCTTGGAGCACAATGCCACCACATCCTGTTGGCAACCAACCTGTGTCTGCTTACCAAGTTCAACTTTCGTGAACCTGTAATTAGAAGCTTGAAGTTCTTCTTGTGGTTTGTCTACCAAAGGCTTGACAACTTCATCCTTGACATTATCTTGATCAACTCTAACCTTTGAAATTGTTTTAGCTGTTTTGCTCTTTGGAGGCTTGACCTTATTGATTTGCTTAAAGTTAAACTCTTCAGGAGGAGCTTCCTGCTTCTTTTTCTTCTGAGTAATCGAGCTGAGCCATGGAGGTAAGTTGAAAGAAGCACTCTGGGAAGTGGAAGTAGTAGCCACCATAGATATTGATTCTGACTACACAACTATTGTGACTATGGATGGTGTTTTAGTTTGAATAGCCACAGGCGCCTAATTGCTCCGTGAAGCCTCAACCATAAAATGCTCAAATTGTGCAATTGAAGTATCAAGGAGAGTCATATCTGACATGTTGGGGAAAGAAGAATACGCATCAAACACATTCTCCAAGTTGTCAAAATGCTCTTTTGTAGTGAATGTCAGAGCAGCTGAGGAAATAGGCATCACATATGTGTTTACTTGAAGATCCACTATAGGAACGTGGATTGTGGAGAAGGAATCCACATCGGTGTCAAGAGGAGATTGGGGAGCCTCGTCAGGTACTGGTGCTGGTTCCAGCACTACAGGAATTACCTCTGTCTCTAGGATGAGATACCTTAGGAGTGACATCATCTTGCAGCTCATCTTCACTATTTGTTAGATGAATTCTCTTAGGTTCTACTACTTTTTCTACTGCAGCAATTGTCTTAGGCATTTTGATTGTGGCTTTGCCCCCTTTGATGGTGAGCTTTGGAATCCTTGTAATTTCGAATGCCAAAGCACCATCCTTGGCTTTTCCCTTGATTTTTGATTTTAGCCCAATTAGAGTAGTAGTGTCAAAGTCCTTCCCCTGCTTAATTTTGATGCACTTAAGACCTTTTTTCTTTAGCCATCTATTTGTGCTGGCTAAGATAGGCTAAATCTATCCTAGATAGATGTACTTTCTTTCAATGACCAGGAAGTCGACAAAATAGGAAGGCTCTTAACTCAATGGTTAAGGTACTCAGGATGTTTGTGGACTTTAAAAACCCGTTTGCAGACAATAAGTTCCTTCCAGATAACTTGTAATGGGAATAAAAAACCCCACTTGCAAGTAAAAGTCTTCCCATTTGTATATATATGTTGGTGCATCTTATTTCCATACTAAACGCTTGCATTTCATCCACTACAGTGCTCCAAAAAAACCTTGTTTTTCATGTTTTCTCCCATTTAAATAGCTGATTTCATCCAAATTGCTTCATTTCCAATTGTCAAAGGCCTTCCATTCATGTCCAATACACATATGCTTCCAGATCCACAGTGATTGAGCCTCTAATAGTTAAGGGCATGAAAAAAGGTTAAGTTTGAATAGCGTCACTGAAAAGGCTCCCAAAATTGGAAATGGCATAAAAAATCATTGAGTATGGAGAATTCTTGATCACGAACACCCAAAATGAAAAGAATGAAAAATGGTTAAGTATTGATCAAGATGGGTATGAAAATGATTAAAATGGCTAAGTCAGAGGAATTCCAGGACACCTCTTCAAGTGCGCCCAAAGTGGAAATGAAGAAAATTTGTAAAATTGGCTGTGTCAGTCGAAGAGCATAGTGGAATGCAAGAAATGGTTAAGTATGGGAAATTTTCTTCCCTAAGCCTCAAGAGCGCTCATGAGTGCTGATTTGGAGGACCTAAGGAATTAGCTCACAAGAAAAGTATGCCCATGGGTGCTAGTCCTTGGATGCCAAAGAATTCTCTTTAACATGCAAAATCCCCCTCTCGTGCTCATTTGCTCCCATGAGCACTAATCCTTGGGTATCAAGGAATTTCGTCAACGTGCAAAAAAATCCTCATGTATCTAATTCACATCCAAGGAAGGGAATTCATGGGGTGTAGCGAATTCTCTAAAAGTGTGGAATCCTCCTATGTGTCTCTTTTGTGCCCAAGAAAAAGATTGAAAAGGTTGGTTAAATTTCTTCTTAAATATGGAATCCTTCCCTCTATCTAAGATGCGCCCAAGAGCAAGGTTGAATAAAATAATGAAATCTCAGTAAGTGTCAAGCTTCCACTTCCATATCTAATGTACGCTTATGGAAGATTAGTGGCTAGAGACATGAAATAAAAGGTCGTAAGGATATATTTTGATAAAAATATGTCATTTGGCAAGTCAATCAAGCAAGTACAAATGAGAACTTACAACTATCTTGATTTTCCTTTGGAAATCCGAAGATCCCAGTCAAGAAAGGACAAGGAGATAGGATTCCAATTCCAGATGTTCAAGGAAGACATTCAAGTTCTTGAGATCCAATTCAAGTACGAAAGACTTAAAGAATAACAAGAGTTGTCAACAAGGGAGTCTAATGCATTTCGATGGAGAACTCTCAAGCAAGTTCATGGAAGGAAGAAAATGATCTAGGGAAGATAGTCTTAGAAAGTTAGTCAAATTCATAACCTAGATCACAAAATGATAAAGTTAGAAAATATTGCCCGTGATGAGTTACCGAGTCTACATGGCACCTGACATGTTGACATGGTGCCTAATCATCTTCATTGGGTAATTAAAGGTCTTCAAGTTGATATTTCCAGATTCACTACATTTAAAGAAAGGAATCATACGTAGGCTATTCTTGGTGAAAGGACAATAAATGCATAGTGGGAATCTTGCTTCATAAATGGTTGATTTGACCACTTCCTTGGTGGTGGATGACTTATCAGTTGATTGGTCCATGTAGCCCCCCTTGCTTTATGACACAAAATCTCTCATGATCTAACCCTAATTAGGGTGAGGTGGTGAAATATGGACCCTTGGTTTTGCTTTGATCTTGCTCATTCATTTGTAAAAGGATCTCTATAAAAGGCTATGCCTTCTCATTTGTAATTCATAGGCGTGGATAGATAGATTGTTAGTTCATTCGAGGAAAGAGGTCTTGCCGCTTAGAGTAGTAGGATAGGAGAAGGAGAAGACATGAGTCCATGTAGATAGAGTAGATTACACATCATGTCTCTCACAGTTCATTGTTTTATGGCTCAGATCAGTAGATGGGTGCTGTTCACTTTGTGAACAATCTCTTATTTGATGTGGATGTCGTTATGACTTATGACAATCTGTTGTTTGAGCTTAGTGATGATCCCTTACAGGTGTTGTACGATCATGATGTTGATGACGTTTGGGATCCGATTTGTACACTTGATTATCACGCAGATTACACAGGAGGTTAGTCAGGCCTAGCTGAGCAGTTTACAAGGGTGTACATGGTGAGGAGTGCTTATAGTTTTACATTCGATCCTCATGTTCAGGACATCTATCAGTCACACAATTCTTCAGTGCATCCATTTGATGATTGGTATGATGATTTGGTTAGCTTGAAGACTGGGAGCAAGTCCAGTCTGTTGGTTGAGTTACTTCCGTGTGAGTTACTCTCGGTTGAGTTTCTCCCATGTGGTGATCCTGTTGTAGCATCTTCAGTTTGGGTGTTGAGTGCAGTTTTCCAATTGCTGATATTGGTATTGTTGATTTTGATGATTTCTTCACAGAAGTTTGGGGTTGATCGGGACATTACTCATGACCATCCTTGGGATCCTGGTGGACAGTGATGTTGCTTGCTTTTTCCTGATTGCTTGAGGACAAGCAATCTTGGGAAGGGAGGACTGTAATGTCCCCATTTTCAGACTCTTGGGATTAGCTTAGTTTGGCGACCCTCCTAAGCTAATTAGGTGAGCAGAGCGGGTTAGTTGGTAGAGCCAGTGGTTGGATTCCATTCTGGAGGTTTTGGTTGTCAGGTCTGCTCTTCGTTTGGGTCAGATTGGATGACTTAGTAAGTGGTATTTTGGGTATGACCTAGTTTAGCAGGGTGTCTGCACAGTGTTATCAGATGTTTTAGGATCGTTTATCAGGGATCTCCAGTTTGAGAAACTTACTATTTATAGTAAGTCTATTTTTGGCAGATGGCTATTTTTGGCAGGGCAGTATGAGCTCAGGGCTCTGTTGTCAGAAGTTAGATTTATTCAGTCAGAAGGCTTCAGTGGCTTCATGGGTTTAAAGTGGTTATTAAATTAACTTATTTTAATTTAATAACTTTATAACTTTAATGTTATAAAATGATGTTGTGTTGAAGAAGCTACTTAAGTGAAAAATGTAAAGTTGAAGCTTTTTCAAAAGGCTTATATATTCAACTCGAAAAAGCACTTTACTCACCCTTTGATCATTTGATGAATTTGTGAAATTTGTTCTTGGAGAGGATTTTCGAAATTTCTTGTATTGAGCTAGGGTTTGGTCTTCTTTAAGGAGAAAACGTTGAGCTTCTTCCTGTGTTGCTGAGATATTGATGTTTGGTCTTCAACTTTGGAGAGAGCATCAAGTTTATTTGCTGGATTCACCAAGCTGGATCGAATTTACATAGCATATCTGTAGATTTGTGTTGAATTGGTTTATGAGACTATGCCATACATATTTGGGCTGTTGTTTGTATTTATCAATGTCGTACTGCATTTATTTAAGAACTGTCAGCTAGTATATGAGCTGCGTCTCTTTCTTGGCTGCGTTTACCCTTGTTGGTGTCCGTATTGTGTCTATGCGGCTGCACAATCACATAGTAGAGGGATGTTTTTGTTCTTAGTGGCTGTGTATGGTCTGGAGATAGTGTTGATTGTTGAGGAGGCTGCGTAAGTGGTGTGAAAGGGTGTTGGAACTCTCCCTTAGTGGCTGTGTCAGGGTTCTTGAAGGCTGGGAGTGATCCCTTAAGGGGCTGCGTTACTTCTTCGCAGCTTTGTTTCAATTTGCAAGTGCTTTGTATTGACTGTTGTTACCAGCTAGGGAATATTTTGGATGTATGGCAGAATTTAAGGTGCCTTTATATTGAATCCATTTGCTTGAATATTTTACAATCATTAAATTCAATCTTGTCAGCATTTGGAATTAAAATTTGCTGTTTGCTATTATTTCTTATGTTGAGAAAATTCAATGAATTAGTATTTATGCTTAAAAAATTACAAAAATTGCAAGTTGAATTGGGAAAAGAAGCCAGTTTGCAATTGAGAGCCAGTTGGAACTGGCTTCTTCACACATTTGTAATTCATATGTGTGGATAGATGGATTGTTAGTTCATTAAAGGAAAGAGCTCTTGCCGCTTAGAGTAGAAGTAGGAGAGGTGAAGGAGAAGACATTGTTGTAAGACTTGGGGAAATGAAAAATTGATTTCATTGAAGATATGGTGGATTCATGTTTATTTCAACTTGTTGCATGGCATTCTTCCAATTTCTCAATTGTTAGATAGAGTGCTTTGATTTCAATGGAGAATGTAATGGTGTTAGATGGATTTCCATGACTCATACTTTTTGCATCTTTTTGATTATAACTTGTAGTGTAAAGTTAGCTTGAGCCCCTGTTATATGGATGCTTAACTTCAATCATTAAATGTGCATTGTTTGTTATGATGATGTGCATTATGATATGAAAAATCTTTGCATAACCCTTGGAAGATTGCACCAGTTCTTGGGGAGTTGTAGTTGATCTTGGCGAAACAGAATTTGGTTATTGTGGAATTTATCCATCAGAGCACTATCCATTGATATCATTGTCCTTAGGAGTAGATTTAGATCTTTCTAACCCGTTTCCCCTTTAAGTTCAGTTCATTTCAGTTGTGTCGTTCAAGGAAGAAGTATCACAAGATTGCAATGTCAGATGAAGATGTTCCAGCTAACATGGCGGAAGAGGTGAAAAATGATTCAGGCTTTGTGTTACTACATATCACAATGACCATTGAGCTTATCCACACGTCAATACTTGATAGGAAATAACCTTGGAGTCGCTTGTATGATCTTTCACAATTTGAGCATATATGGGATTTTTCTGAAGAGAGGATGATCCTCTGCTGGTGTGTTCACAAAACATCCATCAACAAGTCTTCTTGTGTATGTGAGAGACCACCTTTTTATCCTATCTGGTCCTAGATCTTGCATTCTTCATTTACAATTACATAGTCATAGTCCCACATAGCGAAGGACCACTAAATCCACGTTGTACTTGAGGCATCTTGAGTCTAGTGGATCATTCTCCTTCCAATGTAAGTGAAAATAGATCTAGCTGCCTAGTTTGCCCACACAAGCTAGTGAACTCTATTTTCGCACCTTACTACAAGAACATTAACACAACTCACCTTCATATTATTGCTAATAAGGAATTTATGTAAATGACTATGTAGCCATTTATGAAACGTCACATGTTGCAAATGAAAAGAATGAATTGTACCACTCTTGATTGGATCATTTAATGGATCCTCGTTCTCTTATTCTCTAAACATTGTCCTCCACTCAGCATATTGTTCTTTCATTCTGAAAGCCTTTTTCATATTTTTATCAATCTTTACATGTGTTGGCTATGCTTTTATAAAGCTTCTACACGGACTTCCAACTTGAAACTCCGTTTGCTATCGGCCCTATAAAAACAGTGCAAACCAGCATTTAATAGTCATAACTAGTATGTAATATCCCATCCCCTTTTTGTAATTTTCAAAATCTTTGCAAAGTATTTGACTGAGTTTTCAAGGTTTTTGAGTTTTCACAATGTTCTGATTTTTTTGTTTGTTTTCTGAATACCTTGATTGAAATATATGCTTGAATGAAAGGGAATTATCTGCTAACAATAATGAATTTCAAATTGCTCAATAAATTACAAACTTCCAGCATTAATCATGAATTATAACATACCATTTTCAGGCGTCCAGCATCTGATCGATATTTTTCAGAATTCTAATTCAAATTGTCTTAAAAAAGAAGCAATTACAATGGTAATTTGGAATGAATCTAGAAAACCCAATGCTTTGATTGCACTCCTAAGGTTTGTTGAGCAACACCAAAAACAAAACCTTCAATAAAACCTGTTTGCTGATATTAATGTCTACAGAATCATCCACGAACAAGTATGGACTGGTTCAATGAAGAACTCAAAACTGAAGCATTCTAAGAAAATCTGGAAAGAATCTAGAAAATCAAACACTTTGATTGCACGCCTAGGGTTTTTTGAGCAACACCCGAACCAAAATGCCCTCCAATAAAACCTGTTTGTTGATATTAATGTCTAAAAAGTCATACATTAACTAGTACAGCCTGCTGCGCTGAAGAACTCAAAACTGAAGTATTCCAAGAAAGCCCACGATCTTGCTAGCAATGTGATGATTAGCTGAAATATGATCAAAGAATGCCCTGCTGTTGTGTTCTAAATGGTACGGCTTGAAAGAAAGGCCCGAAATTGATAAAGCAATATAAAAACCCTATCAAATCTGCCCTCCAGGAAAATCTGAAAATGATTACCATGTTCACTCCTGTAGCCTGTAAAATACAATGTAGAAATAGTTAATTGCTATGAAGCCCAATGCAACCCCTATGTGAAATTGCTTGTATATTATGCCCTTGGGTGATCTTCCATACCTGTAGAAATTTAGATCTATGAAGGATTTCGTCTTCACAAGTAATTCCTGCCATACCCTAGCCTTGAGAAATCTGGAGTACCAGAGATGAATTCTCCCTAAATAATTTCTCCCAAATGAGTTCACTTTTCGCTTTTTATTTCCTTCTCAACTAGGGCGCTCAAATTAGGGTTTCATTTGGCAACTTTAACAATTTAATAAGTTGCATTTTATTTTATTTATTCATTCTCCATGTAGGCGTCCCATTTAGGTAAATATTTGTGTCTTTATAAAGTCACTTTATTTAAGTGTTATAAAATCACTTCGTAACGCTTATAATTATAAAGTCACTTTATAAAGTAATTTTAATTTATTTGATTAAAAAACTGAAGTTAATTAACTTTAATAACTCAAAATTGAAAACTGTTGATGCACCTATTCCCCCCTGTGATGTTCAAATATAGAAGGCCAACTCCCAGTCTCCTAAAAATAGGAACCCTCCTAAAAAATAGGAGACTATCTCTGAACACTTGAAATGCCACACAAACCTTTCGACAGGGCCACAAGATCTTTGGATGGGCTCCCTATCCACTGTATTAGCCTACAAGACCGCTGCTGATAGGTTAAGCTTTGCACAAGATACTGACCTAGGAATTTGCGACATTACATTGTGGTCCTATGAAATGACCCTAACCAGCCATTTACTGATTTTTTGCAATAAAACTCATGCAGATTTGAAAACCACTAGAACATGCAAATAACCGTTGAACCAATAACAATAACCAACAGATATATTCATATAACCAGCAAATACATTCTTGTGAAATAACTCAGAAATATGGTTTTGTATTATACATCAGCAATACAATAACCAATAATTACAATATCCAATCTGAAATATAGCAAAGAACAGTAAGACTGAATGATAAGAACTTGTAAAGCAATGACAAACTCTGATGTGAATTCGCACTGGAGATGAATCGGGTTTCCCTCCAATCCACCAAGAAATACTGAAGGTTTCCGTCGTTAGATTTCTGATTCGATAGCTGAAGCTTCTCGAATTCTCAAGAAGAGATAAAATCCATAAACTGAAGCATACTGAAATGAGACTCTCAACCTCCTCTAATGGCTGCAATTGTGACTCTTCAGTTTCCCCACTGTGACTCTTCATATTCCCAATTCGTCTCTTTATAATTTCACTTTAAGTCACTTTTTAAATAAAATGACTGTTGAGTTATAAAGTGAAATAATAAATAAAGTGAGGAATCTCTCGGCATTAAAACGGAGGCCCAAACGACCCTGAATGCTGACGTGTGATAGCTCGCCGGAAAGCTCTTGGTGAGACGCTCCAAGTCTACTACTGAAAAGTCGAGAATTCTGAACCCTGTTTACTTACTATAAATAGTAAGTACCCTGGAAACTTGCAGAAACTGCTCCAATTGGCCTGGGATTGAAACCACCTCGACCAATTATCTCTTGGAGCACTGCCACACCATGGTTAGCCCTCCGGACCAAGTTAAAAAGGCTAACGACATGACACAATATAATGTACCCCAAAAAGGGGACATTACAATCATCCCTTCCCGGAGATTGCTTGACCTCAAGCAATTGGTATCTGCATGCTGAGATCAAATACCTTGATCCCAAACCAACCTCAGAAAGCGGCTCCACCAACCTGTCGTGTGAAACTAACCCAGTCATTATGCTCCAAGCTATGAAGCCACTCATACAATAACCAAACAACAACCCTTATAATGTCAGGATCCCAAATCTCTGCAGGATCTGCCGAACTAATCTGCCTTGTGCTACTATCATCTGGAAGAAAGGTCTCAACCCAACTAAGAACCTCACTCCAACTAGGATCTCCCGCGCCTCTACAGTCATATGCCAGAGAAAACCAAATCTCATACCGATCGGCTCCAGAAATGAAAACCGACCTCAAGTATGCCCCTTTGTAGCCTGAACCAGAAACTGCGCTGAAGAGGCAAACTGTCAAAACCACCGGATAAGGCTTCCATCTGCGATGGACTGAACAACTCTACTGGAGACCCCAAATCAGCATAAGGACTCCATGACTGTCTCTCAATACCCGGAGTCATACAATGTATACCATTGTGTGAAAAATTCACACCAACCAGCATAACCAGCATGCCAAGCTCAATAACCCCGTATTGAATAAGTCCTATCTGATCATCATCAATGAGTGGTAGTGTAAGAAAAGGCATATTGCTGATCATGCCACAAGTCATAACTACCTCTCCTGGACTGCGGGTACACAAACTGCACTGCTCATCAACTGAGCTCACCTCGCTACTCTAACCTGGAGACCAAGGTTCACCTCTGATAACCGCACTTGGGTCCCCGACCCTACAGCCAATCTCGTCCTCATCCCGGGAAAAGGAAGTATCTCCCTCATCTATCTCAAAGAGGGGATTATCAAAAGTCAACTCCGCCCCCATCTCAAATAAGGAGTTATCCATTGTCTGGAAGTGTTCTAACTTCTCAAGAAACTCTTTGTGATCCAAAGATCTTCTTGGACAATTGTCAAAGTTATAGGTCTGTTGTATGCTGTCAAGCTCCTGAATCACCTCCTGATAGAATTCAGATCTATCCCTGTCATCCTGCTCCTTGTACTGGCTAGAGACCACAATCTGATTTCTCGCCTCCTGGAGAGCAATACGGGTATGGTCCAAAGTGCCCCGAGTAGCACTAAGCTCCCTATTGAGCTTATCGACTTCAACCTCCTTTTTCCTCAACTGCTCAGCATATGTCCCGACAACTTGTAACAGGTGGTCACGGTCTGTAAGTAGTCTCAAATACTCTGATTTTGAATCCTCAAATGCTATCCTGACCCCCTGTAAATCTGCAGTATAGGATCCAATCCTTAGGCCATCTTGCCCTCTGTCCCTCTGAGTTGTCTTGTACAGATCATCAATGATCCGGTGAGTGCTATCATGGTGAATGAGTGCTGCAATAATGGCGTCATCAGTCACTTTCAGCTGACTCTTTAAGGCACACTTCTCATTAGTGTTATACCGAGATGTATTGCCAAATGGGTCATCCATATCCGTGTGATGCAAAAGTGAAGTGCTGCTAAAGAAGTCACATGATTCCTCATTATCGGAATCGTTGAAGGTCTCCAACTGGTTACCACAACCTATAGTCATTGATTTATCAAACTCCGCCACCAAATCACCGAAGTAGAGTTCTGAAGACTCACCACTATGTCCCGAAAGTGGGGTAGTCTCAATTGCAATGTTTCTATCACTAGGCTGCCATTTATCTTCCCCTTGTTGAATCTTGCAAACATGCCCCTGTGACCAGCCCTCCTGGCATAAGAAAGAAATCTGCCTTGCACTCACTAAGTCCTAGCCTATCACCGGAGATCCTGCAACCTGTAAGCCTAATGATGCTCGTTCATTTTCAGATAATGAACTCATGAATCTTTCAGCGTGAAGCTTAATTAATTAAGCTGAGAGGTCATATGTCATGGATGTGTTCCTTATTCCTCCTCTCCATAATGCCAACAATTCAGATCGCAATTGTTTGCATATGTTATAGTCCTCATCTAAGATCGAGGATAAGATAGTCATTGTGCATGTCTTCACCCCATCCGGATGACGTCCCCTGTAATTGTCTAGGAGACACTGAAATAATTGCTGAATCATTTCATCACAAACAAGATTCAACATGTGACTGAAAACTCTAGTGCTGGCCACTAACTCCTAGATTTTTACCTGCTTATCAAAGGCAGGATCTCTGTCATATCTCAGTCCATCTAAGCTGCCTACAACCAGTTGTAACACATGTCTCCAAATGTGCTCGGTGTAAGGAATGATAGGAGCTGCAATTCGAGTGATCTCACTGAGACATGAGGCGATTGCAAGCCTAACATCTCGAAGTGGATGACTCATAAATCTGTGTTACACTAAGGAAACCATTGTGGGATGCATGGCCCAATTAAAAAGCCTACAATCAGCTTGATCTATCATGGATAGATATGAATTTATTTCATTAAGTTTGGCCAGCATGCTACTTGTAATTTTTTGCTCTTCCAATTGCCATCCAAGGCAACATAACTCATTGCCTATCTCCATTTCGTTCCAGATATCTCTGAGCTGCACACCATAAAATGTGCCATTGAACTCCTTAGAGAATACTGGACTTTCCAACGACTCCATGATTAATTTTTTTCCCGAACTTCACACAAGGGACTGAATCACCTTTGAGACTATGAAGTGCTATCTCTATAATAGTGAACCTGCTGTCCCCACAATTAGAATTCTGATTATTCTGGCTGAAGAGGATCAAATAATTTACTGCTCATGTAGCCTTGTTAATTTTCAACTGTTTTACTGAGACCATCATTCTCAAGGTACACGCTAGTGTCAGAGGATTCAATTTATATCATGCAGAGAGTTCCATGTCAGAATATAGGACTGTTTAGGTTGAACTCATAGAAATTTCGTCTATCCTAACCGATCAGCAAATCATAGACAAATTTGAATATGCAGTTTCTTAGCTTTCAGACAAAATTGCAATCTGGAGAGTTCACGCATTATTATCAGTTCTTTGTCTTATTTTCAAAGACCATTCCCCATCTTAAGTTTTTCTTCTTTCTTAAACAAGTACCACCAATATTAAATCTGAAGAATGGGCCACGGGTCTCCAAACTTATTTGATTTCTCAAATTTTCTTTTTAACACCACGATTGTATCTCTCTTGCCGAACAATAGAAAGAATGAACTATAACAAATTCACTTGAAGCAATAATACTTGAACAGATCTAGATATTTTCTTGTAAGTTTGTCATGTATCTTTCAGGTGCGGCTTGAATTCACTCCCTGATATATTGCATACATCAAAAGTAATGAAAATAAGGGGCCCACGATTATTTTAAGGACACCACAAGTTTCGACAACTCATCTTGGCAATGGATGTATTAGTGCTAGTCACTCGAATTAATCTTTACATCGCAACTAAAAATACCTTTTCATAGTTTCAATAAATCCCGAATTTCATGTGAAACATATTCGAATATTTGCGGTGCTGGTAACTATAGTGAAATTCCTCAAGATGGCTTTTTATTATATCGGTCTGCACATCTTGTATTAAAAATGGGAATTATGCACCATGCGTCTTCTATCCACTGTCATTCCACACACAACTGTCGAATACTGCCCGGAGGGAAAAGGAAGCGGCTCTCTGTCACAGTAGCAGACGACTTCAAACTTCTGAGGGCTAAGTAACACACCAAGAAGTGAAAACAAGATGCCACGTGTTGTTTCTATTCTCTGAGGTTGAAAATGCCAGAATATATACCGAGCCATCATAACAAGCCACCGCGGATACTTGGAATAGCTACGCATTGGAAAGCTCGGGAAAAATAAGGTACTTTGAAAATCTTGTTTTCTCATCAAATACCTTAGCCTTGCCCAACACTTACTAAGGTTGATAAACATCAAATATTAAAGTGTTGCAACTTGATGTTGACCATTTCATTAATTAGGCTGGTAAAGAATGTCTTCAGAATGGACAACGTATTGCTAATAGCCTCCGTTTGAACCCAAGAGAATGCTGAGAGATACAATAACTTAGTCCATTTCACCAAGCGTCTCAAGATGGCAAGTTGGACGTCTAATCACACCCTCCTATGTAGCGGTCTCTCTTCAATAAACCTCTAGCACTAAGAAATGATCAAACTCAAGACTATGGCGCTATATTTTAGATGTTACCATCACTCCAGATGATGCCCTGATGTGTTGGAATGATGCAGCTCTCAGCCCGTATTGCGTGATAAGCCTGGACTGAAACATTCACCTCCAGGATTAGACTTACTCATGCACCACTCTGTCTATGGAAGACTTATCGAAATGGACAAGACACATTCATCTACAGCCTTGCCTTCCTTGTCCAAGGCCCATGATAAGCTCCAGATGCTCAGGAAGAAAAAATATCTTCAAAACTTTAGAATCACCCTGCTCAGCCTCCACGCACAACAACGTGCTCGAGCTCTGTCCAAGACGGTATTCTCAATTGTTCGATAGGTTGACGGCTCCCTGCAACCTCCTGTTTAATCAATTTATAGCATATTCGCACTAATCCCTGTTAATGAAAGACGGTATTGAGTTCTGAAAAAACTCTCGGACCTCCCTTCCTTAGAACTATTTGCTTACAAACTGGCATCGAAAGGATTCCACAGACTTGTTGCCAATACATTAATCAGACCTTGCTCACAATTTCTTCAAAGAATTTTTGGGATTCGATATTTAATTATTCAATATATATTTCTGCTCCACAGTTCTCTAGCCCAGTCCCTATGATACGCACACACTAGTGCATGTACAGACTACTTCGAAATACTTGTTCCCTGTTATGTTATTTATTCTGATACACTGTTGCATACAGAAGATTTCCTCTTACCATTTAAACTTCACAGACAACTGATTTGGTATTATAGAAAACTTGCCAAGCTGACTTTCTGCAATTTACACTGCTATAGAAAACTTCATTTTTATCAAAACGTTGAGTTCTATAAATTTGTTAGTGAAGGAACCTTATAGGCTGGCAGAATGCTAGGCTCTGATACCACCGAAATGACCCTAACTGGCCATTTACTGATTTTTTCCAATAAAACTCATGCAGATTTGAAAACCAATAGAACATGCAAATAACCGTTGAACCAATAACAATAACCAACAAATACATTCTTATGAAATAACTCAGAAATATGGTTTTGTATTATACATCAGCAATATAGTAACCAATAATTACAATATCCAATCTGAAATATAGCAAAGAACAGTAAGACTGGATGATAAGAATCTGTAAAGCAATGGCGAACTTTGATGTGAATCCCCACCGGAGATGAATCGGGTTTCCATCCAATCCACCACGAAATACTGAAGGTTTCCGTCCTCAGATTTCTGATTCGATAGTTGAAGCTTCTCGAATTCTCAAGGAGAGATAAAATCCATAAACTGAAGCGTACTAAAATGAGACTCTCAACTCCTCTTATGGCTGCAGCTGTGACTCTTCAGTTTCTCCATTGTGACTCTTCATATTCCCAATTCGTCTCTTTATAATTTCACTTTAAGTCAATTTTTAAATAAAATGACCGTTGAGTTATAAAGTGAAATAATAAATAAAGTGACGAATCTGCTGACATTAAAACAGAGGCCCAAACGAGCTCGGATGCCGATGTGTGATAGCTCGCCGGAAAGCTCTCGGTGAGATGCTCCAAGTCTACTACTAAAAAGCCGAGAATTTTGAACCCTGTTTACTTACTATAAATAGTAAGTACCCTGGAAACCTGTGGAAATTGCTCCGATTGGCTTGGAACTAAAACCACCTCGGCCAATTATCTCCTGGAGCACTGCCACGCCACGGTTAGCCCTCCGGACTAAGGTAAAAAGGCTAACGACACGGCACAATATAATGTACCCCAAAAAGGGGACATTACATCCTAACATGGTCATGAAATGCTACATGGCTTCCTATCGTGTTGGGCTGACATCTTTACATTAAGGTCAGCATTATGCAAAGCATACCTTTATAAATGCCTTTCTTCCTTATGATTGCAACTTCATTGTCTTTCTTCTTATGATTGCAACTTCATTTCTAAGCAAAACCGGCAATGACTATGGTGGGAAATCAAATATATGGATGAAAATTATATAGAAATGGTTCTTGATGATAAAGAGACAGAAATTTCTCAATAACATTTAAAATCAAATTACATACAGTTGGTCTGAAACTGTCATTTTCATAGTGGCAATTCACAAAAGCTGAAGCGACAACTCAAAGCACGAAACAAAAAAATAACATCAATTCAATTGTTGTGTGGCTAAAGTATTTTATTTAGCCAAAAGTATTATCTTAAACAACTGTGAATAAGACCAACATGTGCAGCAATTTCAAGCACCGAATTTGTCATGTTCAGGTCTTGATTTCAATGATTCCGTTTTCTGAGGTTTTTTGAGACTTGTTTTCAAAATGAAGATTTATTCACTGATACTTTTAATTTTGTGACTGTTATCCTCTTAATGTCTTCTCTACTTCATTTCTTCTCCTTATGTAATGCTCATAAGCTCAGTCCTCTTCCTCCAATTTCTGAGATTCCCAGTTATGGTCTTCAACTCCTTGTAACTGAACATTGTAAGAAATGCATTGAAGGACACTGCACACCTTTGGGTCCATCTTAGCGAATGCCTCTGCCACAGGAACCGAAAAAAGAAAAAGAAATGCTACAGATTACAGACACTCTGGAGAAAGGGTGCTCTGATACCATATGATGGAACAAGGGTGAATGCACGATGATATATTATTGCTTATGCAAAGCATATATAAAGAACACAAGGAGGATGCAGTTCTCAAACTGCAATAACTACAGCATAACTGACAGGTAGTTAATGATCAAACAATGTAACGTAATCTTTACACTAACACAAACACAATTATTGGGTTAAGGGTGTAATGTGCCTAATCTCATTAGAGAATCATTGCTGTCAATGGTGATCAGTTGTGGATGCTTTTGCATGAAATCTTTATCTTGACACGACATTTTCAACTAGCATTTTTTCTGCTGAATGAGATACTCTGCGATTTCCTTAATCCTCAACTTCTTTGTGTGTTCTGTAGAATAACTTTGCATCCGAGATGATTCTTCCTTATTCTGCCAGATCTGGTAATATTGTTTGTGTAGGGTTATACTAACCAATCAGCTTCTTTAAACATGAAATATGAAAATTGGATAAGTAATTCAAGCTTGTAGGCCCAATTGTCTACTAAATTTGGTATGCAGCATAATATCTTGGTGACATCTTGTTACTCTTTGTTTTTTGCTTTAGGAGCATTTGCTTAGAAGGTTGCACTCTGAAGAAAGCACTCACTTTATAACTCCTAAGTGTTTATAGATGATTCTAGATACAACTATGTTTGTTTAAGGTCTTCCTTTTGGATAATGTTTGCATGTTGACTATCATTTCTTCCTAATCATTTTATATTAAACAGATTCTCTCTTTCTATGTTGAACGTTTCTTACAGATAGTACCATTAGTCAACATTTCTTTCAGATAGTACCATCATTTCTGTTGACTATCTCTTGCAAGATTTGGTCACATGGCATAAGGACCCTCATACCAAGTGCAGATTTGATTCCACCAATTATGGGTTAGAACTAACCCCCAAACTCCTCTAGGCAGTAAGATCTCTTTTCTGTTCTCTCCATGAAACAGATACAGAGGAATATTCTTTTCTTGTGCTTTCTGGTGGGGACTGATCACCTTCACATGTCAGCCTAGTCTGGCTGTAGCTGGTATCAAGTTCTTTTTGGACACTGTAGTCTCAGAGACACATTAAGTTAGGTCAATAAGATGATTCTCTTTGTGCATTGCTACGAAGATACACAAGTTATGGGCTTATATTAGGCACATTCAATTCACTTAGACACCATCGTCAGGGACAAACAACTCTTTTCGTAAAGGCTAGTGTTTGGGATAGGCATATGTCATCAGTTTTCTCTCCAACACCGAAGGCCTGTTGACTATGGATGTTAGGAGAAGTTCTAAGTGACTGTTCTCATTCATTAGGATTGTCCAACCATGTTCTCTTAGACCTAGCCATTTATCTACTGAGATTGTTAGATCCCATCTTGGCCCTTTTATGGTAATGAATGAGGATCCAGTTGTTTCTTATTATGTGCAGAAAGTTAATGAAGACTATTTTCTGGTCTGAACTAATGTTTTGATGTACAGTTCAGGTCTATGTTGGCTGCATTTTTCTTGGACTGGATTTTCATTTTCCATGTTTATTCATGCTTTGGATTACATGCCCATATCCCCTCATCTTGTCTATGCCTAAATTTTTTGTTTGAATAAGCTCCCTACTATACTCTTTCAGTACTTAGATTTGTTATAGAACTCCTAGTTGGGATGGTAACATGTGACCTGTTTATTGTGGACATAAATATGATCTCTTTCTTCTTTCTTTCTGCTACACTAAATTGATAAAAAGTTACAATAAAATTTCTATATTCATGGTATTCTTTCTGCACATATGTATTCACCGGCATCTGACATGCATTGACTGTTATCTCCTACCCTTCTTTGATCAATCCTCTGCCATTCAGTAATCTTGTTATATCTTTACTTGCATTTTACAAGGCAAAACATATACGGAACAATCCATGTTATTTATTTATGTTCAGCAAACCAATTACACTGTGGTATGTACATTGTATCATATGGCATACACTATTTCTATACAAAAAATTATTCTAAGATTTATTATTTAGTGATATGTCATTGCACATGGCTTTATGCCACTTAAGAGTTTCTTTTTCTTGAATTTTAACAGATTGATTATGCTACAAAATTGGTGATGTGGATGAAGCTTCGGAAAGAAATGTAGTTGTGATTAATAAATTGGTTTTTGATTCTTTTTCAGATCCAATCATTTTTAGCTGGAGTTCGTCGCATAATAATTGGTTTCAGGTATTGTAGTTTTCAAATGTTATTTCCTATGAAAGTTGTATTTCTTTTATGGTTTATCTTTGGGTTTTGATCAGGAGAAATATTCATAAATGCTTTGTACTCAGTTTCCATTCTAAGGTTTATGTATAGAATTTTCATTGTAGCTAGTAGTGATGATTGAATATTTGTAGGCGAGTTTTCTCTGCTGGTGTATAATTTCCCTGAGCAAATAGTGTTGCTTGGATTTCAAGTTTATTTTTTACAAGACTTATTTTGGAGTAATATGACACACATGAAGTTTTGAGTTTTTATTGTTATTTGCATATGATATCCCTTAATTTATCTATCAGGCAATGAAAAAATAAGAGGATTCCCTATCGTTTTTATCAGAGTTACCAAACTTGGACTTGGTGCGGACTTGGTAAGGCCGACTTGACTCGTGTATTGGCAGCAACTCGACAAAATGAAAAAACCCTTGAAATTTAGAGATCCTTAACGATTTAAAACTTGTTTCATGCACCCATTATTGAATAAAGCTTAAAGACACTATAACATCATCAAATAGAAGCTAATTTCATCACATATATAAACATACATCCATCACATAAGTACATACGTAAATTGTCGTTGAAGGAAATAGAAAACATAGATATATACAGTTATAAATATTGTCAAATGTATATAAAATCCATGACATCAAATGTTCCCAAACATGTGTAAACAAAAACAAGTCTATGGCTCAGGCTCAGGCTCAGTCTCAGAGTAGTCTGTTTGCCTCCTACAAAGGCGTCTAAGGTTGGTCCTAGATGACTGAGCAACCATAGTCTCTGCCTGTGAGGTGCCACTCTAATCAACATCAGTTGTGCTTGATCATGCTCTATCTTCTTCCTTTGCCATAGCCACACTTGGTCAACCCACTCAAGGTCCTCATTAGTGAAGACAAGATTGGTAGACTCAGTGAGCCACTTGGACTCTGGATCGATCTCCGCTAGAGTGATCGGAGAGTAGTTAGTGTCCAAAATTTGTCTGGTCCTAAGATGAAGGTTGTAATGAACAAAGACTAGATCATTCAACCTCTCCACAGACAATCTATTATGCCTCTTTGAGTGGATGTGCCCAAACATGCTCCAGTTGCGCTCACATCTAGAAGCACTGCATGGCTGACTCAATATGTGGATGACAATTTTTTGAAGGTTTGGGATTGTAGGCCCAAGCATTTCCTACCATGTATCTGAAATAAGGAAAAGGAAAAAAATTCAGTCTCATTTCCAACTTTAAGGCTAGATTATAAAATCAAACTAGATAAGCCATAAACTTAAGAATCTTAAGTTTAACATATATATCTACCTGTTGCAATTTTGTCCGAGTGTCTTTGCACATCTTGCTTGCAAAAGTCACCCCTGTTGCATTATTATATGCATCCATCTCATGCAGTGTAGTTGTGCCATCACAAGACATCTTTTGTACCATTGTATATAGACCACTATGAACCTCCTTATCCACCTTGAAGTTATTGTAGAAACACATTGCTAGATTGAGGAAATAAGCTGCTGGATGGATGGGCTTGTGAGCTGGTTTTGCCATCTCCTATCAATTATCTCTCAAATGGGGCCATACTTATCATCAATTCCTGCATATATGGATCTAATGGCCTCCTTGGCCCTATCCATGCCCTCATATATGTAGCCCATAGAGGGCTTCTCCCCATGAACAACTTGTAGGAGAACTACCAGGGGCTTAGTGACCTGTAGATAATGTTAAAGAAAAACATTTAAGTCACAAGTGTGTATGAAAATAAGAAAAAATGGAAAGTTACAAACAAAACAAAAATATGCATATCAAATTATAAAAAATAAATACTAAATATTAAACAGTTTGTAAGAAATTAACTCTCACGATCTCTGCACAAGGGGTCCAAAAACTTGCCTCATTAAACATGCAATCTGCCGCATCCATCCTTGCAGTGGTCGTAATATAGGATGAGGAAGTCTATGTTGTAATTTCTGTCATTGATGATTAACATGGTTGATCTATAGCAAGTGTTGCAGCAGGTAGTGAGTTTAATGTGTCTTCAACTCTGCCGGATGTTCTTCATGTTGTGACACATGTTGAATGCAGGCACATTCAACAACTTGTTTTTTCTTTAAGTGCGGTTCAACAGGTGGTTGTTTGACAAACATGTGGCAGGCTGTCTTATCCCGAGTATGTTCTAAAATGCCTCTTCTTCATCAACAGTGGCAGGTTGTCTTATCAGGCAGGTGGCGTTCCTTCTTGGCAGTGAACCTGTATATTTAATTGACACGCATGAGTGAGGAACAGTTGAAGTGTGCCGTTTTCTTCCAAAAGCCAAATCTAGACTATTCTTCAAAACTGTCGCTGGGTCTCTCGACAGGTGTGGTGCTATTCTTCAAATAATGCGGGTGCCTGTAGGTGAATAAACTTAGTACTCACGTGTCAAAAGGATATTGTTTGATGTTTTTGCAGTATATGTTCTTCGGTTACCTTTTTGTAGAGATAGCTGTGTGTGCATGAAAACATTTTTTCGTTTTCTTTGGCATACAAAAACGAATGTTGAAAAAGATATACACAACGGAGGAATATCCGATGCACTGTTTTTTTTAAAAAAATAAGCATGATAAGCGGTTAGAAAAATAAAGAACCTCTGCTGTTTTTCGTGAAAAATCGGGGCATAGTTGTGTCTTGCGTGTCCTGAGCTTTTGATGTATGTAGAAAAGCATTGACCTGCGGTGACAAATAGTCGGGTCTTAAAAAGAACAATTATTACCTATGCAACGTAGAGGTGAAAAATAGGTGTGACCTGTCAAAACATATACGAAGAGGTTGCAGGGAGAATCCGGGTGTGTGCTGCAGATACTTTGGTGTTTTAAGAAAACGTTGGGAGTTCTTTGATGTTCAAGCAACTGGTTTTAAGGGAATCGCGTGGGAAGCAAATCAGTGCGTGTCGAGGCTAGAAGAAAAGAAATACACTAAAAAGTTGAGGTTTGAAGTAGCGAAAAGGACAATGAGATTGATAAAGAATAAGGTAGGGTGCTGATTGACGCAGGTTGTGGAGTAATGGAAGAAGCTTATTGTGCATAAGTTTCTCTATACGGGCTTCCTCAAAAATGAAAAGAATATACAAACTGTGAGCAAGTATTGGCATCTCATGTAATGACAGTGAGAACTCCTAATGAAACGGGAGTAACAAGAAAATAAAAGAATGGAAGTCTGAAGGTGAGCGTGAGTAACAGGAGAATAAAAGAACGAAAATCTGAAGGAGAGCTGCTGATTAAAAAGGACTGAGATTGGTATCAAAATGAGTAGACCGGATTGAGAATACTATGTATTTGATATGATGGAAGTGTTCTTTATCATTTTAGAAATATCGAAGAGTCTCAAAAGGTGGATATAGCTGCATGCATTATACAGAATAGGTTGTATGTATTTCGAAAGGGACATAACAGTAAAAACAAATTTGGGTAGAAATTAGAAGGGGACCAGCAGAGGTAGAACAATCAGAGAGAAGAGTTTTAAAATGTGCAAGTTGGATATACGATAAGTGAGAGTCTTCATATTGCTGTGAAGACAGTGTACTTTATTGTTCGGGTTAAATAAATCTCAAAAAGAAGGTTGTAGCCTTCAGGGTAATGTCGAAGCCTGATTATCTAAGTTAAAGAGGAGAGTTGTAGCTCTTAGTTGTAATGGGTAGTTGCCCAAGTTGATTAGTGATGTTGTGGTTTTTACCCGTCTTGGGTTTCCACGAGAGAAATTTCTTGTGTCATGTCTTCCTCTATGTGTGTGCTTTCAAATTTTCATTAATTGTTTTTTAAATACTGATTCACCCCATCCCCCTCTCAGTATTGTTCGTTTTTCAATTGGTATCAGAGCAGGTCACTCTCCTCCCGTGCTTAAAAGCTTGAGAGTTCGATCCTTGTGTCCATCATGAGTGCCTTAGAAGGTCTTGCTACAAACTGTGCCCCATCTCTTTGATGGAAACAACTTTGCTTTCTGGAGTGTACGCATGAAAACTTATATCATGTCTTTTGGTTGTGATGTGTATCTGAGTCTCGTAAATGGCTGTACTATCCCTGCTGCTCCTCCTGCAGATGCCGATGGTACAAAATAATTTGAGAATAGTGCCAAGGCCATGAATGCAATTTTATGTGGTCTAACTGAGGTTGAATTTGTTAAGGTCATGCACTGCGCTACCGCAAAAGATATTTGGGATAAGTTGCACAATGCATATCAAGGTGACGACAAAGTCAGGAAAGCTAAGGTTCAAACTCACAGGGCTGTCTTTGAAGGTCTTCGCATGAAGGACAGTGAGAAAATTGCTGCGTATTTTCTTCGCGTTGATGAGGTTGTCAACGCTTTAATAGGTCTAGGTGAAACTGTTGAAGAGAAAATTGTGGTTCAGAAGATTCTTCGTTCTCTTCCCATGAGACTTGATGCTAAAGTTTCCGCTGTTGAAGAAATGTCAGATTTAGACACTCTAACTGTTGACAAACTACATGGTATCTTGACTGCATATGAGATGAGGACTACAGTTGAAGGGTCTTCTAAATCTGAATCTGCATTCAAGGCTTCTAAAAGAAGCAAGGACAAAGAGAACAATCCAAGTGAAGGCTCAGATGAGGACTCCAATGAGGAAATAGCTTACCTCATTAGAAGGCTGAAAAAAGGCTTTAACAAAAACAAAGACAAGTCTGGTTTGAAATGTTTCAACTGCGGAAAGCTTGGTCACTTTGCCTCTAAGTGTCCGTTTGATAAAGAAGAGGACAACAATGATGAAAAAAAATTCAAACATCGGAAATCTAGGAGGTTTGTCAAGAAGAATTGAAAATCTAAAAAGGGCAAGAAGGTGTTGTTTTCAAAAAATGACAGCGATGATTCTTCAAGCAATGAAAGCGATTCTAGGATAAGTGAAGTCATGTTCATGGCTATTGATGATGTAAGTTCTGAAGAAATTGGAGATGATGAAGATGATGAAGTAGACCTTGAACTTGAATTGATTTCAGCTCTATTTGAGATTAAAAAACTGAAAAAGAAAAATCTAAGTCTTGTGGATCTTTTACAAGTTGAGAGTGCTGAAAAGCTGAAGATTGCTACATCTCTTAGAGAGGTTGAAACTTAGCTTGTTGATATTAAAATTTTGAAAGAGGAGGCCAAAAAGATTCGTGAGGATTTGGAAAATCAGATTCAGATAAAGGAAGAAAACATTGCCAAGTTGGAAGCTGAAATTGTTTCTCTTAGAAACATTGGTAAAACATTTATGCTCTCAAGTGAAGAACTATCTTTCAACAGTGGTAAAGTCACATTAGATGACGTTCTTAGCTCTCAAAGACCCACCAAAGATAAAAGAGTAGCTGGTATGCAATTTGATCCAAACTCTTCACCACCCGAAAGTAGTCAGCCTACTCCTAATAAGGTAAACAAACCTTTTTTCTATGCCTACTGTTTTGCATGTAATTACTTTGGTCATAGAGCTGCTGATTGTAGAGTTGTTCCGTACAAGAATTATTATCAGCATGATAGAAATATTTTTAGGAAGTACAACTTGATTTGCTACACCTGTAATAAGTTTGGCCATAGATCTAGATTTTGTAATAGCTATAATGCAGATTTGTTTTATAATGTTGAACCCAAAAGAAGAACTAAAGTGACTAAGGTTTGGAGAAGAAAGGTTCAAGAGACTCCTCTTAAAGCTTTAGTTGTTCAAACAACCCTCTTAGCTAGCAATGAGAAGGATATATGGTTTGTTGATAGTGGCTGCTCCCGACATATGACAGGTGACTTGAGTAAGTTTCATTCTCTTAAGAAAATGAAAGGTGGTAAAGTTAGATTTGGTGGTAGCTCTTCTGCAAAGGTTGCTGGTATAGGTACAATCCTAATTAATAATGATCAAACTATTGTTGAGAATGTTCTTTATGTAGAAGGGTTGAAACACAATTTGTTAAGTGTAAGCCAACTATGTGATCAAGGTTATGATCTTAGTTTTGACTCTAATGCTTGCACTATTAAAAGAGGAATTGAAGTCA
The DNA here is from genome assembly GCA_027943335.1 of Chamaecyparis obtusa. Taxonomy (NCBI): domain Eukaryota; kingdom Viridiplantae; phylum Streptophyta; class Pinopsida; order Cupressales; family Cupressaceae; genus Chamaecyparis; species Chamaecyparis obtusa. The sequence goes on along the minus strand of BSBK01001051.1, from coordinate 421,730 downwards.
TAGCTAAAGCAACTAGAGAAGCTAATAATCTCTACATTCTTGATGATTCTAATGATGAGACATGCTGTTTGAGCAAGGTAGAGGATGCTTGGCTATGACACAAGCGGTTTGGGCATGTTAACTTTGACAATATTATCAAAATCAGCACAAATGAGGCTGTTAGAGAGATGCCTATGTTAGAAAAACCAGCTGATGTTGTTTGCAAAAATTGTCAAGAGGGCAAACAAACTAGAGCTTCCTTCAAACCAAAAGATGAATTCAGCAGTAAGCCACTTGAACTTATCCATATGGATCTTTGTGGACCAACAAGGGCAACAAGTCTTCAAGGTGAGAAATACTTTATGCTCCTTATTGATGACTTTACTCGCATGACATGGGTTACTTTCCTAAAAGAAAAATTAGAAGCCTTAGAGAAGTTTAAGATTTTTAAAAGTCTGGTTGAAAATGAAATGGACATGAAAATCAAATGCTTGCGTTCTGATAATGGGGGAGAATTCACTTCTAATGAGTTTGTCAAGTTTTGTGAGCAACATGGTATTAAGAAACAGGTTTCAGCCCCAAGAACACCACAACAAAATGGTGTTGTGGAAAGGAAAAATAGAACTGTTCAGGAAATGACACGTTGCATGATGAATGAGAGAAAGGTAAAAGATATATTTTGGAGAGAGGTTGTCCACACAACAGTTTATATTCAGAACAAAACATTGTTGAGACACAAGCTCAAGACGACTCCATATGAACTCTAGAAAGGTAAACCAGCCACAGTTAAGTACTTTAAAATTTTTGGGAGTCCATGCTACATTAGGAGAGATGAAGATAATTTGGGTAAGTTTGAATCTAGAGCTGAGGAGGGAATTTTTCTTGGTTATTCTTCTAAAAGTAAGGCATTCAAATGTTACAATAAAAGACTGCATAAATTAGTAGAGAGTGTAAATGTTAAGGTTCATGAGGTTACTAATCAAATTGGTGAGAATGATGACAGCTCTGAAGAAGGTAAAACTCAAACTAGCACTGTGGTATCTTCTAAAACTCTAACCAGCACTGCTGTACCCTCTTCTCCTCCACATGTTCAAGTTGGAACAGCTAGCAAGAGTGTTGAGAATGACAAAGGTAAAGTACAATCTGCTCATCAACAAACAGTTCCTACTTCTAATGATGCTGAAAATCTACATGATAATTTTGGAAATGATTCTCAAGATGAACATGATGTTTCTAATTTCAAAACTCCTTCAAAGTTTGTGGAAAAGAAACATCCTATTGATCAGGTCATAGGTGAAAGAAAGACTAGAAATGCTAGAAAAAATGTTAACTACTTTGAGGATGATGATTTCTCACTTATCTCCATGATTGAGCGTAAGTGTTTTGAAGAGGCAGCTATAGATGAACATTGGGTGGCTGCCATGAAAGAGGAGTTACATCAAATCAAAAAGAGCAATACTTGGGAGCTTGTGCCAAGACCCATCAACAAGAATGTGATAGGTACAAAATGGGTATTCCAGAACAAGGTAGATGAAGATGGTAAGATAATTCGAAACAAGGCTCGTTTAGTTTGCAAAGGTTATTCTCAAATTGAAGGTGTGGATTTTAGTGAGACTTTTGCACCGGTTGCAAGGTTAGAAGCAATCAGAATTTTTCTTGCTTTTGCTTCTTTCAAAGGCTTTAAAATTTTCCAAATGGATATTAAATCTGCCTTCTTAAATGGAGATTTAGTTGAAGAAATTTATGTTAAACAACCAGAAGGTCTGATTTTTGAAAATGTAGACTTTGTATGCAAGCTGAGAAAGGCATTATACGGACTCAAACAAGCTCCTAGAGCTTGGTATGACAGGTTGGATAATTATTTGTAGCAGCAGGGCTTCAAAAAGGGATATGTGGACAACAACTTATAGGTCAAAGAGGAAGGTAACAACATTCTTATTGTTGTTGTTTATGTTGATGATCTGATTTTTGGGAGTGACGTGTTAAAATGTCTAAGACATTTGCTGCTTGTATGAAAAATGAGTTCGAGCTGTCTATGATGGGTGAGTTAGCGTACTTTCTTGGGCTGCAAATTAATCAATCTTCTAAAGGTATTTTCATTTCCCAAGCTAAGTATGTTAGAGAATTACTTAAGAAATTTAAGATGGAAGATTGCAATCCGGTTACCACTCCTCTGGAAACTGGATGTAAGCTAAGTAAGGAGGATGTGTCTCCTGCAGTTGATCAGTCTTTTTATAGATCTATGGTAGGGAGTCTACTGTTTGTGACAACCACTAGACCAGACATTATGCAGGCTGTGGGATATGTAGCTAGATTTCAAGCTTCTCCAAAACAAACTCATGTTCAAGTTGTTAAACGAATTTTTAAATATCTGAAAGGCACAGTTGATCTTGGTCTTTGGTTTCCAAAGAGTTCTGATTTTTCTCTTACAGCTTATACAGATGCAGATTGGGGAGGTTCCGTGAATGATAAGAAAAGCACTAGTGGGTGTGCTTTCTTTTTAGGTGGCTGTTTGGTCTCATGGCTTAACAAGAAACATTCTTGCACTTCATTATCCACCACTGAGACTGAATATGTTGCAGCTGTTTCATGTTGCACTCAAGTGATTTGGATGAAGAATACTTTATGTGATTATAAGCTTGAGTTTACTGATCCTATTTGTATTTTCTGTGACAACACAAGCGCCATTGACATTTCGAAGAATCCAGTGATGCATTCTTGAACCAAGCACATTCCAATCAAGTATCACTATCTGGATTCTGAAGGAACAAGTTGTAAATAACATTGTTAAGCTAAACTATGTTCAAAGGAACAAGTTGCAGATGTGTTCACTAGGCCTTTACCCCGAGATTGCTTCGACTATCTTCGAAGTAAGCTTGGTGTTATTCCACCTCAGTAAAAGATTTGTTTTCAGCAGAAGCTCTTCATTGTTGTATCTTTCGGATTGGTGTTGTGTTTCAGTTTCGTGGTCATTGATGACAAAGGGGGAGTAGAGCTTGAGGGGGAGATCCGTTCAGTTTTATGGGGGAGTTGCTTTAGATTTGCAAACATAGTGCTTTCAGTTTGGTTCATCTGCTCAGGGGGAGTTATTCTGTTTTGCAAATTGTTTCAGGTTTGCTATCAATGACAAAAAGGGGGAGATTGTTGTAATTTATGTCATTGATGATTAACATGGTTGATCTATAGCAAGTGTTGCAGCAGGTAGTGAGGTTAATGTGTCTTCAACTCTTCCGGATGTTCTTCATGTTGTGACACATGCTGAATGCAGTTTAATGTGTTTTCAACTCTGTCGGATATTCTTCATGTTGTGACACATGTTGAATGCAGGCACATTCAACAGCAACTATTTTTTTCTTTAAGTGCGGTTCAATAGGTGGTTGTTTCACAAACATGTGGCAGGCTGTCTTATCCCGAGTATGTTCTAAAATGCCTCTTCTTCATCAACAGTGGGAGTTGTCTTATCAGGTAGGTGGCGTTCCTTCTTGGCAGTGAGCCTGTATATTTAATTGACATGCATGAGTGAGGAACAGTTTAAGTGTGCCGTTTTCTTCCAAAAGCGAAAAAATTGGGCTTAGTTGTGTCTTGCGTGTCCCGAGCTTTTGATGTATGCAGAAAAGCATTGACCTGCGGTGACAAATAGTCGGGTCTTAAAAAGAACAATTATTAGCTATGCAACGTAGAGGTGAAAAATAGGTGTGACCTTTTAAAACATATACGAAGAGGCTGCAGGGAGAATCCGGGTGTGCACATCAGCAAATACTTTGGTGTTTTAAAAAAATGTTGGGTGTTCTTTGATGTTCAAGCAACTGGTTTTAAGGGAATTGTGTGAGAAGCAAATCAGTGGGTGTTGGGGCTAGAAGAAAAGAAATACACTAAAAAGTTGAGGTTTGAAGTAGCGAAAAGGACAATGAGATTGATAAAGAATAAGGCAGGGTGCTGATTGATGCAGGTTGTGGAGTATAGGAAGAAGTTTATCGTGCATAAGTTTCTCTATACGGGCTTCCTCAAAAACGAAAAGAATATACAAACTGTGAGCAAGTATTGGCATCTCATGTAATGACAGTGAGAACTCCTAATGAAACGGGAGTAACAAGAAAATAAAAGAACGGAAGTTTGAAGGAGAGCGTGAGTAACAGGCAAATAAAAGAACGAAAATCTGAAGGAGAGCTACTGATTAAAAAGGACTGAGATTGGTATCAAAGTGAGTAGACCAGATTGAGAATACTATGTATTTGATATGATGGAAGTGTTCTTTATCATTTTAGAAATATCGGAGTCTCAAAAGGTGGATACAACTGCATGCATTATATAGAACAGGTTGTATGTATTTCGAAAGGGACATAACAGTAACAACAGATTTGGGTAGAAATTAGAAGGGGACCGACAGAGGTAGAACAATCAGAGAGAAGAGTTTTAAAACGTGCAAGTTGGATATACGATAACTGAGAGTCTTCATACTACGGTGAAGACATAGTGTACTTTATTGTTTGGGTTAAATAAATCTCAAAAAGAAGGTTGCAGCCTTCAGGGTCAGGTCGAAGTTTGATTATCTAAGTTAAAGAGGAGAGTTGTAGCTCTCATTCGTAATGGGTAGTTGCCCAAGTTGATTAGTGATGCTGTGGTTTTTACCCGTCTTGGGTTTCCACGAGAGAAATTTCTTGTGTCATGTCTTTCTCTATATGTGTGCTTTCAAATTTTCATTAATTGTTTTTTAAATACTAATTCACCCCCTCCCCCTCTCAGTATTGTTCATTTTTCAGTCCACTCCTCACCAACCAACATGCGTCTCAAAGCTACCTTTGATTTCATCAAGGATTTTAGTGTGTGAAAATTTGACGCAAATCTCGTGATACGAGAACGAGCCAACTCCTTTTGTCCTTTGTATTGTCTCATAATGCTAAGGACCAATGCATGATTGCAGATAAAGTTGTAGATATTTTTGGCTCTATCAACGCATGCTTTCACCCATTCAAGCTTACCAATACCCTCCAACATGAGGTCAAGGCTATGGGCCGCACATGGAGACCAAATAATTTTCGGGTGCCTCTCCATCAAAAGTTTACCTACAACAATTTCAAATTAATTAGAAATTTAGATGTGATAAGAAAATTTTAAATAAAGTTTTGGGTGCTTCTCTATCAAAACTTAAAAGTTTACCTGTAGCAGCATAACTTGCTGCATTATTCGTCACCACCTGCACCACATTTTCTTCCCTCATCTCATGTATGACTTCTTCAATAGCGTCGCATAAGTATGCGTCATTTTTCACATGTGAGGAAGCATCAATGGACTTCAAGAATATGGTGGATCCTGAAAATAAAGCAAAATAATTATCAATGATCATTAAATAAATCAAAATTTAAAGTATTCAATGCATTTAGGGAAGCAGAATGATCAATTTGCGTAGGGAACAAAATTTTTTAAGGGTATCCTATTCCTCCTATCCGTCCAACCATTTTTCATGATGGTGCAACCCTTTTGGCTCCAAGATTCTCATGGTCCTTTACCTCAACTTTCATATCATTAACCATTTCTAACAAGAAGGGGCCACTTAACTCAGTATTAGTGGGGGCTTTAAACTCAGCCCCACAAATTGGTACAACATCTATCATGCCTTGCCAGTAAGGAGACTTGTCACAAATAGATTATCATTAGACAAAGTAGAGTTCAACTTCAAACTATAAATTTTAAACTTAAAGCAATCAAATAAAAAAGAATTACCTGGCTGCAATAAATGGAATGTTGCAAAAGTACCAAAAGTTTTAAATTTGTTTTGTTACAGCATCATGGACCTCCTTGTTCCAACACATGCTCTCAAGTGAGGGCTGTGCACCAGGAGTAGTGCATGACACAAAATAATTGTCCAACTTGGATTTCTAAACACTAGGACCAACGATAATAGTGCCACTAGGAGGAGCAGAAGTAGAAGCACTAGCAGCCTCTCCAACCCAGCCTACAGATGCGGATGCGGATGCGGATGAATGGGAACCAATAGCATTTAACTCTTACAATTGCCTCTTCTTAGTTCCCTTTTCTTGTTCAAGTTTTTTTAACTAGACATAACAGAAATGAACTGCCTTGGTAGTTGCTTTTTTACATGGCTTAGTATCATTGCCACGTATGTCGGCAATATGGTATTTAAATCTATTGATGCCACCATGATTAATTTCTTTACAAAACATTCATTTCGTTTGATTTCTTGTTCTACCAGGAAACTCTTCAGTATATTTCCAAGCATCATCCTTTTTACCCATTATGAAAAATTATTGTTTCCAAAATTTGAAGGTTGTTGCAATAAGATAATTTTACAAACAAATTACCATTTGTGCATTGTATTTTATAAAGTTATAAACTAATAGAAAAAAACAGCAATCTCTACATTTGTGCATTGTGTTTTTTTCTTGAAAAATTTCGAACTTCGAAGGAAGAATTTAGAAAAATCAGCAAACCCTACAAATTTTTTAAGAAAAATTTACATGTTTACAATTTTTTCTAAAAAAAATCTAGGGTTTGCTATTGTTTTACTTCTCTCATTGAAGTATGCAATTTATATTTTAATATTAAACATTCAAGATTTGGAAAGTTAAACTTAAAAAAGTTAACAAAAATAATGAAAAATCCATAAACATACAAAAAAAAACCAACAAACTCTACAAAATTTAACACTTACCTCTTTCAAATGAGTTGAGAAGTCTTGGAACAGTTGCTATAGACTCCTTGATGCTCTCAATGCAAGTATACTGCTGCCCCAATGTGATTTGTGGAAGCATTTTAGCTGTTCTTCCTTGCTGGTTGCAAACCTATGGCCTCTTGTTTTTCTTCCTCTTTTCTTCTCATAACAAGCAAATAAGACACCTTTTAGGGTAATATGGGAAGGATATACAAAATAAAGGTTAAAAAATTAATCCTTTTTTATGGTTTTTAGCTGCCAAATAGGCTGGCCGCTGTGGCTGGGTCAGAGACCACAGACTCAGCGAGTCAGCCACTGACCCGCCGAGGGTGGCTTGGCTTGCTGACCTGGGGTACCCGCATGACTCGCGGCGAGTCGTGGATCTCTTGTTTTTGTACACTGCAAGTTCATGCTATTTTGTATTTATTTACAAAAATAAAGAATGGAGGATAGGAAGATTTCAAGAGATCAATTATGAAGTATGTTTAGGGGCCATGCAAAAAACTGCCAATTACTGTCAAAAGATACACTACTTAAGGTTGTTCATTCTTCGCATTAGTACTTGTTGGGGCTTAAAATGCCAGAGAAGATGCATCCGCAAAATTTTGTAGGTTTCTTCAAGAAAATGTAGCCACAGGTAGAAGAGCTGTAAGATAGATAAAACATTCTATTCTGAGTAGGCAATGATGCTTATGCACAGACTAGGAACAGGCACACATGAGCCGATCGTTTAAGAAAATTTCTTGGCCAGATCATTGAAGTGCTTGTGGCTTTCATGGAGGAGGGGATACACATGTATTTACTGTGGGAATCTCATTAAAGAACTTTGTCTTGTGTGTGATTAATATCTTCCCAAAACATACTCTCTTGAGAGGCAATGTGCCCAGACACAGTTGGAGCTTGTCATTTTCTTTTTAAGATCCGTCAATTTATGTTATGTTCCCTCTTACTCTCATCATGCAGATCCAACTGGGCAAGATGGGAAATTTACAATTGCTTGCATTTGAATCTTGCCTTGCTGTGTTTACTGGTGTCTTTTTGGAATTGCTAATGAAAGGGCCTCATATTGTTATCTATTCTTTTGCAATTCTTCAGCATGAACTGTTTTGTGCTCCTAGCGGAGCGCTGCTGCTTGGAAAAAGTTTCTTTTCTTCTGTGGTGCTGGAAGCATGTGGAAACTGGAGGCTATGCTGCTAAATTCTGGGAAGCCAGTACTAGAGAGAAGGCATAGAATGGCCCATTTGTTGCACATTTCCCTGCATCCTTCCCACAAGTTGGATTCATAGGGTTTTACTGGATACCTGTTGAGTATTTTGACGTGAAGATGTTACCTTCAGCCCATCCTCGCTAATGTCTTTGGCTAACATCTTGTGCTCTTGGTTCAAGAATTTCTTATAGCAGGTCCTAAGGAAATTTCAATGAAAGAACATGCATAGTACGAATGCTTTCTGCAAATATTTTTTGTTGGGTTGGGGTTTTGGGTGCAACTCTTATGTGAGCTGCAGCTTGCTTAAGGGCTTCCATGCTAGAAAATTGCTTCTTTCTTTCCCATTTGCCACTTTTTATATTCAACCTCTGTGCAAAAGTGAACTTCTCAAGATTGTTAACAATGGCATATATGGGCACACACTTATGCTTACTAGGTTTTGTCAGTGTTGAATAATTTTGGAGCCATTGGAGATCTGCTAGTACTTTTGAAAGATTGAAACTGTTGGAGAAATTTCTTGTGGGAATTGCAACAATTAAGTTCCTTAAATTTGCTTCTGAACCTTCCTTGCATTGTTGAGCCCTTGTTTAATGCGGGGATGGGCCATTGTCTTTGATACAAAATCCTTGAAGAAGTTTTAAAGCATTAGCAATATTGCTAGTTGTATGTCCTGCAGACTCATGACAAGTTATAGCAAGGCATCCCTCATCCCTATGAACTTCTTTGATGCCTTCCAGTCATGGAATATGCTTATTTGTTCTATCACCAATACAAAGGGACATATGGGTGCTTGTGCCTTTGCATACAATGTTAAATTTTGGTAGCTTTTATTTAGAAGCTTCCAAAATTGATGTGATGTAAGGTCAAGCATTAAACAGAAGCAAAAAAGGTAGATAGTCTTATTGTGATGGCCTAAGAGGGTGTGTGTATACATTTGTTGCTGTCTCTTTTAGCATTTCAAATCACTTTCCAATCCACTTTCTAATTTGTCTGTTCATTTCATAATCCGTCTATTCGTCTTTCAATGTGTGTTGTAGATGTTTATTCTTGACTAATGTCTCTCAATAAACACCTTGATCTCTTTTACATTCATGCTCACTTAGATGCTGCGGTGCTTGACATTTGATATTTGTAACAATGTTGTTGTCGTGGGAGATAAATGCTAGCAAGATTTTGAATTTGTTACTTGCTGATGTCTTGATGTATACGGGTTATCTATATGAATTTACATGTTGCCTCTGATGCTGCACTGTACTCTGCTTTTGTGGATGCCAATGCCACTGCCGCTTGCTTCCTGCTGCTCCAAAATACTTCAACCCAACCAGAGTTGAGTACCTATGGTGATGTTGACTTGTGATAAATTAGTAATCAGTAGAGCCTCATCAGTCAAAATCTTTATAACCAGCAAGTCAAAATTGGTTGCCCTTGGCATACACGGTTAGATAGTTAAATGCACCTGTAACCCTCTTTGTTGCTAGCAAATGTAAATACTGGGACTGGGCATAAAGCTGAATGGTAGAAATTTGGATTTCATAAAAACTAAACAGAAAATGTGTAGAAGTTATCCAGACTATGAATAAGCTGCCAATATGGTGCTGTGTTGCATTTTCTCTGCTCCATGCTCTAACAGAATTTTGAAATTTGTTCCAATTGTTGTTGCTTATAATTCTCAGTTTGCATCTTGATTTCTTTGACAATTCCTTTGCAATTTGTCATGAAGTGAATATGACACAACTTGTTCGGTATTTCAATGCTAGTGTTCCGCAGGGTTTTGGGATGGGAGGGGCAGGGGAACCATGGACTCAAATTTGGGGATTTTAGGGGGATGGTGGCAATTGGTGCAAATTGTGTGTGTATATATATATACACATTGTTGGTGTGTTTAATTGTTGCACCTAGCAAGTCATTCTCCTATTCTCTAGACACAAATATTACTTAAGTTTACTTAGGAACCAAAAAGGAATATTCCCACTTTCGATGGTGTTATCACATTTTTGCTTTTCCACCTTAAGTGGGACTTCCACCTTTGGTGGACTTTTCACTTTTCCTCCTTTAGGGGATGTGTTGCACAAACACTTTTTCAGCTTGGAGGGTGATCCATCTTCAGTGGACATGTGACACTTGCACTTTTCCACCTTTGGTGGGTGATAAGTTATCATTTTAAATTTTTATGTATCATGTCACAAGATTAAGACACTTGTCATAATCTTATGCACTACATGTTCTCACCTTGGTCTATTTAACTGAGGGGTCTCCTTTGTAATATTCAATGAAGTGAATTCAGTCAATTCAATCTAGTTGATCCATTCTATTGTATTTTTGATAGGAATACGATTTATTCTTGTCATGTTATTTCTCTCTTGTAATTGTGCTTTCCATTCGGCATCTAGATGTTGGGTGGCTACCTTCATAGCCAAAACTTACATACATATATCTCCTTAGGAAAAAAGAATTCCAATACTAATTAATTACCTATGTAAACTTAATGTGAAGTGCAAGAAAAATTAGGTACAGCCCTGTTGAAGTACAAATGAGGTAATAAGGACATGGGTCTTGACAAGGTGCACCATATGAGGTACCGATATACAATTTGAAAGAAACCCAATGTTTATAGAGATTGTACCCCATAGAACCCCTAGGCATGATGCTGTATTGCACCACTGAAACAAAATGGAGGACTACATAGACCCCCTATGCATGATGCTGTATTGCACCACTGAAACAAAATGGAGGACTACATAGAACCCCTATGCATGATACTGTATTGCACCCCAAGAAGAGCATGAAGATGAACAAGTGCTCTCTGTTAACAGTCTGGTAAATATATTGCAACTTGCTTTTGATGTGCGACAGTATTGAAGAAGTATGATTTGCTCTTGTATAAGATCTTTAATGTAGTGCATATGGATCTCGATATGGTTGGTTGGTTTGTGATGAACTGGATTGCTAGAGATTGCAATAACAGTGTAGTTGTCACAGTAGATGATGGATGGTCACAAATTGGTGATGCCAAAATCAGTTAGGATTTGGTGAAGTCAAAAGCCTTTATAGCTGTATTCATCAGGTTGGTACTTTGCCTTTATCGATGAAAGAGCAATAGCATGTTGCTTCTTGCTAAAATAACAAATATGCATGGATCCAAGGTGAAAACTATAGGCAGATGTAGACCTACAATTAAATATCCTGTCAAGTTTGTGTCTCAAACTGCTCTATATTGTATCCCATATGTATGTGTTCCTTGTTCTTAGTTCAATATATTCTTGGTGGCTTAACCAGGAAGTTTATGAGGTTCTTGCATAAAGCGAGAGACGATGCTGATAATGTAGGTCATGTTAGGACATGTATGCGTGAGGCATATAAGTCTCCCTACAAGTTGCTGATACAAAGTAGCATCAAGAAGAGGAGTTGAAAGATTAGTCCCCAACTTGACTCTTGACAAACAAGGATTTGGAGTGAGTTTAAAAGAAGCCATCTTAAACTATGAATTAAGATCTACAACATACTTGGGTTGAGCAAGACTTATCTCATGATCAGTTTGTGTTATTCAATCCCAAGAAGTAATCCAGCAATCACAAGTGAGTTTAGAGAATGTGTCATGTAGAGACTTTATGGAGCCAATGTGGGATGAAGCACTCCTAGTGATATTCAAGTTGTTGATCTATAACATCAAAAGGAAATGATTATTATCATATCACAAGATGTGGAGAGTAGGGTTGGAGTGACGTTGGCTGAACTCAAACATAAAGAAGTAATGAGTCCATCTCGGCATACCAGTCTTCATCTCCATTTAATGTATCAAACAACGATTAATAGTGACAATGGCTAGAGTTAGGCAGATAAAATTCCTGTTGGCGGCAGTTGTAAAGCTCTTAGTATAGTCTATGCCATGTACTTGTGAGAATCCTTGTGCAACAGTCATGCGTTGTATTTGTCAACCATTTCGTCCACTGCATACTTGGTTTGAAAGATCCACTCTCATTAAATGATTTTTCTCCATTGAGGAAGAGGGACTAAATCCTAAGAGTCATTCTTGATCAAGGAAGAGTATTTTTAGTCAATCGCTGAATACCATGCAACAATACTTGTTTCTTTTTTAAATAATTGTGGATTGGAAGCTTGGGCTATGAATGCATAAGGCATATCTTGATACTGCGACTGAGTTCTAGCATCTGGTGGATCCCCAATTATTGTATGTGTTACCTGTAAAGTCTGATGGGCCCCGTAATGCCTCATTATGGTATCTTTGTAAACTTTGTAATTTTGTATTTTCTGATGATATGCAATATTTGAATTCTTATGGAATATTTACAACAGCAAGTAGACCCATGTTAAACAACTGAACATTAACACTCATGATTTTTTGTCTTGAAGCCAAATGAAAATGAAAATTATAGATATTAAGAGCGTCAGTAAACTTTCTTAACAAGTATTATTCAGAAAATCCAAATAAAATACCGTTGCACAAAATTAGCAGCAAAACCATAAACTTTGTAATATATCAGCAGAAATATCATTCATAACAGTAGGCTGCAAGAGCACTTAGAAGTTCAGAAAATGATACTTGATAAAAAGTATGGCCATACGGCCACTCATAGAAGAGACTATGACAACTTGTTGAATGGAAGTCTCAATATTTTGAATGTGTTTCGGACTTTTTTTGATGATGTAATAGCACCACCGAACTGTTGAACATTCTGGATAACTGAGAGGAGGGGTGAATTAGTTACCATAAAATATTTTTCTTATTCTTAATTGATCTGGAGTGTTGTCGGTATAATTTAAATAAAGATCGAAATAAGAAAGTGATAGATGGCGAAGGAGAAGGCAGTGCTCGAGGCAGCTAGCATGGTTCGGAAGGCTATGGAGCTTAAGATGAGGGCAGAACAGGCTTTACAGCTTCGGACAACTCAAGTGTACGAGTTGCGGGCTAAAGTCACTTCCGGCACAGCCACAGCCGCGCCATCATCATCAGGGACGCTTCCTACGCCCCCTCCTGAGTAGTTTGTAGTAGGCTCATTTTTGTCTATGTTATATTTTGTAAAAGTCGTCGGAGCCGACTTGTTTTTTGGGGGGGATGATGTTGTCGGTATATTTTGTATGTACGGGTGTTGTGTAATAAACTTATGTTAATCTCGGCAGTTAGTACCGAGAGTGTGAACCATTACGACGTGACGTTTCGGTGGTGTCTCTTCGGAGGTTATATGTACACATTGCTTTGAGTGTGAATGACATGATTTGGTTTTCTGAGTACTTTATGTTTACCGAATCGCAATACTTTCCTGTGTTCATGTTTATTAGTTAATGTGTGTTTATGCAACTATTCTTGTTGACCCGAGAGGGAAAACATGGAGCAACCTTAATTCAATCAAATAAATAAAACATATATGAACATGAAAGCATATAAGAACACAATACACAATGAACACCAGATTTTTACATGGAAAACTCAAGATGGCAAAAGCCACAGAGAATGCTAATTCTCAATTATGAAACACCAGTTAAGGTGATTTTCACAAGGGTGGCTCACTGCAGGTGTGCTCACTACTTGGCTATCACAGCCAATAGAAAAAATCTCACTGCAAAAAAAAAAAAAGAATAATGAAAGGGAATCCATCACTAAAATAATAGTCACCAATTGCAATACCAGAAGAACTGTACAGCCTATTGCCTCCTGTCGCACACTTTCGCATACTTAACAATATCTAGATTCTTCCTTTTAGATTTACATCTTTCCATACAGACGGACATCAAATAGAATCATCTTGCACTTATACCATTCCATGCCTTCATAATCTTCTAAGTCGGCCAAACACAATTTGAATTAGGTCGCCACAAAACATTCCTATGATGGAAAGGAATGAAGCGTGGACCGCACAAAAACTCCTCGCTCAAAATAGAATGCTACCCATTTACCATAATATCCGGAGCCAAAGAATAGAATTTACACGTTACAATGCATACTATGTTTCTGAAGCACATTAATGAATTTCTAGATCTGTTTGTGCCCAAAAGAGTGTATCTCATTATGTTAAAATATGAATGGGACCAAGATAAACATGACCAAAGATAGATGATTATAGCACAACATTCGGAGTGCGCCAATCTGGATCATCAAAGCATCGAAATTGAACCCCATCCAATCAGGCAAGGTATGTTGATATCAATGACAACCACTAATGACATTAAGAACATCACATTCGCAACAATCTCCCCCTTTGTCGTTGATGGCAACATTTATCAATGACAAACCAAACAAGTCAATATTAGCATCAAGACCTCTTTTCTTCTCTCCCTTTGACATTAAAGACAAAGGGCAAAACTCCCCTTGAAAAACTTACTCCGCTCCTAAGAGGAAGTGTCATGTCCCTCTATTTGAAGACCTTTGGGCGATATCCTCATCTTGTTTTATAGAATCTCTAAAGACAAAATGACAATAATAAAATTCAATTAGAACTTTAAGAAAAACGATGAGAACAATATAATTAATGCATTATATAATTTATAATATATTATTAAAATAATAATATATTAATTAATATAATATTGTAATAGTTTAAGTTATAATACAATATTAATATTAAATATATAATAATTGAAATATAAAAGTTGATATATCGAACATTAATATTATTATATTATAATGTGTCAATAATATTATATATTATTTGTTGAAATAATAATAACCTATTATTAACGATGTATATTAGTAATATATTAATATAATAACAATTAACGACATATAATAATAATAATATATGATTATTATCAATAGATAATAATAATAATAATATATAGTTGACATATTACTAATAAATAATATGTTAATTTTATGATTAAATAATATTAAAATATTAATAAATAAATATATAATTGTTTTTATAATAATAACAGGACAAACTCGATATGGACAGTGACAAGAGAAGACAAGTAATCTTTAACTACATATCGATGATTATTATGATTGCAGTCTAACGTGAAAGGGTTTCCATAGAAACGATTTGTTGTGCTAAAGTATTTAGTTGGGCATTGATTGAATCCAAGGAGATAAGCGATGAAACCATACCAAAGACGGTAGGTAAGAATAAGACAATGAACAACGATTCATATATAAATACCTTACCATACACGATGTTCCATGGTGGTTATTCCATAAACATTGCATTATCTAATCTAGGACCAAGGGGTATCGTATTGCAGAGAGGAAACAATCCTTTTCTAAGAATATTCACGGGACTAAGACACTGCTACCATATGATTAAACAAGATCCAAGCAGAGCAGTGTGTAGCAGTCATATTAATAATGCTAACAATGTTGATGACTCAGCAAAATTAATAATCTTTGATTATTAGTAAGGAAATAATCAGTCGCGATAACCCATGGTAACAACCTATTGTTAAGAAATTATCAATAACAAATTAAGTCGGAAGCAATCACACTCAATTGATTATTAAGCGATACAAAGGTTTGTTTAAGAAGAGACATGGAATGTGTCTCTTGGAGGTATCCCGTTTACTTGCAAGATATATATATATATATATATATATATAGATAGACTTCAGCCAATTCTGAGATCATGGAATGGAGAAAAGGTATATATTCTTGATGCTCCCCACAAGAAAGAGGAGAAACAAATACGTGAGATACTCTTCACAAGGAAGAAAACGAAGAGAATAAAAAGGAATAAAGGTATTGGTAGAGTCAGCCATCCACAGCAAATTCTAAATAAATTGTAAGTGTTTATATATATATATATATATTATTTCAGATTCTTTTAAAATGTTATTATAGTTGGAATATGTATTTCAAATAATGATGATTCAGATTTAATATATGGATAACATAACTTGGATATATATATATATATATATATATATATATATATATATATATATATATATCCGGGTTAATCATTCAAAAACTTACATGGTAGAAAAGAGCATAATTTCATTTAAATTCATAAATAGTATTATGATTTCATTTCAGATTCATAATTGATAATTCATTAATGATATTATTGACAAAGTAATTTTCTTATCAAAAGTAATTATTGACAAAGTAATGGAAAATAACTCTCAAGGGTGATTAAGACCCCCACTAAGCCAGTGTACATTGATGATCCACATATGCATATGTACTAAGCCTTGGATAGAAAAAACCTCTTCCAAGAAGAGGAATGGACCAATGGTCAGCCTATAAGCCTTGAGTGATGCGCTCCAGTGGATGACGACAAGATTGGGCCAAGGACTATAAAAGATCCTTATAAGGTCATGAGCCCGACCTGGCAGACTTTGCTTAGGAAGTCCCTAAGGATGCGCTCCAGAGGACGACGACAAGATCTAATCAAAGGAACACAAGGGTCCTTATTAAGGTTATGAGCTCGACCTGGTAGACTTCCTTTTGGAGGGGTAGATCTAATCAAAGGAACACAAGGGTCCTTATTAAGGTTATGAGCCCGACCTGGTAGACTTTCTTTTGGAGGGGTTAGCAGTTGGGGTAGATAGTTAATTGATTAGTCATTCATTCATATTTATTTGTCCATACCATTGTTGCTAACATCTTTCTTGCAGGTTAATTCTTAAGGAAATATCTCAGAAATACTAGGGACATTATAGGAAGCCGCCAAGCATTGATCCAAATAAGAACGATCATATATTATCTTTGACCAATGCACACCCTGGTGCATATTAGTGTAGACTAGGAAGGGGCATAACTCCTAACATTTTCCGAAGATACTCGAAAGTATCTTTGCATAATGGTTTTGTGAAGATATTTGCAATCTTCTCTTTTGTAGGTACATATTCAAGCCTTACCTCACTGTCCAATATCTTCTCTCTCAAGAAATGATATTTAATGGATATATGTTTCATTTTGGAGTGTTGTACCAAATTTTTGGAAATGTTTATTGCATTGTTATTATCACACATAATTGAGATCGGCTCATGTAATGTCCCTTTCATGAGACATTTAAAATAAATTAAATATTTAAAATTTAAGTGGTCAAAATACAATGACACTTAATTTAATTTTTTAATATGTGACTTATTTAGCCAGCCATAATTATAAAATAAAAACCACTTTAAAAAATAAGAAGCAGGAGACGAAGAGACAAACTGGAAAAACCAAAGTTTCTTGGAGATTGCTATAAAAGTTTGTCGAGAGAATTATTTAGGCATGTTGAGATATTTTATTGGATTTGATAAATTTGTTGATGCTTGTCATTGACAGAAAATTTATGGAGACGAAAACCTTTAGGGATTTGAGAGGAGAGCTGGATAGAAACTTGGTTCTTCAAGTAGTAGATTCATGATGGAGTCTACATTTGGGCATAACTTGTATGGTCTAGTTTAAAGAAAAATTAAGTGTTTGATTTAAAATAAATATAAATGCGTGTCAAGAAATATTATCAAGCACCATACGACGGTCTGTACATTTACGACTTTCAATATTGGTCAAATGAGTGTTTGATTTTGTAGATAAAAAAAATATTTGGTTTAGCCGACAAGTATTTGGGGTTGAATATATTGGGCTTATGAAGAATAAGTAAAGATGGGCCATATACATTTCACGGAAGACGCCACTTTGGTGAATCAAATTAATAAAGAATCACGAGACCTAGTTTTATTGTAGGCAATTCATAAGACTTGACTTATATATATATTTGTATTGGGCAAAAGGAATAAATTTTATATCCCGCAAAGTACACAATATTATAGTACTGTGGAAATAATTCGTGGCCCACTATTATTTTGGTATTCTTAAGTTTTGTTGTGAATATATTATTTGGGATATTTGAGAAGGCAGCATTCCTTAGACTCTTTCCTAATAATGATATGTGAGATTTGATTATAGATGAGTTCATAGAGTTTATGAATGCAAGAGTTCTAAGTAATGATGCTCTTCATCATCTGTTTAGGAAGGATTCTACTAGTTGGTGGCACCTCCATGACCAACAATTCCAATTGTTGTAGCCCTTTGCAATCAAAATTATATCACAAGTTCTATTAATAATTTCAATTTACTTTGTCTTCATAGGTTGCTAGTAATTTACTAACTTCAATAATTTTATTTTAATTGTGTACTTTGTGTTGTCTTCATAGGTTGCTATTTCATGTACATCAAAAAAAAATTGGAGCACATATTCTTTCATCCACTTAGTAAAGCAAAATAGGTTACAATAAAAAAGAGTGGAGAACTTAGTATATGTGCATTTCAACTTGCATCTCCTTTCACACAAGCAAAATGAATACACGGAAGGGGAGTTGAAGATGTGGGATATAAATGTAGAGCATATGGACTTGGATGCTTCCACTCTTCAGCTTGCAATTGCTGAATTGGAGGAATTGGGCAGCGATAATGTTATTTGTGTAGCTGATCCCATTGGCCTTGGCACTATTTGTGAATCAACTAATGCCATTGGCATTGAAGAAGAAGAAGAATCCATTAGATGATTGAAGCTTAGTATAAAGTTCCAATTGTTTCAAGTTGAAACAATGATACTTGAACTTGATATTATCATTTTAATATTTTGTCATTTCAATGTTGAACTTGAAGTATATGATGGTATGATCATGATGCTATGATTACAGGTTTATGGTGTTTATATGATATTATGTGAATATATACACACACACGTATACATACATACATCCATAATTACATATATGTGTGTGTGTGTGTACACATACATACTAACGAACCCAAATCCCATTTCAAAATTTTGTTGTATCGGCTAACCAGTTCTTTGAACTTGAACTTTAACCCGAACTTGAATTGACAACGTAGTTGTTTTAGCATTTTGTCGTTTTTTGTACCCCACTAAGTACCAAATGCGGGATATACATACTAGTACTTTGGTTGCGTCCGAAGGGTTTGGGTACGTGTACCCCTGCAACTATGAATAATTATCTCCAATCAATTATAAACTTGCTAAGCTATTTTATTTCTTTACATTCACTATTTAAAAAATTAAAATTAAACATCATTTCACTTATGAATTTAATATAAATTTTAATTATAAATTCTAAAATAAATTTAAATTTAATAATACGATGGTTCTTGATTCTAAATTTCCCCCGTGTATGCCATTCTTGCAACAACACAAAGACAAATAATTAATTTTTAAATGTCTTTTATATATCAATCTATTAAATGCCTAAAATGCCCTTTTCAAAAGTAAACAAATTATTATAATCTAAATACAATTTATATAATAATAATATCAGCAAATAAGATGATTGAAACATTTTGTCTTAAACATTCCCATGTGCTCCCATGAATTCACAATTCTAAAATATTTTTTTTACTTATTGTGAGAAAAATAATCTAAATCTCTTCACTTAATATTATTGCATTGAGATTTTAAAATTATTAATAACTTTATGTTTTATTAAACTTTAAATTAAGTAAAATTTAATAACAAAAGAATTTTCTCTCTATTCTTAGCTATTGACTTTGTTCCACAAGTAAATTTCTTTTTTTTTTGCCTCTTCGTTTCACTTGAGCTTGGAGCCTTGGGGTTTCATGTTTCCATCACATGGCGGGAGTTTACCTTCTATTACATACGGGGATTCCAATCCCTTGTTATGCGTACTATGGGCTTCCTATGGACAATGTGCTTTAGAACATTTTAGGGTTCAGCATTGTACTGGTATGTGCATTCGTGTTCTACCTACCTGTTGGTGGGTGTGTCAAAATCCCTGTCAATGGAAATGTCGCTAGGAGGGCAGTGAGATCTTTTGAGTTATTTGCTTAAGTTTGTAATCTCCCCATCCTAACAACCAAGAATTTCAATTTTGTGATGTCTCTAGAAGAGACAAAATTGTAACAACAAACATTCCGTGAATGAAGCAAGACTAATTATGATGGTCAACTGAAGGACTTAAGTCAATGGAGTATAAAACAATGGCTCATATAAGCAATGATGATGAAGCATATAAGGCACATACTATGGAGAGTAATTGAGAATAATTAACTGATCATTTATGAGGAAGCCCAATATACTATTGACAAAAATTAGGTACTAGTAATCTCTATTAAATACAATATGTTGTTTGGATAGAAGAGATTGACTGAAGCATCTTTTGGACAAATTATCCAAGCATACGGAATAGAGCCACTCAAGAGAATACGTAATTGATTTGACCAATTACAATTATTGTTACTGGTATGCCCCAAGATGATTGGCAGCATTAGATGAGGAGGTAATACGATTTATATCAATGCATTTATGTAAAGATTGGTATCATCATCAGATAGTGCTCATTCAAACCTATCCAACTGAGCAAGTTAGTTTACATAATTATAAGGTTGAGACAATGATTATGTGAATCGTAATTCAACAACTATATTGATGCTACGAATGTTGATACCGATTTTGATGTCAATTACAACAATCATGTTAAAATATTGAGTTATAAAGACATAAAATATAGAGCAAGTCTAAACAGAGATCGATAGCTAAGCCACAAACAATAATCATGTTCGACTAAGAGAGAGAGTAATCATTGTATGAACTTTCGGGCAAGAGACAATGACTTGTATATTATAGATGGTCAAAGAGTTAGCATTTCATACATGTGTCTGATCGATTGGTAATACAAGGATGATCAACAACATTATGTTGACAGCAATTAAGAATTAGTGAATAGCGATTATATCATCTAATGTGATGAGGTGAGCAGCGGTCATATTAAAGATATTGGTGATTCATCAATCATCAACTTCTAAAGAGATTAGACATGCTCACCGTGGATTATGGATACAAGAGTCTTTGGTGCAAGCTAGCGATAACTAGGCATTACTTATGTTAATCGATAAATGGGAAAGACATTAATTTTATTATCAATAAGACATAATGAAGATTTGGTGCCACTTAGTAAGAAAGAAAAACATAATTTAAATTAATTGTAACTCTTTGCGTATGAATAAAGATCTATTACAATAAGAATAATCAATGCAGGAGATGGAATTAATATTTGGGAGGGTGCGATTAAGGATCGCCAAGTATGAAGAGATATGGGACGTATCCTCACCAAGTGACTCTTCATTCAAGAAAGACAATATAAGAAGGTATTCCCATCAGCCATTCAAGGTATCATTGGATATTTTCTCTTTTATACATATCTAGTATTGGATTTGCCCCTTTGAGCACATTGGCTCTTGGAAAATCAGTGGCATATATTATCAAGATTGTTTTTGATTAATAGCAAAAACAGGTTTTGAAGGGGCTCCGAAACCCTGTAGAATACTAAAACTTAAGATTAGGCGATAAAAGTCCTCAAAGAAAACATCAGGCCAGCCAGAACAAAAGGCCAGCCACCACACAAACACTAAGATTGTTAATCATACATAACCATCATATTGCACATTCATCAAGACTACATCAACACAACAATACTATCGCTACAAGTGATAATTGAAGACATTGCAGACACATAAACTATTAATCGGATATAGCAATCATTATTATAGTTGCAAGCTTATAAATGCAAATCAGAAACAACAACATATTGTTGTTAAAGTGATTTCAATACATTGCATATTTCAGATTGATTAATTTGACAAAGCAATCAAATTGCTAAAAGAAATACCTATTGATTGAACAAACATATCGCCTATCAGACATTGCATCTGTACTTATTACTATAGGTGATAAAGCATATATATATATATCAGACATTTCTATACATTCCATATCGATTTTGCACAAGTTCTTACATTTATATCAAAAATAGCTATTGATATGGTGTGAAACAACTTTACTCGGTTCTCATTGCAATTATTTGACAAAGTAAGAAGTTGGAATTAGGTAATTGTCTTAGCTTGCCGAGTTGGCTAAAATGGGGACATTACAATGTTGAAGTCCTTTTAGGGTTTTTGTTTAGGTTTAGTCCCTTTAGGGTTGCTTGGGATGGACAAATATTTAGTATGCTCCATAATGAGCAAGATGAGACCTTCGTGGAGAACAAGGAGATTCAGTTTTTTGGCATTGTCCTTTAGCCCCAACTCAAGTGAGAACAACACATAGAAAGGAAAGGACAACCTTTTTCTTATGGTGAAATTGATTTAACAAAATAAAATGGTGACCGAATAAACTAGTAAAACGGCCATCCAATGTAAAATATCTCATTATTACCTAGGCAATCTTCGCCCAGCAAGGCTTGATAGAATTCCTGTTGTAACCGCCCATATTGCTCCTGATTAGCAAGTTGTGCTCTTCCTCACTGAAGAACCTATTCAGGGAATCGGCAAGGGCCTTATGGTCTCTAAAGATTTTCTTGCCCTTGGTAGAGAGCCCATCCATTTGGGCAATCAGGTCCTCAATAATCACCAGGTCCTTCAGATTGTGTTATAATCACACAGCTCCACATTTCTACATCATGTTTCCAATGCGTAAAGTGGTCTCCTATTAGAAAATAGCTTCGAAATGATTGATATATATATATATACATATATATATATATATATATATATATATATACATATATATATATATATATATATATCATTATTGATAAATCGTTTTTATAGTCGATACCTTATTATCGCATCGACTTATATTATTACGTAAAGTATTGACTTATGTTATCATGTTTGTATTGACTGTTTTTATAACCGATATCTTGTGAGGTCGATATCTTTTATTATCGACAACCATATTACATAATGTAAAAACGATTAACATAGTAATTGTGTACACGTAGGGTCATGACCCTACGTGGCATATGTTAATATTTTCCAGATTTACCTAGGAATGATCAAGCTATAGAGATCTTTCAAGACTAAGCACATGATATAAAGAAATGATTGAGAACAAAGAGATAGTACCTAGATTGTTCTGAATTGGTCTTCAAATTAGTGCCTTCAAACTCTCCTAGATGAATGTGCCAAGTCAGCCCACCTAGGGCTTCCAAGATGCCACCAATCTGTACTTTTCTTTGACCTTGGATCAGACTGTAATTCCCTTAGATCTGCCTTGAGATCTGCTGTTTGATCGCTCCTCCTAGGTCAGATTTTGCACCTCTAGATTATTAATGCCAATGAGTTTCGCTGCTGCTCATACATGATCTCTGCTCCAATTCGCTGCCTTGATCGATTCTTGGAAGAAGACACTATGTTATGTTTTTGATATGTTTTCTTCCAAGAATCGTTCCTCTTTTATATGTGCTTGGAGTGCCTCCTCAAGAGGCCGACTTGAATAAGACATTTTTTCCCAAGGGGCCAACTTTGGGCCCTGTTTAATTGTTCCTTAAATTAAACCATAAATCACAATTTATTAAATAAACAATGAATATTAAATCTCTTATATTTAATATTATTATTTATATATCGAATTATAATGATAAATATATGCACTATATATTTAATGTCTTTATCCAATGCATGAGATATTTGCTGTAAAGGCCATAATATCAACACTCCCTCTTGGACTTGAGGCAAAGATCCGCTCATGGATTCTTCATCACAAAACATAACCAAAATGGATTTCATAGATCTCTCATCTATGAAGGTAGATCTCCATTCTACCAATTTTGATAAGAACACATGCTCATTATCATTCCCAACCATAGATTTCATATCCATATGAAAATCATCTTTTCATGGTAAAATCAAATCACAAGATGTTTACCAACCGGATGTGGATTTCCTAAATTTCCTAAATCCACGAGTCTCCATGACTCAAAGCACAAAACATAACAAAAATGGATTCCTTATCCAATGATGCCATAGATCTCTCATCTATGATAGTAAATCTCTATCTACGAGACATAATGAGAACACAAAAAGTTCTTCATTATTCCTCAACCATACATCTCATATTCATATGAGAAACATCATATCATATGATGCTTACCATCCAAATGTGGATTACCTAGATCCACTAGTCACCTTGACTCTTTTGAATATCAAGTTCGTGATATTCAAGGTAGTATCAAGTCCATGATACTTTCCAAACACAAGTTATCATCAAATTCATGATGTTTTCTATCCAATTTGTGGATAACTTAGATCCATGAGTCCTCTTGACTCAGCCAATAGAATATCAAGTCCATGATATTCAAGGTATCATCAAGTCCATGATGTATACCATCTAATTGGTGGATAACTAAATCCATGAGTCACCAAGACTCAAGAAATGTGAAGTCCAAGACATCAAACCAACATCAAGTCCATGATGTTAAGAGCATTGGTCTAACGAATATCAAGTCCATGATATTCAACAAAAGCTCAGAGCAATGGTCTCCAGACATCAAGTCCATGATGTCCACCATATACTCAAGTGTGGATCCTTGATCCAAGAGATATCAAATTGTAATGACCCTTACTATAAAGGCCACTAAAAACCACTATTGCTGGACTGTGATTTCGTCAAACACTTGGCACGCAACTGAATTGTTTAGGTTTGGAATGTAATGGCTCAAAGTTGTAGTTGTTAAGCAACAAATCCACAATGTTTCAATTGATACAATACAATGCCAATATGTAATGAAATGCAATCAATACCAATGCTGTCTTTTACAAACTATCACAATTTCCAGAACTTCAATGACTTGGCACCAAGGGAATTCAATGAACTATTGCCAAACAATGATAGGACTTTTATATCAATGCAATGACCACAATGCCAATTGAAATATGAGTTACTCAATGTCTGATTACAATATGCAAAGTATGATAATGACTGAATTCTGGAAATACATGGACTGTTACAACTCCCATACATGGACAATGAAACTATTGCAATGTTAAGACCTCATCCATGCACCTAACATTCACTATGACATCCCACATACATATAACTGGTTTCGGTGGATAACAGTGACCGTTTACCAAGTATTAGACATGCTTTTGTATCACTATCCAAGATATACCAATATCCTATGCAGCTGGGTACAAACAGAGACTAAGTTCATAATATTTCTTGTCACATGAACAACAATTGATATTCATCCAGCATATACAGCAATGACTGTTAATGCACACTTTTTATTACACTTTTGACATCAACTATCAAACACAAAGAAAGTAGGAGAACCTGGAAATGCTGCAATGTGTTGACTGAATGCTGATGTAGACACCTCCAATTGCACCCGAACTGATCCCAATTTACAGCTGATTGTAGATGGCTGCAATAATTTTTCGGACTGCTTTTTTTCACTTTGCTTTTTTTGCTTTGCTTTTTCGGGTCTGCTTTTTCGGACTGCTTTTTCGGTCTGCTTTTTCGGATCCGCTTTTTCGTTTTGCTTTTTCGTTTTGCTTTTTCGGATCCGCTTTTTCGTTTTGCTTTTTCGGATTGCTTTTTCGGACCTGCTTTTTCTTCCTCTTACAACCAAAACTCAAACCCTCAGGTAAATCTGAGGATTCCAAATAAGCTCAACATGAAATGGCTGAATACCACTTCCAATGTGCAACCCTTCAGAAGATATCTCACTTCCTCAGTTATGCAAATCCAAGGGAGTTTTCGTTCCCAAAGATCTAATGAAAATTTGTAGACCAAATGACTACAAATTGCTCCAATATGGAAAAGTAGAAGAATCTTCAAATCAGCTTGTCCAAATGAATGCCCAAGCCCCCTATTTATTCACTTTTTGAGAAGTTACTAAGAACTTCTAGAAGCATCCATTATAAAATTCCATTATAATGCACTTTTATAATAATATAACTTTATAAAATAAAAAGTGCAACTCAACTTAAAATTATAACATCTGGGGCCCGCATAACTCAAAATAATAAAAATAAGCTCTAAATCACTTCTCCAAGAGCAAATACGACCACTGATCTACAAAATGACTCTCTCCACATCGCCATTAGTCTACGAGAGCCTGTGATAGACTGATCCGGCACGCTAAACGATGTCAGCCAGAATGGGGACATGACATTCAACAAAAGCTCAGAGCAATGGTCTCCAGACATCAAGTCCATGATGTCCACCATATACTCAAGTGTGGATCCTTGATCCAAGAGATATCAAATCCACGATATCATCAAGCATTGATCTAACGAATATCAAGTCCATGATATTCACCAAGTGCTCGGAGTAATGGTCTCCCCACATCAAGTCCATGATGTCCACCAATTACTCAGATGTGGATCCCTGATCTAAGAGATATGAAGTCCATGATATCATGAGCATTGGTCTAACGAATATCAAGTCCATGATATTCACCAAATGCTCAACAATGGATCCCTAATCCATGAGAGGAATATCAAATCCATGATATTCTCCAAGTATCCAATTCATAAGAAACAACTTATCCATATGCATAAGTGTAACCAAATGAATCAGACACTACCAAATGTATCTCATAGTCAAAATCTCATCTCATGAATCCACATAAGCATAAGAGTAACCAATATGATCATAATATTCAAGTTCAATGTAAAGAAAATGTGTTCACACATAGAACCACATGTAATATAGTCTCAGCTATAAAAGAAAGTATGATTCATACATACACAATAAGCCACTATAGTATGCTTCATACATACATGCTCCATACAATCATATTAAGTAGCCAAATGTAATAACCAATATCCAAATGGATTTCTCTCGTAGAAGAAGCATAATTCATTCAGTATCCATAGACAAGTCTTAGCCATAAACATAAGAGTAATCACATATGTCTTACCTCATAAGACTAGCCAAATTTGTCCAACATGTAACCAAGTGCAATGTGATCACAGCAAGATGCAAAAATGTATCCACACATATACATGATCAATAGCAAAGCATATATAAAGGATAACATATACCCATATAAAGTATGCTCCCATGCACACAACAACATTATCTCTAAGTATCATAATGTATGTTCCCAAAAAGATACCAATTGTAAAATGTAACATACACAACATATGCCAATGTAAGTATGCTCCTGTATTCCTTAATCAATAATGTATACACCCATGCATCAATAAAGAAAACAGTTAAACATTTATACTAACAATCAGCTGTGCGAGTTCTCATAACAGTGTAAGGTATAACATATAACTGTTCAGAATGTAATGTACGCTCCTCATGCATAGCAGAAAATATGCTGCTAATCAGCTGTGTATGATCCCATACATAAGTAAAACATATACTAAGGTAAAGTATGCATCCATGCATACAAAACAGAAATATGCTTCCATAGCAAAACATAAGTTAGAATTTTAATATCTGTGCATGGTGCCACACTCATACAAAAAACAGATACAAAGATGTATGTAACCAGCAGAAGGAGTTTATAACTTAGATAATTTCACAAGTGAGCCCATATATAAAATTCCCTCTCAAATTGCAACTCTCTCTCAAAGTGCAAAGTGCTCAGATTCGGGTTCTTTTATCTACAAAGGATGCTCAAAGGTTGTAACTCTCAGGACAATTTACAGCTATATGATCAAACTTCTCACATTTATAGCATTGAGTTTTAGAGAAGTCCCTCTTGAAAGATTTCTTCTTCTTAAAGTACTTTCTTCTTCCCTCTTTGTCCTTTGAACTTCCTTCATCTTCGTTCCCTTTATCCTTTTGGTATTCTCTCTTGAATTTTCCTATCCCCCCTTCTAAGTTTTGAGAGTAAAGAACTTGAATATCTTCCTTGAAGATTGAGCCTCTCGATATTAATCTCGCTTCTTCTTGAAGACAATCGGTCTTTAGTCTATCAAGAGTAGGTAATTTGGAACGTGCACTAATCCCTTGAATAAATGCATCCCAAGTAAGAGGCAATCCATTTAGAGTTGTCACAGCTAGCTCTTTATTATCATAATTGAACCCAATTGATGATAGTTGATTCCTTAGCTCATTGATCCTCATGAAGTATGATGTGATTGACTCCCCTTGATTCATCTTGATCCGGGAGAGGTTATTTTTGAGAGCTAGAACCCTATTTGTGTTGTTGATCTGAAACATGCCAGTTAATGAAGTGAACATTAAATATGCATTCTCTAGATTTGCAATTGTTGGCACAATGTGATCTTTAACACTATCAACAATTATTCTCATTGCTTTATTGTTGTTTTTGTTCCATTCCTTCTTTTCATCCGCATCCATATTATCTTTAGGAGGTTCTGCAATGATTGAAGTAATTTCTAATTCCTTTAAAATGATTAATAACCTCATCTTCCAAGATGTAAAATTAATATCTCCCTCAAACCTATCTTCGGGTCTAATCCTGGTTGACATGATAACCAACTGAGTTTGAAAGAGTTAGTTTGAATTCCTAAATCTGAAATGATTCTTTGCTCTACGTAGGCTCTGATACCATGTTAATATTTTCCAGATTTACTTAGGAATGATCAAGCTATAGAGATCTTTCAAGACTAAGCACATGATATAAAGAAATGATTGAGAACAAAGAGAGATAGTACCCAGATTGTTGTTTTGAATTGGTCTTCAAATTAGTGCCTTCATACTCCCCAAGACGAATGTGCCAAGTCAGCCTACCTAGGGCTTCCAAGATGCCACCAATCTGTACTTTTCTTTGACCTTGGATCAGATTGTAATTCCCTTAGATCTGCCTTGAGATCTGCTGTTAGATCGCTCCTCCTAGGTCAGATTTTGCACCTCTAGATTATTAATGCCAATGAGTTTCGCTGCTGCTCATATATGATCTCTGCTCCAATTGCTGCTCCAATTCGCTGCCTTGATCGATTCTTGGAAGGAGACAATATTTTATGTTTTTGATATGTTTTCTTCCAAGAATCGTTCCTCTTTTACATGTGCTTGGAGTGCCTCCTCAAGAGGCCGACTTGAATAAGACATTATTTCCCAAGGGGCCGACTTTGGGCCCTGTCTAATTGTTCCTTAAATTAAACCATAAATCATATATAATTGATTTATTAAATAAACAATGAATATTAAATATCTCTTATATTTAATATTATTATATATATATTGAATTATAATGATAAATATATACACTATATATTTAATGTCTTTATCGAATGCATGAGATATTTGCCGTAAAGGCCATAATATCAACAGCATAAGCCACGTAAGGGTCATGCCCCTACGTATACACAACTCTTCATTGCATATATATCATAGTATCGCTGCTTGGTTCGATAATCAATCACCATGGCAATTACGAACCAAAGCAGCATACAAGCCTTCATTACAGTCAACGATAATCTACACTATAAAGAAATACGTTCATAACATTTATAGGATTAAATATATATTATATTGCAGAGAATTAGTTTCAGATTTATCTGCAACTACATCTGCATTAATATATATGTATGTTAATGTGAAAGTAATATTCTGATTTCACAATAACTTATATCTGATATATATTCTCTGTACGTTCGATCTGGTCAATTAACATCTCCAACCTCCTAAATTTCTCTTATGCAAATTTCTCAACTGAACTTGTTAAGTCTATCCCAAGGAATTTGTAATTTGTTACTTATTCTAGAATACTACCTTCAAAATAGAAGTTAAACTGATTTTTAACTTTATTTTTCTCTCAAGGAAATTGTACTTTGTTATTTATTCTAGAATACTCCCTTCAAAATAAAAGTTAAACAGATTTTTAACTTTCTTTTTCTCTTGTTTTAATTTATTGGAAAAGAGCGTGATCTTGGTCTTGCTGATGTTAATTTGCATACCAACCTCCTTGCAAAAGTTAAGAGCAAACCCTCTGCAAATCATGTCATTTTTCTTATTTTGTGATTTATCTTTTCATTGTAATTTGTTTTCTCATAACATTCCACATAAAGAACAAATAAAACATGCTATGGTGGGGAACTTTTAAAAGTGGTACCCTTACAATTAAGAAGTTGAACAAAATGTTGTAGGAAGGCCATATTTCTTTGAGCATTATTGTTCTTATACTTGCTTCTCCATCCAATGATGGCTGATAAGTATTTGTAAATTAAAAATGATTTTTTTTGGTTGTTGTCATTTCACTTTTTTTCCTTTTGGGGGGTTTGATGGCTTGTCTTTTTATGGTAAGTCTTAGACTATTTCCTGGTGCACTTCTTTATAAAAGTAATAATTACTGGTTTCACATTAATAGAAACAACACATTTTCGACGTTTTAGCACCTTTAAGTGTCCACCTCATTTGTACTGTAGGTTTTATGTGTTCCACTCTTGCAGTTCACTAGATTATATTCTAGACACTCCCATCTGAGAACAACATGAAATGTAACTCTTGGTGGGATGCACAGAAAGGGGACTACAGCTTTTAATATTGAGGTATCTGTTTTTTCAGTTTTTTTTCTTATATGGATGGTGTGAAGAACCCTACAGGCTCTCATTAAC
Organism: Chamaecyparis obtusa; assembly: GCA_027943335.1. Taxonomy (NCBI): domain Eukaryota; kingdom Viridiplantae; phylum Streptophyta; class Pinopsida; order Cupressales; family Cupressaceae; genus Chamaecyparis; species Chamaecyparis obtusa. Next base: position 391,628 of record BSBK01001051.1, on the reverse strand, counting down.
AACTAGTTTTTTCCCTCAATTTAAATTGTACTTTTAATTACTTTCGGAACATAGAGAGAATTTATGAACAACAAATATGAATTCAAACATGCTTTTTCAAATTTATTACCACTTGAGATAATAATAACAGTCATTAAAAACAACACTTTATCCTTGCAAAGTATCCAAATTGGCACACATATCCAATTAATTTTCAATTACAAACATTAACAAATTAAACCTGGCACCTTTGTCTTAATGCAGCTGTAGGAATGAATCACGGCTGGAGTAATTTGTGCCAGCATACACAATCGAATTTCCTTCTAATGACGCCACCAGCAAACTCCTTAACACGTCACCTGAATGTATGCAAATTCTGGCCAATCGTATTAACCAGAATAGTTCCAGCATACATGCAAAGCTTCCTTAATCTCTAAATCTGTACGGCCCAGGCAGATTCTGTACGGATTTATCAGAATTTCTGTACGGCTCTGTTTAATAATAAAAATTGCAGACTTCTACTGCTGGAAAGTTATGGTAACTTTCATTGACTTCAGCAACCAATGCAAGTGCACTCTTCAAGAGAAATTGATAGTATATCAAAGAAAATCGTTCAAACCCTTAATATCTCATTTGAAATTCAAGACCAATTTATTAATTGCAGCATCAGCAATTAATTAACAACAGATTTCCCAATAAAATCAACCTCAGCAAATTCGAATGCAATTACCAAATGAAGAAACACAAAACTCCTCCAAACAATTTTAGAACTTCAGCAGGAAGACAAATCAAACCTCAGAATGAATAAATTGATTTGCCTGTAGAATAAACTTCTCAGAATTCCAGTATACCTCAGCACTGGATTACGATCTCAGATACAGCTGCAAAATTCACCATCAATTTGTAATGGCTCAAATTGCTAGAAGAGGAATCAGTCCTCAAAACTCTAGCCGGGTAGTCTCTCTCACGAACTTCAATCAATTCATAATTCAACGAATGCTGTGACTGAGCATCTAGGTAAATTGAAGAGAGTCACTATATGATTCACTTTACTAGAGAATAAATATACAAACTTAAAATTTTATGAGGAGCTGTTTTGAATGCAACTTGACAGATTCATATGAACAGATAGGAAATTTATATGCATTGAGCTGTAATGCAGGTCATAATACATCAAGTCAGAATTTATATATATAGGTTGTAAAGGAACTGTTGTAAGGTAGGAGATGATACCTGTGTCAGTAATGTCAAGCCTATGCAAGGACAGTAATAATTTCGAGGTCTTTTAAAAAAAGACAAGTATGAGCGATTTTGGCAGGTTTTCTTGAGCTAAGATTTATCTAGCTTCAAATTTATGTTATCATTTTAATGATTTTTTTTCCATAAGACAAAATAAGCTCAACATTGCTTAAAAACTATCATAAAGAAAAATATGAAGAGCATCTATCCAGTTTATACATTAACCGATATTTATGAGCATTTGTGCCTGAATATGCAATTTGTAGTTATTTGATATTGAACTATTCTTTCAAAAGTATGTGTAATTGCATAAACTAATTTATTTTGCAAAGCAGGGATGATGAAGGTAGGCTTCTTCGCACGAAAGCTTTGGGAACAGATGAGATAAGGCAAAGTGTGAAGGGAAAAAATTATTGGCAGGTAGGCTATCATCACACTGATATGAAACATGCAAATGTGTAGTTTTTGTTTCGGTGTCATTTTTGGATTGTATCAACTATCATGAAAATTATTTATTAAGTTAAACCTCATCTAGTGCTTGTCTCCTGATTTAGTGGAAGCTGTTTGGTTGCTATTCAGCATTGTTTTGAATTCATTTTTAGATATACAATGGCCCAAATCATTGAGATGTTAAAATACTAAATTATCATTAAACTTTTATGTTGATATTTTTGCTAAAAAATATTGTCAAGATATATCCGTAGCTGCCAGTTTGAGAACAAGCTCCAGTATGACATTTTTCTCCTGTGGCTTTGTATGGATGTGCTATATATATAAACACATGCACTTACCCACATATTCTCTCTCTCTCTCTATCTATCTATATGTATATATATATCTGTGTTACACACACATGTATTTCCAAAAACATATTGGAAATTGAAAACACAAGTGATAGTGTTAGAGATAATTGATGATTCAATGTCAAATATTAAGTCAATACAAAATATAATCATTTATATTCATCTTTCTCGTCATTTGAAGGGACTATGGAAATCCATGTAGTAGATGCATTCAAGTCTACAGACTCAAGGGTAAAATTCAAATTTTTTGTCCCCCCTTGCTTGTAGTGAATTTGTTTATGTGACCGGAGGCACATGTTGGAATACACATAGACCAACTGATGGTTGCTTGCAGCCAATTGGTTGTGCTTAACTAAGTGGATAAAGGAGTATGTACCCTAGTTCCACTCTAGTTGGAATGCACATAGTCAACTTGATTATGTGACATGAGGCACTAGTCGAACACACATAGACCAACTCATATTATTTTTGCAGCCAATTGGTTGTGCTTAATTAATTGGACAAAGGAGTATGTACTCTAGTTCCACTCAGGCCAAGAACTTTTAAGTTGTTGAATTTGAAGATATTTAATACAAAATTTGTAGTGAAAACATAATTAATAATTATGAGAGAATAGAAAGAATGTTATAAGGTAAAAATGCTTACCTACCTGCGATAGACTTCGATTGCTGGGGGTTGTAGGTACGTAGAACCTTGAAATAGAGGTACCACCATGTATGAACTTCCTTTTTAGACCTGTCTCATAGAGCTCTAAGATTATGATTCTTTGAGGAGATGATGTTGTTAAACTCACCCACAATAGTATCCTCCACATTTGGATCTAGAAAGATTCTTTATTAAGTAGTCTTGTACATATAAATAACTTGTGCATCTCCATATGGTGCCACTCTCTTGGGAAAAAGATATGTTTTTGTGTTGTAATATTTGGAGACAATGCAAATGCAAAGATACGCAAGGGTGTGGTCATCTTGTTTCCAATGATTCTTTGTACCCTTTTGAAAAACACTTTTATGGGATCATTCTCCTTGGTTCTATTATGTGTTTTATTTTTTAAATACAAACTCTATGCTGTCATATTTATTTTCAAAACATGGCTGATCTACAATAGCAAACTTGATCATATTCATGATGAGCTTAGTTCATCTCAAGCTGATTGTCTACAATGCAATCTAGTCTTAACAACCTATTATAGTGTAAAAGATAACAAATCAAAATTAAAATAAGTAAGATATGCTATAAATTTATAACTAAAATTTGGTTGCAAATTTAAGGTAAATACATAATTTGAAATTTAATAAATTTATTTCAACCCTGCCAAATTGGATAATGATCTAAGATGGCTTGTGGTATATGACGGTTTGTCTTGAATCTCTTCACATTTCGCATGTTTTTTTTCTATTACCCACTCTATCTTAGGTACAAGACAATGATGTTCACTAAGGGTTGGATTTACCATTTTCCCATCCATTAGAAACGATGGATACCCCTGTTTCAATCGACAAATGCTTAATTGGCTGTAGTAATTTCTCGGCACAATGTTTTCATTTTCCCAACAGGTGATGCACACCTTTTGAGCCAGGACAATTCACCAATAGTGGTATGCACGGTTATGCCAAGACCATTCTCATGGATGATAATGCTTCAATGTTTTGTTGTACATTAAAGTGCCTCCTAGATGCTTATGGTAACAAAAAGGCCAATTATCCATGTCCAACAGCTGCCACACATGTTTAGCATTGGCACAGAGCATTTTGCAGTGATCAAACTCATCCTAGGGAATCATGCATACACCAAACATTCTACGGTTTGCACCATGGATTTAGTAGGGTCCAATGCACTTCTAAGTCAAAATACAAAGTCTAACTCACATTGCAATTCACTCTGTTGGTTTAAGTGTCCTATTGCAAACTCTTAGGTGTTGTGCCACTTCACTCCAAGCTGTTCGCTTCTCCACTTAGCTTAGGTGGCACTACCCTTTGCCACCAACACTTCACTCATCTTGGAGGCGCCAATAGAATAGTGACCAAGGTGCATTGCTTTGTGAAAGGAAGGACTTTTTTTGGAGCCATAACTTTTGCCCATATTGTTAGATTTTTGATTTATCATAGGCAACAAATGCCCTTTTTGAGCACTTCGTGATGGTCTTAAGTAATTTTTTAAGATCATGCTCTAGGTGTTTAATATTATTTTTGAAGCCCATTATTGCACTATTCTTGTGACAAACAAAACTTCTGCTCACAGAGTCAAATTTTGGCAATTATTCTTGAAATTTATCTGGAAATTATAAGGAATTTGTTTATAACTTCCAATTTTCTGTTTGGCAAGCATTTTCCTTGAAAATTTAAATTATACCGTGTTATAAATGGTCAATTTTGGCTTTCCTATTGTAAATGTTGAGGTTAACTACTTGTTGGTTTTTGATGTGTTGTTGCAGTTTTAGTATAAATACATTTAGGAGGTCCCTATTATCTTTGTTGCTCTCATGATCTTCGAGTTTTATCATGCATAACCTAAGACCATCGAATTCCTCACTTTGCACAATCATCACATGTGAAAATAAAAAATGAGACAGCTACTACATTTAAAGGACTATGGCAAATGTTGGCTGAAAGGCCCTCAAAACACTAAGGAATTTGAAAAATCTGCTTTAAGAAAGAAGTTAGATGAAGTCATTGGGTTAATTTGATTGCATGTAGCGGATGTTTTATTGTTTAACATTGCAGAATGCATAACACTAAAGCAACAAACTTGATGATTTGTTTGGCATCACTAATGAGTTATGTGTATTGTAATTAGGGGGAGATTTGACTTTTCTCTCTTTTGATGATCTTCCCTCCATTAGGTATTTCCTTGGTATGTTCATGTTACTATTATTACTGTTAAAAGGTTGTAGAAGAAATAAAACAAATAAGAAACATATCTTCTTGGGTTTTTTAGGGTTTAGATCCCCTTCAAAGTGTTCCTCTCTACCTTATACTTCACCATGGATGCTTTGTTGGTTGATTTTAAGATGGACACTTTTGTTTTGTTTTGTGCCTTACTAGGGAACAAGCCAAGCTTATTTAGTTAGATACATTTCCTAGTTCCAAGAGTGAAGCATTGGTGGTCAATTGTCAAGAGAAAAGGTAGTCATAGGTGTAGGCCTAAGGTATAATCTTCTTCAAGTGGCATGTCTCCCTCCAAATCAAAGTAAAATGAAAATTAGAGTCTACACCTTCCTCTCAATCTTCTAAGGTAAGTAGTCTTCCTCCAAGATGAAGAAGACATACGATTCTTGTACCTTTTGTTGCAAGCTTAGACAATATGTAGATGTTGTTAGTGGTTAGAAGCTTTAGAGGAAACCTTTTTGCATTATAAGACCTCTATCTTGAAATGCTTTTCCACAAGTGAAGGGCAAGCTCTTTTTGTGTGGGATTTGTAAGCTTTCTCAATGGGCTTTGTAGGGTTCATTTTGGATGATCGATGTATGCAGAATAAGGGTTAACCTTTTATTTTTGTTGGCTAATGTGTGCATGTGAAGCCTATATGCTTTTTGATTCTATTAATTGATATGTCTACTCTTGATGGGATGCTCAGTTTGATGAGTACTCCTTGTAGATGGATTCACTATCGCTAGCTTCTTCCTTACTTCATCTCTAAGGACTCCTTGCTTGTTGATCTTTTTGATGATGATGGTCATGATCCATCACCTCTTGCTTCAGAGTCTTTGCCCAATTGGGCTTGGACTTAGAAAATCTTGCGTAGTAACATGAATGTGTTTCAAAACAATTAGAATCATCTGTGCAACAACTAGAAACTATTGTGCAGCAATAGGAATGTCTTTCTTTTAGGTTGAGGGGCTTGTGGCTCCCTCCACTTGCTATTTTATTTTTTCGATTCTTTTTTGTGATGATTTGTCATTCTTCCACCCTCACATTTTTTAGGTGTTTCTACAATGTTTTCTGTGGTTCTTTCTAGATAGGGGATGACCTTGGTGATGTTTCATAGCATGCTCAACACATCCCAAGGACATGGATGAATATATTTCCCTAGGGATCGCATCCCATATAACATTGTTTTTCTCAAGTTGCCAAACCTTTTACAATCACATTGGTTTGTAGGTTGATCATCTCATCTTCGCCAAATTCAAAGGATGCAATGTTCTCTTGTTCATCAATGATCCGATGATTAAAAGCTTTATCGCCTATCTTTAAATTCAATTTGAGCTTCGTAGTCAAAGACCTTCAAATATTACTCGTTGTCTTGTAAAGAAGGAATTGAAATCACTTATATTGAACTTTTAAAAGGTAACAAACTTAGGAGCAACTTGAAAATGACAAGTAATAATGACCAATAAAAAAAGAGATAAATATTGTAGGAGGCAAGGGAATTCACTTAAATATGTAGTTTGATAATTTAAGAACAAGCATCATTGGTACCTAATTTGTCTAAATTAATAGGGGAATTTGATTCTATTACCATTAATTGTATTATAGAGTTTTTACCCGACTGGTATGTCATTTTTCCTTTAGAAGTTGTTTTTGTTGAAGTGGAAATGAGCTATCCCAAAGATTTAAGTTGAGCGTACTTTCCCTCTAACCTTAGGCAGACTAAGTCAAAACACCAATTTTTTTATGTTTACATGTAGTGAATTCTGATTTTTAAGGAAAGTTACTTTCAACTCCTTTTTGGCCGAGTGACTTGTTCTTAGAACTAAACAAAGTGTTCATTGAATATCTTTAAATCTTCACAGCCTTTTAGTCAGTGAATTCAGAATTATTGGGGGCCCCTTTTAGCGTCCAAAGTGTTCCGAGGAACCCTGTTGGCTCTAGAGTAGTTCCTTGAAACCTTCTTAGCACCGACACAAGCATTTGGAACATGGTTGGTTCTCAATGAATGTGATTTCATCATTACATTGTCATGATTTCACAAAGTATTTTGGCAAATAAGACAGCATGGAGAACTCCTTTCAACATCCTAATACATTTGTGGAACCGCATAAGTGCCTAAAGACAGGAGATTTGCCAACATAACCAAAGCTTATCAAAGTTTTAGGTAACTACCACAAAACAAGTTGTGACATTCTAGCTTAAGAGGTGGTTTCTAGCACTTCACTTTTGGCTGATTCATTAGTTTTGAGTAGCAAGTCCAAGATATTTCTTATTGCTACATGGAAATTGGAATGTTCATTTCAGCAAACAGATAGATAATTTCTTGAATTAGTCAAATTATTGTTCCTCGATAGCATTTCAGAAAAATGAGTTCTCGGGAACACAATATGCTGAAATAATAGTTCTTGGCATTGCATGAGTTCTTGAAAGTATAAAAAAGAGCAAGGAAACATACAAAAGGGACGCTTTGAAATTTCAAATGTTTCTCATGGGATCAAAGGAGTAATAAAAAAAATTAAAGCATATTTGAGGGTGGGAAAGGATTTAAGTCGATTAATGTCCTCATCCCATTCATAATTGCAGATTGATATTCTAATGCAAGGCTTTGCGAATTGAAAATTTTGTGCTAGTATAGTCAAACCTGTGTCCTACTGGTGTAGAAGCATCCTTGGGTCGTTGACAATCTTGCATCACCCAAAAATGTTTCCTTTCAGTTTTGTTCCTACTAGTAGTTTCTGTGTTTTAGTTGCGTTTCTTGTAGGTGGATCATATGCCGTTGCGAACTTCAAGGCATGTTCTAGACATCCTGTTTTACTTATGTCTGGGTTCGCACCTCAATTGGATTCTTTGTAGTGAAGTTCTCTTGGATTTATGTTTAGGCCAGTGTGTTCTTCGTAAAGTTCCATGACTCAGACTCGCCTATGACTCGGCAAGGTCGACTTGACCCGTGACTTGTTGATGACTCGGCAACGACTCGGCTATGACTCGACAAAATAAAAAAAAAAGGGATTTTTTATGATTTAAAACTTGTTTCATGCACCCATTATTGAATAAAGCTTAAAGACACTATAACATCATCAAATAGAACCTAATTTGATCACATACATAAACATACATCCATCACATAGGTACAAACATAAATTGTAGCTAAAGGAAATAGAAAACATAGATATGCAAAATTATAAATATGGTCAAATGTATATAAAATCCATAAAATCCATGACATCAAATGTTCCCAAACATGTGTAAACAAAAACAAGTCTATGGCTTTGGCTCTAGCTCATCCTCAGCCTCAAAGTAGTTTGTTTGCCTCCTACAATTGCGTCTGAGGAAGGTCCTGGATGACTGACAAGCCATAGTCATTGCCTGTGAGGTGCCACTCTGATCAACATCAACTGCATGGGCAACTGATCGTGCTCTATCCTCCTCCTCTGCCATAGCCACGGCCTTAGCCTCTCTGTCTGCCTGTTGAACCCACTCATGGTCCTCCCCAGTGAAGATAGGATCGGCAGACTCAGTGAGCCACTCGGACTTTGGATTGATCTTTGCTAGAGTGATTGGAGAGGAGTCAGTGTCCAAAATCTATTTGGTCCTAAGATGGACGTTGTAATGAACGAAGACAAGATCATTCGACCTCTCCACAAACAATCTATTACGCCTCTTCGAGTGGATGTGCTCGAACATGGACCAATTGCACACACATCCAAAAGCGCTGCATGGATGACTCAAAATATGAATGGCAAGTTTTTGAAGGTTTGGGGTTGTAGGCCCAAACATTTGCCACCATCTATCTGAAATAAGGAAAAGAAAAAAATCAGTCTCATTTCCAACTTTAAGGATAGATTATAAAATCAAAATGCATAAGCCATAAACTTAAGAATCTTAAGTTTAACATATATTTGTACCTAGCTGCAATGTTGTCCTAGCGTCGTTGCACTTCTTGCTTGCGAAAATCACCCCTTGTTCATTATTATATGCATCTATCCCTTGCACTGTAGATGTGCTACTGCTAGACATCTTTTGTATCATTGTATATAGCCCACTAAGAACCTCCTCATCTGCCTTGAAGTTATCAAAGAAATGAAATGACGGATTGAGGAGATAAGTTGCTGCATGGATGGGTGGGCCTATGAAGCTGGTTTTGCCATTTCCTATCAATGATCTCCCAAATGGGGCCATACTTATCGTTAACTCTTGCATGCCTGGATCTAATGGCCTCCTTAGCCCCATCCATGCCCCTCATATATGTAGCCCATAGAGGGCTTCTCCCCATCAACAACTTGTAGGAGAACTGTGAGGGGCACAGTGACTTGCATATAATGTTAAAAAAAAATAGTTAAGTGACAAGTGTGCATTAAAAATTAAAAATAAAAAAAATTGCAGAGTTGCAAACAAAACAAAAATATATTTACCTCTATGATCTCTACACAAGGGGTCCAAAAACTTGGCTCATAAAAAATACAATCTGTCACATCCATCCCCGCAGTGGTCATAGCATAGGATGAGGCAGTCCACTCCTCACTAACAAACATGCATCTCAAAGTTGCCTTTGATTTCAAGAAGTATTTTAGTGTGAGGAAATTTGAGGCAAATCTCATGATACTTGGACGAGCTAACTCCCTTTGCCCCATGTATGCCTCATCATGCTAAGGACCAATGCATGATTGTAGATAAACTTGCAAATAATTTTGGCCTTATCAACACATGATTTGACCTATTCAAGCTTGCCAATATCCTCTAACATGAGGTCAAGGCAATGGGTTGCACATGGAGACCAAATTTTTTTTGGGTGCCTCTCCATCAAAAGTTTACTTGTAGCAATTTTAAATTAATTAGAAATTTAGATGTGTTAAGAAAATCTTAAATAAATTCATAGATGCCTCTCCATCAAAACTTAAAAAGTTATAAGTTTACCTGCAACAACGTAACTTATTGCATTATCCGTCACCACCAGCACCACATTTTCTTCCCCCACCTCAAGTATAACTTCCTCAATAACCTCACATAATTATGTGGCATTCTTCACATGTGTGGAAGCATCAATAGACTTAGAGAACATGGTGGATCCTGAATATAAAGAAAAATAATTATCAATTATCATGAATTAGTCAAAAAATCAAAATATAAATTAAATTATTCAATGCATTTGGGGAAGTAGAATTCAATGATCAATCACCTCTGCAGGAAATAAGAAAATGTAGTAGTATCCTATTCCTCCTATCCGTCCAACCATTTGTCATGATGGTGCAACCCTTTTGGCTCCAAGACTGTTTGTGGTCCTCTAGCTCAAGTTTCATATCATTAACCATTTCTAAGAAGAGGGGGCCACTTAACTCAGCATTAGTAGGGGCTTTAAAGCCCGCCACACAAATGGTTACACCATCTATCATGCCTTGCAATAAGGAGACCCATCACAAATAGATTATGAATAATCATTAGACAAAGCATAGTTCAACTTGAAACTATAAATTTTAAAATTTAATTTTAAATTTAAAGGAATCAAATAAAAAAGTATTACTTGGCTGCAACAAATGGAATGTTGCAAAAGTACCAAAACTTGCAAATTTGTTTTCGTGCAGCATGATGGACCTACTTGTTCCAACTCATGCTCTCAAGTGAGGGCTGTGCACTAGGAGTAGTGCGTGGCACAAAATAATTGTCCACCTTTGATTTTCAAACTCTAGGGCCAAGAGTAATAGTGCCACTAAAAGGAGCGACAGTAGAAGCACTAGCACTAGGACAAAAGGGAGGCATGGAAGAACCCTCTCCAATATAGTCTGCAGATGTGGATGCGGATGCGGATGCGGGTGCGGATGAATGTGAGCCAATAGCATTTATCTCTTCCCGTTGCCTCTTTTTAGTTTCCTTTTCTCCTGCATGTTTTTCTAACCAGACACAATAGAAATGAATTGCCTCGGGAGTTGCCAATTGTTGATATTCGTGGCCTTTTCAAAAAGATCAAATCAATGACATGTATGCTGAGATGAATAATAAATAATATTATTTATTATTTATTTCAACATACATCTCATTAATTATTGTATTAAACTCTGAATGAAAGAAAAAAAACATTTTTTTATTGTCCTAGAGGGACAACTTCACACTGTCCTAGAGGGACAACTTCATATTGTCCACAAGGGACGACTTGTGTTAATATTATATGAAATATTCTAAGCTGATTCTGGTCGGCCTTTACCATTGATGTCAAGGATGTCTTCTCACATATATATATGTGACTTGTGGTGCGAATTATCCAAGATATCGAAGACATAACATATCAAGGAAATTCACTCCTTCAGCAGATTTGAATTTGATCATTGCAGCAGTCATTAACTGAATAATAATTATTCATTTGTCATACACATTAAAAGGAGATATGCAGCTGAAGATGGAAGAACATTAGGCTCAAGGTGAAGTGGAATTACTTGCTACAAATCGGGTATTATCTTCTCCTTTTCTTTGTTAATTTCTGTCATTCCTATTTTCAGTCTTAAAAGCTATCTACAGATTATATTTTTCCTACATAAATTTGAATATATTAACATGGTATTAGAGCCAAGGTAGAATAGATCCATCTCAGATTTTAGGAAAACAATCTCAAACTTTTAAGGCTTAGAAATATGGATAATCTAGCCCTCTTTTCTGCCCTATCAACTCAAAAATCAAATCGAATTGAGTAGAGATGTAATATTTGAAGAAGACCTTGCCTTCTCAAAATCTAAGGATAATTCATGAGTATAATAATTTATCTCAATCCATTGATAAAATTCAACCTTACAAGATTCAGAGGGAGAGAAATGAGATCACCGAAGATGCTCCTGATCCTATAGATATCTCATGCATTCCTAGCTCTTCCACTATCAACAAGAAGAGGCCACTTTGGGCCACAAAGATGTTAGAAGATGCAAATAACTATGCAGGTCCTCCAGGAACATTTAAGGAAAGCAAAAGACCAAAGAGATATACTAACTATACTCCATTTATGAGTGAAATTATAGATTTTGAACTTTCCTCTTCTGAAGAGGCTCTCTCCCACCAGGAATGGAAAGATGCTATCATAGAAGAATATAGATCCATTATTAAGAATGCTGTTTAGGACATCGTCCCTAGACCTAAAGTCAAATCTATAGTATCTTCTAAATGGATATTCAAAATAAAACATGCTGCAAATGGAAGTATAGAAAAACATAAAGCAAGATTTGTAGCTAGAGGTTTCTCCCAAAAGGAAGGAATTGACTATGAAGAAACCTTTGCACCTGTTGCACGTTATACCTCTATTAGAACTATAATTGCCATTGCAGCATCCCAAGGATGTAAGATTCATCAAATGGATGTGAAAACTACTTTTCTAAATGGAGAAATAGAAGAAGTTTATTTAGAACAACCTGAAGGATTCATTATTCATGATCAACAATCTCATGCATGTAAACTCAAGAAAGCACTATATGGGCTCAAACAAGCTCCTCAAGCTTGGTATGAAAGGATAGATCGTTATCTTCTCGGATGAGGATTCTCTTAGAACAATGTAGACTCTAATTTATACCTTAAGATTACAAATGGTGATATGTTAAATTTAGTATTATATGTGGATGATCTTCTAATTACAGGTGAAGAATACCTGATAGAAAAGTGCAAACTAGATCTTGCAAAGGAATTTGAAATGGAGGACCTAGGACTCCTTCACTTCTTCCTTGTCTTAGAAGTATGGCAACAATCTAATGGAATCATCTTCAATCAAGGTAAATACACAATTGATATATTAAAAAGATTTGGCATGATGGACTGCATGATGGTTCGAACCGGTGCTGAGAGGGGAGGGGTGAATCAACACCCACTAAAATTTTATTACTAAATTTGATATACTCGAACCAAAACTGTAAGCAGAACAGATTCCATCACAGAAAAAACAATCACACAAACCAACAACAAACAACACCAGATTTATCATGTGGAAACCCAAATCGGGAGAAAACCACGGTGTGAGGAAACCTCACAAATTTTGCACTCTTCTGAAGTGCACCCTGTAAAGAGCCTTCCCTGTTAAAGGATTACAAAGGCACTGTTAGATGCGACCCGGTTAAGGGAGTTAGGAAATAAGGCTTGTTAGAACCTGCCTGGTTAGAGGACTTAGAACACCTAAACAGATGTCACCCGATTAAGGGATTTAATGCAAGAGACTTGTTAATGTCCACCCAAAATACTGTGATTTTGCTATTGCAATTGTCAAAGAGAAATGGAGGTTTTGATCTTTTAAGAATGGCTTTGCTGAGCCTGATAAGATCACTATTCTTTTCAATTGAGAATCATCACCAGTCACTGCAAGTATGTTCTCCTTGGCTGTTGTGCTTCCTTGCACACTCTTCTTCTTCTCTTCACCTTTCTGTAGCTTCTTTCAGCTTACAGGTTCACTCTTTTCTTTGGCAAAATGAGGGCAAACTATATTCGTCATAGGTTGAGGAATATATAGACTTCTTGCCCTTTTTGCTTTTTACATGCACGACTTGTTTAAAGATCATCTTCGGATCCATCAGCCAGTGGAGTCTCAGTTCATTGAGGAAAGATTCAATGCATGCCATGTGCTTTTTCTGCTTTCTGAAGGAAAAGATAGATGTGTGTCACAAGCCTTCCTTAACTAGGGTTTTCTACATGTTTTAATGCCACAAACTCCGGCATTAAAACCTTCAATTGTGCTTTGCACCGATCGTCTTGATAGCACAAAGTCTTCCTTATTTTGTGCAACAAATCCCAGTGTAATGTCCCCACTTGGGATCCATCTTTAACTTAGTCCTGAAATGGAAATTTAGACTTAAGATGAGAATTGCAATACATATATAAACATAAATTTATAAAAAAAATGAGTAACTTCATTATATTATGCAAATCAGGATTCTAATAATAATTTAGAAAATATAACTTATCTTGATTGAGAGTCAAGTGCTTGCATAATAAAATTATCATACAGTTATAGCTCGTAATACTGAAGGCTTATTCCTTGCTTGGATGCCTAATTATCCATTCAATAATTGTTACTCCCAATTAACCAATTCATTTTGATGGGGTCATCAATGAATTGCCTAAGAGCTCCTCGAAACTTGTATGGAGCTTCACACCACAAGAAAACATCCCCTCAATCTTTTGGCAACATACCATGATGGAGATATATATATTTCATCCACGATGTGTGACCAGTGCGTCTACAAATCCGAATATGTATTTGAAGAGTTTGATTTTCCAACTAGGCACTAGTTGTCTATACTTTACTAAATCAATGTAACAGATCTCACAAACTCTCCTTCACCAGGTGACAATGTTCTGAATGGATATGCATTTTACTTCTTTAGAAAGACTATGTCTCATACCAATAGTTTTAGTATGATTGCAAATGATATAAACACGGCCGTAAGGTATTTTCATACTTAATGTTTGCCTGATGACACCGTTTGGTATAAGTGCATGATTATAGACTCTGATAAGAATCATCCAATATTCCATCACGTATGATGGTTGTTTTCCTTGGATGCTACAGATGAATATCGTCTGTCTCTATACGATGTATTCTCTTTTCATTCCTTGACTTATCTTGTTATGTTCATTCCCGTCGTATCAACTGCTCCCAGGTGTAAATAGACGACTACTGCCAGCGAGAAAATGACCTGTAGTTATAAGTGCATAGTCATATTTCAGAGTATTGTTCATTGATATTGGAATATGTATATTCCTTCCGTATGTTTCCTCCTCTCCACTGTTCTTCTTGTGGCTTTATTCTTCTATCAATTTATATCTTGTTTTGTCACGGGACACGACCTTCCCTAAACACATTGCTGTTGATGAAAACCAAGTCAATTATCCTTGACTAGTTATCGGTGGCTAACCGGTATGAGTAATGTCGACTATTATTGATAGTATAGCTAATAACTAGGCATTATTAATGTCATTGAAATATTATTAGTATTGTTGATATTAATAATATTAATTATATTGCTTATCTATATATGGATAGAGATTAAGATTAATATTAATTATGTTTTGATTGATACAATATTGATTAATATGTATGGTTTAATAATATCGATTATCATCAATTAATATATTAATATTATTAATGTTGATCAATATTGATTAATATTATATAAATACTTATTATTAATATTAATTTTATCAACATAATTATAATTATATTTTTTACAATTATAATTATATTTTATATTTATTTATTAATAATATATCCTTTCATTATTATAATAATAGTTTAATTAATTATATATTATAATATATTATTATTTATTTTATTTAATCAATATAATTTATTTATAATTGTATATTTCCTCTCATTATTTAATCTTATATTTAATTCCTATTATCATTAAATTCCATTTTGAAAAGGGGATATTACATCCGGCCAAAGAGTCAAACAACCGTTTGTCGACTGTGACTTCCCCGGTTCATCAGTCGTGAAGAAATCTTCACGAATTGGTTTATATCCTTAGGTTGTGCACAGGTGAGAACCTTAACCTGTCATCAAACCTTTCTCTGGTTGTACCAGTTACATCCTTTCCTTGGTTCCTGTTACCGATTACCGGTTGCACTTTCCTTGGTGACCGGTTGCTTTGATGATCAGTTAGAGCTTTATTACTATGTGTCACCGGTCTCCTTGCATAGGTTATTGTCAGCTATACCTGACCTGTCCTTGGTTCCTAACTGAACAACACCTCTTTGCCAATCAATGGCAAAACTAGTTTGCCATGTACCGGTCACATTCCTTACCGGTTAATGCCAGAATTGCAAACCTATGTCAACTCCCATGGAAACAAATCTTCTCAAGTTGAGAGAAGCTATGTCTAGTTCAGAATTGGCAGATCCTACTCTTTATAGACAAATTATTGGATCCTTAATGTACTTAATCAACTCTAGACTTGACATATGTTATGCTGTAAATATTCTAAGTCAATTTATGATAGAACCAAAACAACTTCATATGAGTGCAATCCAACACATTTTAAGATATCTTCGAGGAACCATAGAGTATGGCTTATTATATAAAAATGAGAAATTAGAACTTCATGGCTTCTCAGATTTAGATTGGGCTGGATGCTCATCAGATCGTAAGAGTACTTCACGATATTTTTTTAGCTTAGGGTCAGCTATGATCTCATGGTTCACAAAGAAACAAAATTTTGTTGCCCAAAGCTCTATTGAAGCTAACTATATTTCTGCCTCCTTAGGAGCCCAAGAAGCAATTTGGTTAAGAAAACTCCTTGTAGGATTATTTGGTCAACCCTCAGAACGTACAGTTATTCACTATGATAATCAAAGTTGCATTAAACTTGCTATTAACCCCGTGTTCAACAACAGATCCAAACAAATTGACATTCCATATCACTATATTAGAGATATGGTAGAAAGGAAAGCTATTAAATTAAAATATGTCTATACTGAGGAACAAGTTGCAGATATTCTAACCAAACCCCCTTGCTAAGAACAAAATTGAGCATTTTAGAAATAAACTTGGCATGGTGAAAATATGAGTATTTTTTGTTGTACTAACATATTCTTGCAGGCTCTTGCATATTTGAGCGTTGAGGCTCCTAGATATTTGAGCATTGAGGCTCTTGGATATTTAAGTATTAGATTATTGAGACTCTGCGATTATATTTTACATCATGAGATATTCTTGGGACATGATATGATCGATTACATCATCTAACTGCATTATGTTAATTATGAGATTTATTTTTGATCTTCCCTCAAGACCAAAAGGGAGTGTTGATATTTGTGGCCTTTTCGGAAAGATCAAATCAATGACATGTATGCTGAGATGAATAATTAATAATACTATTTATTATTTATCTCAACATACATCTCTTTAATTGTTGTATTAAACTTTGAATGAAAGAAAAGAAACATTTTTTGTTGTCCTAGAGGGACGACATCATACTGTCCTAGAGGGACGACTTCATATTGTCCACAAGGGCCGACTTGTGTTAATATTATATGAAATATTCTAAGCCGATTCTGGTCGGCCTTTACCATTGATGTTAAGGATGTCTTCTTGCCCAAGATATCGAAGACATAACATATCAAGGAAATTCGCTCCTTCAGCAGATCCAAAGTTGATCTTTGCAGCAGTCATAAACTGAATAATAAATATTCATTTCTCATACACATTAGAAGGAGATATACAGCTGAAGATGGAAGAACATTAGGCTCAAGGTGAAGTGGAATTACTTGCTACAAATCGGGTATTATCTTCTCCTTTTCTTTGTTATTTCTGTCATTCCTATTTTCAGTCTTAAAAGCTATCTACAAATTATATTTTTCCTACATAAATCTGAGTATATTAACACCAATAAACATGGGTTAGCATCATTGCCAGGTATGCCGACAATATGATATTTAAACCTATTGATGCCACCATGAAAAATTTCTTTACAAAATATGCATTTTGTTTGGTTTTTTTGTCTACCAGGAAATGCTTCAGTATATTTCCAAGATGGACACTTTTGAGGCAATGGGAAGAATTAATGTTTTCAAAACTTGAAGGCTGCTCCAATAAGACAAAATTATGAACAAAATTACAAATTTGTGTATTGTATTTTAGAAAAATCAGCAAAAGTTGTAAATCATGTTTGCTATTGTTTACATTTTTTTACATTTTTTTCTTTAAAACATCAAGGGTTTGCTATTGTTCTACTTCTCTCATTGAAGCATGCAATTTATATTTTAATAGAAAACATTTAAGATTTGGAAAGTTAAAATTAAAAAAAAAATGGAAAACCATAAACATATAAAAAAAAAATCAACAAAATCTAGAAAATTTAACGCTTACCTCTTTCAAATGAGTTGAGAAGTCTTGGAACAACTACTATGAGCTCCTTGATGCTCTCAATGCAAACTTGTGCTTTCCCAATGCGATTTTGTGGACTCCTTGATGCTCTTCTTCCCTGCTGATTGCAAACCTATGGCCTCTATTTTTTCTTCCTCTCTCTCACTTTTCCTCTCTTCTCATAACAAGCTAATAGAATGCCTTTTAGGGAAAATTAGAAAGCATTTGTACCCAAAAAAATTAGGAAAAGTTAATGTTATTTTATAATTTTTATAAACCCAGCCGGGCCTGCCGCGGTGTAGGTCATGGGCCATGGACCCGACGGGTCATGGCATGACCCGCTGGCTCTGCGAGCCATGCGGGTCATGACCCATGACCCGTCGGGTCATGAAAACCCGGCCAGGGGTGCTCGGCCTGTAGGTAGTCAAAACCCGCATTGCCCGTGGCGGGCTATGAAATTTTGGTTCTTTGTTCTACGGTCAGATGGAGTTTTTCGATCTTGCAAAGCATTTTCCCGATGGGCAAAGCTTGGTGACTCATATCCCAATGTTTGTGGATCTTTGGCCGATGAATCTCTTGGATTGCACATCATTTCTACATCTTGGCAATGAGATCCTTATGATTTGGGTCTTGACCTATATTTATGTATTACATTTTCTTGTTCTTGGAAAATGTGATAATTCTTGGCCAACATATGTGTTGTGAAGGCTGTATATATTGAGGCTTATGATCTTTGTTAGGTAGTGGGGAGGAAGATAACCTTTTGGAGGTTAGCACTAGGGTTTAGATTTGAAATTTTGTTGTAATAAGGTATGTATGCCGAGAGTTTGTAATCTGCATGTTGCAGGCCAATGTGATGTAAATACTTGATTCAATGATAATGCAAAGATCTGTTGTTGCATCTTGATTGTCTATTTTTGTTTCTGAGTTGGTTGTTTCCATTGTGTTGACTCTTGCTGCATGGTTGGACCATCTCCATTGGGGAAACTACGGCCATGACTGTGTCACCTACATCCATTATAACCACTACATCTCACATTGGCTTGGTCTACATTTGGCAGCGAGGTACATGACACATTTTTGTTTTCTTACATAGCCCCAATTTTGTAACAAGTGAAATTCTGCTCTATTCTTTGCTTCAATTGCGAAAACATGCTGGTATGTACACATCTTATAATCTCTATTTCCACTTGTTCAATGTCTTTATCATTTATAATCTTTATCCTTCATAGAGTATTTCGTTCATAATATCTTCAATACATTCTCTATTACCTTACTGATTAGGCATCTCTTTCTTTGCTGGTTGACACTATCCTTTGGTTGTTTCACACCCTCATTACATCACGAAGACTCCTCCTTGAACAAGCTCATCCATACATTAATGAAAATATGTTGAAAATGACAACATTTCTAACTGCTATTACTAGCAATACGAGTTTAATTAACCAAATCCAGCCAGTATATTTATTAGCCCATGCAATATTCTTACTTATTAAACTAGTGAAGATGAGATAAAAATGCCATGGGTATGAGTAGATGTCTATCCTTGAAACTGACTTATTAGAGGTCAGAAACTCAGTGCTAAGGCATATAAAATTCAATGATATCTGAGGTAAGATGCAAAACAGTAAAAGAGCACCAATTGCTCAAAGAATTTTGAGAGTGGGTTAGCCCACACTGCTGGTTTGCCTACAACTGTGCAATGTGTTATCTAAAATTTATTTGTAGGTTGAAATAATCTGCTTGTGCATCATTAGCTTTTCTGAATTTTATGATGCAAACATAAATATATCATAAATTCTGTGGTAGATTTAAATTTGTAGCGGTAGAGACATCAAATAATCCGTTTGGCCTGCACAACACAACAAAATCCACTGCAGGTTAAGAAATCAGAAAAATCAACTTAGGACAAGCACAAGAAGAAGAATCTCTAGTACAATGCTGTATAATCAATTTTGATAAATCTGAACTGTTATCTAGATAGATGTTGCTAAGGAATATAATTCTTAAATTTGATATATGCTCACAATTTAGGTCAGCCAGCTTTTATGCGATTAAGTTTATCCTGACCAAGAAGGAATTAAAGTTAGGACATGGTGGAAATGTCTTTGTAGTAAGTTTAAACAGCTACAGATGGTTTGTTCTTGTCTACATAAAGTGGAGGTGTCACAAATTGTACAATATTTAGAGAGATTGTGTATCTGTTTTTCTTCTTGTCCCCATATTTAATGGAATGCAAGATAGAATTCAGTGATTTAGGTTTCCAGTTTTTAGTGCTATTTATTTTATCTTGCTAATAAATTGATTCATTTCATTTGAATTCTTGTACAAATGCTAGATTGTATTTACATGGTGCTGTTGCATAGCTATTGGTTTTCTTTCTCAATTGGCATGGGTTGTGCAGGGTGGTGTTTGCCTGGCTTTTGCCGATGAAGTTTTGTGCTGGCTATATGGTACAGTTAAGGAGAGTAAGATTCATTCCTTCCATAATTTCTATCCTTGTACATGCACAATATGTTTAGTGATTTCCATGTTGAAGTTTCCAGGAAGTTTTGTTATTTTATGGCTTAATCTAAAGTTAAATTTCATGCCCATGTACTTTAGTGGCTTACTCCTTAAGTTTCATACCATAAGATGCATGGTATCTTATTTTGCAAATTGTTGATGTTATCTGCAATCTAATACAGTTATTTCTTAAGTAGTCTGACACGACCAAAGGTTTCAAAGTAAGCTATTGGCTTTGATATCTTTATCTTCTACATTGTGGTTGGTATTTTGCCTTCTTTTTCCCTTTCTAGAAACATAGCTTATGCAACAGCAAAACAACTGACAAAAGTTCTAAACTCTTGGTAATAAGTCCTTTATTAAGCCTACCATCCAAGAAATGTTCATCATAATCAGTTGACAGGGCCTGTATACAACCTCAATAACTGGTGGAACATGGATCTGATTTTAGCAGAAAAATCATCTTCCCAGTTGGCAGCTTTTGGTCTCTACCTAAGATATAATTTACCAAATTGAATCACCATACTTGGACAACTTTGCATCATCATCTCAATTTTGTAAACCATTTCCAGAGAGTTGTAACCAAAGTTGCATGGAAATTGATTTGGTATCGGGGATAGATGAGGAATTAAGAACTGATACTGTGACTTTTCAAGATCCAAGATAGAAACCTTGTGGTAAGCTTGATGGATACTAGTGTGGATATAATATTTAGGTGATAACTATGTAAGTTGATTAAGTTGCTCAACATATTCTATCTATGGTCTACATGACATTTTCACAGTCCATTAGAATGAAGGAACTTTGGGAAAAACTGTGTAGTTTTGTTTACATCAGTGTTTTGTATCATGTTCATATCCATCATCAGGGAGAAATCTGAAGTTGAATAAATTGTTCAAAGACTTGAGAAGTATATTTTTAAAAACATTAAGGATAATAAAGAATTCTAATTTTATATAATTGTGATGTTGGTTATAAAAGCTAAAATTAATATAACATACTATTAATCAATATATGAACTATTGTTTACAGTATTGGTCAAATTATTGATGGATTATTTACCACAATCAGGTTTGGCACAATCACTAACACAAATGCAGAAAACAATAGAGCAAGTTATGCAGGCAGCCTAAAGGGTAGGTGTTTGCATTTAGTAAATAGTTGAGCACCAAGTGTTAGATTTAGAAATAAATTGAAGCTACCCAAAACCTAGTGCAAGAAATAAAACTAAGTAGCCGATCCTAGTTCTGGTTCGGATTCAGATTCCGGGATTCAGCAAATTTTTTTTTGGGCCAGTTTTGGTACCGCGGCAACACGCGCGCACACACACACACACACATATATGTATGTATGTATATTCATAGATTCATACATGTAACATGTCAATGTTCATTCATCATTTGTTTAAAACTTCAAATATATAATAATGGTAGATCTGTAGGCAGGAATAAAATGTCTTTTGCAATAGACACCTCAAAGACAGAAAAATGAGTTAAAGACAGAGAAAACTAAGTTAAAGACAGAGAAAGGGTGCCTTCATAGTTGTTGAAAAGCCCAAGAAAAATAAGTTAAAGACAGAAAATAGATGAAAAACCTCCGGCTATTAATTATGATCAACATGCATAGGATACGGTAATGGAGACAAATGATTGAAATAAGCTGCAAACAATTTCTAGCCCCAAGAAGAAGATTACTTGGCTAAAGCAGATGAATTTGAATATTCAGAAAACAAATACCAAGGCTTCTGCCAAGCTGGAAACAAAATCTAGTGCCAAAGCAGAAGTTGATAAAGCTGCTCAGCTGGAGAAGAAAATATTGAAAGTACAAAAACAAATGAAAAAGATTTGTCCAAAGTCCAAACAATCAAAAGCGTCAAACGGAAAAGTTCTAGTTGTAGTTGAATCCGAAACAGAGGCAAAAACTATATTTATTTAGCCTGGATTCCTGCGGATTCCGACAATTGCAGAATCCACAGAGAATCTAGATACCTGTCTGGAATCCAGGCGGAATCTGAGCAGAACCGGAACCAGAATCACACCAGAAGCAAGATCCGGGCCTAAACAAAGGGATCCAGTAACTTAGAAATAAAAACAACAAAATTATTCTAGTAATTGATACTGAAACCAAAATAGCATTATAGAGTTAATTCCCTTAGAGATATGCAAATGCTCAAGAAGGAAATTAGCGTTATGAAAACTCACAATAGCATGAATGAATAAGCAACTAGAGTGGATAATAGTGATAAAAGATTTACCTAGAGTTGGTGAGTTCCTAAGTAAAAAATCCTAAAGAGGCCTAGGGATTGTCGGACCTTGCAAGTCCCTCTTGGAAGACTAAGCCAAGTTAGTGAAAATCAGAAAAAAAAAGAAAGAAAAATTGAAAATGTTCAACTGAAAAAGACTCAAGAAAAAATCAAGGATGTTTTTGAAGGATTTGGAATTTTCTTGAAGGTTGGTTAAACATGATAAAGTTATAAAAAATGATGTGCTGTGAGGGTCTCTGTTTGTGGTCTCAAAGACTTTAATATGTGCAATGTCCCCTTCCTAATTTTCCCTAGAATCACAATTGCACAAATTAGGGTAGGGTTTACATCTTACAAAGTAGATATTCCTTTAAATATTGTGATCCTGGATTTGAATCCTGCAATCATAATATAAACAACATATACAAATATAGATCTATATATCCATTCAATGATTGGGGTTAGATTACATCATAATCATAGACTATCACTAACATTATGTAAACATATTAAAGATTGGAGGGAGAAACAAGATAGGTCCGCTTGAAGCCACTTGTACACTAAGACCAAGAGGGGATGTTTGCTAGCCCTCCTTACAATATGCAAGTGCTCTTGTGGCGTCCTTACATGATGCAACCTCTTGGCCTCCTTACATGGCCCTTTTTACCCTCCTCTAACACCTCAAACCCTACCTACGAGGTGGGATGCAGACAGTTGAGAACATCACATGTTCTATTATGAATATTCATATCAGCATTCTCTATTATTCATGAACACATTTTTATAGATATATCACAATTACTTGTAAGAAAGAAGGATGCTGAAATGACAGATCTTATATAATCTCAGTCTATTGATCTGCAGAGGAATTCTTGTCTATAGATGCTGAACAATTGTGTCAATTGCTTTAGTCCTTGAGTGCTTGGCTTACTTGCTTCTGTATTTCCTGATGATGGTGTTTGCAGATATAATGATCTGCTGAGTATGTTCGATTGCTTGGTTGATATAATCTTTTGAATGTAGTTAGTTCCTTCTATGATATTTGATGCTTGAATGATTGTATGCTGATGTGATGTACTGCTCTGTGCATCTGATTGCTGATTGAGTACTGATTATTTATTGCCTTGATTTACAACACAATGTATCCCCTTCGATGCTTGGAATACATCCTCCTTTATACTTTATTGGTGCAAGGGTCACCACCTCTCATAAGGATTGAGTCAGCTATTCCCCAAATTGATCTCCCTTGGATGTCCTCCTCAAATGAAATCATTTCCCCTTTATATCCTCCAATGCGGGGGAGATTCACACCTCTTCATAAGGGTCACAACCTTTCACAATTATCACCCTTCGAAAGGGTCACAACTCTTCATCATTGCTTCCCCTTTGAAAGAGTCACTTCCTTCTCTTCTTCCCATTCCTTTTTCCTTCCATTAATGCTTCCTTTATTCTCTTTTGCTCCATTCTTCCTTCCTTCATATATTCTCTCAAATGAACTCCTCTCGCTTTCTATATCTAATGTTTAAGGGAGTCACAACTCTTTCCTCTTGACCTTTCATTAAATTTAATTAACTTTTAATTATATTATATATTTTTTTCTTATTTATTTTTAATATTATTCCTTATTATTGAATCCTATTTCACAAAGGGGACATTCCTATTTGGTTCTGCCCTAGACCCATGTGAGGGGTGCTGCCTCTTGACCCTCATTGGGGGTGCTGCCCTCAAACTCCTGCAAGGGGTGCTGTTCCCAAACCCTTGCTCTAGTTTTAAATAGAAAAGAAATCATTTTGGGCTATGTTAGATGGAAAAACAATATGATTTTATTCATTTTTAGTTTTTTGCTAATGAAATCCCTGGTAATTGAATTACATTTATACATCGAGTTCTCAAGTCAATCTCCATCATAAATAATTCTCCTATGATTGTGGCAACATTTGTAGACTCATTTGAGTTACAAACACGCGAGTTCTCATAGATCTGACAATGTTGTGAACTTGTGCCAAGTGATACATGCTCCTTTCTAGCATAGTTAATGACTCCATATCATTGTTTTTGATGCAATGAATATCATAATCCACGAGTTTTGTACACCCAAACACTTGACTGTATACTTTTAAAAAAGTGTTGTTTCCTTCAGCTAAAATCCACTTTTATACTCATAATCAGTGTAGCTTTTATTTGATTAGTTTATTGTGTTTTAGAAGCCTATTTATTGAAGGGTGCATGGTAAAAGTTTTTAAATCTCGAAAATCTCTATATTTCATGATTTTTCAATTTGCCTAGTCTTGGTTGAGTCTGGGTCAAAAATTAACTTACCAAGTTGAGTTTTGTGACATTGGTGGTTACATGTATAGGAGAAAGGGGATGCGCAACTAATGTCATGTCCCATTTTTGGGATTAAGTACATGGTGAAAACCTCTAGACTGTCCACATATTCTATAGGCTTAAAGGATAGAGCAAGTAAAAAATAATAAAGCTATTCTAAGTGGGCTCAATCACCTTACCTTCAAAAGGGCAACTTAAAATATTATTTCAGGTCCTATATAATATTTGAAAAAAAGGTGCGTTAAACATTTTATTCAAAGGGTTATTCCAAGTGGGTCCTTTGGATGTAATTTAAAAGTATTTTTAAAGAGGGAAAAATATAATAAAATAAAATAGAGGGCCCAAAGTAGGCATTTGTAAAAGAGGAGTCAAGGCTCACATCAGCCATCCTTTCTATCATATCTGATTTTCTTCATTATTCCTTCCTTTTTTGGAGATTGAAGTATTCAAGGATAAAAAGCCCTGGTGTTGGAGATCTAGTATGAAAGTTTTCCTTAACAGGATTTGGGGATGAAAACTTTACATCCTTTGAGGCAGTTCTAGTCAAGGATTGCATGTGAGCTTATTGATTATTGTAGTTTGATTCATGTTTGCAAGCGCATTGGACAACTTCGTCAAAATGGCATTTTTGGCCAAGTTTTCAAGTTTACTTGTTGCTCTTACAATGTGGCTATTGTGATTTATTGAAGGTTTTATCTTTTGGAGGGTTAAATGGTTTAAATTTGTTGCTTGAGATATTTAAGCCTTTGGAGCAGCTGCCCTTTGAGGTTACAATGTTTTCAACCGCCCTTAGTGCTGCCTCAAGGGTTTAGAGTGGATTATTGCTGTTATAAGTCAAATCAGTCAGAGGGTTTATATTTTGGAGAGAGAATTTTCGGCAGTGGTGGAGGTGTTTTCAAGCATCTAACATTGTTCCAATAATTGTTGCACCATTTGTTGTAAGAACCTCTGCGAGTTCTAACTCTGCCTAACCACTAATTTGCTATACAAAAGACAAACGTGTTTTGAAGTTTTGATAATATATGAATTTCTTTGAGTTTTCACCACATGATGCTAGGCAAGAAAGATAATAAAAGTAATTAATAAACTGAAATCATGAAACCCTTCAATGAAGTGTGAAATCCTTGTGTAAATTTCACCAAACTGCCAAAGTACTGTAGCATTTCACTGTTCACGCCATTGTAGGAGCCAACATAAATTTTGATTTGCAAATGATTAAATCTTAATCTTCAACAATCTTCAAATCTGCAAACATATAATCTTGAAACCCAATCTTGAAACCCTTGAATAATCTTTGTATTTCTTCACCAATATACACAAATATGACCACTATATGTAGCCAACCCTTAAAACAATCTTTAGCTGATTTTCCACAACCTCTGATAGCTGGAATCAATGAGAGTTTTCGTTCCCAATGATCAAATGTGGCTGAAACCCTAGCTAGTTCCTTCTCCAAGCAAGAACTCCAAAAAGCATAAGTCAAATATCATCAAGAATGAATTATATTTGCTTTTTTGACCCTTTTATAACTTATCCAAGTAGGTTGATCCCTTTGTGCTTTTAAAAAAATATTCCATTTCAAATCCATTTTAGGGTTGCATAATAACTTTATAATAATTTTCCAATATGAGCGCCCAAAGTCAAATTCACAATAAATGCTTTTTTAATATCATTTAAATGATATAACCATAGTTACAAGACTCGGACTTGGCTCGGACTTAGCAAGCTAGATTTGGGCTTGGACTCAGACTCGGTGTTCAAACTCGACAAATTGAAAAACCTAAGAAATTCAAAGATTTTTAAGGATTTAAAACTTTTTTCATGCATCATTCAGTCAATTAACATTAAAGACACAATAATTGAGATAAATAGAAGCTACTTTTCACACATACACAAGTTTACATTGATCGCATAAGTATAAATGCGAATTTTTGAAGGAAATTAGTTAACTGTTAAACTAGTTACTAAATAACACATTAGAAATTTGAAATATAAATAGTGTCATTGTAAAAAGTCTACAATATTCATGGAATCAAAAGTTCATAACATATATCAAAATAAAAGCTACAACCTAGAAGACTAAGGCCCTATATCTTCTTGCGTGTATGCCTAAGATAGGTCATGGAAGATTCTGCAACCATCTTCTGCCCTTGTGTCTAAGGCTCAACCTCAGTGGCATCCTCATCATCGTCATTCTCATCCCCATAATCTTCATCATCCTCAGATGCCTCACTTCTAGCCTCAGGGTCCTCCACTGGGTCTCCTCGCGCTCTAGTCTCTTCCCATGCCATCGCTACTGCCTCTACCTCTCGATCCACTTGAGCAACCCATTCCAAGTCTTCATCATTGAAGACAAGATCATCAATCTCAGTGTTCCACTCTGTTAGTGGATCAACCTCTAAAATGATAGGAGATGTGTCAGCGCCCAAGATCTGTCTATGACGAAGGCAAAAGTTGTAATGCACAAACACAAGATCATTCATCCTTTTCATTGTCAACCTATTGTGTTTCTTCGAGTGTATATGCTCGAACATACTCCAATTGCATTCACATCCTAAAACACTACATGGCTGTCTCAAGATACGAAATGCAATCTTTTGTAAATTTGGCACTATATTACCAAACATCTCCCACTATGCATCTGCAACAAGAAATTTTAAAAATCAATTCTATAACTTTGACTTTATCAATGTCAAATGGTAATAGAATTAGAAATTAAAATTTAGAACCATAGATTTTTACTTGGCATCAATAGTGTCTGATTTTTCTTGCATAAGTCTCGTGAGAATAAGTCTCCTTGTGAACTCGTATACATTTCTATCTCATGAACTACATGTGCTCCAACTGTTTCAGTAGGTGACATTCTCTCTACAAAATCATAGAGCCCACTCCACACCTCATCATTGACCTTAAAACCTGGGCTGAATTGGAATGCTAGATTAAGGAAGTGGGTCGCTGCATGTATAGGCCTATGAAGTAGATTGTGTCATCATCGATCAATGACAACCCATATGAGACCATATTTATCCCGATTCCATGCATAAAAAGTTGTAATGGCCTCTTTCACCCTATCCATGTCCTCATAAATGTATCCCATTGCGGGCTTCTCTCCATCAACAATTCGTAGAACAACAAGAGGCTTTATTAACTGCAATCATTGTGAAAGTGAAAAGTTAGAAACATTAAGCTTTAAGTTTTACTTTTAAAAATGAAAAATCAACATAAACAAGTGTGAACAAAATTGATGAAAAGAAATGGAAATGAGGACAAAAAGGAAAATTACCCGCACAATCTCCTTGGCTAGTTGCCAAAAGCCACTCTCATTAAAAATCCGATCAAATTTCTCACTTCCCGCATTGGTCTTTGCATATGATGATGCAGTCCACTCCTTACTTACAAACATGCGTTTCAAAGTGGCCTTGAACTTAAGCAAAGATTGCAACGTGAAAAAATTTGTTGCAAGTCGGGTGACCCCTGGACGAGACAACTTTTTTTTATTTGTGAACTTCCTCATAAGGTTGAGGACCCAAGTATGAATGAATATACAAATATTTTTTCCTTGCTCTACACATTTTTCTTGAGGTAAGTTTGCCAAGATCCTCCAACATGAGGTCAATGCAATGAACAACACAAGGGGTCCAAAACAAGTGACGGTGCCTCTTCATAAGAAATTTATCTTTAGAACCATAATTTTCTGCATTATTTGTGACTATCTGCACCACATTCTCTTGACCCAATTCAACATTTCCTCAATTACCTCACAAAGATACTCAACATTTTTTTGTTTTTTCTGAAGCTTCAATTGATTTCAAAAACACTGTGGCACCTGAGGGAAAAAGAACAATTTATTACAATCATAATTTAAAATTTGGATCACTAAATCAATAGTTTAGTACTAGTAAGTACTAAGTACAAGTTCTACAATTACCTGATGAGGAGACAAGAAAACTCAACAGTGTTCTATTTCTTTTGTCGATTGAACCATCAATTATGATTATGCAACCCTTCCTCCTCCATACCTCATGCTGCTCCTCAATTGCAACTTTTACATCAGCCACCTTTTGGGTCAAAATATGACCTTTTAGCTCCTCATCATTAGGGGCTTTGAACCCTAGACCAAAAACAATAACATTTATCACAATTTGCCAATAAGGAGACCTAAAACAAATTAAATGAACACAATAAGTATACTATTAAGTTTTACTTTCAACTTTAAAAATTAATATAATAAATGTGGCATATTCTTGAGTCAATGAGTCTTGAAAGCAAGAAAAATAAGACATAGAAATTAAAATAATAACAAATACTTTGTTGTACTAAATGGAATGTTGTTGTAGAAAAACAAATCTCCAAGTGCCATTTTCACAGTCTCATGCTTCTTATTCCAACTCATACTCTCAAGTGATGGTTGGGCATCTAGAGTCGTGCATGGAACAAAAATGGAATCTAGTGTGGATTTCTTCTTACGAATCCGAGGCCCAATGGTCACACTTGCACTTGCAGTACCACTACTAGATGGAGGTAATGGAGAACGAAGAGTTGAAGAGCTCTCTCCACCTAAGTTTGTCATTTCTTCGTATTGCTTCTTTCTTAATTCTTTTTACTCTTCATATCCCTCTAAATGAGCTTGCATTTCATGTTTAACATCATGGGGAGCTACTAGACATGGTTTAACATCATGCCTTGATATATGTGCAAGGTGATATTTCAATCTGTTAATGCCTCCCAATATGTTTAACTCTACAATGCCAACATATAACTACTTTTTTGGGGCTTGGGATGGTATGATTCCAAGCCTTATCCCTTGCTACATGAACAAGGTTTGCATCTGGTTTAAATGGAGGCTTAGATGAACTACCCTCAGACTGAGACATTATGCTACTGTTGCTGCAATATATTATAAATAAAAAATTATCTACAATAAAGAAAATAAAAGACTAGGGCTTCTTACTTTTCAAGTTTTTCATGAACATAAAATGTAACAAATCTAAGATTCTAAAGGCAAACAAATGTAAACAAAATGGAAATATGAAATTTGAATGTAAAAAATTCAAAAAACACAAAAGTGTAACTCACCTCTTCAAAATTGCTCTAAAAATGAAGAAATGCAACTCAAATTTGTAGAAGCCTCCTCCAAATGCTTCTTTTAGCTCCTCTCAATGTGAGAATACAAACTAGAAACTAGCACAAACAATCAACAATCAATATATGAGAGCCAATTGATTTGCAATTCTATTTTCTCTCTTCTAAGTGTTTGCAAACAATGGAATGACCTTTTTAGGTCTTAGAGAAGACATATAACACAAAAAATAATAAAAAAAGGTTACTTTTTCCTTATTTGTGTTGGCTGGCCACATCAGAGTCTTGTTGACGGGATTCGCCGAGTCAGCCGAGTCCTTGGACTTTGTGAGTCCTGGAAGAACTCACCAGGACTCGACCGAGTCAGCTGGCAGAGCCCAAAAAACTCTGCCAGCCTAACTCGGCTCGGGACTCGCAGAGTCCTGTAACTATGGATATAACATGTCCTCACATAGACTTTACAAATTACTTTAATAATTGGCCCCATAAATTATAATCAATTAATGCACTTTTAAGTCACTTAAATGAGGGTCATTACCCCATTACCCATAAAGCGACTTTATAATTTTATATTATGCCTTTTAAGAATAATTATTATTAAAATTACCTTTAATAATAATTGAATGATATAACTTGCACATTAAACCTTTTTTCTCCATGCCAACTGAAATCAGGGATCAACACTAAAATCACCACATGTCTATGCCTTACTAAAAATAACAACTCTGCAAATATGACTTACTGTAAATAGCAAGTCCCTGAATATATGATCTACCCATTGGATTAAAGGATCGACACTGTAATCATACCCTATTCAGGTGCCCTACTATAATAAGTAATCTTGACATTCCCAAAATAGACACTTGCTATAGATAGTACGTGTGCCAATTTGACCCAAACAAAGAGCAATCTTGAACAGCTCAGACCTCTGGAGTGGGAATTGGCCTTTGACTCTGCCAAATGACACTCTCTATCCCTCTGACTAGCCTACGAGGGTCATTGATAGGCTAATCCAAACCGCCAACCATGGTGAGCTAAAAAGGGAACATTAAATTTGTGAGCCACTATTTAATCTTAGCACTAGCCATACAATTGTTATCTGTTCATATCTGCATTTATTAAGTTTGATTTCACATATTCAGGCCACCATACACAACACCCTTGTTGAAATTTATTGATTGGGTTGCCATATAGGTGAATGGAGTTGGGTCTCATTTGTAAGTGGAATTACATTGCTTTGTGTTGGTATATGAGCTTATCATAAATTGTTTTAGTATTTGGACAATGTTGTTGCTTGTAAACAACCTTTGCTGCTCTTATTTATATATAGTTCTATTTACTGCAACTAAGAGAGCTGAAATCATATCTTCCATACTTCTAGAAGCAAGTTGACTTTGCTGAATTTTGAAGTTAATATGTTCAGCAAAATGGTTTTAGCATCCTGATTGTCCTCTACAACATTGACCTCTTCTATGTGTTGAAGAAGAGACCTCAGATTGTTCACATAGCTTGACACAGTGACTTCATTAGTCACCTTGAACTTGAAAAGTTGAAGCTCTAAAGTAACTTTCGCATTAATTGCTATTGCTCAAAATAGTGCATTCAAATTCTCGCAAATTTCTTTAGATGGTTTTACTTTTCCCAAATCAACGTGATGAGACTTGAAATTGGAGAGGGCTAGAGCAACATAGGCTTTTGCTTTAGCATCTCTGCTCTGCAATTCCAATTCTTTATTAGCAACTTTAGTAAGTTTCTCATTTTTGAATACTCCCCACAAGTTTTTGTGCATGAATTGCATGTGGATTTTCACTTCCCAGGCGTGGAAATTAAAACTACAATATCTATCTGAAGGAATTTCCATTTTTGAAAATATAATAAAATTGAATATTTTCAAACCCTAATTCGTCCTTGTTGTGAATTAAAGAAGCCCTAGACACTGATTTGAGCATAAGCTCTCAATTTTTTTATTTTTCTTTATAAAAAACATAGCTTAGCTTTTGCATTTTACCATCTGCAAATCCTAGTTGCGGTTGGTAAACCGTAAAACCCTTGTGCCCTAGCTACCATATGATTTTGAGAACTGGCACGATTTTTTGATAAAAAGACACAATTTTCTCTTAAATAGTAGGTGCATTTTTGCAGAAGTAAGCATAATTTTATTGTTGCATTGATAAAAACTTTCGTTCATTCCTAGGAGCAATTTTTGAACCAAGTACAACACAATTTTTTGTTTAAATATCCTGTCACAATTTCTAGATAGAAGAATC
This sequence comes from Chamaecyparis obtusa, assembly GCA_027943335.1. Lineage (NCBI taxonomy): Eukaryota > Viridiplantae > Streptophyta > Pinopsida > Cupressales > Cupressaceae > Chamaecyparis > Chamaecyparis obtusa. The sequence continues at coordinate 359,493 of BSBK01001051.1, read as the reverse complement.
CTTCACTTTTGGATGAAAAAGGTCATGATATTGGAACAAAACTACTAATAAAGAAACAGCCTACCACTTTCACCCGTTGCTCTAACTATTAACTTCACGTGACCCCTTGCTTTGATACTATAGTGTAAAAACTAAGACAGGGGTCCCATGAGGGGCCTACAACTCTATTTTTAAGGTACAAGGGGTCCCATGAGAATTTTTGGGGGGGCTAAAGGATTATTTAGAATATTTTCCTGCAAAATAGGAGCCCCTGCTGTTTAGGCCTTTGAATTTGAGCAGGTGAAAATGGGGTGCTCGACCAGCTTAGGAGAAATTTCAGCCACATATCAAAGTTCTGCACATTTTATTCCCACAAAAACCAAATGAATCCTACCAAAAAAATAAAATTTGGAGGGAAAATAATGTTTTAACTTTGAAAATAAAAATAAAATTTCATTAGTTATAGAGTCCTCAAATTTAGAAGCTAAAACACACTAAAACATTCATGGGACCGCTCACCTTTATATATTCCTAAAAAATTTTAGGGGCCACAACTATTTTTAAGGAAGCCCCCCTCCATGGGACCTCAGACTAATAGAACAAAATATGTTGATATTTAATTAATTAATAGGATACTGAATACAAAGAGGTTCATCTTATTATATAAAGAATGGAAGATGAACTCTGCCAAAGATTAAACATGACACGACTCACGCAACACTAAAAATAACTAAAAAATAGAAAAAAGCTCTTGTCACCAAGGTGACTTAATTGCAACAGCAAGCCTTATCTACTAATAATTATTTATTATTATTCTAACGTCTTTGGTAGACAATTGTGAGTCAAGAGATGGGGTGTTATCCAGTTTTAAATTGAGAGGAATAAGAGTGATGGGTTATCCCATGCAAGTACTTAAATGCAATTTCTACTTAAATTTAAGCTATTGGAGAGTTCCTTTCAAGAATAGGATAAGTTGGAATCTTTCCCTACTTTAGTGGATCAGCAACTGCTTAAAAATTAAAAATAAGTTTTGAGAAAAAATGGGGGTGCTGAAAATGACAACTGGTTATTGACAAAAATCACACATGGCTCCTCAAATTGTTTCCCTCTTTTTTGTTTGCATCCTATTTATTCTCTAGATTTTAATTATAAAATTTATTATTAGGATTTCATTAAACATAATATTTATGATTGTTGTTAAAAAATAAGCAACAAAATTTAATAATCATGGGGCCACCGGCCCTACAAATTGTTGCTTCAAAATTTGAGCAGCCACTGCTAGTTCAAATTGTTAATGTTAATTGCAGCTATGGTCGGATTCCTTCATGCCGACATAGATAACATAATTATTGTGATAATATAATAATTATATTGATAATATTATTATTGATAATATAATTATTGGAGCCAACTTGGAAGAGTGGTGTCCTTTGGTGAAGAGGCACTATCGATATGTATAAAGGAAGAATGGATCTTCCTCTCTTATTATCAAACGTACATAGAACCTACAAAAGATCAAATAATAAATTTGCATTTGTTTAGAAGAGAAGTGCTTGGGGGAGATGATAGTCGTATATCGTCTATGGTTGGGAGGGCAACAATGATATATGTCATTGCCCGTGATTAAACGAGCACACCAAAAACATGGTATCAGAGTAGGAACAAGATTGGATTGCAAGTCGGCGATTTGGAGGAATGCAAGATTTGGACAGATCTCATGCAATGTCTCAATGTCGTTGTGTGATGTCCAATGTCATTGAGCGGGGAGTGATGAAGTCAAATCGACGGTGGGTGTTTGTTGCGCAGGTGAGTTAGATGATTGCATGCAGATTTGTTAATGTTTGTTGCATTGCACTTGTAATGTTGATTGGGCTTGGTCCGATGTCTTGCGCAGTGGGCTTGATCCTATGTCTTCTGATGCTAGAATGTCTTTGCATGTGCTTGGGTTCCAATGTCTGGCCCATTGTTCGATGTCACTCGGTAGCGCTTTGTGCTGGTAGGAATGACCAATGTTCTTGCTGTTGCATCGGCTCAGAGGTGTCGGTTTAGATGTAACACGCACAAGTCGGAGGGGGTAGGCTATGTCCAATGGATGTTGTCGGAACGAGCATTGCAATGTCTGATTGCCTTCGGCTGATGCGAATCTCCAATGTCTGTTACAAGGTACCGTACAATGTATGTGTGCTAGCTTACAATGTCTAAGGCCGATAGCGGGCTTCAACCTTCAATTCTCCAAGTTGCTTGATGTCAGAGCAATGCCAGATGAGCTCATTTTGTTCACTGCAATATGTTTGCAAGTTTTGTGTCGCTCTGCAATTTGTAAATCTGATGCGATGTCTGGGTACCAATGTTTTTTTTAAACATTGTGGTCTTCAATGTCGATGTAGACGCTGTGTTATGCAGAGCAATGTTTGCTTGCAATTTGGAATGTCAATGCCCGTGTGTTCAATGTCATGATTGCTCGCGAGCTCGAGCACAGACAGTTCGACGTGACCTATTTGTGCACACAAAAGGCCACGGGCGAGCTGTTTGCCTCTAAGACCATTGTGAAACAAAAGCTTTCGAAGAAGTATGATGTTGAGCATGTGTGCACAGAGGTGTAGAAATACTTCCCAATTTTTTTACAAATTTTTGGGTTCAGAGAATGGCTCTGGATCGCATGAACTATAGACAATCGGTAGATACAATTGTAGAGATAGCCAACAAAGTAGGAGTTGCAGACATTGTTGGAAGGACCGTTGAAGACTTGAAGGATGAATGTTAGTCATACCATCGCATGGTAATGGGGAAAGTTAGCCATACCACCGCATGGTAATGGAGAAAATTGAAAAGGTTGTTGCTAACTTGGGGGGCTTCTGACATTGATGCTCGCCTAGAGAAATCGCTTATTGATAGTATACTTTATGCTTTCCAAGAATAGTCCAGGGATGATGCAAATGTGATGCTAAATGGATTTGGTGTTGTAGTGAATTCCCTAAGTCAGATGGTTAAACCATATTTGCCTGAAATTTGTGGTACCGTTAAGTGTAGATTGAATATCAAGAGTGCAAAGGTCCATCAGCAAGCTGCAAATCTTATATCTCGAATTGCTGACAGGGGAGCTAAATTTGTACCCGCTCGAGAATGGATGAGAATTTTCTTTGAACTTCTTGAGACGTTGAAAGCACATAAGAAGGGTATTCGAAGGGCAACAGTGAATACATTTGGATGAATTGCAAAGGCAATTGGGCCACAGGATGTGCTTGCTACTTTGTTGAATAATTTAAAGGTCCAGGAATGTCAGAACCGTGTCTGTACATGTAATGTTCCCAAGTACGGAGGAAGATCACAAAATGGTCCAGTGCCTTTTTACTGGTAATTGAAAGCCGTACAGAACAAACTGGAGGTGTGCAGATCAAAAGAACAAACCGGAGGCGTGCAACCCTGAGGTGTGCAAACCGGAGGTGTGCAATCTGGAGGTGCAAACCGGAGGTGTGCAAATCGGAGGCGTGCAAACCGGAGGTGTGCAAATTGGAGTCGTGCAAACCGGAGGCGTGCAACCCAAAGGTGTGCAAACTGGAGGCGTGCAATCCGGAGATGTGCAAACCAGAGGTGTGCAAATCGGAGGCGTGCAAACCGGAGGCGTGCAATCCACAGGTGTGCAAACCGGAGGTGTGCAAATCGGAGGCGTGCAAACCGGAGGTGTGCAATTCGAAGGCGTGCAAATTGGAGGCGTGCAATCCGGAGGTGTGCGAACCGGAGGCATGCGGGTTGAAGAGAAAACTGGAGGTGTGGAAGCTAGAGGTCCGTACGGGTACAGAAGGAGGTCGTATAGTTAAAGAACTGGGCCGTACGGTGAGGGGAAAGTGCACACGGAATACTTAATGAATCTTCCAGAGGTTGAAACGATGATTTCCACTTGCAGGTAATTTCACAGTATCACACATAGATCGAATACAATGCCAATGAAGTATTATTGAATCAAGCAATAGAGTTTCGGATTTGCCAGATCCGATACAAGCAGAGAAGCAGAATAGGGTGAGGGTTGAATCCCACTGAAACTGCGAAATACCAAATAGGGAGGGTCTTTCACCTCCAAAATGGCGCAGAGCAGAATCTCCAACAGGGATTCGCAAACACAAATAAAATATCAAATCTCAACATATCAAAACTATCCTACACGCCGTGCATAAATACCCGTTGGGGAACTCCCGAGAGTGCACAAAAGAGCCGACGGCGTCACTAAAACTATGCCAAACAAAAATAATAATGGGCCCGAGATAAGCTAAATCAATCGGGACCCTCAAATACAATAGTTTTATTAGTCATTTAATGACGGGAACATTACAGTACAACAGTAGCTATTGCTATAGTGGTAGAGACTTGTTCTTCATTTACTGTTCTGCCATCCCTCATGAATGAATATCGGGTGCCAGAGTTCTCATGTCACTTTCATTTCTTTTTGAATATATAGGGGAGATGGGCAAGGGCTACATATATGTGACACCATTGCTTGAAGATGCATTGATGGACCAAGATCTTGTGCATGGGCTCCACAGTGAAACATATGGCTTTAGGTGTTGTAGGGCTTGGCCTGAGGATGTTTTTCTAGACTTATCAAATTATGTATGGACGAATATATTTGAGACATCACCTCATGTCATAAATGCTATCATGAAATGTCGAGACCTTAAAATGTACCACATATTAAGTCAACTATGGTAAGGTTTGAGCACTGCGACTTATAACAGAACCTTCATTGGATGAAAGGATCAAACTAGAATCTTGAAGAAGTCTAAAGGAAGAAAGAAGCTGATTGCATCAGGAATGATGTTGACCTACACTTTGGGTGCTGGAGGCATGTTTAATGTAGCAGAGGATTCAGATTATGTGCATACTTTTCTTGCTAAAGCAATTGATGAGTATGCAGCTCTATGTGCCAAGGAAACAAAATCAAATGCAAAAGGCTTGATAAGTTAGAAGAAGCAATCATGAAAAGTGATAATGTTTCTGGAATGCTTTCTTATTGCATCAGTGTTTCTCAACATTTGTTAGTAGAAAAGAGTATCGGTTTGAGGAAAAGAAGAACAATGCATTGGTAATGCTTGGCGAGGCATTTGTGCAGGTGATGGTAGCATCTAGGTTTACAAAACAAAGTTGAGACAAGAGGGCTCTCCTAGTGAGAGGGAGCAAACTACGAGCGGATTTTGTTCTAATCTTAGGATGGTCATATTCATGTCTAGTCTAGAGCTTGATCTTATGACAGTAGGTCCAAGGTGGTCTTGGATCTAACACTTTTAGTTGTATGTGGATCATGCAAGATGATGAGAGTCTCTTGGAGCAAGATATCTTCCATGATTGGGACCATGTGGGGAGGGTATATATCCGTGACAGAGGGAACAACTAGAGGATGTGCTTTAGTTGACATCCAAGGATCTTGGTCATACTGATTCAAAGGGAGTGGACCATGTCGAGATAGTTTCTCTAGTGATCAGATATACTTCCATTTGGACGATGACTTCTCCAGCTTTTTCATGAGATGGAAGTTGCATCAGTGCGATATGATGATCAATGTCGTCTTTGGGAAATTGTAGCAGTCAAAGGACTATGATTCATGGGATGAAATCCAATTTATGTAGGCTAGAAGGCCTTTATGTTGATACCTAGGTCGTAATATTCCTGGATAGATGGATTACTTGGTTAGCTTTGGATTCACCAAGAGTGATGCAGACTCCAATCTTGTATTTCATGATAGGGCAAAGCATGTGGAGATCAAATATAACTATATTAGAGATATGGTGCAAAAGAATGCTCTTCAGTTCAAGTACATTAGCACTGATGATAAGATGGCCGATATTCTCACCAGGCCCCTTGCCAAAGTGAAGTTTGTGCATTTTTGAGACAAGCTTGGATTTATGGAGAATGAAGCACTTGTTGAGAGGGAGTCTCAACATCAGTGATTTCTAGAGATGTACTATAATGCATTCTTCTTTGTGAGAAAGAAGTTCGAGTTGCAAGCCCTTGTTAATGCATTCTTCTTTGTGAGAGAGAAGTTTGAGATACAAACCCTTGTTAATACATTCTTCTCTGTGAAAGAGAAGTTTGATGTGAAAGTCCTTGTTCCACCCTTTGGGAGTAGCCATGGTGGATGTCATGTGAGAGACTCAATGACTCAGCACTTGCGTTTATTCACCCTCTGGGAGTAGCCATGGTGGATGTCATGTGAGAGACTCCATGACTTAACACTCGTGTTTATTCACCCTTAGGGAGTAGCCATGGTGAACATCATGATGAGGTGATGACATCATGTTGAGTGATTATGTGATGAGCACTTGTGTTCATTTCCATTTCCATTCATGTGAGTAGCCATGATGGACCCACCCTCTGGGAGTAGCCATGGTGGATATCACTACATAACTCAGATATCGAGAAGGATTCCTCCCTAGCTAAGAGGGAATGTTAATGCTAATTGTAGCTATGGTTGGATTCCTTCAGGCCCACATAGATAACATAATTATTGTGATAATATAATTATATTGATAATATAATTATTGGGGCGAACTTGGGAGAGTGGTGTCCCTTGGTGAAGGGGTAGTACCGATAGGTATAAAGGAAGAATGGATCTTCCTCTCTTATTATCTAACATACAAACGACCTACAGTAGATCAAATCATAAATCTGCAATATTTAGAAGAGAAGTACTCGGGGGAGACGATAGTTGTATATCGTCTATGGTTTGGAGGGCAACAATGATCGTGTCATTGCTCGTGGTTAAATGAGCACACCAAAAAAAATAAAAATAAGTGAAGTAGGTGCATGAGGACTTGCCCCTCGCTTAGCAGTTAAGAGGTTTGCTATGTTCCAATCCTTTCCCCAACATTTGTTTGTTGGCCAAAAGTTTTGTAAGTCACTGAAACCACAACTTACAAAATTGTGACTTTAGGCAACGTCTTGTGAGATTTCTCTCTCCTCTCAGCAATAGGGGAGACTCCCTTCTTACCGTAGGTGGTTTCAACATGAATTTAACTGAAATTACAAAAGGGCTGGTTCTCTTAATCAATTCCTCTTTTTTCAGGAATGATTTGCAAACAACTGCAACTTTAAATTCTACAAAAAGTGCCTATTGCTACGATAATACTGGTGGCTCGGTGGTTGATGTAAGAACAACTCCTAAGACATCAGTTTACTACTTTATTTCGGTGGACTAAGAACATGAGCTCAAAGTTTCCTGCGATTAATTTGAATCAAAAAACAATTGGAACAACTAGTAAGGCACAAAGTCTCTTACTAATCATCCTTAAATAAAACACTTCAGATTAAATCTCAAGTCTTCAACTCTTAGTGATTGCAGCCACTATTTGATTATAGCAAATTCTTCCATTGAAGCACAAAGTCTTCTAGAAACTAAATTGAACATTCAAATGATTCACACAAGATAAGCTAAAACTGAATTCAAGAAAGATTAACTAATGCAACATAAGAATACATTAATCAGTCTCAAGATCTACAACACAAAGTTTGGAAAATCTTGCTTCTTTTATTCAATTCAGCAAATTGCACCATGAAACTCAAAGTTTTCAAGATACAAGATATCCAACTATAACTTTCTTGCACAAAACAAAAGATAATAATTTACAATGAGCTCCCTCTATATATAGGAAAAGAGGAGAGGAAAAGGTGGAGAGAAAAGGGGAAAACCTCAACCACCTTGATTTATTCAATAACAAACTAATTAAGTTTGACTTATTCAATGCTACAAGGCTTAAAGCATTTGCAACATGATTACATGAAACAACTTTGCACGTGATACTATCACATGCAATTACATAAATACAAATTACAAATACATGATGAAGATGATCTAAGTGCTTGACAAGACAACTTCTATTACATCATCCTTTATCAGTCTTCATGTTGTTACATGATGCTTTGTGTTTGAAATGTTCAAGTTCAGGATCGTCTTGAATTGGAACAGGAACCTGCATCCTTGGTATGCTCTGCATCATAATGTTGATTATTTAGAGAGTACCTTTTCATGACCATTTTAATTTTGAAAGCATTCTATGCTCTCATAATTTCGTCTCTCATCCCTATCATTATATGATTGCATCATGTTGTCGTTCTGTAGTTACCAAAGAAAACCATAACATGCTCTTTCAAGCTAGAACTTTGCAGATTTGGAAGAGTATGCGTATAGGATATGAGTGGAAAGCCTTTGAGCAAGGAAAGGGTGAAAGACTTTAAGCAAAATCAGCTTTTCAAATGAGGGAAAAACTCAAAAAACGGGATTCTTTGGAGGTACTACATATGAGTGGACAGCAAGCTTAGAACAAGTAAATGAAGCATGCATGCACATATATACAAATAGGAAGTTCATTTACTCATAGGTGGGGTTTTTATGTCTCACTACAAGTTATCCGGAAAGCTCTTGATGCCTACAAACAGGTTTTTGAAGTCCATTTGCAGCTTTTGAAAAAGCGGGAAACGTGTATGTAAATGCTTGGAGGTGGGCTTTTAGCTTGCATTTACATGACAGAGAAGTAACTTACTCTTTTTTGGATAAAACAATGTTAAAAAACGGGGTTTTGAATCCCGACTGCATATGCAAGAGAAATGAGTGTCTGGACCTTTCTCTTTGTGGGAAGAACTTGCATCTCTATGTGCATCATTCGGGAAAGAACTCTTATTGCAGCTGTACTTCAAGGGGAAGTACTTGCTTCTTTTTTGAAAACCAATGCTCTCGTTCAAAAGACTACACAAATCTGAAAATGATCTTAAAAAGCAAAAACGTATAAACAAAACAAGAACAAAACAAAAGAAGCCCTAGCTTGCACCAAAAAGAATAAAAAAATGAAAGCATAGCTCTTCTTGAGAATGCAATGAAGTCCTTGAAATCTTTGAAGAAATCTTTCACAAATGCAAATGATTTTCGAATTTGGAAGAAGATCCCAAGGTTGCAGTTATATGAGTAAAGAGTTTGATTTATTCTTCTTCTCAAATAAATGCATTTCTTGAGTTGTTAAGAGATTTTTGACAAATGTCCATGATAGAGAACACAAATGCACAAGAATAGCAACACGAAATAATGATTCAAACCCGCAAATGCTTGAGATTGCACAATGAATGTAATGCAATCCAAAAATGGTGTCCTTAGGTAAAAACGTAGTTTGAAGAAATGCATACAAGCTGCAACTATGATGCTTTTACCCTAGAAGCGTTTCTTGCTTGATATTACAAGTTTTAATACTTGCATTTATACATGCAAATGCCATTTTTATACATGCAAATGCCCTAGACGGGCTGTTTGGAAGTAAACGCAGGTATAAGACTCTTATACTCAGCTTGGAAGATCATTTACATGTGCTTTAAACACATACAATCTCAATTAAAATCGCCACCGCGCTGTCTTAATTAAAGTACAGCATATATATATTAAAAACGGGATTTTAAATGCATAATGCATACATGCAAATAGCATGTAAAGGCACAAAGTATCACCGCCCAGTATTATGGAGTTAAAATGGAGCTAATATACCTCAAAAACTGGTTTTTGATTAGAAAACACAGGCATATACAATGTTTTGTAAGATGTATTTGCAAGAAAAATCGCCACCCAGCTGCTTGACTCCAAACATAGCTTTAAAATGAGTATAGATGTGTTTTTAATAGCCGTTTGCATGCCCTTCTATGATAACAGGACTTTGGAAAGATATTACATATATTTGAATGCATATAAAGACATGGCTTTAAAAATTGCCACTTTTGACTTGAACGGTTTTAAACCAAACACATGAGTTTTAACTTTGATTTTAAAACACATGCAATGCCTTTATAAATCTCCACATTTGGACTTTAGGAGGTGAAATACATATCTAAGATTGATTTAAGATATGCAATCACTTGAAAAATTGCCACCATTTGCACAAGATGAAAGATCAAAACACCAATGGGTATTCTCTTGAGTATTTACAAGTAAACATTTAAAAAGAAAAGACAAGTAATCGGAATTTAAAAACCCACCATTACATGAAAAACTTATTAAAGCTTTATATATTCGATGCGAATATACAAGGATGGAGTTTTATTTCCATTTTACATGTAAACGCGCCCAATTTGTTATGCAATGGTGAACGAAAAGTCCACTTAGGCGAGATTTTGAATTAAAGAATAATGACATGCAGTGAGGCAAAACAAACCCACTTGCTGAATGCTAAATTCTTTAATAACTTTTGATAGACAACTCCGATTGAGGCCTACGATAGCTCAAAACAAGCGGAATCGAAAATGCCACAATCGTAGGGCGAAAACAAAACCAAAGTCAAACAAAATAATTAAGAAAACACTTTAGAGAGTTTAAACTACGAAATTTTCTGTATGATTGCCCTAATTTTGCAAATACAAAATTGAGGACAACATTGTTTTACCTAATGCCTATCATACCTGATTCTCTCCACTATTACTCTTCATAAACCAAAAGGCAGACTTTGGACTTCAACTTAGTGGCGGAACTTATGATATATTTCTAGAGTTTATACTTTCTTTTTTTATTGGTTTCTAATCTCTCAACAATCAAACATTTGGGTTCTATCTAATAAAACTGCCACTTCCACGAGACTTGATTTTTCATAAAATAGACTCCATAAAAAATGACATTGGCCTCTGGATTGAAAATTGATACACCACACTCTTATGGCATTGGGCAAATCTCATACACTTTCTTTGAAATTGTTTAAAAATTTGGGGCGTGCTTATACCTAATAAGTATTGTACGGTAAGTTCATCTCTTCTTAGTGTCATCTTGTTTTATTGTAACTATCTTTTGTTTTGCTGTTTAAGTAGACCCCTTATTGGTAAGATGAATTTATTTTACTTCACCATAGTTTTAGATGTCTCCTTGGTATATTTGAGTCTGTCAGTTGAAGTAATAATTTTTGAAGTTTGTTTTATTTGCCCTGTTTGTTCATTTTAATTTTTGAATATTAGTCTGTGAGATATCTGTCTTTAATATGTTGCATTTGCTTTTATTTCAGATCAAGATTATATTCTTCAGTTTGTGCCTTCGGCAAATCGCATAGAGCTTTTGCAATCAAGCTCATGCCCAACTTTGATAACAAGCCATGTAGAGAAATTGTAAATAATCTATGGATGGTGCTTTGTACCATGCTCATTTTTGTAGCGAGCCTCCCATAATCCATATGTTAGAATCGAGCAATAAAAATATTCCTGATGATTATGTTTACTTCATACGTGCAATTTTGTCTCTAATTTCATAATCCATATGTAAGAATCGAGCAATAAAATTATTCCTGATGATTATGTTAACTTTATATGTGCAATTTTGTCTCTAATTTCATAATCTATATGTTTAGAATCCAGCAATAAAATTATTGCTGATGATTATGTTAACTTTATATGTGCAATTTTGTCTCTAATTTAATAATCCATATGTAAGAATCGAGCAATAAAATTATTCCCGATGATTATGTTAACTTTATATGTGCAATTTTTTCTCTAATTTCATAATCCATATGTTAGAATCGAGCAATAAAATTATTCCTGATGATTATGTTAACTTTATATGTGCAATTTTGTCTCTAATTTCATAATGATAATTTTGAGTTTTACTAGTTCCATTTTTATGTTTTTAGGCATCTTTCAGTTTGGAAATCTGTAATTTTGATTTCTTCCTTCACTATACAGAAATTCAAGGCAATGTGTTGTTTTCAGTCTATATAGCCTCAACAACTCAATGGAATAAATCTAGGGAGACATTGAGACTAATTTGGTTTTAAGTGATTTAACTATGATGTACATTGGTTTCATTGGTTCTAACTTAGGATGCTTCTACAAGATAACATATTTAAAGGACGTAATGTGTCAAGTTATCTCAATATTAGGTGAGATTGGTAGTAAGATGTTGCATTACAAATTTTTAGATTTTGACTTTAAATCAAAATAATAGTTACCCAGTGAATTTGTATTAAACTTTGAGAATCTAACACTAATAATTAAAAGATAAATTCATTTTTTTAAAAACAGTTGACCTACTTAAATAAAGTAAAAAAAAAAAAAACTTTAGCTAAAGATTATAAAAAAAAGCAAACTTAACAAGTAAAAATTAAAAAAAAAATATTAAAAATGTAAAAAATAATTTTTAGTTCTTTTAACATTTAAAATTTATAAAAAATAAATACATATTTACATGTTAATTTTTTAAATTTTATTTATCTCATTATTAGACAATTAAATTTAAAAATATTTTTATATTCATTAATCTTTTAATTGTGATTGATGCATAAACATTACATAAATAAAATATAATAAAAATTCTATATGAATTTTTTTTGTAAAGTTTAGATTTTAATTTTTACAATGAAAATCACGAGTAAAACCAAATTATAAAAAGTTACAAATAAAATGTAATATATAGAAAAAATAAGAAGCCAATTGATATATCTTTTAATATTTATGATTAAAAAATTAAATATTTATATTTGTAAAATTTTTATTTTCTATTTGAATGATAATCATGAAATATGGTCTAATTAGTAACACAAAAAACATTGTCTAATTAAACTTAGAAGTACTTTCTACTAAAATATGATCTCATTATTAATAATATGTAAATTTGCAAATCTTTACCTCTTGGAATAATAAATAAATAATCACAATGAAGATATTGTAGAAGTATTGCATTATAAAAATAAAAATTTAAAATAATTAGGCTTAAAATAAATTAGTGCTCAACATACAAGCATCCAAATGGAATATGTAGCAAAGGTAAAGAGTCCCATAATTCATTACACAACTCGTGGAAATGGACTACAAATTACAATTGCCACGCTTGTTCTTTTTTTTTAATAAAAAATTAAAGCAGCCTAGCAAGGGCATTGACCCTTACACCACTACATCCCAACAATTGTGCCAAACAACTATTTACAACAAAGTCAAGAAAGACCTTTAACATACTAGCAACACAACTTCTAAACCACCACAAGAATGGATATATAGCTCAACTACAACCCACAATAGAGGGAGGAGAGAGATTGTAGAGTGATTCTTCCTTTGTCCACAAACAACTGTCCAGGGAGTACTATTAGAAGGGTCCCCACCACAAAGGGACAATAGTGGCACCCCAAAAAGAGAATCAATGCTAGAAACAAGACCAAAGTGTTAATAGTTTTAAACTTCAACAACCATAGGTTGGGGTAGAACAAGAGCAACAACAACCAAAGAAGGGTCCATGTTGTTAGAGGGGATTGTATTAGTAGCAAGAGGTGGAGCAGTAGGAGCACCCTGGAGGGAGACATCATCAATCTGTATAGAGTCATCAAAGGAAGAGTAAGAGACTAGAATAGTCAAATGATCATTATCTGTGTCCTTCCACCAAGTGGCAACACCTTTTTAGTGCAAGAGAGAACAATCTGTAACTAGATGACCTGTAGAGTAATGCCACCTACATCGAAAGGGGAGGCCCTCAAATCAAGCAATGGGGTCCAAGGCCTATTCCCAACCATTAGAACAACATTCCCTAGAAGGGATGTAGAGATGTCAAATTCAACCAGAATGTAATTGAAGGTAGAGCGACTCACTGTAGTTGTGGTCTTGTCCACCTTAAAGAAACGACCAATAGAGTTGCCAATGGTCTCAAAGAAAGCAATCCTTAAAATGAAGGGGGAGATTGGGAAAATGAACCCACACTAGACGCACATTGAGCAGTTCAGTAAGAGGGTTAAATGAAATTGGCCAGGGTTTGACAGAGAGATTGATTCCCCTAAACCCATTGTTTGCTCAATATCAAATCACATTCTTCCTTAGAAGCATCAATAAAAAACCCTTCGCACAAGGAAATAGTTCACTATTACCAAAGACAAATGATTGCCAAGAATATGTCACCCAATAATGTGGATTCAGAAGAGAGGGTCAGAAATCAATAAATCTATAGGTCAACCCATAACGTTGGTAAAAATCCACATTATCCACCACATCTAGGCCACACCACGACAAGGGAGGTCTTGGCATAGGCAATGGGATGAGTTTTTTTTTTTTTTTTTTTTTCCTTTGGAGCGATGGTAGCAGATTTGGCAGGCCAAGCATAGCTCCGCCCACAAGAAATAATAGCATTTGGAAGGGAAGCCCCAATCCTTAACCTCCACAGTAGAAACCCTACCACCAGTCGACCCAGGAAGAGTCTCTGAGTTTCCCACAAGTAGAGGGCTAGGAACACCCAACCCAAGGAGGGGTGTGTTTGTAGCACCAACCAGCATAGTAGAGGGCTCATCAAAAGCTCCCACCATAGTCGGTAATGCATGGGAAGCGACAATGAACCTAGGTAAATTTGAAAAATCCATCGAGTGGGAACCATTGGCAGTAATAACGTCCATTGCATTATAAGCCACTTAAATGTCTCTTGAACCTTGGCTATAAGCTCTATAGGCACAAAGCTCCACTATTTCACCAAGGATAAATATAAACCACTCTCCATTGAGAACCATGGTAGAGAGCGACCCTCTTCCGTTGTCATTTTAGGATGTTATTGTATAGTTGTCTTATTTGAATTAAATGTATAAAATTGTGATGGTTTTGGAAAAAAAGAATTTTCAACTTACTATAACTAATAGGAAAGACAATTTATATTTTTAAATTAGTTAAAATAAAAACTAATGATTAACTATAGGATTTTTGTCAAAAAAATTAATTCTTTGCAATATTTAGTTAAACTAATTAAAAAGTATAATTGCATGAATGCAATAGTATTGTGCTTTGGCATAATCTTATAAATTATAACCTATTAGACAATCTGAAGCTGTTGATTTGTTGTCTGCTTAGTATGATTACATATGTTCCACATATCTGTATACCAAAGCTTTGTTTAGTTTATGAGTTGTTAACTTACATATTCTCTTTTTCTTTGCATCATTTTTTAATTAGTACCGCACTAAATAATTGCACAATCATTGCAATTTTCATTAAAATATGAATACATTGTTATCAAATAAGAATTTTTTTTTAGTTATACAATTGCAACCAAATATCCAAACACATTAAGACTAGAAGAATAGAGTGCAGGAACCCATGTGTGCAAGGAAAACTATATGCACGTCCTTATGCTCAAGTTAAAAGGATAGAATGAGAGAACCAAAAGCCATTAAAATATGGCTCATGGATTTTGTGTTTAAGATGATTAGCTCATATGGATTGTTGTTGAGGCTTTTTTCAAAGTAACTATCTTTTATAATGGGCTATTTGTTTCCAAAATGTCCCAGTAATCTTGTAATGAACATTGAGGATTTGGAATTGAGATATAAGGGTAGAGAGGAACAAGGTAGATTGGAGATGAAGTTGATTGAATAGTTGATCAACACCATTTTGATTTGAGGTTGCAAGGCCTACTTGCAAGACAAGGCAGATGATTTCCATTGAGATAAATGCAGATTGTTTTTGTTCATTTTTTATAAAGTAAATTATCACAAGCTAATCCTAAATATTTCAAATCGTTTAAAAACAATCACAATGACCAAAGTTGAATATTTGGTAAAATATAATTTATAGAGGTTAATGACAGCAAAGAGGTCCTATAAGATAGCTACCCAAACAATTAGATAAATAAGTTAAAATTGATTGAAACAAGAGCTACTGATATGATGCGATATAGTTTAATCAAGTTTGGATACTTTTTATAATCTATAAGAACACCAAATGCAACTCAAAAACACGAAATGTCACACAAAAGAACTCAAGGATGTTAAAAAACTGCCCAAAAGTAAAGAATCAAGAAGCTAGATAAACAAAATAGACCAAATGAACATTCAATTTAAGGTGAATGGAAGGGGAAAACTTGAAGGAATGTTTAAAAAGTTTAATAATTAAAATAAAGTTGGAATTAGAAGAAAATGTATTAAAGACAATGAATTTTAATGCAAATGAATAAGGTTACATGGATTTAGGGAAAACAATGAATTAACGATTATTGCAAGTTATCTAAGGGACAATATAGTTGAAAAATCAAGCAAGAACGATGGAACTATGTTGTGAAAGACATGTACCTGTAAAATGTTACTTCAATATTTACTAGTGACAAATAATAGATGTGCTATTATTTTATCAAAGAATTGACATGTTTTTAAAGTTGACTGACTAACAAGAAACAAGTGTTTCTTTGAGTAATGAAGGCGAATGATTTCTTTACCTTAAGTAGTTTAAGATGGTCATTGAGAAATAGACGCCTCTAGATACAATACTCACTTTGACTTGAAAATGAAGAAATGTAAATTTTGAAGACTAACAAGAAAGTGAATACAAAAGATAAAAAGAGGACAAAAGTACGAAACTTTAAGTTAATTACACATAAATTGAAACAAAACATGGAATTCTTTACTTGTAAAGGGTGGATGTCAAATTATGGAGGAAGCAAATTTTTTTTAAAAAATAGACATTCTTGAAAAGTAAGGTCCCCAAGAAGGTTGAGTCGCATGTTAATTGTATGGAAAGTTTGTAGAGAAATTGTAAATAATCTATGGATGGTGCTTCGTACCATGCTCATTTTTGTAGCGAGCCTCCCATAATCTATATGTTAGAATTAAGCAATAAAATTATTATTGATGATTATGTTAACTTTATATCTGCAATTTTGTCTCTAATTTTGTAATCCATATGTAAGAATCGAGCAATAAAATTATTCCTGATGATTATGTTAACTTTATATGTGCAATTTTATCTCTAATTTCATAATGATAATTATGAGTTTTGCTAGTTCCATTTTTATGTTTTTAGGCATTTTTCAGTTTGGAAATCTATAATTTTGATTTCTTCCTTCATTATACAGAAATTCAAGGAATGTGTTGTTTTCAGTCTATATAGCCTCAACAACTCAATGGAATAAATGTAGGGAAACATTGAGATTAATTTGGTTTTAAGTGATTTAACTATGATGTACATTAGTTTTATTGGTTCTAATTTAGGATGTTTCTACAAGATAACACATTGAAATGACGTAATGCGTCAAGTGATGTAAATATTAGGTGGGATTGGTAGTATGATGATGAATTACAAATTTATAGATTTTGACTTTAAATCAAAATAATAGGTACAGAGGGAATTTGTATAAAATTTTGAGAATCTAACACTAATAATTAAAAGATGAATTCAAATTTTTTAAAAAGAGTTGAACCTACTTAAATAAAGTACCCAAAAAAAAAACTTTAGCTAAAGATTATAAATAAAAGCAAACTTAACAAGTGAAAAATACAAAAAAAACCTATTAAAAATGTAAAAAATAATTTTTAATTATTTTAAGGTTTAAAATTTATAAAATATGAATACACATTTACATGTCAATTTTTATATATTAGTTATCTCATTATTATACAATTAAATTTAAACATATTTTTATATTGATTAATCTTTTAATTATGATTGATGCATGTAGGATTTGAGCAATACAAATCCACAAAACTCGAAGATCACCTGCATACAAAAACCTGTTACAAGGAAGTAGAGACAAGAAGAGGGCAAGGGTTTGACTCAAAAATATGAAGAAGAAAATATCCTCAAATAATGAATGAATAAAATGTACAATGGATCATCCTTATAAAGGAGATCGAAAGCCTTGAAAGGAAAACCCTAAAAAGCAAAAGTGCATGTAATAATTAGTTTAATTATTACATGACTAATGCATGCAAGTTTATATTTAAAACAACTAGTGCATGAGTGTTTTAAATATAACACTACCAATGCAAGAGCGGTTTAGATATAAACAACTAAAGCAAAAAAGGTGACATCTTAAGAAGGGAGTAAAGTTAATTTAATTAACACAATTAAATTAATACTTTACTCTAACACCCCCCCTTAAGATGAGCAACAATGCAGCTACAAACGATGCAAAAAGAAAGCAAAGGAAACTACAGTGTTGAAAGCATAAAATGGGTCCCGACAACATGGCCTGATGAGGTACCCAACACAAAAGAGAGTCTCTATAAAGCGGAGAAATAGAGAAAACCACATGGGAAAAAATCTACTTCAAAAAGAGACAAAGACTAATTTGAAGGACTGAAGAAGCCTCCAAAACTAGGAATGTTCTAGAAAAGAGGAACAAAAATGAACATGTAGAACATCACTGAAGCAAGAAGATGCAAACTCTGTCAAAAAGTAACTGCTAATCTGAAGATCCTCCACTGAAATAGAGCATGACCAGGTAGAGAAGACTGTAATCTGTATGAGTTCCCTCAAATGACACTACTCGAATCAGGAGGCAAACAAATGCAAACAACTGAACTCAAAGATACAGATGGTATAAAATACCAAAGCCTGAAGAGTTGATTAATGAAAGATGGAAGAGTACCTCTAAAAATAGGAAAGAAAGAGTGTCTAAATGGTAAATGATCCATCTCACCGAAATGCATAGGTACCTAGCCACTGCATTTGTGTAGTACATAGGAACAAATACTGAATACATAGCTCACACTATTGAACCAAGGAAGCAGAAGAATGATCAGTAGAAACCCCCCCCATAATGTTGACAAGGGAGAGGTGATAGGTACACTGAAAATAGTGCCAATAAGAACTGCATCGTGAAGAACCAAGAACATCGAAGTTGCAGTGAAAGTACAAACACAAATAAAGATACCCTGAGGTTAATGGCATGGAAGGAACACTCACTTGACAAAGGTAGATGGAAAACAAGGGCAAACATCAAACCCCCCATGACACTTTATAATGGAGTGCGAGTACAAAGAGCACGAACATGTGCAAGATCCCATAGATGTAATAAAATGACACTTTATCTCAGTGCATGTGCAAAAAAGAATGCTACAAAAGTGAATTATACACTACTCAAATAAGAGAGAAGGCTATTGAAACAAAAGGATAGCCTAAGAAGAGCCTTCACCTAAAGGGAAGAGATCCCATGACCTGTAACATCCAAGATATCCACCAGAGTGCAAAAATGCAAAAAAATGAATAAAATATACTTGGTGAAGAATCTAGGAAAATGACTTATAGCACTAGAAAGCTCTCAGAACAATCTTTCCAATAATATCTTGCTTTCCTAAAATAGAGTCCGAATACATAATATAGAGCTTTTGGAGTGCAAAAATAAACATCTGGCTTTGATAGTAAAACACACCATCAAAAAAGCAAAATTAGAAATTCAAACCTCCAAATCTGGATAGAGCTCGGAACCAGCTTTCTGACAATATCTCGTTTGCCTGATTTTGACACTGTATGCTCAAGTTATGAGCAAAAAACCACCGAGTGCTCCAGAGGGCCCAAAAATGGTGTCTAGATGTACTGATGTCAGCACTTCATGGGCTTAAAATTGACGGCCAAATGACCGTCGCAACATGCAAGCCCCTTGGGGCTAAAATTTTGGGCCACTAGTCGCCATATGACCAAGGGCTAAACTGCATTCTCCAAGCTTAAATTTGACGACAAAAAATAAATAAATATATTTTTTGCAAAATCGCATGCGTGCCTCGAGATCCGTACCAGGCCTTTAGGATTTTCATCTCGATTTGCGCACAAATTTTTTGGTCTTAATTTGTGTGCCATAAAACAAAATTTATCTCTATTTGCATGCCAAAATAGAGAATTTTACATTGGGAAGTGTGCTACTTCATACAAATTCTACCTCAGGAAGCGTGCTAAGTTGTCTAGTACCAAAAAATGCCCCAAAATGCAAAGTTGTCCAAATTTGAGGAATTTTATATTGAAATAGGGATTTTTGGGTGCTGCAAGCTCAACGGTGAGGTCCGTTTGAGCTCAAAGTGCACCAAAATTTAGGGACTCCCTAAATTCAATAAAAAACCCCAAAAAAGCCCTAATCTAAAACATATGAATTTCTAATCTCTGAATCCTTCAAACACGAACAAGCTATAGCAGATTAGACTCTGATACCATGTAGGATTTGAGCAATACAAATTCACAAAACCTGAAGATCACCTGCATACAAAAACCTATTACAAGGAAGTAGAGACAAGAAGAGGGCAAGGGTTTGACTAAAAAATATGAAGAAGAAAATATCCTCAAATAATGAATGAATAAAATGTACAATGGATCATCCTTATAAAGGAGATTGAAAGCCTTGAAAGGCAAACCCTAAAAAGTAGAAATGCATGTAATAATTAGTTTAATTATTACATGACTAATGCATGCAAGTTTATATTTAAAACAACTAATGCATGAGTGTTTTAAATATAACACTACCAATGCAAGACTAGAGGTTTAGATATAAACAACTAAAGAAAAAAAGGTGACATCTTAAGAAGGGAGTAAAGTTAATTTAATTAACACAATTAAATTAATACTTTACTCTAACAATGCATAAACATTACATCAATAAAATATAATAAAAATTCTATATGAATTTTTTTGTAAAGTTTAGATTTTAATTATAAAACCAAATTATTAAAAGATAAAAATAAAATGTAATATATTGAAAAAATAAGAAGCCAATTGATATATCTTTTAATATTTATGATTAAAAAATTAAATATTTATATTTGTAAATTTTTTATTTTCTATTTGAATGATAATCATAAAATATGATCTAATTATTAACACAAAAAACATTATCTAATTAAACTTAGAAGTACTTTTACTAAAATATGATCTCATTATTAATAATATGTAAATTTGTAAATCTTTACCTCTTGGAATAATAAATAAATAATCACAATGAAGATATTATAGAAGTATTTCCTTATAAAAATAAAACATTAAAATAATTAGACTTAAAAGAAATTAATGCTCAACATACAAGCATCCAAATAGAATATATAACAAAGGTAAAGGGTTGCATAATTCATGACACAACCTGTGGAAATCAGCCACAAATTACAATTGCCATGTTTGGTTTTTTTTATTAAAGCAGCCTAGCAAGGGTGTTGACCCTTACACCACTACATCCAAACGATTGTGCCAAACAACTATTTACAAAAAAGTCAAGAAAGACCTTTAACAACAGAATAGCAACACAACTTCTAAACCACCACAAGAATGGATAGACAACTAACTTGCAACCCATAGTAGAGGGAGGAGAGAGAGATTGTAGAGTGATTCTTCCTTTGCCGACATACAACTGTCTAGACAATACTATTAGAAGGATCCCCACCAAAAAGGGACAATAGTGGCACCCCAAAAAGAGAATCAACACGAGCAACAAGAACAGAGTGCTAATAGTTTTAAACTTCAACAACCATAGGTTGGGGCACAACAAGAGAAACAACAGTCAGAGAAGGGTCCATGTTGTTAGAGGGGATTGTATTAGCAACAAGAGGTGGTGCAGTAGGAGCACCCTAGAGGGAGACATCATTAATCTGTAAAGAGTCATCAAAGGAAGAGTCAGAGGCCAAGATAGTCAAATGATCATTATTTATGTCCTTCCACCAAGTGGCAACACCTTTTCAGTGCAACAGAGAACAATTTGTAGCTAGATGACCCATAGAGAAACACCACCTACATCGAAAGGGGAGGCCCTTAAAATCAAGCAATTGGGTCCAAGGCCTATTCCCAATCATAATAACTACATTTCTCGGAAGGGATGTAGAGATGTCAATGTCAACCAAAATGTAATTGAAGGTAGAGAGACTCACCGCAACTGTAGTCTCGTCCACCTTAAAGAAACAACCAATAGAGTTGCCAATGGTCTCAAAGAAAGAAATCCCAAAAATGATGGCAGAGATTGGGAAGATGAACCCACACTAGACGCACATTGAGCAGTTCGGTAAGAGGGTTAAATGAGATTGTCTAGGATTTGGAAGAGAGAGTGATTCCCCCAAACCCATCATTTTCTCAATATCAAACCACATTCTTCCTTAGAAGCATCAATAAAAAACCCTTTTCGCAAGGAACTAATTCAATGTTACCAAATACAAATGATTGCTAAGAATTTATCACTCAATAATGAAAATTCAAAAGAGAGGGTTAGAAGTCAATAAATCTATATATCTACCCATAATGTTGGTAAAAATCCACATTATGCACCACATCTAGGCCACACCACCACAAGGAGGTCTTGACATAGACAATGAGATGAGTTTTTTTTTCCTTTGGAGCAATGGTAGCATATTTGGCAGCCTGATCATAGCTCTGCCCACAAGCAACAATAACATTTGGAAGGAAAGCTCCAATCCTCACAACCTCCATAGTAGAATCCCCGCCACCAGTCAACCCAGGAAGAGTCTTCAAGCCTCCACAAGAAGAGGACTAGGAACACCCAACCCAAGGAGGGGTTTGTTTGCAGCTCCAAATAGCATAGTAGAGGGATCATTGGAAGCTCCCACCATAGTCAGTAACACATGGGAAGCGACATTGAACCTGGGTAAATTTGAAAAGCCTGTCGAGTGGGAACCATTGGCAGCGACAACGTCCATCGCAATATAAGCCACTTAAATGTTTCTTGAACCTTGGCTATAAGCTCTATAGGAAAAAAGCTCCACTATTTCACCAAGGATCAAGATAAACAACTCTCCATTGAGAAGCATGGTAGAGAGCGACCCTGTGGAATCTATAGCTTCCATTGCCATGTCATGATGTTACTGTATAGTTGTCTTATTTGAATTAAATGTATAAAATTGTGATGTTTTTGGAAAAAAATAAATTTTCAACTTACTATAACTAATAGGAAAGACAAATTATATTTTTAAATTAGTTAAAATAAAAACTAATGATTAACTATAGAAATTTTGTCAAAAAACATTAATTCTTTGCAATATTTAGCTAAACTAACTAAAAACTATAATTGCATGAATGCAATAGTATTGTGCTTTGGCATAATCTAATAAATTATAACCTATTAGACAATCTGAAGCTTTTGATTTGTTGTCTGCTTAGTACGATTCCATATGTTGCACATATTTGTATACCAAAGCCTTTGTTTAGTTTATGAGTTGTTAGCATGTATTCTCTTTTTCTTTACATCCTTTTTTAATTAGTACCACACTTTAAATAATTGCACAATCGTTGCAATTTTTATTAAAATATGAATACATTGTTATCAGAATAGAAGTTTTTTTGAGTTATACAATTGCAACCAAAGATCCAAACACATTACGACTAGAAGAATAGAGTGCAAGATCCCATGTGCAAGGAAAACTATATGCATGTCCTCATGCTCAACTTTAAAAGGATATAATGAGAGAACCAAAATCTATTAACATATGGCTCATGGATTTTGTGTTCAAAATGATTGGCTCATATGGATTGTTGTTGAGGCTTTTTCAGAGTAACTATCTTTGATAACAAGCTATTTGCTTCCAAAACGTCCCAGTAACCTTGTAATGAACATTGAGGATTTGGAATTGAGATATAAGAGTAGGGAGGAACAAGGTAGATTGGAGAAGAAGTTGATTGAATAGTTGATCAACACCATTTTGATTTGAGGTTGCAAGGCCTACTTGCAAGACAAGGTAGACGATTTCCACTGAGATAAATGTAGATTGTTTTTGTTCATTTTTTATAAAGTAAATTATCACAAGCTAATCCTAAATACTTCAAATCTTTTAAAAACAATCTCAATGACCAAAGTTGAATATTTGGTAAAATATAATTTATAGAGGTTAATGAAAGCAAAGAGGTCCTATAAGATAGCTACCCAAACAATTAGATAAATAAGTTAAAATTGATTGAAACAAGAACTACTGATATGATGTGTTTAATCAAGTTTGACTACTATGTTTTAGTCTATAGGAACACAAAATGCAACTCAAAAACACCAAATGTCACATGAATGAACTCAAGGATGTTAAAAAAATTGCCCAAAAGTAAAGAATCAAGAAGCTAGATAAACAAAATAAACCAAATGATCATTCAATTTAAGGTGAATGGAAGAGGAAAACTTGAAGGAATGTTTAAAAAGTTTACTTATTGAAATAAAGTTGGAATTAGAAGAAAATCTATTAAAGATAGTGGATATTAATGCAAATGAATAAGGTTACATGGATTTAGGGAAAACAATGAATTAACGATTATTGCAAGTTATCAAAGGGACAATATAGTTGAAAAATCAAGCAAGAACAATGGAACTATGTTGTGAAAGACATGCACCTAATAAATGTTACTTCAATATTTACTAGTGACAAATAATAGATGTGTTACTATTTTATCAAAAATTTGACATGTTTTTAAAGGTAACTAACTAACAATCTAAACAAGTATTTCTTTGAGTAATGAAGGAAAACTATTTCTTTACCTTAAGTAGTTTAAGATGCTCATTGAGAAATAGATGCCTCTAGATACAATTCTTACTTTGACTTGAAAATGAAGAAATGTAAATTTTAAAGATTAACAAGAAAGTGAATACAAAAGATAAAAAAAGGACAAAAGTACAAAACTTTAAGTTAATTACACAAATTGAAAACAAAACATGGAATACTTTACTTGTAAAGGGTGGATGTAAAATTATGGAGGAAGCAAATTTTAAAAAAAATAGACATTCTTGAAAAGTAAGGTCCCCAAGAAGGTTGAGTCACATGTTAGTTGTATGGAAATGAATCAAGGATACTACATTCCAAAAAAGGTTAAAGTAGAGAATAATCCACTAGGTACAACCTAAAGCTCTAGACATGGCAAGACAATAGATATTGGGAAACAATTTACAAGTATGAGGGAGACATTTTTGATAAAATTTGTGAAATGGATCTTGATGGGGCTTCAATATATCATATAATAAATGCCAACTAATTTAAAGCTATGTGATTGCAAAACAATGACCAAGGTGATTATCAATGAGTAAGGATCACAAGGACTTCAAACCTTTTATACTTTGTAGCCAAGTTGTTAGCACACCAAACTAGGAAAGAAACGTAGACAACTCCATGACCCTTCCTAACATTTTGAGAATCCTTGACCATTGTGTGGGAGAAGAGAATGTTTAGGAATATTTCTCTTCCCTTTTTGAATAATCTTCTACTCATCATTCTCAAAAGGCTCAAAATGAGAGGGGAGTATAGGGAAAGTCTCCATGAAAAACTTGTGTTGAGTCCTTGTAGGCATTGGAGGTAGCACGAAGCTTCCAACATGGTAGGGTATATAGCCTCAACACTTGACACCAAAGGTTCCAAAGGTAGAGTAGAAAAAATTGGGCCTTGAGAAGACAACCTAGAAAGAACAATCTTTGGAGTTTAGATGACCTTATAGGTAGGGTCTTCATTTGACTCATTATGCTTATAATCAAAGTTATTGACAATTAAATGCTCATTGAGGACATTCTTTCACCAGGTTGCTTTAGTATTTTTGTAGTGAGAGTACATATAGTTTGAAGCAAAGTGCAACACATCTCCTATAGTGAAAGACAATATCCTCATAGATAAGTTATTGAGTCTACACTTTGTCGCCAATAAGAGAGATAATATCCTTTGGAAAATCCTTGGAGGTGTCAATATCCACAAGAATGTAAGAAAAGGTAGTATGGCTGAAGTTTGTTGATGAAGCATCCTATTTTAAAAATTAACCAAGAGTTTTTCAAATAGAATCTGCACAAAAGTATAGAGGGATATTGGGTGGTTTAACCCAAACATGCATAAAAATGGACGATTCAATTAAAGGAATGAAGGAATGAAAACACCATTCAAGTGAGAGAAAGTGTCAACCCCACAACCAATACCCATGGTCTAGCATGCACAATTGATCAATATTTGATTGGAAGGGTGTAATGGGCATCCTCTATGATAGGGATGATATTGAATCTTGTCCTTTATGAGAAACCTTTACTAATCTGAAGCCCATTTATTCAGTTCTTGAAGGGAAGGTTAGGAATGTTTTAACTTGTAGATGAGGGCATGATGTTTAAAGTATTCTTCATTGTATTCTATCTCTTATACACAAATAACAATAGGGGAGGGTAATGAATATTGAATGGGTTGGGGTTTACCTTATAGAGAAGAATGAGCATAAACAGACAAATAGTGAGAAACACCAACAATCCAAGAAACATTCATATTTTTCCTTGCATTAGGCTTAGGTGAGGAATCATGAACAACTTCATATTCATTTGGGACATAGAGATACATGGTAGAAGAAACCTTGACCTTAGAAAGTATGACTCATTTCATTCTAATTTTAGAGGGTGGCATCATGTGCAAACTAGACTAGTAGGTGGAAAATCCTTCTTTGTTAGGCCACATGTACCTCCAATGGTGAGTAAATTCAAACAAGAAGAAACAAACATTCTAGAAGTGACAAGATAACTAGGAATGATAGATATTTTTAGAGAAATAAACATTCTTTTTGTAAATTTGCAAGATAGATTCAAGTAACGATAGGAATGATCGTTAAATTATTCTTATGAATTTTATAAAGATGTCTCTAAAGCTTGTCCATAAATATAAAAGAATCAATTTGACTTGACGATAGAATTCATAAAGGCTAGGTTCATACTTTAGAGAATGAGGGATTCTTGACCTTGTTTGTTTTTATAATGACCTTTTAGTCACCTCCAAAAATACTTGTTACAACATTTTCACATTCATTAGGACAAAATTGCATTGGTGGCCATTGTAAGTCAACTGGTAATTGAAAGGTAATATAAAGTTAGGAAGAATGAACATCAAGGTCTAGGACATTGATATGGAGATTGGAACAAGAGTAATAAGGATTAGAGTAAAATATAGGGCAAGTGAAAGACATACAATTGAGTTGGAATGTCAAATTTTTGTGAACAAAAAATGGGAAAAAGGTTGAAGAATCTTTTATGTATGCAAATTTAGCAACTCAACTATTTTGAACTTTTACATATTATCTCCATGGTGAGGAAAGAATTTGTGAGCTATCAACTTATAGAAGAGGTCTCCATATTTCAAGAGGGATAGGAAAAGTACCTCAACCTATTAAAGATGTATAGATAGATGAGAAATTGTATTGACTTTTTTTAATACAAAAAGACAAATCAATTGTAATTTAGAGAGAAAATATAAAATATATGTAAATATAAAAAATAGGAGAGACTAGGTACTTGGCACAATTGAGTTTGGAAGATAACCACATATAACACAATGATTTAGTGCCAAATACGATCAAGGTGTCTCTTGTAATGTCATTTAGTTGATTGGAAAATTCCTAAGTATGAAAAATAATAGTAACTAGATGATGCTTGATGTAATGCAAAGAAAGAATAAAATACATATATGATAAGATAATTTAAAAGTGGGGGTAAACCCAATTTTTTTTTCTTTTCAAATTCCAAAAACATGATAATTGCAAATTCAATATTGACCATAAATTAAACAAAAAAAAAGTAGCGTGGAGGTGATGATAATACAACTAGTGGTAGATGGAAGTTATGACTAGTTTATAGTTATTCTTTTATCTAATAATAGGGAAAAAAACCCTTGAACAATTAATAGAATATTTTGTAGGGAATTAAAATTTATGAAGTCAGAAACTATTGATTCCTAGTTTTATATTATTTTCTAATTTAAACCATTAGAGTATTTTTAATTGTTTTTGATGTAGAGGAATGAATGCAACAACACTTCAACAAAATGTTTATCAAAGGATCCTAATCAATACACCAATTGTGCATTTAGACCTTCAACCCTATACTTCCACCCCTAAGACCACTTAAGAATTCTTTGGCATATTTTTATATGACACTACAATCAAGGATTAATCTAATACAAGGTCTTTGTAGGCATGGACAATCTCATGACTTGTTCAAGTAATGCATTCATACATGGACACATTTCCATCCTTTATTAAAACAAAAGAACTGTCCCCTTGCGAATAATTTGTAATATGAGTCCAAGCCCTCTAAAAAACCCTTTTTTGACAAACCTTTGACAAATAACACTAAACATGGATTGGCGTGTCAAAATTTATCCTTAGTTTCTCTAACAGTCTGCTACACATTGCTTTCAACGATTGTGTGTGCAGCCAAAACATGTCCAAACCTCATCTTTAGGCCTTTCAACTTTGGGAACTTAAAAATCACATCAACACATACCTCTCCATCCATTTTCATAAATTTTCACTAGTGGACGATGGAGTTATTGCATTTTTTCCTTACTACTAACCCTAGGTAGGGTTTCTTCTTGTCAGCATAGAAAATCCAATATCTCTTGTAAAATTCCATGAAATATTCTCAAACCATAAAAAAATGAAAGGCAAGGCAATCCTATATCTACTCCAATTGATTATTATTCCGTAAAAATTTGTACAGATCTGTACAAAATAATTTACAGTCTACTACATAGAAAAACTAAGAGTATGTGCCAAAATATTATTTTCTCATTCCCATTCAATTGTTTTTTCTTCTAACTATGTTTTACATCATACAACATTCAAATTCCCTATCCCCAACTATTCCAACCACCACTTAATCATGTTTTTAACAACCATAACAATTTTGACAATATCAACATTGTTGCTTGACAACTTTTGTTGCAACATTAATAATTTTTTGCAAATTTGACAACTTGACATATAAACATTCCAAAATAGATCAAAATGAAGACAAAAATGACCATAAGAACTCTATGATGGCCCTGCATCATACACCCAAGGGGAAGAGAAGAACTCAAGTTTCACTTGAGTGGGGGTCTAAAATCATATAACCATGTCTGATAATATCATCTTCAATCATCCATGTAGTATCCTCCATGGGAAGTCCCCTCCACTTAACCAAATACTAGAGACATGTCTTGTTCCTTATCTTTTTTAGTTCCTTAGCATCAATGATGCATTTTGACTCTAGAGGTATTACAGGTATGAGATACTTGATCCATTCAATATTTTAGTGTGGTTGTAAACCTAATATACATTTGTAAAAACATCCCCTTTGCAAGGGAACAAATCAGAAACATTAAAGGTGAGGGAGATGCCAATGCCTTGAGGTAACTCAATCTCATAAGCATTTGTGGAAAACTTGTACCTCACCTTGCAAGGTCCTATCTTTTTCATTTGCAACTTGGAGTACTAACCTTTAGGAAACCTCTTTTTTTTGAGATGTGTCAAAACAAAATCTCCAACCTTGAAATCAACTTCTCTTCATTTGGCATCTTCCCTTTCTTGCATTTGTCAACACTACTTTATAGGTTCTCCTTAACTTGATGAATCTCTAGTATATAAATGGAAAATTACTCTCCTTGAACACTTGGTATGTCCATCTCATTGATATCCCTCAATACAAACATCCCTTCAGAATGTAAACCATAAACAACTTGAAAATGACTCTTTCCAACACTCCTACTCACCAAATCATTGGATGAAAACTCTTCTTGAGGAAAAACAAGATCCCACTAAGTAGAATGTTCTTTAGTGATTTATCTTAAGAGGTTTCCTAGGCTTTTATTAACCACCTTATTTTTCCCATTATTTTGAGGATGATAGGCATAACTAAAATTGATATTAGTGCCTAAATTCTTCAAAAAAATTCTCCAAAAGTGACTTATGAAATTACTATCCCTGTATGAGACTATACTCAAATTGAGATTAGTGCCTAACTATTGGCATTAAGTATGTTTGTCATTACTGACAACACTTATTCAGACTCTATGTGTTTACCGAGCAGACAGGATAGTGTTTACCGAGTAGACAGGACAGTGTTTACCGAGGAGAAAGGACAATGTTTACCGAGTAGATAGAACAGTGTTTACCGAATAGACCGAGATTCACAGTGCTTATCAAGTTATCATTACCGAGTGATGAAATGAGCAGTGTTTACCGAGTGCCAGCATGGTAAATAGGGAATTCAATTTCTACCGAGTGACACTATATCTACCAAGTCTCTAGTATATACCAAGTTTGAAACTACAACTGAGTGGTTAGTATGGACTGAGCCTCCACTTCTACCGAGAGCATGACGATGCTGAGTAACACAATGGATGCTGAATATTAGAAAGTCACCAAGTTATTTTGCAGTAACCGAGTAACTATATTTGGGCCGACTCAGTAATATTTGTGTTAGCTTGTTTAAGAGCCGACTTTGTAATTATTTTGTAATTGTTTTGGATTGATATATAAACAATGTTTTGTATCATATCCAAGGTGTGAAGTAGCGAAGTATGAAAAAGAGAGAAAGGCAGAGATAAGTGAATTACAAAGGGCTACAACAGTATAAGAAGCAACAAAGATCTATCCATCACAAAAGGTGATCAGTACATCAAAGAATCTCAATCAGCAAGTACAGTTGCAAGTAAGAGATTTACTATTTCATCCTAACAGGTGAATCAACTTAAAATCCTTTAACCGAGTAGACTTAACAATCTTTGTAAAATCTCTTAACTGAGTGCATACTTTATTGTATGTTTGTAAATCCTCTAACAAGGTGGACCTAGCAGTCCTTATTTCTCCTAACAGGGTAGATCATCAGAAGTGATCATTGTAAGCCTTAACCGGAAAACTTTATACTGCAGTATTGAAGTTTTGTGGGTATCATCCCCACCCCAGTTTTACTTTCTATTTGGAAGGTTTTTGGGTCACCAAATCTCTGTGTTCAAAGTGTTATGAATGTTTTATTCCTTCTGTTACTCATGCATGCAGTCAGATTATCAATCTAATGTTATTTGAAATATGGTTAAGATCTGAATTTGTTAAAAGTTTTGAAATTACTGATTCACCCCTCCCCTCTCAGTAACCTGGATAGTCTTGAATATTTCCAACAATTGGTATCAGAGCATTGTGGTTCTCAGGATAAATTTTGATAGCTTGAGAAAAGATTCAGGACAATGGAGATATTCAAACTTAACAAAGTAATTGAGAATGAAAAGCTAGATCTGGAAATGGCCATAACTCAACTCAAGGAAGCAAAAGAGCATCTTTCCCAATCCCTAAAAAGAAGGAAGGAACTTGCAAATCAGATTAATGACCACCAGTATGTTGAAGAAAAGATTGAAGACTTTTTCCCTTCAAGCAGCTCAGACGAAGCAAACAATGCAATCAAAGAACTTCTAGAAAAGAGTGGATCTCTGCAAGAAGAGGTAAGAAAATTGAAAAGAGAACAGGAAATTCAGTCAACAAGATTTTGTGAAATCTTGGAACAAAGAAACAAGATGAAAGATGAAATAGATGGAAAGAACAATGAAATCTAGAATCAAACCCTTCAGCTAGAAAACCTAATTGATCAAGTCTCCAATGCAAATGAAGAAATCTTGACTCTGAGATCAGAAAATGAAAATATAAGAGAGGAGCTGAGATCTGAAAAGCAAATCAATTTAAGATTGATGAATGACCTAGATACTGAAAGGCAAATCAATGAGAGAATGTTGAAATCTCAAGAAGATATGAATCAGGTGTATGAATGAAACCTTCATAAGCAAAAAGGAAAAGCAGGACTTGGATACAAAGAGGAAGGTGAATCCTCCAAACAAGGTACTCAAAAGAATCAGAAACCCACTTGTAATCACTGTGGAAAAATTGGTCATACTTCAAACAAATGTTGGAACAATGGAAAAGCAAAATTCAATGGAAAATGCTACAATTGCAATTAGCATGGTCATAAAGCAAATGAATGCAAGGAGAAACCAAGATTTAAAGGCAAATGTCACAAATGTAGCAAACAAGGTCATAAGGCATCAGAATGCAGAACTAAAACACCCAATCCAGTAGAACAAATTATGAAAGCAATGTTTGGTTGGGATTACAACACTTGGTGTAGATGTCATTACTGTAGAGAATATGGGCACATTGGCATGAATTATGTAAGGCATCACTTGAGAAAAAGGGATACTACCATAAGATGTTATAAATGCACTAAGCTTGGTCACATAGCTAAAAACTACATGAATTTAGGCAAAGTTGAAGATGAAAAGAAAGCAAAAGCAAATAGCATCAGGAAGTAGATGAGACAATAGGGGATTCTTAAACCTACCGAGCAAACTAGTCCAAGTAATGAAGTCACTCATGAAGAGAGTGGCTCTATCAACTCTAACTAAGTCTCCAAGAAAGCACTGGAACTGTATCTTCATAGACATATTCCAAAAAATTCCTAAATTAAAAGGAAGAAAGATCCAAATCAGTATGCAAGATATAGCAAGATCACAAGAAGGTCAATATCAGTTACCACTGAGCAAGGTTGGGAGTAACCTAATTTCATTTGGTTACCAAGTAAGGTCGGAGCAATATGAATTCATATGTTCTCCGAGTTGCGGAATCTTCACCGAGCATTTAATGCATAGTGGATGATAGTTTGTCGAATTCAATACCCTAATTCCTATGGAGCATTAATGACAAAATTTTAACAAAAAGCATGAAATTGAGTTCATTCTCCACCACAAATATCAGCATATTGAGCAGAGAAATTTCTAGTGCGATCAAGCAATTCAAAGCAAAATTTTGCAGCAAAAATTTCTTCGAAGAATTTTTTCTTTTTTTACTGAGCTAGCATGGCATCATCCAGCACCAAAGTAAAGAAAGGTTCATAAATGTTAGTTCAAGGAGAATGGAAAGCACCAGATTTCAAACTCGTGCCCGTGATTGCAGAAACCCTAGATCCGAGTGGAGCTCAATCTCAAATTCCTCCAAAGGTACTTCTTGTAAATGACATTCACAGTCATTTTAAAGGTACAATTCAAGAGCTTGGAACCCTAGATATAGATGTTGTTCATGATGAACTGTGTGTTGATGGTGTTCTCAAATCGGAACATAAACATTTGGAAGATAAGGGTTTGACACATATCACCCACTTGCCTCGGAGTTTCCAGATAAAATGGATTAGATATATCCTAAGCTGAGTGCATGAAGGTAAAATTTGGCTTGAGAAACTAGTGGAAATAACAAAGAAGATGATTCACTGAATCACTGGTCTTCCCATGCTTGCCAAGGCTAAATCTACAAAAACCCTAGGTCGGGTAGAGGTGGAAAAGAAAACCCTAGCCGAATGGGATGGTAGAGGTATGAGAATAAATAGTATTACCGATGTAGAACTAAAATTTGGCACATATGTCATAGCTCACAAGATATACAATTCAAGTCAGCAGAATAGTGTTCTGTGTGAAGCAGTTGACCTAGCTTATAAAATTGTGAAGAACAATCTGTCATTTGACCTAGCAGATTTATTGTTGAAATAGTTCAACAAGAATATGGAGAGCATCCAAACCTCAAAGAACAATCCATGTAAGTTTGGCTTGCTGTTGGTTTGTTTATTTTTCTATGCTCAAAAGTTTTTCCCATCAAAAGGCACGATAAAATGGAGAAAGGATGTGCCTGTTCTTTATCAGATAAATGAGTATATTGCAGAAATGGGTGAAAATTTTGTAAGCATAATGGATAACTATTTTGAATCTTTTAAAGAAAAGATGAATAACAGATTCTGGATTCCACTAAAGCTGGTGGAAGATTATAAAGATGATGTTTGTTTCATGGTTGATTGTGATAGAGTATACATTCAGGCAGTAAGGCTTAGGATTGTATGGGTGAAACCTCTTCCTTATGAGGTAAACATTGATGAAACAAAGGATATAATTGAAGCCCTAGTAAATCAACCTGTTGATCCAAAGGCTCCATACTTTGGAACATATGATGAAGCTAAGGTAAGAATTGAGCTAAGCATAAAACTTCCACAGGTGGTTAACAAAGGCAGAAAGAGGATGGCCAAGATGCAATCTAGCACACCTCTAATGTTAACCGAGGGCAAAGGAGAGGATATTGTAGAAGAAGAAGAAAAGGATGAGAGTAAAGAAGAACAAGTGCCTGTAAAGAAGAAAGGAAAGGTAACTATCACCAAGGAACCCAAGCAATCCACTGCAGTATTCACAAGGAAAAGATCAAGGGGCAAGGCAGGTAAAGTCAATGATGATATAGTACTCAAAAGGCCTCCTCCCTCATTTGAACAAAAGATTAAGGATTTGAGAGAAGGATCTGGAATTTCAAATTTCAAATCTCAAATCTCTCAAATATGAAATTAGATCAGAGGTAGAGCAGCAGGAAGTTAAAGATGCTATTATTGAGAAAATGGGAAAATGGAAGTACTCACCTAATGATATGGCTTCTCAAATTCCAGGTGTTCTATTGGATAAAGTCAAGTTGAAATGGTCCAATGCAAGACAAACTGTCAAGGACATATATGCTCAAACCTTAAGACAGTTGATGCCAAGTTTGAAAAATGATGAAATAAATAAGGCATTGATAGAAAATGAGCACAAGATGACACTAAAATTCAACGGTTGTTTTCTTTTGATCAAAGATATAGAGTCGGTTGTGAAGAGTGAAAATTTTACTTGGAAAAACATCTATCATCTTCACAAACTAAGTACTGAAACCATGATAATAAAAGATATTGAAGATGACAGTGATGAAGAAGAAGAAGAAGAAGCAATTCAGATTGATAATGTTGAGGTAGAAGAAGCAGAGGAAGAAGTTATTGAGGAAGCTAAGAAGAATGTTGAGGAAGATGATCCAATTCGGATAGCTGCAGAGGTGATTGCCTCACTTCCTCACTCTCCAATAAAAATTACTACATCTAGCCCAGAGAAAACTTCAAGTGTGATCGTGACAAGTCCCTCAGATACATCAAATGTCCAATCATCACTAGCATAGCTCAATGTATCAATGACAAAAGTGGCTACCACTTTATCCATCGAGCTTCAGCCTCCTTCCACCGAGTTGCAGTCTTCAGTACCTTCTTCAATTTTGAGTTTTTAAGCAGTAAGTACTTCAAATTCTACAGTTGTAAATACTTTAGTTTTTGATTTATCAAGTATTCCAGTTAGCATCCCATCAGTTGGAAGTTTATCATTTTTCACTACA
Organism: Chamaecyparis obtusa; assembly: GCA_027943335.1. Lineage (NCBI taxonomy): Eukaryota > Viridiplantae > Streptophyta > Pinopsida > Cupressales > Cupressaceae > Chamaecyparis > Chamaecyparis obtusa. The sequence continues at coordinate 324,858 of BSBK01001051.1, read as the reverse complement.
AGTCCTACTATGTCTACAATAATTTCTACTACAAAGGCAATAAGTATAAAGACTCAACTGAGTACAAAATTTTTGAGTAAGAGTGTAGTAGAAGATATAGATTTAGATGAGGAGATAGAAATTCCCCAATTAGATTTTGCAAACCTCACAGTAGACCAAATGCAAGCAGTTGGTGAACTCCTCTAGAAGAAAGCAAAGCAAAAGAAACTAAAAGAAGAAAGAGATAAGGAATATAAGATCATTGAGGATGCCAAGAACATTTTGGTAGAAACAATAGGTGTTGAAGTTGATTCCTCTCAACACATTTTGTTGCAGTTGGCAGAGGCAGTAAAAAAGTTCAATGAGGATTCCTTTGGATCAGATAAGTTGCTTGAGAAGGCTCAGAAGAAGTTTGAAAATAAAGTTCTTGAGCACATTGCTCAGCAAATAGCTATCAATCAGGCAGGGTTATCTTTAGTTTTGACTAGCATTGAGTCCTCCTATTCCAAGGTAACATTATTTTTTGTCAAAGTATGTAATGTTGCCGAGTTCTCAAAAGAGATTAAAGACAAAATAAATAAGATTGATGAGGATCTGAAGATTAGTGCATAGAAGTTGCAACTTGAACCTAGTTCAAGCTCTGCACATCATATGACAGTCAGATTCCTATCTGATAAGTAGTCAGAGTTATTGAAAGAAGATGCAAGGATCAGATCAACATTAATAGATATTTAGAACATGATCCTTCCCATCATGGATACAATGCAGAAGCATATTGCATACTCAAAAACATTGATCCATGAAAATCAGTTTTCAATTGTAGATCACATGATTGAACTCTCTGCAGAAGTCCAAGTTGCACTCCATACATGCAAGATTCTGCAAGAGAATTGGGATAGAACTCTAGCACTAATTGGAAAGGTACATTATGATTTTCTCTCACATTTTGGTATCTCTGTGTAAAAGATTTGTATATACACCTTTGGCATTATTGTCAAAAAGGGGGAGAAAGTATATAAGATATATGAGATATGAAAGGGAGAGAAAGTATATGAGAGAAATAGGAAATATGAGTATGAGGTGAAATAAGATATTTATATATATACTATATGAGGGAGATATTTGTGGGTATCATCCCCACCCCAGTTTTACTTTCTATTTGGAAGGTTTCTGGGTCACCAAATCTCTGTGTTCAAAGTGTTATGAATGTTTTATTCCTTCTGTTACTCATGCATGCAGTCAGATTATTAATCTAATGTTATTTGAAATATGGTTAAGATCTGAATTTGTTAAAAGTTTTGAAATTATTGATTCACCCCCCCCTCTCAGTAACCTGGATAGTCTTGAATATTTCCAACACTAACTTCTTCCACAAAGTTCTCTAAAAGTGACTTATGAACTTAGTATCCCTGTCTGAGACTATACTTAAAGGAAAATAAAGAATTTGTACCACTTCCTTGAAATTTTTTTTTTTCAATATAAGAGGCATTATTTGTGCTCTTGCATGGGTTGAAGTGGGCCATCTTTGACATATAGTCAACCACAACATAAACTAAATCAAAACCTCTAGGTTTTCTTGGTAATCCCATTACAAAATCCGTACTAATAGACTCTTAAGGTTTACATAGAATAGGAAGAGGTTGATACAAACTTACATTGGTGCTATTTCTACAAAACACATTCTCACATTAGTTTACATTCGAGGCCAAAAATAGTCTTCTCAGGTGCTCTAGGGTCTTTTCAAGACCAAGATGACCTGGCAGGATTCCATAATGTTTTTCCCTTATGACATTTTCCCTCATTGAGCATTTAGGTACACAAAGTTGTGCCCCTTTGAACAAGAAATCATCTTGAATTAGAAAATAAAACTATTTTTCATTAGCACTGTCATATGGATTCTTGCAAATTTCACATATCTCCTTAAAGCCTATATCATCAACATAAATACCTTTTAATGCCTCCATTCCTACAATTTGCACTTGGATTTCTTGCACCATCAATGCCCTCCTACTTAATACATCATCCATTTTGTTTGAATACCCCTTTTTATGTTTAATGGTGAAAGTGAAACTTTTTAAGTACTCCGCCCACTTAACATGCCTATGAATGAGTTTTTCTTGACTATTGAGGAATTGAATAGCATGATTATTAGTATAGACCACAAAATCCTTAGGAAGAAGGTAGTGTCTCCATTTTTTCAAGGAATGAACTATAGCTTACATTTCTAGGTCATAAGAGGAGTATTTCTTCTTAGCATCATTATTTTTTTCACTAAAGAAGGCAATAGGCATTTTATCTTGACTCAAAACTGCCTCTATAACATAGCCACTATCATCACACTCAATAGTAAATACTTTATTAAAGTCTGTAAAGAAAGTATAGGCTTCTCTACCATTCCTTTCTTCAAATACTAAAAATTTCTCTTAGCCTCCTCCATCCAAACAAATTTTATTTTCCTATCTCCATTTATGGTGTCTATGATGGATACACACACATGATAGAAACCCCTAATAAATTTCCTATAGAATATTTACAATCCATGGAAACTCCTTATCTCTGCAACTGATTTTGGTATAGGTGATTTCAAAATAGCTTCAACTTTTCTAGGGTCCATTTTCAATTTCCCCCTTGTGACCACAAACCTAAGATATAGAAGATTTTTCTTTGTAAACTCACACTTTTTTAGATTTATCATTAGTTTCTCCTTATATACCTTCTCAAAAACAAATCCAAAAGGTGCAAGTGTTCTTCTTTATTAGAATTGAAAATAGAAATGTCATCAAGATAAACCACTATATACTTATCAATAAAAGGATTCAAGACTTCATTCATGAGCCACATGAAAGTTCTAGGTGCATTGAAGAGGCCAAAAGACATTATTATCTATTCATAGAGCTCTTACTTTGTTTTAAAGGATGTCTTGTACTTATAACTTTGTTTGGTCTTGATTTGATGATATCCACTATTAAGGTCTATCTTGTAAAAACATGTTTCTCCACTGAGGAAGTCCATGATATCTTCTATCCTTATAATTGGAACCTATATCTAATTGTAATCTTATTTATGGTACACATCCTTTATTCACCCCCTTTCTTGGGTGCTAGGATAGTGGAAACCACACATGGAATAAGGATTTCTCTGATTAGTCCCTTGTCAATTAGCTCTTACACTTGTCTTCTAATCTCTTCATTTTATTGTGATTTCATGTTATGGGATGCTTTATTAGGCAAGGTGACCCCTAGTATGAATTCAATATGATGATTGATATCCGTAATTGATGGAAATGCATTTGAAAGCTCATCCAAAACTATATCTTCATAGTTTTTTTAAAATTATTTGATCTCCAAACGAAACTCTTCATTCTTGGTTGTTGTCAAAACATTCTGAGGTCTGATCATGATTGCAAAGCCCACTTTCTCCTCTCCCATGGTTTTAATAAAATATTTCTCACCTACAAACATCACACTTGAGACCACTTGTTGAGTTTTATCTTCACCCTTCAAGGGTGTTAGACTATAGGGGACTCCATATTTCTCTATAAAATAAGTATTCTTCCTACCATCATGCTTAGCATTTCTATCATATTTTCATGGTCTACTAAGAAGCATATGGCATACATCCATTGGAATAATATCACACAAGGCTTTGTTCTTATATCTCCCTCTTTGTAACTCAACCCAACATTGTTCATTAACCAACACTTGCTGCCCTTTGATCAACCATAAAACCTTATAAGGTGCAACATGTGGAAAAATTTTTATTTTAAACTTTCAACCATTTCCCAAACTACTATGTTATCTATACTACCTGAATTAATAAAAACTTGGCAACATTTACCTTGACATTTACAAGTAGTTTTGAATAGAGACTTTCTTTTGGGGGGCTCCTTCTCCATGGGAACTTTGATCAATGTCCTAATAAATAAAGACTTTCCAACTTCTAGTTCTTCAATTTTTGGGAAGAATTTACACTTTTAGCATCTTCACCTTGTGTTAATTGGTTTCTCCTTTCACTTCTAAAATAAGTAGATTAATTATCTTCGAGGCATTGCCAATCTTAACGACCTATAAATTTATTACATTTATAACACTTTCCAGTGAAGCCACTTGTTCCTCCTCTACTACTATATCTACCCCTAAAACTAGATCTTGTTCCTCTAAAGCTATCCCTTGAATTTGATGTTTGTTCTTGAGAGTTTCTTGTATCCCCTTAAGACTTTTGGGATTTTCCTCTACCAAAAAAGTTTCCTCTTCCTTTGAATGTCCTTCCTCTACCTCTAGTTTTTTCTCTCTTGTCTTATTTTAAAATTTTCTTCAGCCTTCATTTCTAACTTATAACATTCCTCAAGATTTCTAAGGCTTGTAAGACTTAACTCATCTTGTAAACTAGGTTTTAACCCATTTAGGTACCTTGAAACTTTATCCACATCTTTCTCCTTATGACCTAATCTAATACTCAATTTGTAAAACTCTTTTGTATAAGTCTTCACATCGATGTCAATTTTCCTCAAATTTTATAGTTTCCTATACAATTGAGTGATGTAATCACTAAGTAGAAATTACCTTTCAATTTTTCCACCATCCTATCCCAAGAGGTAATCTTGTCTTTTCCCTTCTTCCTCCTTTATTCACACACATAATCTCACCAAGGTGAGGCATGACCTTTCAATTTGTAGCTAGCCAACTTTACTTGTTGCTCCTTGGGTACATTCAAATTCAAAATATTTATCTAACTCTCCTATCCAATCAAGAAGTTCCTCACTATTTAGACTACCTAAACACACTATAATTTCCATCTTCACCTTGTAATTATCTCCCTTGACTGAATTTGGAAATATTTTTACCCTTACCTCTTCAACATCTCTCTCTTCCTAAGATTCTTCTTGTTGTGGATTATATTTACTCACTTATTCTTCTTCTTCTTCTTCGTCACTCAAATCTCATGTGACCACTAATCTTCTCTAATTTATCTCAACTGTTGTGAGTTTTGAATCAAGGCTTTCTCTCATTGATCTCATCTCTTGGGAAAGAGAGTCTCTCATCTCTTAGGATATCCTTTCCATTTCTCTTTCAACATTTACCCTTGGAGGCATCTTGGTTTGTCTTCAACTCATTTTTTTTTGTATTCCCTTATTGGCTTTGACTGATCTTCCTTGCTATGATACCAAAAATGATGCAAAGGAAAGAATGCAACAATGCTTCAACAAAATATTAATTATGAAAGGATCTTAATCAACACACCAATTGTGCATTTAGACCTTCAACCCTATACTTCTACCCTTGAGACCACTTAATAATTCTTTGGAATATTTTTATATGACACTATAATTAGGGCTTAATCTAATAGAAGGTATTTGTAGACATGGATAATCTTATGACTTGTTCAAGTAATGCATTCATTCATGGACACACACTACCATCCTTGACTAAAAAATAACTTCCCTTTGTGAATTATGAACATGGAAAATAATTTGTAATAGGAATCCAAGCCCCCTTACATACCCTCTTTTGACAAACCTTTGACAAATAACACCAAACATGGATTGGTGTGTCAAACTTTATCCTATGTTTCTCTAATAGTTCGCTACACATTGGTTTTAGATTGAATTTCAAGCCAAAACACATGTAGACATCATCTTCTATCCCTACAACTTTGGGAAGTTGAAAAAAACATCAAAAAAAACCTCTCCACCCATTTTCATGATTCTTCACCAGTGGAGGGTCGAGTTATTGCATTTTCCCCTCATTGTTAAGCCTAGGTAGGGTTTCTACCCGTCAACACAAAAAAAACAATCTCTCTTGCAAACATCAATAAAATCTTCTCAAAATAGAATAAAATGAAAGGTAAGGCAATCCTATATCTTCTTCAATTGATTATTGTTCCTTAAAAACTCATATAGATTTGTACAAAAGCATTTACTATCTATTACACAAAAATCTAAGAATAGGTACCAAAATGCTATTTTCTCATTCCCATTATATTGGTTTTTCTTCTAGTTGTGTTTTACATAATTTGGCATTCAAATTATCCATCACCAACTATTCCAACTGCCACTTTATCATGTTTTTAACAACCATATTGAAATTTGGATAATTTTGACATTATTGCTTGACAACTTTTGTTGAAACATTGACAACTTTTTGTAACTTTGACAACTTTTGACAACTTTTGACAACTTGACATATAAACATTCCAAAATAGGTCAAAGTTATCGCAAATGTTCTTAATTGACCCTATTGGACCAAAAAACATCCAAAAATAATCTAAAAACAAAAAATGACCATATGCACTTGATGATGCCCTTGCATTAGTTTTTTAGTAATGCTTGTGGAAGAACCACCAATTGATGAAGAAATTTTTCTTTTCAACATAATTTTACTTGTTATTGATAATTTTATGACCATATCAATTCTAGAGATTAAAATTTTGAGCATTACTTAAAACTACAAGGTTACTTTAGATTGAGGGTGAACTCAAAATCAAACATTTCTTTCTTGGGTCCTTGGTCACCTTGGAGAAGAGGTTGGGTTTGAAGAGAAATGAAATTGGAATTATACATTTAAATCTAGTTTCACATAAGGCACATAGTTTTTGATATTATACATCTCGTTGCTATTAAACTGACACAACATGGACAAATATGGGGTATATCTTAGGTTTGATTTGAGGCACCTATTCATATAGGAAGACATAATATTATATGTTGTGTCACATGGCATGTTTCAAGAGTCTTCTAATCCATCAAAAAGTTTCAGACTCATCTTTATACTAACATGTGATAACTAGCAAGTGATTAGGGGCTAATCTTATGTGTAATGATGAATTAAATATGGTTACAAAGTGTTGAGGCAATAATAAATATGTTCCTTTTCTAAAGATATTTTTGGGCTACAAGTAGGAGGGAGAAAAGAAGGATATTGTTGTTTTTAGTCTTTGACGTAATATATGGAGAAATATGGGGGCTAGCCTAAGCTAGATTTGATACCTTAAGGATTCCATTTTCATTTTTGGTCCATAGTTTTTCCCAAGTGTGGGATGGTGATGTATATATATTTGCATGTATATATATTTGCACTTATTTTTATGTTGATCGTGTATGCATATATATGTTTTTTTGAGTTCATGTATGCATGTTTGTGTGTGTGCATGCATGCATGCACTCATGCACACGTGCATGCATGTGTTTGTATGCACATACATTTTCATGGGTCTGAGTGTGCATGTATCTAGAAGCATTAATGTGTCTTTGTATATATCTATGACAAAAAAATGACCAAAAGATAATAAGAACATTACATTATTGTAGGGATTATTGAGCTAGACCTCATATGATGGAAATAAGTAGGATTTTATGACCATTATACTCCCTTGGGAAAAATAAAAAAGAGTAGGATTATTGTAGTCTATGTTTTTGGCCTTGAGAACTCCAATTTCATTTTTTTAAATCCAAAATTTGTTAAAGTGTGAGATAGCCTTATATATACTTGTGTACTTGTTTCTACATCAAGAGTTTTTATTTTTATATGTGAGTGAATGTTTAGAAGCATGTTTTTGTGTGAGTGCATACATGTTTGTTTGTGTGAGTGTATGCGTGGATATGCATGTGCATGTATCTTCAATGAACTTGTGCATATGGGTTTATAAAAAATGCATAGATATCTATAAAAACTTAGTGGTAAGTGGTTTACATGAAAAAAGTTTAGAAGAATTTGTATTATTTAACAAGAACAAACAAAAAGGGAGAGATGAGTGAGAGATGCAAGGAGTTGAAAGAAAAAAGATAGTTTTGGTTAAGAGATCAATATAGTTATTTTATGTTAATTAGGTATTGATAGAATTTAGAACAAATGTTGAAGTTATGGTGCTTAGATGACAAAACAACACTTTCCAAAAAGAGGGCATTAAGGAATTTATTTCTACATTTCTCAAGATGCAAAGAAGACAAGATTGTGATTTTAGGATTGTAGGATTAATTACAATGAAGAGAAAAATTTATTTTAAAGAAAAATATGTCTTTAAAAATAGAGAAAAATCTAAAAAATATCTAATATGCACTTAAAGAGAGTGATATGAAAACTAGAGATAAAAAAAGAAACTAGAGCCCAACTAGATTGAGCTAAACTAAATTTAGCTCAACTAAGTCAACTTAAATTAGACATGATTGTACAAATATGTCCTTAATTATGCATGAGAATATTCTTGAGCATGCACACAATTAATTTATGCAACAATTACTAAATGTTCCTAATACAACAAAACTATGCATGCTTTAGCACCCCCACACTCTCGTGCCTCCCCCCTTCTTAAGTGAAACTTAAAGAGACAAAACATATCTAAGCATGAAATTCATTAATGAAAAAAAAGCCTAATTAGGTACCCATGTACAATGAAAGCCTCTCAAAGTGGAGAAAAGGATAATGGCCATAGTCATGAACTAGGTTATAAGATGAAAATTTAGGTTAAACTTGAATAAGATAAGATATCTCAAGTAGAAAAGGTTTTTCTAAATAACATTTTATTTATAGTGTGAATATGCACCAAACTAGTCATTTTAATCATCTTATCAAACTTAGCCTATTGTAAATAGTAATATGGAATAACTTATTATAAAGGGCTTAGGTAAGAAAAGTCTCTATTTGCACTAAGCCATTTTCCCACACAACAACAAAGATATGATGAGTCCACATCAAAGAATAGAGCTAATATATTTGGGCACCACTCCCAAATATTGGCTACTTGAAACTTATAGAATGTGATGGCTTTCCAAAGAATATGATTGATGAGATCAAAACCTATTTCAAAAATCCTAACCTAATGTAACTAGTAGGATGTTGGTTCACCACCAAAGGGATTAGATAGGAGAACTACCTATTTTTATACTATTGTGGTTTGAAAAAAAAGACATTTTTTTTCAAGATAATACACTAAATCTTGATTTGAGGAATTGACAATGTGAAAGTAAGAAAATGAATTTTTACCCTATGTTTTATTTCAATATAATTTAGACAACTCATGGTTATGATAATAAAGATTTATTAGATATCAAGGGAAAAAATTGAAAATGCATAGATATACTATGGCCAGTTTGATGCCCAAAGTGATATTTTAAGGAAATCATTTTAAAGGAGATAATGCACAATAAGGTTTAAAAACTTGGGAAAATGTGATAAATGTGGTGCAAGTTATGGTTTTCTAAATAAATATTATTTTTGGTTATCATCTAAGGCTAATCCAAGGTTAAAAAAAAAGTGTTTGAGATATAAGACAATGAATCACAAATGGAAAATGAGAAATTATAATAATATGAAACAACATTTAAGATAAAAAGAGTTAAACAATTCATCAAGATCTATGATTTATAAATATGGAGGATATCATTTGTGCACTATGTTGGATCTCAAAATAATTTCTCAAATTCTTTAGAGAGAGAAATGAAGTTCAAGGTCAACAAATTGTCATTCCTAAATATGGATATGTCATCTCATGAAAAAACTAAGTAATAATCTATAAATTATCGAGAGTGGATTATATCTCCTTCATTTTAGACTCAACTAGAGCTAAAAGAGTATAATTTTAAATAAGATTTAGTCACAATTAAATATATAAAATATTAAATTACTACAATAGAATCTATTGAGTGCTTGATTCCAAAAATTATTAGTAGACCAAAGACTAATCTAGTACATACGACCTCTATTAAATTGATCAAGAGAAAGATATGAGTATGCAATACATGATTCTTTTTAAGTTAGAATCTTGGTGAAGATGAACTATGAAACACATAAAAAAGTACATTCTACTTCTACATTATTGGTCAATATCATTCTTATTTTAAAGTGGATGGCCAGACACTTCCAAGACTAGTTCCTTTAAAAAGGTTACGAAGAAGTAGTTATTAGAATAAAACATACAAATGAAGAAATCCTCAAGGGAACTGATCATTTCACACAATTTTTGCAATGTAGTGGCACATCAAATCAATATTATATTCCCACCACAATAATATGGTGAGAGAAAACCCTAAGCTAGGAAGAACTTGTGACATTTCTTTGATAGGAAGTGACCTTGAAGATCTATAATCGAACCCTGCAACATTTATTTATACATATCTTCTATAAATGGATACCCCTTCATGATTTTTTCTAATTAAGTCAATTGGGAAAGGGACCGAACCCATAACATCAAGCCAGAAGGCAATTTAAAAGGAATTCACAAAGAGTGAATTCAACTAGCAACCAAAATGAAAAAAAAAAACACTAAAAATAAATTGCAACAAAAATCGAAAAAAACTAGAATAGATAGATACAAGAAACTAGATGGATGGGATATTAATTTCCTTCCATTATCAATTCAACTCCTTGAGTGTATCCAAGAAAGACCCCTTCCTGGGTTGGCATAGAACTGATGTTGAAGTAGTAGGGCCCTATTTTACCATGTGAGAAGAGCCTGCAAATTCTCTTCATTCTTCTCCTTTTAGCTTTCATGTATTCCAACTCTCTTGGAGGGTGTTGAAGGAGGTAGCCATCTTATCTATCATGTATTTTTTGAAGGTGGAAAGATCCATAAGATTTTTGTTCACTTGGTTTAGGTTAGATTTTATATTGGCTAGAGCCAATAGAATTTCCTATTTCTCCTCTTTGGAGGGAATCAAGGCCTTCAATTCAAATACTTGATCTTCTATGGTTTTCCAATCATCTAATTTTTTGGCAAGATCATCAATAGTTTCCCAAACCCGATCATCCATAATGGTCTAAGACCAATCCCTAGCTTTAAACTCTGCCTCAACAATTTCCTCCAACTTGGTAATCTTCTTCTTGTTCGTGTGGAGATGAGAAATCAACCATTTGATGATGACATTCTAGCAGTTGTAGAGGATTTATAGTTTATCAACTTCATCCACAATATGTGGGTATTCAAGCAGGTAATCTATAGGGGTGAGGTTGTGGGAGTAGGGAGGGAAGCATTCTATGGGACCTCAAGATCACCTTTTGGGGAATGAAGGGCTGAGATAAGGGAATTGGGACAAGAAGCTTGAATGGTATTCTTCAAAGGGGTCTTTGTAGACACTTAAAAATGACCTATTTATCTAAACACAATGACATTACTACCATTCTTCTTTAATTTATTTAATAATGTTTATTATTTAATAAATTATGTCTTTCTACCATATTCTAAAATTAAAATCACCATCTACCTTTAATCTCATAATTACATAATTTTAATTAATTACTTTAATTATTGAACATCTAATCAACATTTCATCAATTATTCATCTATAAAGTAATTAAATAACTAAACATAATTTAATTATATTTATTTAATTACAACTAACCATTCCTCTCATAAATACATAAGTAATTATTTACTTGCAAATATGGAGATATTTATAAATAAATAATTACTTTATTTATTTAAATCATATTTATCCTCCTAAATCCTAACCCATACTCACTTTGATTTATCTTCTCAATCACAACTCTTGACTCCATAATTCTCTCTCCTAACTATTCAATCTTTTTAAATGTCCTCTTCCACATCTTCAATCAATCCTCCAATCAAGGCAGTCAAGTAGAGTTTTGTCATGACCCCTTCTTGGATAGAACCTAGTAATAATAAATAATGATCATAGAAGTAAAATATTATAATATTATAATATAAAATAAATTAATAAGTTAAAGAAAATAATCATAACTTAAATGTTAATAAACTAATAATAGTAAATCTGCTATTAATAATATATTATTAAAATATTAATATAATATATAATAATATATTATTGAGATAATGATATTGTTAATTATTGTGAATATAATAATATTACTCAAATAATATTAATTTCCCTTAGTGATAATATTTAAGTAATAATATTATTAAATTAATCAATTATTAATTTAATCAATATAATAGTTAATAATATTAAACTACATATAATATTAATCTATGAATAGTATTAAAGAAGCCTATTAATATATAAGTAACGTTAGTATTAAATTATATTAATATATATAATCAATGTTATGGATTAATCCTGGATAGCACCGTGCCTTTCCCCAAAGATGTGACTCTTCTCCATTCTACACACGAGGATATATAATATTGTTTGCAATACAATTCAGGAGGATGGGGAGGGAAAGAACATTAACGGAGAGTTTTTTTAATTCTAAAGGGACATGACTAAATCAGGATAATGGGAACGTAGTCAATAGTCACACAAGTGACTTCATCGTCAATTCATGGCTAGAAAACATAATATAAAATGATAGCTATCGTTAAGGAAACAAATATATATGTTAAAATTGTTCAATCGACATTGGCCAAAGAAATATAGTTAACACTGGCCGAACATCACTGATATATGTCAACTTTGATGTATATATCGACATTGGTATTTATTTATCAGATGGACGGGAAGTATTTAAAGGTTTCATGATACCAATGTCATGGTGCCTAGAAAACCATTTAAATCATTAATATTTGCAATAGCTCTTTCCTCAGCAAATCAACCAGTTTGAAACATGATAAAGGATTAATGAGATAACATAGACATGGACTGATCCATCGAAAGTTCTCATATTACCCAATATAATCTATATTGATCGATGGATGGAATCAGGCTAACATTTGTTAATTTATTGATTCTGTTTGATTAAGGATATAATGGGGGAGTTTAATGGATTATATCTAGCATGCAACCAAAAGAAGATATCAGAAACAATATGTCTATATCAGTCTAATGACAAGCACGTTGTGATAGTTAGAGTGTGCTATTACGTATCAATGAATCAATATTATTTGACTGTCTTATATATGAAAGCTATTGCGAAACACATACCAATAGAGGTCTCACATATTTATAACAAGTATTTTATAAGAGTAACATTACAATATAGAAATCAACGCGTGTATATATCTATATATTAACATTAAGATGAAATGGGATTATATATATATTAGTTATCATATATATATATATATATAGATTATTATATATATATTATATTTAGATATATATTAATAATATTGAATCACACACACACACACACATATATATATATATATATATATATATATATATATATATATATATATATATATATATATATATATATATATATATATATATATATATATATATATATATATATATATACTATATGTATTAAATCACATATATATGAACTATCTAGATAATAGAATATCTAGAATATATAAGATAATATTTGACTTACATGAGAATTATATAGATATCAAATATATATTTGAAATATATATAGATAGATATATGAATCTTAAATGATATATACCGATATATGAATCTTATATATATATGGAAATAATAATGATTTAGGAATATGATCTAGATTACTCTAATTAGAGTACATAAGGATATATCTCATCTCATACTACGATATCTTAGGATAGGGAGTTTGTGGAGGGAGAGGCGGAGTAATTTCAGGCACATGACGGATATCCTAAAGGGAGCCACTTGTAGTCTGTTTCACGCGCCCTTTGGCACTGTAAGTCTTCCATCTTATGATGATCGTAGTAAGGGAAGGAGAAAGATTCCTGTGCCCTATATGAAGAGATCTTCTATATGACTACATCCATTAGCTTATCACTCAATAGTTTCCTCTAACTTTAATGATAGTGATGGTTATATGTTGTTAATTATTCGATGATTCCCTAATTTATGCCTAACTGATGGAATTTCAGTTTAGGGGTAAAAAGGGTTCATTACAAGTTCAACTCCTACTCACTTTGAGTTAACTCTTTCCTCTCATCCGTCAATCCCCCAATCAAGGCAATCAAGAAGAGTTAAAATCCTACTCACTCTAAGCTCAACTCCTTAATCACAGTCAATCAACCCATCAATCATGGATTCTTGATTGGAACCCCTAAAATTCTTATAAATAGAGAGCTAAATCTTTGATTCTGGTAATAAAAAAATTCTTTGAATTCTTATGATGGCATGATCTTAAGCTTGATTATGAGAGCCCATGTTCGATGAGAAAGAGAACAACAAAGGAGGATTTTTGGTTTGCATATTCATGTGTTTTGAATTGATTTCATTATTATTGAATGTTTATGGTTTCTATTTTCAATTCCTTTTTTGATATTGGGAATACTAATTGATCTAAAAATATCTTTGTGGTTGAGATATTGATGTTATTTTAGGTTTCTATTGATCCTCATATACCTGGTTACAATATTGTCAGGGGTCCAGTCCAATTCAATTAACCTAAAGGAGGAAGAATCTTGTGCAAGGGCACCTAGCTTTGATCATGTAAGGGGGTTAGATGTTAGGTTTTTTTGTTGTTGAGTTAAATATTGATGTAATAAGCTCTATTTAGACCATTTGTAATGTTTTGAGCCATGTGGGGTCAATTGGAAAAGATTTTGTCAAAAGTTGCAAAAGTTGTTAAGCAACTTTTCTTACAAATATTGTCATAATGGATAAATTATAGTATTTTGTTAGTTGTAGTTTAAATTTTTGTTAGTAACCATTGGAAGGGATTGAAAATCATTTAAATAACCTTTTTTCATCAACCAATGGGTTGGTTGATGTAATTGTTGATTAAAAGGCAATAAAACACACTTATTTTGTGTGTTTTAATGATTCCATTGTTGTTGCGGACATTTGTGTACAACCTTGTACGAAGGATCCATGATATATAAATGATTTTATTGGATGAAGTGTTAAATATTATTTCATTTGGTGTTAGTTTCATATATTTTCATCAAGATTTTTGCATTTTATAGGTATTTTTCTATAATAGGGTTTAAAACCCTAGGTTTGAGGGTTTGGTTGACAAAATTATGGTTTGAACCCCATTCCACATGTGGAAAAATATAAAAATCAATGGAATAGAGGGTTATAAGGTTTTATTTATGTTTCATAAATTTTCAAAAGAATGGGATTGTACTAGAGGCTGATTTGGTGAAGCCCCAAACCTAATATCTCTAAGTATTAAGCTTGGAATGAACAAGTAGCCATAGGTTTTTATATAAGGGTGATTTTGGGATTGTTCTAAGTAATGAAATTTGAATATCCAAACCTCATGTGACATTTTTAGATCCATAGAGTGAAGAATGGAGATTGGATTGAAGAAACCATAGAGTTATTTTGTAAAACAGGCCTAATTAGGCCTAGTTGTAACATTACTAGTCAATTGTTGAGGGTTGTGTTCTAAAACAACCCTATATAAAATTTGGATATGTTAAAAAGGATCATAAAGGGTATATCTTGAATGGTAACTAGCATTTTAAGATTGGACATGCCTTGGGAGATATGCAATAAATACTTGCTTTGAAGTACTACTAGGAATTGGAAGCCTAGAAAGGAGTGATCCACCCATAAAGGGTTTTCAAATTACACTTGAAGTTTGGAAGAACTATTTATTATGAAATATGGTATCAATAAGGTGATATCCACCCCTTCTCTGCATCAACTAGTGTCAGAGAACATGTCTCGTCTAAAAGAGGGAAAGGATGGAGAGAAGAGGAAATAGAATGCCTGCAAAGGGGAACACCATTGCAAGGGAAGTGAGTGAGTTGAAGAAAAAGAATGATAAGGACATGGAAGAGTTATAAGAGAGATTGGATGAAAGGATTGAATCCATAGAATCAAGTCAGAGAAGAGATGAGGTCACGAGGGATGTAAGTGACCAAGAGGAAGAGGAAGATTCCTAGAAAGGGTCTGAGAAAGAAATGGATCCTAAAGACTTGAGGATGGATAGGATCATAAAAGTAGTCAAATGGGATGGTCATAAGACCAAGGTGCATTTTTCCATCTATGGAAGAAATTTATATGGAGAGGAACTCCTAGATTGGATAGGAGGATTGGACAATCATTTTGAGTGTGAAGATGTACAAGAGGATCACTAGGTGAAGGTAGAAAAATCAAAGTTGAAAGGAAATACCTACTTTGGAGCGATTTTGTGTAGATTGAAAGGAGGAAGAAAGGAAATTATAAGATAACCTCTTGGGATAGGATGGTGGAAAAACTCAAAGGGAAGTTCCTACCAAATGATTACAATGTTCAGTTGTATAGGAGGCTACAAAATATTAAACAAAAAGAGATTGATGTGCAAGCATACACAAAGGAATTCTATAAGTTAAGTATAAGGGTAAGACATGAAGAGGATGATGAAGAAATAAGACAAGGTATCTCAATGGTATAAGGTATAACATACAAGATGAGTTAAGCCTCACCACACCAAGTATGGTGGAAAAGTGTTATAAGCTAGAAATCAAGGTAGAGGAAAAGATAAAAAGGAGACAAGAGAAGCATGGTAGAGGCAGAGGGAAAAAATTCAAAGGTAGACGAAAATTTGGTAGAAGAGGATAGTCCTCAAGGCTACAAGAAGAGGCAAGTGGAATCCAAGAAAAAAAGACAAGTCAAAGAGGAATCTTTATAGGAAGAAGGTCAAATAGTAGATGTATATTTTATGGACAAGGGAGAGGGTCAAATACCCTCTCAGGAAGATGCTATCAATGTTACCAATTTTTTCATCAATCATGGAAGTTCCTGAAGAAAAAACCTACAACTTCACAAGGAGGTGAAAGGAAAGTATAATTGGTGCTTGAAGAAGACAATGAAAGTGTGAATTCACCATCTCAATCGACTACTCCAGAGTTAGGTGAATCTTTGATGATGACAAGGATTTATTAAAGTGCCTACAACAAGAGAGCCTCCACAAAGGAGTTCCATGCTCATAACCACTTGAAAATCACAAGGAAAGGTATGTAAGTGTTAGGAATAGTCCCAAGAGATAACTGAGAGGGGGAGGGGGGTGAATCAATTATCTACAAGATTCAATTCTTTATCCAATTAAGTACATAATAACATTGGTGCACGAGCACCTAGGCTAACCTCCATTAGTTAGTCAATTCTGGCTTGTACTTGACTCTAGCCAAGTCAAGAAGTTAGTATAGTTTGGTTGAGGACCTTAGAAGGTATTTTTCTATGTTGGCTAGGTGAATTAGTCACTAAGACTAAGGTCACACTAATAGCCTTTGTTAGTTGTTATTTAAATTTCTTAATGCTAGGAATTAGGGAGATTGAGTCATTAATGTGTCTTAGGCCTAAGAATGGTTAATGGTTGTTAAGATAATATGATGGTCATGAATGATCTTGGATCCTTTAAAGATATGAGGATAAGCATCCTAGAATATAGGATGACAACATCTATCAAAGTTTCCAAGTGTTGTAAGAATGTTGTCATAACAACATTTTCACTTATTGCAAATGTTGCATGCAACATGGATAACCTCAGATTCCTTTGGTTGTGGGAGTTTATGCTCAACCAAAAAGGCCCTAGAATGGTGGAGGAGACACCTAATGGATGTAATGGCTCAAATATCCAAGTTTAGGGGTATTGTGTAAAAAGTTTGAGTTAATGATATAAGCTCTGCAACTTTGTTTTGAGGGATATCTCAGGTTTTTGAGGAACAGTCAAAATTTTAGTTTTTAATGTGGTCATACATTGGTTGCATCATATTATATAGAGGATTATAAGACTTTTTCATTTTATGTGTTAAGGTTTTAGAGTAGTTTTAATATAGTTTTCAAATTGTTTTAGTACAAGACCTTTCTCTGGTCACACTGTGACAAAATTTGTAAAAATGGCTCCCACATGAGATTCAACAATGGAAACAAAAAATAAGTGGTTTAATATTCAAGTGGGTCCTCTTTAAATATTTTATATAAAGGTAGGAAACATCATGAGCAAGGGAGCTAGTTTTATGATCAAGCCCTAGGCGAGTTAGGCAGACCCAGTTAGAGGCTTGACATGGAGATATTGAGAAATTTCATGTGGGGAATGGGAGGTACAGTATGTCCCAAAGAATTTTTCTAGAAGTTATACATGTTAGATAAACATACTAAGCATTGGGAAGTCATAACAATCCATTAGGATGGGTTTTGAGCAATTCCAGCAGTCATAGGCAGGGTGTCCTAGAAACTAGGCCTTTTAGCCCTGTTTCTCCTTGATATTAGGAAGGAGGTGTACGGAAGGTGTCAAAACCTTAGAAATTAAAAGTATTAAATTTAAGCCAAAAGGGTATCCATATCTAAAGTTATATTTTTAGGTTGTTTGGATATTTTGGTCAAGAAAGGGCAAAAGCCATTCAAAAAGGCTACTAGAAATAGGCCTAAATTTAAGGTCTCTCATGATGAAATCTTGAATCCAATGAAACTATGGATCAAGATCCTTCAAAAATCAGTAAAATGATATGGAATGTGAATGGATTAAATGTGAATAAGGTCCCCACAATGAAGTTTTAAATTTGTGATGTTTTAGTGGACTTGGCACTTAGATCCTTCTAAGTGAAAGTGAGAAAGAGAACCAAAATCAAGGTGTAGATCATCCAAGGTGGAGTTTTCAAGGTGTGAATCTTGTAGTAAAGAGTGATAGGACTTAGTTAATGATCTAATCCTATTAAGAGATCCTATAGAAGCATAGGATACTAGGAGATAAGAGAAATCTCTTGGTGGGAGTAGAATACTAAGCCTAGGAGTTTATCTCACATCATATTGGTATCAGAGCTTGGTTGATCAAGCTTGTGGTTAATGCATCAATCTTATAAATTAGTAGGAGAGAATACATTATAAAGAGCCATGGTGACTAATGCTGAACTAGCAAAGAAGTTTGAGGAACAAGAAGAGGATAACAATTGTTAAGGCAAAGACTAGCCCAAATGGAGTAGCTCTTGGGTGAAGTCCAAGACAAAGCTGATAGGGTCAAAGAGAAGATTGACCTTAAAGAAGAAGCTGAAGAAAAGGAGAAAGAATTATAGTTGGAAGAAGAAGCACCAACTCCTGACCCTATTCTTCCTGAAGAGCCATTCTTAAAAGCATTGAAGGCATAATTGGGTGGCAAGGCTTTAGAAGGTGTCCCACTCTTTAGTGGACAAATGGATCCAGATTCAGTTTTGGATTGGATTGATAGCATAGAGAACCATTTTGAATGTGATGGTATCTTTGAAGCACAAAAGGTAATGGTGGCCAAGTGTAGACTAAGAGGTTCAACTCTTACTTGGTGTAAGTTTGTGCAAACCGAGAGGGAAAAGGATGGTAAAGGTCCCATTGTGACATGGAAGGGTATGGTATCCAAAGTCAAGCAAACATATCTTCCTGATGACTATGAAGTCAAAATGCATATAAGGAGACATAATCTTAGGCAAAAATATTTGGATGTCCAAGCATATACCGAGGAATTTCAAAAATTGTGTTTGAGGTCCAAGGTAGTTGAAGATGAGAGCATCAAGCTAGCAAGGTATTTGAATGGCCTCAAATGGTCTATTCAAGAGGAGATGAGCCTAGTGAACTTCAAATCCATTAGGAAATGCTATCAAATGGCCTTGAAGATAGAGGAGAAGAGCAAGAGAAAGAAAGAGAGCTCCAAAGGAAAAGGTAAAAGCAAGGATACTAAAGGTCAAAGAGGTGGCTATGGTGGAAGAAGTTTTGATTCAAGAGCTTAAGGTGAGGTAAAAATCAATGAGTAGCAAGAAGGAAGCTCAAGTAGAGGCGGTGGAGGAAGAAATTATAACTCTAGCTTTAGAGGAAGAAGTGGTGGTTCATCACAAGGAGGAAGAGGCAATTATTTTTCCAATATGAAGTGCTACCATTGCAATCAAATGGGGCACCCTACCTATAGATGCCCTAAGAAAGGTGGCTCATCACAAGGAGATGATAAGAGAGCTAACCTTGTTCATGAAGACAAAAATGCAGCAGATAAAAATTCTGAGATTCCTTTGAATTTAGAGGAAGGAGAGAACCTCATGATGAGGAGGACTCTAATCAAGGAACCGGTGAAAGAGGAGCCAAGCCAAAGAAGATCTTTGTTTAGGATCAAATGCAAGATCATGGGGAAAGTATGTAGGGTCATTATTGATTTAGGGTCTACTGATAATATAGTGTCAGAAGAAGTAGTCAACAAGCTCAAATTGAAAAGGATATCCCATACCAATCCTTACAAGGTTACTTGGCTCAATAAGGGTCAACATGTGTTAGTGAATGAGCAAGCATGGGTGGAGTTCTCCATTGGAAGGTACAAAGACAAAGTTTTATGTGATCTGTTTCCTATGGATGCATGTCATTTTCTCCTAGGTAGACCTTGGCAATTTGACCGCCAAGCCATACATGATGGAGGAAAGAATTCTTATTCTTTCAAGAAGGATAATACAACCTTCAAAATTTAGTCATTGTTGGAGGATGCTAAAGTAAAGACAATAGGTCCAAATGTTCTTATGGTAGGTGAAAAAGAGTTCCTACAAACCATGGAAGAGAGTGAAGGCATAGGGTATGCATTGGTGTTGAAACCAAGAGAAGGAGGTGAAGACAAGGTGACTAAGAAAACTGAATTACCAAAGGAGATTCAAGGTATGTTTCAAACTTACCAAGGCATTGTAAGTGATGGTCAAACTTTAGCTTTACCCCCTCAAAGAGCTATAAGTCATAGGATAGACCTTATCCCAGGAGCTACCCTACCCAACAAAGAAGCCTATTAGATGACCCCTCAACAAAATGAGGAAATAGCAAGGCAAATACAAGAGCTCTTAGACCAAGGCCTAATTAGAAAGAGTATTAGTCCATGTGTTGTACCAACCATAATTGCACCTAAGAAGGGAGGAACTTGGAGGCTATATACTGACTCAAGGGCTATCAATAGGATAACCATAAGATATAGGTTCCCTATCCCTAGGATTGAAGACTTAATGGACTATTTAGGTGAAGCAAGGTACTATAGCAAGATTTAATTGAAGAGTGGCTATCACCAAATAAGAATCCATGAAGGAGATGAGTGGAAGACAACCTTCAAGACTAATGAAGAGCTATATTAATGCTTGTCATGTCATTTGGATTGTCAAATGCCCCCTCTACATTCATGAGGCTCATGAATGAGGTACTCAAGGACTACATAGGCAAGTTTGTAGTTGTATATCTAGATGATATACTGATTTTTAGCAAGACAAAGAGTGAGCATTTGGAACACCTTAACATTGTCTTCAAGAAGCTACATGAAGAGAGGTTGATGATCAATTTGGAGATGTGTGAATTCATCAAATCAAAATTAGTGTATCTTGGGTTTGTCTTATCTCATGACAATCTAAAAATGGATAAGAGCAAGGTAGAGGCTATCATGAATTGGCCTACTCCAAGGTTAGCAACTGAGGTAAGGAGTTTTCATGGTCTTGCACAATACTATAGGAAGTTTATAAGACAATTTAGTGCAATTTGTGCTCCTATGTTAGACACCATCAAAGGAGGAATGAAAATCAAGTTTGTGTGGAATGAAGATGCTAACAAGAGCTGTGAGTTGTTGAAGGAAATAATAGCTACCCAACCTGTTTTCGTGCTGCCAAGCTTTGAGAAGCTATTCACCATTGAATGTGATGCTAGAAATGTAGCAATTGGGGTTGTTCTAAGCCAAGATGGAAAATTGGTGGCTTTCCATTCTAAGAAGTTAAGTGAAGCTAAGAGGAAGTACTCCTCATATGACTTAGATATGTATGCATTGGTCCAATCTCTAAGAAAGTGGAGGCACTACTTGCTTCCCAAGGAGTTCATTATGTATTCAGATAATCAAGCACTTAGCTTCCTAAATTCACAAGAGAAGTTGAGTCACAAGCACATGAAGTGGGTTGAGTACCTACAAGCCTACACCTTCAATATCAAGCACAAGAAGGGTGTAATAAACAAGGTGGCTGATGCATTGTCAAGAAGAGCCCTCACACTCCAATAAATTCAGTTGAAAAGCATGGGGATAGATCATTTCAAGGATCTATATGTAGATGATGAAGACTTTGCTGACATATACAAGGTATGTGCTGAATACAAGAATCATTTTCATAGTAAATATGTTGATTATACTTTGCAAAGTGATCTATTATTCAAAGGGAATCAATTGTGTGTTCCTAGAAGCTCCATTAGAGAGAATTTGATTCAAGAAAAGCATAATGGTGCTTTGAGTGGTCACTTTGGGATCACTAAGACTCAAGACCTTGTTTCAAGGTTCTACTATTGGCCAAGGATGAATCTAGATGTTAGTAAGTATGTGGAGAGTCATGTAGTATGTCAAAAGGCCAAGGGCACTTCAACAAATGCTGGTCTTTACCAACCTCTACCAATTCCTACTAGGCCATGGGAATGCTTAAGCATGGATTTTGTAGCTGGGCTACCCAAGACAAGACAAGGGATGGACAATGTTTATGTTGTTGTTTATAGGTTCAATCAAATGGCTCACTTTGTGCCATGCAAGACTACACATGATGCAAGTCAAATAGCATCTCTATTCTTCAAAGAGATAGTGAGAATACATGGACTACCTATCAACATTGTATCAGATAGAGACACAAAATTTATGAGTCATTTTTGGAAGACTCTTTGGCAAAGATTGGGTACTAACTTATCTTTTGGGTCAGCCAACCATCCCCAAATCGATGGTCAAACATAGGTTTTTAATAGGAGCCTTGGAAACCTTCTAAGATGCCTAACTAAGGAGTATGGTCAGCAATGTGATTAGTTGATTGGGAAAGCTGAATATGCCTATAATGACACTATCAATAGATCAACTGGGAAGAGTCCATTTGAAATTGTATATGGCCTACATCCTAGAGGAGTCTATGAGTTGAGGGATTTAAAAGATGGAGTCAAGGAAAGTACATATGTTGATGACTTTGCATTTGCTATGCAAGAAGTTCATGAAATAGTGAGGAAGACATTGGTAGACAACACCACCAAGAACAAAGCCAAGGTAGATGAAAGTAGAAGGTTAGTGGAGTTCAAAGTTGGTGATCTTGTTATGATACACTTGAACAAATTCAGGTTGAAAAAATGAGTCCCTCATAAGCTGCAAATGAGGAGGATAGGACCTTGTCCTATATTGGAGAAGTATGGTGACAACACCTTCAAGGTAGCCTTGCCAGAGGATAGTGGATTGTCCAATATATTTAATGTTGCAAACATTTTCCATTACAAGGGACCATAGAAAAATAGTGACCAAACCATCAATGAGGTGATTAAGGATGTGGAAGATCTTCAACTTCCTATTGCTACAGGTACAGTACCAGACATTGTACTAGACACTAGGCCCTACAAGAAAACCAGACATAAAGAATATAAAGAGAACCTCATTTAGAGGTATGGGTAGAAGGCTGATGATGCTATTTGGGTAAAGGAAAAAGAGTTCAAAAGGTTGGGAATTGATCCTAGCCTCATCAATCGAAGGGTGGATTGAAATTCTTATTTTGGGGAGGATGGTGCAGGAGCACCTAGGCTAACCTCTATTAGTTAGTCAATTCTGGCTTGTACTTGACTCTAACCAAGTAAATAAGTTAGTATAGTTTGGTTGAGGACCTTAGAAGGTCTTGTTATATGTTGGTTAGGTGAATTAGTCACTAAGACTAAGGTCACACTAATAGCCTTTGTTAGTTGTTATTTAAATTTCTTAATGCTAGGAATTAGAGAGATTGAGTCATTAATGTATCTTAGGCCTAAGAATGGTTAATGGTTGTTAAGATAATATGATGGTCATGAATGATCTTGGATCCTTGAAAGATATGAGGATAAGCATCCTAGAATATAGGATGAAGGCATTTGTCAAAGTTTCCAAGTGTTGTAACAATGTTGTCATAACAACATTTGCACTTATTGCAAATGTTGCATGCAACATGGATAACCTCAGATTCCTTTGGTTGTGGGAGGTTATGCTCAACCAAATAGGCCCTAGAATGGTGGAAAAGACACCTAATGGATGTTATGGCTTGAATCTCTAAGTTTAGGGGTATTGTGTAAAAAGTTTGAGTTAATGATATGAGCTCTACAACTTTGTTTTGAAAGATATCTCGGGTTTTTGAGGAACAATCAGACTTTTAGTTTTGAATGTGGTGATATAGTGGTTGCATCATATTCTATAGAGGATTATAATACTTTTTCATTTTATGTGTTAAGGGTTTAGAGTAGTTTTAATATAGTTTTCAAATTGTTTTAGTACAGGACCTTTCTCTAGTCACACTATGACAAAATTTGTAAAAATGGCTCCCACGTGAGACTCAAACATGGAAAAAATAAATAAGTGGTTGAATATTAAAGTGGGTCCTCTATACATATTTTATATAAAGTTAGGAAGCATCATGAGCAAGGGAGCTAGTTTTATGATCAAGCCTTAGGCGAGTTAGGCAGACCCGGTTAGAGGCTTGACATGGAGATATTGAGAAATTTCATGTGGGGAATGGGAGGTACAGTACGTCACCAAGAATTTTTATAGAAGGTATACATGTTAGATAAAAATCATAAGCATTGGGAGGTCATACCAATCCATTAGGATGGGTTTTGAGCAATTCCATCAGTCATAGGCAGGCTGTCCTAGAAGCTAGGCTTTTTAGCCCTGTTTCTCCTTGATATTAGGAAGGAGGTGTAAAAAAGGTGTCAAAACCTTAGAAATTAAAAATATTAAAGTTAAGCCAAAAGGGTATCCATATCTAAATTTATATTTGTAGGTTGTTTAGAGATTTTGGTTGAGAAAGGGCAAAAGCCATTCAAAAAGGCTACTAGAAATTGGCCTAAATTTAAGGTCTCTCACGATGAAATCTTGAATCCGATGAAACTATGGATAAAAATTCTTCACAAATAAGTAAAATGAGATGGAATGTGAATGGATTCAATGTGAAGAAGGTCCCCATAATGAAGTTTTAAATTTGTGATGTTTTAGTGGATTTGGCACTTAGATCCTTCTAAGTGAAAGTGAGAAAGAGAACCAAAATCAAGGTGTAGATCATACAAGGTGGAGTTTTCAAGGTGTGAATCTTGTAGTAAAGAGTGATAGGACTTAGTTAATGATATAAGCCTATTAAGAGATCCTATAGAAGCATAGGATACTAGGAGATACGAAAAATCTCTTGGTGGGAGTGGAAAACTAAGCCTAGGAGTTTATCTCACATCAAACATTAAGCACATACACAATAAGATAACACTTAACACAACACCAAAATTTTGGCTACGGGGAAACCCAAATAGGTAAAAACCCTGGTGGGAATCAGCACCCACTATAAACTGCACTAGAGTATAATGATCCCTGTTAGAAGATCTTACAACCCTGTTAGGAGTTGATTTTTACAAAGCATGAAGTATAATGACCTGGTCAAAGGTTAGACCTTGTTAGGAGTCTTTAACAAATAACCTTGTTAGAGGTGAGGACACACTGTCTAGGAGCACACTACTCAAATGGTGAAGGCTGCAACCTTCTGCATAAAAGATACACACTATATATGGATCTTGGTGAACTGGAAAGTAGACTTACTGTCTTGATTAGTTCCAATGAATAGCATATAATCTCTTTTTCTTCACATAGATCTTCAACTGATAATTGACTATCTCAGTACATTCACATCTTTTTCTCTACTCTCTTAATCACACTTAGCAATAAAAAATGATTGGCTATAAGTATCTTTCTCCAAATGATATAATCAAGTCAGCCTATTAGAACCTTCTTGAAATCATAATAGAGAAACAATATAACTCTTCAATAACATCTCCAATGGCTAAATGAAGCATGCAACACAAAAAGGACTATGCAACTCAATATGAGTAGATGTGTCGCTTCACACTGTTGGTTCCACCAAATTAACTAAAACTTTCTTCTCATTCTGAAATACGTTATACACTCTTAAACAAATATTCTTAACTCATAAAAAACATGAAACCAAACATGCATATCAAAATGATAGACACAACTATTGAAACAATATAAGCAATGTTGGCTCCATTAGATAATCTCAAGAAACTGTAACAGGCAAATAGAAACATGATAACCCAACTTCTACTACAAAAATAACTCCACATCCATAAACATAGCTCCAAAAACATGTCTATAACACAAATATAAACGTGCAAGGCTCCATCATAACCATACTAAGAATTATATACAAAACTCTATTTGTAACACTATCTGGAACACTACTGATAGAAACAACTAGACAACTATCTACACTCAGAATCAACCTCTGCATCTATGATATTATGTTGATAACATATCTAAGAAACATATGCTCAAGGATCTCTACATAAGACTTCAATGTACGCTGCTTACCATATGTTGTCATCAATGCCAAACATACAGTCAACATTGGCTTGCTGGCAAATCTCCAACAATCTCCCCCTTTGGCATTGATGGCAACATATGGAATGAAAAACACCACCAATCCAAATGTACAATTATTTTATTATATTCTCCATTTCCTCAATAAAAATCCCCCAAGGATGAATTCTCCAACTACTACATCTTCTGATTGTATACTCCCCCTTACTTCATACTCCTCAACTATATTGTTTTTTCATGACTATATAATCCCCCTTTGACATCAATGGAAAATGGTGCCAAAAAAAAAAAGCATAGGTACTACTCCTAAAGTAGAGTAGAGGACCATTCATTAGTCACTGAGGATTGATGCACTATTTCAAATCTAATCAGATCTAGGGAAGGGAATTACTCCGAGCTTCTCCCTAAGATACTAAAATGTATCCTTTGGTAAAGGCTTTGTGAAGATGTCTTCTAGCTGTTCTTTTGTGCTCACATAATCCAATTTTACTTCTTTCTCTGCAAATTTCTCTCTTAGGAAGTGATATTTTATCTCAATGTGTTTTGTCTTTGCATGCATCATAGGATTCTTTGACATATTGATAGTGCTAGTGTTGTGACAATGAATAACAATAGGGTAATCAATCTAGATTCCAAAATCCTTTATCATCTGCTTGATCCACACAATTGTAGAACAATTTAATGCTACTGCTACATACTCTACTTTTGCTATGGACTGAGAAATACAATTCTTCTTCTTGCTTGTCCAAGTAGCAAGTTTATCTCCAAGAAATACTGCTCCTCTTAAGGTGCTCTTTCTATCATCAACGCAACCTTCCCAATCTGCATTTATATACACATGAAGTTCTACATTCTCCAAATTAGGATACCATAAACCATATCTATAGTTCCTTTCAAATATCTGAATATCCTCTTTACTACCTATTGTGGTCCCACAACCATGCTCCCCTTTTAGCCTCTTGGCTCTAGGGTCCCCCCTTTCTTTTTAGCTTGTCCCTAGGTTTGCTTGTTTGTCATGTCTTCCTGTTGTCTATTTCTAGTCAATTTCCTTAGTTTTTGGTCTTGTCGCACTTTCACACTTTCAAACATCCGAAAGTGCGAGAGGTCTGGAGTTGCGAAAGTAGGAAGAAATGCTTAATCTTCTTACCCTTAGGTATTTTTGAACCTATGGGGTTTTTGGACATTCAGAGTCTGAAACATCGGGAGGTCTGACTCCCCAAAGGGACTCGACCTTTTGGTGTTACGGCCTTTCGGAGGTCTGACACCCCTGAAAGGCTGAAATGCCAATCAAAGGAATGTTGATGTCACCCACCACTGTTGCCTATATAAGGCACAGAGCAAGTTTTTTCAACTCACTTTTCATTTCCTTGTCTTTTGTCTTTAGAGGTTTTTTGCGCACCGCTTACTGCTATTTTGTCACCTCGGTCTTATTTCTTCGTCATCATCCACTAGCTTCCTTTAGGTTGGTGTTTCCCTTTTCCCCTCTTAGTTTCTTTGGTTTTTGTTTTCTTTCGGTCATAGGTTAGGGATTCTTTCTTTCTTTTCAACATTTTTGGCCCATCGCTTAGGGTTAAGTGTGTGTTTCATCAAGCTTGATTCAGCCAAGGGGGTCATGAGGTAGTCCCCTCTCATCCCCTTGGTGAGTTTGTGGTCAAACTTGCCGTTGGACTCATTTTTGAGTCTGATAGACCAAACCCTAGTTTTAGACCTTTGCGGTCTGAAACACTCAGGATTTCAAACCTTAGAATTTCTTGTGCCTCGTTGGTTTTGAAATTTTGGTGTTGTCACACACTGAAACATCCAAGCATCTGAATCACTAAAACCAAGACCCGAGTTTTCAAAAAATGCCCAAGTACCCATTTCGGCATTTCAGCTTTGTCACACGTAGAAAATATCTCTTCCCCGACTCACCGAAACCTGTACAGCTTCAAACACTGGAAAAACATCAAGCTAAAGCATTCTTTCAGTGTTTTAGAGGTTTTAGCCTTTGAAGATTTCACACCTTCGATTCATTGAAAGACCAAAAGGGTGTAATTTAAGAGGTTTCAAACTTAAGCCTTTTTCACAGTTTTGACTTTTCGAACCTTTTGGGGGTCTCGTACCCCCGAAAGTATGAAAAGCTAAAAAGGTCTTTTAGACCCTTTTTAAGCCTTAGTTTGTCAGAATTCTATGTTTTTCTAAGATTTTCCTCTCTCCTGTTATTGATTCATGTCTTGTCCTTTTTTGCAAAAATGGTCAAGAAAGTTGTAGCATCGCCAGCTATGAAATACCAATTCAAAGGATACCATCCACCTTCAAAAGTGACCAACCTTCATTCCAACATCACAGACACTAACATTGGTAGTGTGAGTTGGAATGATTATTTGGTGAAGTGTGCCCAACTAGTGGGATGATCAGAAGATTGCACTTCATTGGTGTACTGCTCTTTGGTGAACGTGACAACTCACCCAGTTTCCATATTGTACTCTGATCTGATTAACACTCTAGCCAGCCACTATGTACCTAATGAATGGATGGTGAAGAACAGTGTGGGGGAAGTAGTCCTGGACCTAAGGCCAGACAACATTGAGGATGTCTTCCACCTACCTAAAGGGGTTGACAAGTTCTTCAACTTTCATATCAATAAAGGAATGGAATTTTACAATAAGGATGTACAATGGGCTCACAACATAGTAAACAATGAATACATCATGTAGTACATGCCCAAGAACAAGCTGGATAGAAGTGACATGCAAAGGGGGTATATGCAAGAGGATATTCAGGTTGCAATCACAATGATCAGAAGGGTGTACAAGTTTGCAAAATCTACTCAGTTGGAGCCTTGGATGATCTTGCTCATCTAGAAGATAAGGGAAAGATAGGCAAGGTTCAATTGGGCCACCATCTCGAGTGACAATCTGGATGAGCAATTGATCAAAGTAAAAATTGATCCTCATTTCTACATGACATCCTATGTTGTGTATCTACTAGTTGCCAAGGTAGTATATCCAGGCCTAACAAGGATTGGATTATGGGGGATCAGAACACCTAGCCTTTCATGATGTATCCTTAGTTGGTGAGGAAGGATTTCTACATGCATAACAGTCCATACTTCTAAATTGTCAATGATGCTTTTTTTTTTGCTATCATACGCTCCATTGAGGGAGATTATGCCAAAAGGATGTTCGATGAAGAAGCAACAAAAGTAAAGGCCCTTGGGGCATTCTACATACAATTTAGGAAATTCCCATATATTTGGGTGGCTGGAGGCACCCTGGCATTGAAGAAGCTACCTAGGTACCATTTGGATAGAGTTGTCCTCTTGGAGATAGCAAGGTAGCTGCCTAATGCACATGAACACATAAAACATAAGAAGAAACATTGCTCAGATTTCCCAATCTCTATAGTCCCCTATTGTGTTCCAGATATGAAGGTCTGCAAATCTCTGACTTGGGAATGGGATGAGTTCCCTTTGCAAACTTACAACTTGGTGAGACCCCACTTTGATCCTATCGGTACATTCAGCCATATAATGGGGAGGCATTATATTCATGAGCCACATATTGAAGATCATGGGGAAAACTATGTGGATGACTATGAGGTGAGAGTCTGTGACTATTTCCAGATGAGTTTGGAGCTACCCAGACTACTCTTTCATTAAAAATCCTTCAAGTGGTGAAAGATGTTGATTCAGATGAAATCTTGGATTCCATCTATAATCAGGATAAGGTGTATACAAGGGCTATTCTGAATGTAGAGGTGGACAGGGATGAGAATGGTGACATTAATTTCAAATCTTGACATGTTGTCAAAGTCATGAAATCATGGGTCACCCGTCCATTCCCCATGAAACCAGTGCCCCTAAAATAGCTCCTAGAAATACCCTCTAAAGGAAAGAAGGGAGAAAATGTATTTAAGCCACAATTCAAAGAGGCTACTCCCTTGAAGCCGGAGACGGTGTAGAGGAATGAGCACCTGATAGCATATGGCCCAGCCACACATTCAAAGAAGGTAAAAACTAAGATGACTAGGAGCATAGCTCCACCAAATGTGCCTTCTTCCAGTGGTCATGATTCTCCAAGTGTGGAAAAGAGAACCAAGTTCAAGATTATAGGACCCAAGCTAGTCGGAGTAATCAAAGGTAATGTGTATAAAAGAAAGAAAGGCTCAATGCCTAAACAAATGGATATCTCATTGGAGGATGATGAGGATGAATTGGATGATATTCCTCTCAGTAGAAGAACCTGCTCGACGGGATTCATGAAAAGAAGGAAATTTATGGAGGAGGATTAGGAAGATACTGAGGGGGAAACTCAAGAAGAGCCCATAAACCTAGATGCCTTGGGTGATGATGAATTTGATATCAGGGACTTTGAAGGGCTTCATGGTTTTCAAGAATCTAAGCAACAGGATCCAGTCGAAGGGGAGTTGATAACTTTTGACTCTTTTCCTACATAGTTTACTATTCCCCATAGCAAAATAAGAGAGGAAGCTCCGTAAGGGTCACAAGAGCCGAATGTAGAAGAGATGGCTGAAGTGCAAAAGGAGGCCCTGGAGATAGAGGATCCTTCTTTTGGTGTCACTTCTAAGGAAGACACAACTACACAAGTTTCTTTGGTCTCACAAGTCCCTATTTTTCTTCCTCCACCTCCGTCTATGCATCCAACTCCACCTCCACTTCCGCATAAAACACCACCTACCACTCCACTTCCCCCTCTAGTACAAACCACTCCATTGCCTCAACAACCTACAACATCTCATGTTCCCATGCCAACTCTGACTCTGCCTCAAATGACTTCACCCACTCCCTTTGTCACTCCCACTCCTCCAAAGGTCTAGACTGAAACAGTGCCACCAAGCTCTCAAGAGCCAGAGAAAGAAGCAGCGACAGTTGGTGAGGAGAAAGTGGAAGAAGAGCATGCAGGATTTGAGGAGCCAGTTAACAAAGGAGAATCATAGGTTGAAGAAGAGCCACAAATAGTAGATGAGCAACAAACAAATGATGAAGAAGAACAAACATAGGAGGAGGCTAGGCTGAATACGATGGAGGCACAAGAAACAAATAAAGGAGAGGAAAGTCAGGGAGAAATGGAGATAGAGCATCCAAAAACTTCCTCCACTTTGGCACCTCCATATGAGCCATTAAATTCCTTTTCAAAGCCCACTTGGTTCACAAAAGAGATATAATGAAGAACTAGGGTCTATACTAATGATGAGAGTGACATGGCTACCCTTGGGCAAGCATTTCATCGAACAATGTCCATCACCCAAGCAAGGACTTTATCTTATGTGACATAGGATCAAGTAGGTAGATGGAAGGTACAAGTGGCCATTCCAATAATGGATGTCAGTACAGCTAAAATCACTCCTGACGACTACGTGTTGGAGGAGGTGGACTTGGGAGAGCCAACCAAGGAGGGGAGAAAAACCTTGTCTACCCTCAGATTAAAACATGCCCTTGGATTTATGGACAAGGATGATGAAAGAATAAAGGATTGGGTAGAACAAAAGGAAGCCATGAAGAGAATCATCTTGAAGACAGTGGGTCCCATTGACCCTGATAACCTCGAGGCCTCATTACAGACAATTTTGGAGAAGAGGGGCAAAATAAATACAGATGTTCTGCATTCTTTTGTACATGCCTGTGCTGATTAGAAAGAGGATTTTGAGAAGTTTGCTAAGATATCCCTCAAGAAGATTCTGAGGCCTCTTAGAAGCATGCTTGTAGGAATAACCTCCCAAGTAGAGATCATGAGTGAAGAAAATGAATTGGAGGAGACAATCCTAAACTCACAAAAGGTGCTTGATCAGTTAACAACAATAAGGAAGCAACACTTCTAGGTTTTGGTAAAAGTGTATGAAGGCTCATAATTGGTCAATTTTGAGCAATGGATTCAAGAAATCATAGTAGTGGTGACCATCTTTGAAAAGGTCCTCAAAAGAGTGGATAAGTGAAGGGACAACAATGTACATTTTGTGAAAGACTTGCAAAAGTTCTTTGAGGGCCTAGGCCTAGATCTATATGACAAAGAGGATGAAAAAACCATGTATTCATTAAATGTCATCATAAACTAGTACCTAGAGATATATCAGGGAGTGAAGACCAAAGAAGATCTCCAACAAATGTTCTATCAGAAGGAGATTCATAAAATGCTATCTCGGGAAGAAGAAATACAGAATTTTCAAGAGAATCCATCGCCTTCCAAGATAGGCAATAAGAAATTCTTCAAGGGGTCAAGATGCCTAATTTTGAAGAGGTGCTGGAGATTGTGGATAGGTTCAGGAAAGCACGTCTAGAAGTGCTCCCCAGTCAGTGAGCATCTGGTCCAAGTTTAGTCAGAATTTTGTATAGAAAAATATAGTTTTGACACTTGGCCATTTTTGTAGAGCCTGATTTTTGGCATTTTGGCCCTTGAGAACTTTCAGCGTCCAAAAGTCTGAAGTCTGAAATTTTGAGGGAAGTGGACATGAAACTAAGTCATTTTTGGAACTTGGTTTTTTCAGATCAATTGTCAGGATTTGGGCATTTTTTCTCGAATCCAAATTTTAACTCCAGTTATCTTAGAGTTGATTTTCTAGTCAACTGGGCTTCTTTTTGGGGGTCATTCCTGCATGATTTTGGGATCTCTTCTAGTTGAGTCCATGTGGAGAAGTCACAACCAAAGATCAACGGAAGAATCATGAAGATTATCAAGAGCATGCACAAGTTCTAGCTCCATTTTTGAGTTATTTAATGCATGATTTATTCAAAGCTTTGTAATGCATGAGGTTTAATTCCATGCTAGTGTAGTTTAGCTAAGTTTTAGAGGTAGTTTCATTAATTCAATCTCTAGTTTAGATTTACTTTCAAGTTTTAGTTGCAGCAAAACCCTAGCTGCAAAAATAAGAGCATGGCTCTATAAATTGTAATAAAATGATGTAATGAGGGTTGATTTGATCATTAATAGAATACATACAATAATTTCTTCATTCATGGTGTGATGCTTTTTCTATCTATGTGAAATTTGTGAATGTGTGATTTGCTCATTCTTTATTTCAAAGAGGCAATTGATTGTTTGATGATTTTAAGTCTGCGATTTCTTAGTTCGGTGTTTACTGGTATTATACTACTTTGTTGTGACGAGTCTTCGAGAAGATTAGTCTTTGGTGCTTAAAGATTAACTTGTCTCACATGTGCACACATTTGGGGTGGCTTTGTGATTTGATGAATTTTGGCCTATCATATGTCTGCGTTTGTTTCATTCCGCTGATGATTGTATCTACATAGTTGAAGATTGTGACATGTTCTAATCTATGTTTTGTGGGTTTTCTCATCTTCTTGATTATTTAATTTGTAAAGTGGTGTGGTATTGGTTTATGTCCATTAAATTTCCTTTTAATAATTCTTTTCAATTTCTTGTTACCCTACTACTTTCCCTCTTTGCAAATCATTTTAGTAGATTAATTAGATCAACATTGCTTTATTCTAAATCTAAAAATCCAAAAAGAAAGAGATATTGCGGTTTCCTAAAGTTTGTTTTATAGTTTTTCTTTAGAGAAGAACCAAAAAAGGCCTCCTTGTGAATAGATTCACATTTTTCTTCCATTGGGCTATCCAAACAATTGAGACCCAGCCAAAAGGAACCTTGAGATTGATTCTATCAATCTTCCAAGAGGGGAATTTGCTCATGTAAATTCCTAGCCATTGTCTTCATGTAAAAATGATGCTCAAAAGAAGTGGTGCTAGAAGGAGGGCCCTCAAAAGGGACACCCTAGAATATTGGATCGTTCTCTACCGAAAGGTTTCAACAAGTCCTTAGATCGTCACCAAACAAAGGGGAGTTCCTTGAACTTATAGAGTTTTGCAAACCCCGTAGCAACAGAACAAAGCACAGAGAGGATACTTCGGATCATCTAAATCTTCCTCCATTTCCAACCATTGCTACCCTACCTACTACTCCTCCACCATGAGCTCCAATGGCATTTTTTGCAAATTATCAATTCTCTCCATTGAGCATACAAGGACAACTCCATCAGTTGCCCAAGAATCCTGAGAAATTCTACCCATGTTTCATCAATGGAGAATCCAAGACAACAGAAGAACACATTTGCACATTCAAGGAATTGTGCAAACGTAAGAAGATTTCTCATCAAGACATCGTGTGTCACCTTTTCCCCTACACACTGGGGGAATTTGCATATAATTGGTATCTCAACTTATCATGAGGATCCATTGCTACATGGGCAAAATTTTTATCAAAATTCCTTAATCAATTCAAGTTGTATGTGGATCTGACAATGCTTCATCACTAGTTCATCTCAGTGAGAAAGGACCTCAATGAATCAATTGCTATGTTCAATCATCATTTTCATAAGATGTACCAAAAACTTGAGGCCCCATATACTGTACTAGTTGGGGCTGTCATACAAGTGTACTTGCGAGCCTTGGATCCATTAACGTCCATATTTTTGAAAAGGATGCCCCTAGGGGACATAGACACTCTAGAAAAGGTATCTAATGAGGCTATCACATTTACCCAACAAATGGACCCACAAGTGAGTGGAAATTATGGTATTCCACCAATATTAGGGAATGCTACTATATTGACTGGTCCATTCACAACAAATAATCAAGTTTTAGTGCAACATGACCCAAGGCTCAACCCAGTGCCTGCTCCATACGTTGCTGCCCCACTGATTACCATCACATACTTAGGGTATGATATGCATAAGGCTTCCTTGTGTAAATAGAAGGATGTTGTCCCAAACGAGCCGATCCATGCTCTAGTAAACAAATTAGATGCCATGAAGAAGATGTTGTCCCAGTTGATTGGAGAGATTACTCAGATGAAGCTCAACTCGTCTCAAACATAGGGGAACTACCAACATGAGATGAATGCCCCAAATACCTACTCCCTAAATTAGAATCATAATTATGGAAATTACAACAATAAAAACAACAACAATAATGGTGGAGGTTATAAGAACACTTCTCAAGACAAGCAGTTTAGACAACAACATACAAATAGAACATGGAACACATGTCCAAATAATGGTAGCATACCCGCAGACAATGCAAATGCCTTCAACTCATCTAAGGTCAACTTTACCCAAGGTCCCAACATGCATCAACTAGATTATGAATATAGAGGTGAATTCGATAACCAACAAGCCCAAGATCCTGAAAGTTCCCAGACCCACTTCAGTGCCATGGTCTTCGATTCATATGAGCCAAGTATGGGTGGAACTCCTATCAATAACACCATAGAAGAAGAGTTTGTCTTCCCTTTCAATCAAGAAATTCATCTAGAGTACTCCGAGGTTCATGCTCTTTATAAAAATAACAAGAACACCTATAACCTAAGAAGTAGAAGGGAACCTCTGACTAACGACATTCCCTAGCTAGGAATGCAGCCCAATCCACCTAATCCATGAGCCAACAATAATCCTATCCCCCCGAGAGGTTCTCATGCCACTATTTCTCTGACGACGCAACACCAACCTACTCTGCTTAAAAATATAGTTTTGAACATCAAAAAGTACAGCGTGGTGGAAGAATTGAAGAAAGTTCAAACCAACATGTCAATGTATGACATGTTGTAGAGTTGTACCACTCAAAGAGAGGCCCATTTGAAGTCACTAGATCATTCCAAATTGGCCTCATCTAGCAATAAGACATACATCTAACGTGAATGTGGCAGAGGCGATGCTGACTATGTTCAAAGATAGGGTAGAAGTACCCCCATTCTTACTTAGTCTCATTATCTTTAGGAGGAACTTGCATAACTACTTGATTGACTCAGGGGCTTCATGCAACGTGATGCCATTGTCTATATGCCAAAAGTTGGGGATGAGCCCCCAATCGACTAACAGGGTGGTGATCCAACTTGACAAAAAAGAGGTCAAAGTCATTGGAGTCTTGAAGGATACTCACATATAGTTGACAACTGACCCCACGATCCAAGATTGCATTGACATCCATGTGGTAGACATCCAAAAAATATATGGCATGCTACTCAATAGAGAATGTACTTGATCTTTGAGAGGATGGTTCTCCACTGAATTTACTCAAATTTGGCTGCCATGGAAAGGGCTCAATAACCAGATCAAGATTGATGAAGATCCTAAGCTGAAACAAATGATAATGGAGTATAATGCCCCAAATGAAGTCTTGTTCTCACAAGATGATTGAGGAGTGTGTCACTTCAACAAAGCATTCGCATTCCATCTCAAAGAAGAAGAGATCTCGAATGATAGCCCCATGCAAGGGTTAGTAAGTACCCAGATTCCCAAGGAGATTCTCACAGAATTCATAGGTGGTATGATGAAAAATATGAGACATCTTGGCCAAGAAGCTAACCCAAACATACTGATGTTACTTGGGTATTGTCATCTTCATCAAACTAACCACTCAGAGTTTACATGCCAGGACTGCCAAGAGGTAGTGGTCCAAGTAATAAGCGAGATGTCTGGTGCATCCAAGCTTACAAAGGATACAATGAAAAATTCAAGTGAGGATGGATCTTCCCTTTGTGAAGAACCCCAGGTTCCCATAGCTAAATGTTTTATACAAGAGGAATGGAGCTCTTTTGATGAGGACGGTCTGCCCCCATGTCACAAAGTTTGGCACAATTCCAAGGCAAAACAAAAAATGAAATGGGTTCCCCTTTCCAAATGAGAATACTTAGATGAAGAGAATTTGGAGGCCCTAATTATAGAAGATCTATCACCACCTAAAGTCCCCATTGAATCCCAAGGTAATGCACATCTGCCGAAGGCAACTTCAGAAGCCCGAGTTAAATCATCTTCCAATAAGAATCACCTTGTCTGGAAAATTAGGTTCGATGGCTCCAAGTGTAAACAAGGAGAAAGGGCTGGGATTGAATTGGTCAACCCTCACAGAGGTTCATATTATTCTACCTATCAATTGCAATTCCACTGCACCAAATTTGTTTCCAAGTATGAGGCTATAGTTCGGGGTCTTCTCTCGGTGCATGAGAAGAAAGTGAAAGCATTAGTTGTGGAAGGTGACTCACAATTGATAGTTTGACAGATTTGGAGATAGTATTCCTACATTGAAAAGTGATTGGCCTCCTATCACAATCACATTTGGGAGCTAATTGAAGATTTTGAAGCCTTCAACATCCGGAGCGTCCCAAGAAGAAAGAATATAGTTGCTGATGCCTTGGTGGTGTTGGCAAGCTCCTTACAACCACTGGAAAAATCCAAATTAAATAAATTCTCCATGGAACTAGTGGCTGTACCGATGGTCCATAACAATATAAAAAAATTCTAGGTATTCCAAGATGATCAACAGATACTGGAATTTATCATGAATGCCGACATCTTTGACAAACAAAGCATTGATGGAGAAGAAGATGAAATAGAAGAGTCAAATGACTTGGGAATCTTAAATTTAAAGACCAAATCCATTCCAAAAGGAATGGTAGCCCTAGAAAGTATTTTTGATTAAGATGAACATGCCTAGGAAAGAGGAAAAACACTAGTAGTAGGCGGTGATGATTGCGAGCTTTACAACTTGGGTACACAACTTGAACCCAAGGGAAGTTCATATTGGTAAAGTGGGTACACCAGAAGAAAAGAAGTAGATGATCGAGCTACTCACTGAGTACAAAGAAGTCATAGCATGGAGCTATGAAGATTTGAAAACCTATGATCCCAACATTATCATCCACAACATCCCCTTGAATCCAGATGCTAAACCCTTTTACCAAAGGAAAATGCCGATGAATCTTGTCATTGAACCAGTGATCCAGAAGGAGGTACAAAAGTTTCTTGATGCCAAGATATTTTTCCCTATCTGGCATTCAACTTGGATAGCCAACCTTATCCTAGTGAGAATGAAAAGAAGGGAGGTTCGGCTTTGTGTGGATTTTAGAAACTTGAACAGGTCCTCTCAAAAGGACAATTACCTGTTGCAATCCCTTAATGAAGTATTGCAGGTGGTTAACAGTTCCCAAATGAATTCTTTCCTAGATGGCTACTCCGAGTACAGCCAAGTCATGGTAAAAGAAGAAAACCGCTTGAAAAAAACCTTTACAATGAAATGGGGAACATTTGCTTATCATCGTATGCCATTCAGTTTGATCAATGTGGGAGCTACTTTCAAACGGGCTATGGACAAGGTGTTTAAAGGGTTGGTCAAAAAATGCATTGTCATCTATATAGATGATCTTACAGTCTTTTCTAGAAACCATATGGACCACATCAAAGATCTA
This sequence comes from Chamaecyparis obtusa, assembly GCA_027943335.1. Lineage (NCBI taxonomy): Eukaryota > Viridiplantae > Streptophyta > Pinopsida > Cupressales > Cupressaceae > Chamaecyparis > Chamaecyparis obtusa. The sequence goes on along the minus strand of BSBK01001051.1, from coordinate 286,583 downwards.
AGAAAGGTCTTGAAAAGGTGTCGACATTACAGAATCTCACTAAATCCTAAGAAGTGTGTCTTTGGGGTGACTCAAGGAAAGCTCCTCGGGCACATCATATCTAAGATGGGCATCTCAATTTATCTAGAGAGGATTGAGGATATTCTCAAATTGGTTCCTCCAAATAGCAGGAAGGAGTTGAAATCTTTCTTTGGGAAAATCAACTTCATTAGGAAATTCAATTAGTGGGTTTGCAGAGATAGTGCATCCATTAAATGATATGTTGAAGAAAGATGCTAAGATTTAATGGAGCACTTAGGCTAAAGAGGCCTTTGAAGAAATCAAGACATCCATTGCCACTTCCCTAGTTTTGGTTAGCCATAATTATCTTCTACTATTCAAGGTTTATTCCTTTGCTTCAGAACATTCATGTGCAAGAATCCTCACACAAATGAAAGAAGGAGAAGATGAATGACTGATAGATTTCATGAGCTATCCTATGAAGAGTGTAGAACTCAAATATCTAAATATGGATAAGCAATTTTTTGCCTTGGTTAAGGCCATTAAGAAATTTAGACACTACATCCTTTAGAGCAAGGTCATTGCCATTGTTCCAGATCCCGCAGTCAAGTCCTTGTTGATGCAGAGTGAGCTAGGAGAAAGGAGAGGAAAGTGGATGGATATACTTCAAGAGTTTGACATCGAGATCCAACCAATGAAATTAGTAAGAGGTAAAGGTCTTACCCAAATGATGGTGGAAACAGGACAAGGCTTGGTGTGCCAAGTGTACACCAATGAAGGAGTAGTCACTGACGTATGGTATCAAGACATAGTCTACTATTTGTTACAAAATTGTCACCTAGATGGATTGAATGGTTCCCAAAGGAGAGCACTAAAGAATAAGAGTAGTTCATACATGTTGAAAAATAGGAAGCTCTACAAGCACAACTATGATGGCCTCTATCTACATTGTTTGGATCAGACTGAAGTTGAGTAGGTTCTCATAGAATTTCATGATAAGTATTATACTGGGCATGGATTCGTAGAAGCCACAGCCCATCAGATATTGAGATCCAGCTACTACTGGCCAAATTTTTTCAAAGACACTCATGAGCATGTACTCTCTTGTCATGTTTTCCAAACCATCACCATCCGAGAGAAACATCTGGCAATGCCCCTACAACTAGTGTACAAAGTGTGCCCATTCACCCAATGGGGGCTAGATTTCTTGGGAATGATCAATCCTCCATCCTCTGTAGGTCACTGATACATCTTGACTGCAACCAATTACTGCATGCACTAGATAGAGGCATAGGTTATGAAGAATAATACTACTGAGGTGATCACCAAATTCCTAGAAGAGTCTATCATCACAAGGTTTGGCAAGCCATTCTTCTTGGTATGTGATAATGCCCCCTACTTTTCATTTTCAAGTCTCATTCAATGGGCCTTCGAGAACCAGGTAATTCTAAAATACTCATCCAATTACTACCCACAAGGGAATGAGGTTGTTGAGTCAACCAACAAAAACTTAACGATGATAATCAAATGTCTTTTCGATGACAATCCTAGAGACTGGCACACTTAGTTGAAATATGCCCTATGGACAGATCGCGTAAGAATCAAGAATGCCTTAGGGACCTCTCCCTACCAGCTAGTCTACAGTTTGCAACCCATTTTTCCAATGAACCTGAAAATACCAATTTTGAGATTCATGGATCAATATGTCAAGGGTGAGGATTGGGTGCAAATTCATCTCATGAACTTACTAGACCTTAAGGAGAAAAGAACCATGACTTTGGAACATGTAGCCAAACACCAAGCTGTTGTCAACCATTTGTTTGACAAAAGAGAAACCATAAAAGCTTTCAAGATCTCTGATTTAGTTCTAATGTGGGATAAAGAAAAAGAAAAAGTAGGTAGCGACACCAAATTTTAATGTTTGTGGATAGGTCCTTTCTAGATCATAGAGATCCTAGGAGAAAATACTTTTTAGATTAGTTCTCTTAATGGGGAATTGGTCCCATTGCTAGTCAATGACCAGTTTCTAAAGCACTATTTTGGGTCTTGATTGGCCCCTTGTATAATGCTGTATATTCTTGTACTATAGAGTCTTTTCTTTTTGTTTTCTTGGTGTCTTGTCCTTTCTATCTTTTCATTGGGTTTGTGTTTGCAGGGGGTGGATGCTTTTTGAGATTACTGATCCACATTAGGTAGTCTAGGCAAGAGATAAGGGTTTCCCTTTGTCAGGCCCTTTGATGTAGTTTTTTCTTGTAGTGAGCCAGATACAGTGATTGGAAGTAAGACATTTTCTTTTCAAATTTCTTGAAAGGGTTCATCAGAAACAACCATCCTCAAAAACTAACACACATTTAAAAAGAGGATCCTGAGTCATGAGCCTCTCATGATAGGATTCCAGTCAGAGTAAGGAAATGCCCATGGTCACAAAGGAAGTTGGGAGTCAAAACCCTATCTGAACTGAAACACATACTAAAATACAAGAGCAAGAAAGCAAAAGGAGGAATGCATATAGACTAGATTAACAATAAAATTCTCAAATCCAGGGTAGCACAATCTAAGTGTTGCCCTGGTTTCAAAAAAAGAAAATGAGAAAAAAAATTATATTTGACAAAGCCACGAGGAATATCAAAATAACAAATGTTGAACGAAATCAAAAGCAAATTGTCCAAAACAAGATGGTTCAAAAGAATCAGTTTTAAAAATGACGCAAATCAAGTCTAAGAGCCCTCCTAATAAGTTTAAAACTTCTAATAAAGCTTGTCTACAGTAGGGGAAGGGTGATTTTAGCAACCTCTATCAGGGCTATAAATGTCTTCCTAGTAGTAGAGCAAGGTTAAATTAACTTTTGGCAAACTTTAGATCCCTGGGTAGTGATCTGGCAATGATTGGTTGATGATCAGCGGAGGCTTACGAAAAATGATTCCTAGTAAATTTGAACACATGTGCTCACACACTGGATGAAGATGTTATGATGTTCTTAATCTTGATGATGATGAGGAAATCACTCAGATTGAAGATCTTGTGCTTGGCTCACTGTAAGATAGGACTGTTTCAAGGTAGAATGGCTCTAGGAAACTTGGGTTGTTTCCCTTTCTCTTGTTGGGGCTATTTGTTGTGGTCTCACAACCATGCTCCCCTTTTAGCCTCTTGGCTCTAGGCCCCCCCCTTTCTTTTTAGCTTGTACCTAGGTTTGCTTGTTTGTCTTGTCTTCCTGTTGTCTGTTTCTAGTCAATTTCCTTAGTTTTTGGTCTTGTCACACTTTTGCACTTTCGGATGTTCGAAAGTGTGAGAGGTCTAGAGTTGTGAAAGTAGGAAGTAGCGCTCAATATTCTTGGCCTTAGGAATTTTTAGACTTATGGGGTTTTCAGACATTCAGAGTTTGAAACATTGGGAGGTCCGACTCCCCAAAGGGAGTTGACATTTCAATGTTTCGGCCTTTCGGAGGTCCAACACCCCTGAAAGGCCGACCATCAGAATGCTGACATCACCCATTGGTGTTGCCTATAGAAGGTGTAGAGTGGGTTTTTTCAACTCACTTTTCATTTCCTTGTCTTTCATCTTTACAGGTATTTGTGCACCGCTTGCTGCTAGTTTGTCACCTTGGTCTTGTTTCTTCATCGTCATCCACTAGCTTCCTTCAAGTTGGTGTTTCCCTTTTCTCCTCTCCATTTCTTCAGTTTTTGTTTGCTTTCGGTCATAGGTTAGGGCTTCTTGCTTTCTTTTTTACCTTTTCGGCCCATTGCGTAGGGTTAAGTGTGTTTTTGTTAGGCCTGGTTTGGCCAAGGGGGTTGTGAGGTAGTCCCCTCTCATCCCCTTGGTGAGCTTGTGGTCAAACTCATCATCGAATTCATTTTCAAGTCTGATAGACCAAACCCTTTTTTTGGACATTCACGGTTGGAAACTCTCAGGATTTTGAACCTTGGAATTTCTTATGCCCTATTAGTTTCAGCATTTTGGTGTTGTCACACACTAAGACATCCAAGCATTCGAATCACCAAAACCAGGACTTGAGTTTTCAACAAATGCCCAAGTAATCATTTTGGTGTTTCAACTTTATTGCACGCTGAAAATATCTCTTCCCCAACTCGTCAAAACTTGCACAGGTTCAAGCACTAGAAAAACATCAAGCTGAAGCATTCTTTCAGTGTTTCAGAGGTTTTAGCCTTCAAAGATTTCACACCTTCGATTCGCTGAAAGACCAAAAGTGTGTAATTTAAGAGGTTTCAAACTTAAGCCTTTTTCACAATTCAAACATTTCAAACCTTTCAAGGGTCTCGTATCCCTGAAAGTATGAAAGGCTGAAAAGGACTTTTAGATCCTTTTTAAGCCTTAGTTTGTCAGATGTCTATGTTTTTTTGAGATTTTCCTCTCTCTTGTTATTGATTCATGTCTTGTCCTTTTTTACAAAAATGGCCAAGAAAGTTGTAGCATTGCCAGCTATGAAATACCAGTTCAAAGGATACCATCCACCTTCAAAAGTGACCAACTTGCATTCTGACATCACAAACATTGACATTGGCAGTGTGAGCTAGAATGATTATTTGGTGAAGTGTGCCCAACCAGTGGGATGATCAAAAGATTGCACTTCATTGGTCCACTGTCCTTTGGTGAATGCGATAGCTCACCCAGTTTCCATATTGTCCTCTGATCTGATTAACACTCTATCTAGCCAATATGTACCTGATGAACATATGGTGAAGAATAGTGTGGGGGAAATAGTCCTTGACTTGAGGCCAGACAACATTGAGGATGTCTTCCACCTACCTAAAGGGGTCGACAAGTTCTTCAACTTTCATATCAATAAAGGAATGTAATTTTACAATAAGGATGTACAACATGCTCACAACATAGTAAACAATGAATACCTCATGTAGTCCATGCCCAAGAACAAGTTGGATAGAATTGACATGTGAATGGGGTATATGTAAGAGGATATTCATGCTGTAATCACAATGATCAGCAGGGTGTATGGGTTTGCAAAATCTACTCAGTTGGAGCCTTGGATGATCCTACTCATCTAGAAGATAAGAGAAAGATAAGCAAGGTTCGACTGGGCCACCATTCTGAGTGACAATCTAGATGAGTAGTTGATCAAAGTAAAAACTGATCCTCATTTCTACATGACATCCTATGTTGTGTATCTGCTAGCTGCCAGCGCAGTATATCTAGGCCTAAATAAGATTGGAGTTATGGGGGATCCAAACACCTAGCCTTTCACGATGTATCTTCAATTGGTGAGGAAGGATTTTTATACGCATAATAGTCCAGAATTCTGAATTGTCAATGATGCTTTCATTTTTTCTATCAGATGCTCCATTGAGGGAGATTATACCAAAAGAATGTCTACTAAAGAAGCAACAAAAGTAAAGGCCCTCAGGGCATTCTACATATAATTCAGGACATTCACGTACATCTAGGTGACTAGAGCCACCCTAGCACTGAAGAAGCTACCTTGGTACCCTTCAGATAGAGTTGTCCTCCCAGAGTTACAAAGGTAGCTGTCTGATGCACATGACCACATAAAACATAAGAAGAAATGCTGTTGGGATTTCCCAATCTCTATTGGACCCCATTGTGTTCCAGCTTTGAAGGTCTACAAATCTCTAACCTGGGAATGGGTTGAGTTCCCTTTGTAAACTCACAACTTGGTGAGACCCCACTTTGATCCTATCGGTACATTCAACCATATAATGGGGAGGCATTATATTCATGAGCCACATATTGAAGATCATTGGGCAAATTGTGTGGATGACTATGAGGTGAGAGTCTGTGATTATTTTCGGATGAGTTTGGAGCTGGCATAGACTGCTCTTTCATTAAAAATCCCTCAAGTGGTGAAATTTTTTGATTCAAATGACATCTTGGATTCCATCTATAATCAGAGTAAGGTGTATACAATGGCTATCTTGAATGCATAGGTGGACAAGGATGAGAATGATAACATTAATTTTAGAGCTTCACACATTGTCAAAGTCATGAAATCATGGGTCACCCATCCATTCCCCATGAAATTGGTGCCCATGAAATAGCTCCCAGAATAGCCCTCTAAAGAAAAGAAGAAGAAGGGAGAAAAGGTATTTAAGCCAAAATTCAAAGAGGCTGCTCCCTTGAAGCTGGAGATGGTGTACAGGCATGAGCTCCTGACAGCATATGGCCTAGCCACACATTCAAAGAAGGTAAAAACTAAGATGACAGGGAGCATAGCTCCTCTAGATGTGCCTTCTTCCAGTGGTCATGATTCTCCAAGTGTGGTAAAGAGAACCAAGTTCAAGATTATAGGACCCAAGCCGACTGGAGTAATCAAAGGTAATGTGTATAAAAGAAATAAAGGCTCAATTCCTACACAAATGGACACGTCACTGGAGGATGATGAGGATGAATTGGATGATATTCCTCTCAGTAGAAGAACTTTCTTGGCGAGATTCATGAAAAGAAGGAGATTTATGGAGGAGGATCAAGAAGATACTGAGGTAGAAGCTCAAGAAGAGCCCATAAACCTAGATGCCTTGGGTGATGATGAATTTGATATCAAGGACTTTGAAGGGCTTCATGGTTTTCAAGAATCTAAGCAACAAGATCTAGTTGAAGGGGAGTCGATAAATTTTGACTCTTTTCCCACATAGTTTATTGTTCCCCATAGAAAAATAAGAGAGGAAGGTCTGGAAGGGTCATAAGAGCCAAATGTAGAAGAGATGGCTGAAGTGCAAAAGGAAGCCCTAGAGATACAGGACCCTTCTTTTGGTGTCACTTCTAAGGAAGACACAACTACACAAGTTTCTTTGGTCTCACAAATCCCTATTTTTCTTCCTCCACCTCCACCTATGCATCCAACTCCACCTCCACTTTCACATAAAACACAACCTACCACTCCACGTCCCCCTCCAGTACAAACCACTCCACTACCTCAAAAACCTACACCATCTCATGTTCCCATGCCAACTCTACCTCCACCTCAAATGCCTTCACCCACTCCCTTTGTCGTTCTCGCTCCTCCAAAAGTCCAGATTGAAATAGTGCCACCAAGCTCTCAAGAGCTAGAGAAAGAAGCAGGGACAATTGATGAGGAGAAAGTGGAAGAAGATCACATAGTATCTAAGGAGCTGGCTAACAAAGGAGAATCAAAGGTTGAAGAAGAGCCACAAATAGTAGATGAGCAACAAACAAATGATGAAGAAGAACAAACATAGGAGGAGGGTGAGCTGAATATGATGGAGGCACAAGAAATAGATAAAGGAGAGGAAAGTTAGGGAGAAATGGAGATAGAGAATCCAAAAACTTCCTCCACTTTGGCACCTCCATATGAGCCATTAACTTCCTTTTCAAAGCCCACCTGGTTCACAAAAGAGATACAACGAAGAACTAGGGTCTATACTAATGATGAGAGAGACATGGCTTCCCTTAGGCAAGAATTTCATCAAACAATGTCCATCACCCGAGCAAGGAATTTATCTTATGTGACATAGGATCAAGTAGGTAGATGGAAGGCACAAGTGGCCATTCCAATAATGGATGTCAGTACAGCTAAAATCACTCCTGACGACTACATTTTGGAGGAGGTGGACTTGGGAGAGCCAACCAAGGAGGGGAGCAAAACCTTGGCTACCCTCGGATTAAAACATGCCCTTGGATTCATGGACAAGGATGAGGAAAGAATAAAGGATTGGGTAGAACAAAAGGAAGCCATGAAGAGAATCATCTTGAAGACAATGGGTCCCATTGACCCTAATAACCTCGAGGCCTCATTACAAGAAATTTTGGAGAAGAGGGGAAAAATAAATATAGATGTTCCGCATTCTTTTGTACATGCCTATGTTGATTGGAAGGAGGATTTTAGCAGTTTGCTAAGCTATCCCTCAAGAAGATTCTAAGGCCTCTTAGAAGCATGCTTACAGGAATAACCTCCCTAGTAGAGATCATGAGTGAAGAAAAAGGTTTGGAGGAGACAATCTTAAACTGGAAAAAGGTGCTTGATCAGTTAATATTAATAAGGAAGAAACACTTCTAGGTTTTGGTAAAAGTGTATGAAGGCTCATAATTGGACAAGTTTGAGCAATGGATTTAGGAAATCACAATAGCGGTGACCATATTTGAAAAGGTCCTCAAAAGAGTGGATAAGCGAAGGGACAACAATGTAATTTTTTTGAAAGAGTTGCAAAAGTTCTTTGAGGGCCTGGACATGGATCTATATGATGAAGAGGATGAAAAAACCATGTATTCATTAAATGTCATCATCAACTAGTACCTAGAGATATTTCAGGGAGTGAAGACCAAAGAAGATCTCCAACAAATGTTCTATCAGAAGGAGGAGATTCAGAAAATGCTATCTCGGGAAGAAGAAATATAGACTTTTGAAGAGAATCCATCACCTTCCAAGATAGGCAACAAGAAATTCTTCAAGGGATCTGTTATACACTAAGTTTGCACCATTTTCTCAAGCTCTCATAGTCTTGATAACCTAGTATAACATGGGAATCATCTCCAGGTTGTGGGACCTATGCTAATTGAGATGAGACCTCTAGGTTCTAGGCTAGTTCCTCTCGGATAATCATCTTAATTTGTTTCTTGACATGAAAAGTAAAAATTTTGAGGGAAAGGGATAAAAGGAATACTTGGAAAGGGAAATGACTAAAAGCAAACTACCTACTAGGTGATACACTGAAATGAAGGTATGAATTACAGTATAAAAGATGGACTCAATGCATAAACTTAGGTCTAGGAGATCACAACTTACAGAATAGGCTTGCATAAATATTTCATAGAAGGGTCTGCAAATAAAAGAGGGTATTCAGGGAAAGAGAGATTCTTTCACAAATAATAACACTCTCTATATTAAACAACAATCTATGACCTGCAAACAAACATTCACCTCTGAAACTGGGTATAGGAATGAGACAAGACTATTAAGGGGTTGTAGTATACCCACAAAAGCATTCACATCAAATCATCCACAAGAATACACAAAATTGAAAAAAGAAAGAGGGACCAAGAACCCTAAGATATCATTGAGAAACATATAAATACTGAATTCATTAAGAGATAACTCACACAAGAAGGCATAGGGACATGAGAGATGTCACAAAATATCTTCAATATCTGAACTATCAATGGGAATTTACAATTGTAGAAAACCAGAGGGCAAGAAGAATGCCACAGATAGATTTCTAAGAAAGATGAACTCTCTTTTTTACAAACTATAAACTCTCTGCTCTAAAGGCTCCAAAAATTAATTATATACATCTCCTCTAATGCACACAGGTAGGAGCAAAAAAAATCATTAGGGTTACATAAATCTACATAAAATAATCCAACCCTAAACCTGTCATTTCTGATCATAAATGCTCATAAAAATATCTCAACCAATCAAATATGTCCTTGTGTGTCCATCCTTGCACTGAATCTTCCTGTAGACAAAACCTTGATCCAACTACTTCTCTGCAAGTCAAGCCGTCATGAATGCTCAAATCTGATACTCTCGGAAGGAAAATCCACCAAAATTGCTATCTAGATCTCTGCATCATTCTTTTTCCAACTGCAACCACCCCTAAAAACATAAATTCTAAGCTACCCATGCTTGCAAACGATCAACAAGAACAAATAGAAGAAAACTCATGAAAGATATTGCAATCCCCCTTGAAAAAGGTCAAAGGCCACATCATAACAACCAGGACCAATAAAAATTGGCCACCTCAGCAAAATAGACCTGTAGAAGGTAGAAGAATCATGCCCTTGCATTAGACAGTGGTCACATGATTGCATGGGATTAGAAGATCCCATGAGATCATGCGATAGCCGTTGATCTTCCTCTGTTACCACTCAAGATACTCGGGCCCACAATAAATGCCAACTGTCCCAGCGTGGACCAATAAGAAACCCGCACATTGGCCAGACCCACAACGTCGGTCAAAACACTTGGAGAATTGAATGGCTATTGTATGATCACATGGGATCAAAAGATCCCATGCAGTTATGCGATAGCCGTTGATCTTGGATCAACTGGCCCCTCTGCAAAACCACTGACCATTGAACCCACTGACGGCCCTGTCATCACCCAGCCGGCCACTAAAACATGGACATGTCACGACCTGAGGACCCACCGCTGGAGGCTTGGCAGTAAAGTGGATCTAACGATCATCGCATGATCACATGGAATTGGAAGATTCCATGCGAACATGCGACCACCATAGATCTTAGATCAAATGGGCCTACCTTGTACTTTGGGTCCACTGCAGAGTCTTTATTGATATCACATCAATGGTTGTTGCATGATCGCATGGGATCTTTTGATCCCATGCGGTTATGCACCCATCGTTGGATCTAACTGCGACCGAGAACTGAGCCCAGGGAAATATTAAAGGCCAAGACATAGGAAACTTAGGAATTATAAAGGGGGCCCCAGCGAAAAACCTTAGTCACATGATTGCATAGCATGAAAATGACCTATGTGATCATGTGAAAAACCACTTAAATAGAACAAGGGGTCACAACCTTTTAGCACATGGGTTTTGTGGCTAAGTGGCCCAAAAGGGTAAATATTAAGTTAGGATGGGCCACGGGTATTTTAGGGGATCATGGGGTTTAAACGGTCACACATGAATTTTAATGGGCTTCAAACTAGAGAACTAAACAATTGAAAAGGCATATAATCATGGAAATTTTTTGAGGGGGCTAACACAGGATTAAAAATGTCAGATAGAGCAGACCAGGCCAAATTGCATAGGATGGGAAATTTGGGTAACATTTTGGCAATTTCTGCTGGATGTTAGCCTGCTATACATGGAAAACCAGTGGCCTTGAGCAATTCATTAGGCATGGGGTCATTTCTGAGCACAAAACTTTGACAGAGGGACAAACCTTGAAGTAGAAAGACAAGCTTGTGCACGGGCACTTTTTGGAAAATAGGGAACTAACCTAGGAAAATAGAGAAAGAAAAATAAGAAACATAATTACAAGAATTTACAGAGAGGGATTAACCTCAAAGTAGGTCTTCAAGTGGAAACCATTTACTGAAATTGGCAGGGGAACCCCTTCAAGTGTTGATAGCTGGAAAGCATTAGGTCCCTTGCACCCTGTTCTAACAAATGGTCCACCCTAGAATGAATCAAATTTTGTATGTCTACCAGGCCTAGACCTGAACTCATCCCATTTGAGGACTACATCCCCAACTTTGAAATTTTTGTTCTTGGCTCTTCTATCAAAGCTCCTCTTTGTCTGAATCTGATGGAATTCCATATCCTACATTGATTTTTTTCTAATCTCTTCCAACTCCATCAACTAAGCATATCTGATTTGTAGAGGATCTCTTTCTTCAAATAGGGCATATTGAGTAGCTAAGTCTAGAGCTGGTAATTTAGCTGAAATGGACAACTTGGCCTCTTTACCATATACTATCATGTAAGGAGAATTACCAATAATCTTATTTGGGGTAATTTTGTCCATCCATAAGGAAGACTTCAGTTTGGTATGCCAATTCCTTTGGTTGTCTTGCAGAGTCTTCTTGATTATCCTAATCAAGTTTTTATTTGTTGACTCTGCTAAGCCATTTCCCTGAGGATAGTAATTTGAACTGGTATTTAGGTAAATGCCATTCTTGATTGCCCACTCTGAGACCCTGAGGCCTGTGAATGCCAATGCATTATCTGATATTATGGAATCTGGAGTGCCAAATCTATGAATTAAATCATCATAAAAACTTAATACAACACTCTCATTTGATTCTTTCAAAGCAACTACCTCTGTCCATCTAGTGAAATAATCTATTGTAGTGATTATCCACTTGTGCCTGCACTAGATGGAGGATTGATCACACCAATGAAATCTATGCCCCACTTCATGAAGGGTTGCTCTGTTTTGACTGGCTGTAGAGGCAAGGCTGCAAGCCTTTCTTGTCCTGCAAACATGGCACACTTGATGCATTTTCTCACATAATCATGGCTATCCTTGAAGATAGATGGCCAGTAGTATCCAACCCTTATGATTTTAAAAGCAATAGTCCTAAGAGAAAAGTGACCTCTAGAAGGTCCGTCATGAAACTCAAATAGGACATCAGCTATCTTTCCTGAATCTATACATCTTAAAAGGACACCACTGTGATCCTTTCTAAAAAGAATCTCATCTATCAACACAAAAGGAACAGGCTGTAATCTATAATACCTCCTTTTTGCTGAATCTAGATCTGTAGGACATTGTCCTATCATCAAATAATTGATCATATTAGGCAACCAACTTGTTGCCTTGGCTTGTTCTTCTATAGAATGCACAACTAGAGATGCATCAATTCATTCTAGTTTCTTTGAACTTTCATCCTCTGCCAAATGCTCACAAAGACCTCTTTCTCTAACCAGCTTAGTAGTTTGAATATCTACATCATACTCCATCACCTTGGTGATCCAACCAGCTCTTTTCTCATTTAGGTCCTTGGAAAGAAAAAACTCTTTGACACTTGGATGAGTAACTTTTAAACGTACCTTGCTATGAGTCAATAGACATCTAAAATTTTTAAGGCTCTTTACCACAACAAGTACATGTTTTTCTACAAAAGAGTATCTTTGTTCATACTCCTCTAAACCTTTGCTAAAGAAAGCAATAGGCTGCTCTAATCCTTCTGAATTTTCTTGAGTCAACATTGCAGATATAGCATCATGTCCTCCATAAGCATAGAGGATAAAATCCTTATTGAAATTTGGGTTTAACAGGGCAGGAGCTTCTGTCAAGGCTTCTTTGATAGCCTGGAAATTGGCTTTCCCTTCCTTAGTCCAACTAAAAGTTGAACCTTTCTTTAACATGGCTGTCAAAGACTTTAGTAAATCTACAATGTTAGGCAAGAAATGCCTAACAAAATTAATCTTTCCTATGAAATATTGGAGACATTTCTTATGATGAGGCAACGGTAGTTCTAGGATGGCTGCAATTCTCTTAGGATCCACTATAATTCCTTCTTTGGATACTACATATCCCAACAATTTTCCTTCATGAACTACAAACACACATTTCTTGGGATTAAGAGATATCCCAAACTCTCTACACCTTTCAAAGATCTTCCTCAAATGTTTGATGAGATTTGCTGCATGTTTAGAATAGATAGTTATGTCATCCAAGTAGACCAACACAAACTTGTACATTAGGCTCTTAAAGGCCATATCCATTGCCTTTTGAAATGTAGCACCTGCATTTGACAAACCAAAGTGCATCTTTTGATAAGCCATGGTTCCCCACTTGGTTGTAAATGTAGTCTTGTATTGATCCTCTTCATTCACTAAGATTTGATTATATCCTGAATAGCCATCCAACAATGAAAATCTCTCAGATCCAGAGACACATTGTAAGATTTGTTCCATAAAGGGTAATGGATGGCAGTCTTTTAGAGAGGCCTTGTTAAGATCACTGAAGTCAACACATAACCTCAACTCCCCATTCTTCTTCCTGACAGGAACAAGGTTGGAAACCCAAGTAGTATGCTTAATGGGGTAGATGATACCACTTTCTATTAATTTGAGCACTTCCTTATGCATAAGTGGCTCAAGTTTGGGATTAATAGGCCTTTGCTTTTGCCTCACTAGTTTGGCATTTGGTTCCAATTCAATAGTGTGTTGAGCAAGGGCTGGGTTAAAACCTTTAATTTCTTCATATTGCCATGCAAAAACATCACTAAATTCTTTGAATAATTGGGTATAAGCTTGCTTTTCCAATTTAGTGTTCACTTTTCCAAATTGTAAATTCTTACCTGGTTCCAACTCTAATTCAACACAATGTTCTTGTTGAACTACCAGGCTAGCTTTAATCTTCTTAACTTCATTAGCCTTGTTGAAGATAGTCTCTAAGGTCACAAGACCTCTAGGCATCTTATTAGACTTAAGTTGTATCACTTGATCACCATAGTTTTGTGATAGCCTATCTTGATTATGCTCTGAAAAAACATCTTGTTCAAACAAGAATTGCAAAATTTGTTCATCATTGTCAAACACCTGCCAATTGACATCATTATCAGGGATAGAGGGTCTGAAAATCACTTTGATATGCTATTGATCTACCTCTTTTGAAATGATATTTGGAATGTCATACTGAGATCCAACAATAGCTAACCTATCTGCATTTTGATTTAGCTTTCTAGGGATGGCAACAATATTGAAAGCATAGAAATCTTTAGTTGCATCCCAAACTCTATGTTTGCATGCTTTCATGGTGTTATTTTTGGTTGCACTTATCCCTCTTACTTGGTTGACAACTAACTCACTGTCACCATAAACCTTTATAGTCTTAAGCCCTCTTTTTCTAGCCCACTCTAGCCCATTGACTAGACTTTCATACTCTGCAGTGTTGCTAGTGCAGGAGAAATTAAATCTAAAGGCAGTATAATACCTTTCTCCTTTTGGGGACACTAACATGGTAGCACCACTAGAACCATGTCTACTTCTAGCTCCATCAAAAAATAGTTCCCAAACCTAATTATTCTGATCCTCTGAATTAGTGTCTTCCTTGAGAAAGCTTGGTTCTATGGCTCCACTTTCTTGTATCAAATAACTTTCCAAACCAAAATCCCAAACAAGACTTTCTTGGGCCTCTGAAGTTCTTTGATCTAGTAAAATATCAGGGATACTTCCTATCTTTGTGCTTGCTTCACTAGTGGTTTGGAAGTCACTGTCATCAAATATGGGGCAATTTGCATTGATGGTATTAGAGACATAAGGCTCTATATGGCATGCTACCAATGGTTCTAATTTAATGGTGACCTTGGTCCCATACCTTGTATGAAGAAGCATGTGAGACCAATTAGAAGATAGGTAACCTCCTATCTTGGATGTAAACTCCCTTGACAAACATATAGTAAATAATGCAAGGAGATCTATGATATATATATCAAGAAGGATGGAGAAGTTAGGACTAGCATGAAGGATTAGACTGGTATCCTTGGCCACACCTATAGTATTGACTGAGGATCCATCAAGTTGTTTAACCTTCTTTTGGAAGGGTTCATATTTTAGTCCTAATTGGTCAGCTACCTTCTTAGGCATTATAGTGCTAGTAGCTCCACTATCTACCATACAATTATGCACTAAATATTTTCCAATAATTAGAGTTACATAAAAGGGAGGTGGCTTTGAATTCCTACCTTGTGTGGTATTGCCTTTGGAGTTGCTACTTGGAGCCTCCTTTTCTTGATCAGTGTTAACTAACACTGGCTTTGCAGCTTCTTTTGCAGGTTGAGGAGTTGTCACTTCAGTCATGGCTTTCTTCAAAATTTCAGGTTGTCCTAGAAGAGACAAAGAGTCTCACATAGACATGGTGACATTCGCTTTCTTCATGCTATCTACAATATTATAAGGTGCTATATTGTGTACTCTTTGTTGTGTCTTTGGCATGACAGGCTCCACTTCTTTGGAATGTTGGCTCTCTTTGCTTGTAATAGTAGGAACCTCCTTAGGTATGATGGGATTAGCTTGCTATAGTGGCTTTGTAGATGTAGTAGCTTTGGCACTGGAATTTGCTCACTCCATGTATTGAGCTCTTCTCTTTTCTCTTGTATAGGCAACAAAAGAAACTTCATCATTGACTCCATTGAAGTTTGGTTTCTCCCAATTGAAAAGAGCAGTCTCACTCTCTTGTGATTCTTGTTGAGGAACTGAGCCACTGGATGAAGCCTCTGATTAAGCTTGGGAGGCATTTTAAACCATTAGAGCTTGGTTCATCCATCCATTTGAACATGTAGCCTAATTGTGAGGCTGATTACAAGGAAAACACCATTCATTATCCATAGCCATATTATTTTGACTAGGAACCATATCCCTCATTGGATTTATAGAATTTAGAGGTACAAGATTATATGGTTGGAATGGTCTCTGATTAAAACTTTATCTTTGTCCTTGATACCCTCCTTGGTATGGTGGCCTATTTTGTTGATAAGGTTGTCCTTGATTTTGATATTGTTGATTGGGACCTTGGCCTTGTGATTGAAATGGTGGTCTGATTCCTTGACCTTGTTTCTTTAGATTTGTGACCTCTTTAGTCAAGGTCTATAACAAATTTGTCATTTCTTGCTGACTACTTTGTTGGCTACTCTTTATCTCTTGCAGCTCTTGAGAGAAACTAGCTATTAGCTCTTGGCAACTGGTACTAGCTTAAGGTGCTAGTATGGTTTGAATAGGGGTACTTGGGTAGGTGCAATGGGTTGAAGGCTAGGAAAAATGGGCATTGGAGGCCTTCTAGCAATCATGCCTACTTGGATTAAACAATTTTTAGCCTTGAAAGCAGTGTCAATGGCTTGGGTTAAAGAAGTACCACCCATGGACTGGATCATGACATAAATTTGACCATTTAGACTTTGCAAGTAATAAAGGAAAGCATGGTCAGCTAATGGTCTCACTAAGACTAGAATTCTATTCCATGTTTTGAGGAATCTACTATTGTAATCTGTCATCTATTCTTGAGGGTCTCTCTTAATGGTTGTCAACTACTCTACCAGAGACAAATTATCTAATTTATCCTCAAAATGTTTACTTAATGCATCCCCTAACTCATCCCATGAAGTAATAGAACCAACAGTTAAAGTTCTAAACCATTCAAGAGCCTTACCTTTTAGAGAGGCTGCTAATAATTTTGTGGCCACATCCTCTTGAGTTATGTTGTGTATGTTGTAGATGGTGGTCACATCTCTTATGTGTTCAAAAGCTATTGTCTGCCCTTCACTTGTGAAATAAGGTATACTCTTTAGTGCCACCAAGGGCACATCATGATGTTGAGCAAAGGCTAATGGACTCCCTTGATTGAAAGGTGCAAAGGCAAATTTCCTAGCCATTGCAGGAGTTGGAATCTGAAGATTGACAACTATGTGAGTTGTATTTGCTATTGGATTTGAATCTTCTTCTAGATCTTTGGTTAGAGATCTTCCTCTTCTTCTAGAATGAAAGGGAGAAGGTCTCCTTTCTGAAGTATCTGGTGGTGTAGACTAAAATCTCCTTGCAGGGGATGTTCTTTAAGTTGACCTGCCTTTGTGACTTTTTCTTAAGGGAAACTCTAAAAATTTAGTAGGCTTTGAGCTCCTAGTCTCAATCTTTCTCATAAACTTTAAATAAGGTTGGCCTGGATCATTGAAATCAGTGGACTCACTAGATATACTTGATAGAACACTTCTAAAAGCTTGTATTATGTAATCTGCATATCAAAGATAACATAGCCTTCAAACAATGGACCTCTTTTTGTAGTCCCACCAGGCATGCTAGAATTGTTATACATTGGCACCAAGGTGGGGTATCCTTGAGCTTGAGTCTACATTGATAGTCCTTGTGTATTGAACTTCTTTAATCCTTTTGCAGATGAACCAACATGAGCACCTTTAAACTTCTATCTGATCTTATGTCCCACCAGGCATGCCAGGGTCAAGATGCCTAATTTTGAAGAGGTATTGGAGATTTTGGATAGGTTTAGGAAAGCACATCTAGAAGTGGTCCCCAATCAGTGAGCATTTGGTCCAAGTTTAGTCAGGATTTTGTATAGAAAAATACAATTTTGACACTTAGCCATTTTTGTAGAGCTTGATTTTTGGCATTTCGGCCGTTGAAAACTTTCGGCCTCCGAAAGTTTGAAGTCTAAAATTTTGAGGGAAGTGGACATGAAACTTAGTCATTTTTGGAACTTGGTTTTTTTAGACCAGCTGTCAGGATTTGGGCATTTTTTCTCAAATCTAAATTTTAACTCTAGTTATCTTAGAGTTAATTTTCTAGTCAACTGGGCTTCTTTTTGGGGGTCTTTCCTACATGATTTTGGGATCTCTTCTAGTTGAGTCCACATGGAGAAGTTGCAACCAAAGATCAAGGTCAGAATCGTGAAGATTATCAAGAGCATGCACAAGTTCTAGCTCCATTTTTGAGTTATTTAATGCATGATTTATTTAAAGCTTTGTAATGCACGAGGTTTAATTCCATGCTAGGGTAGTTTAGCTAAGTTTTAGAGGTAGTTTCATTAATGCAATCTCTAGTTTAGATTTACTTTCAAGTTTTAGTTGCAGCAAAACCCTAGCTGCAAAAATAAGAGCATGGCTCTATAAATTGTAATAAAATGATGTAATGAGGGTCAATTTGATCATTAATACAATACCTACAATTGGTGCTTCATTCATGGTGTGATTCTTTTTCTATCTATGAAAATTTGTGAATGTGTGATTTGCTCATTATTTATTTCAAAGAGCCAATTGATTGTTTGATGATTTTAAGTCTATGATTTCTTAGTTCGGTGTTTACTGGTATTATACTACTTTGTTGTGACGAGTATTCAAGAGGATTATTCTTTGGTGCTTAAAGATTAACTTGTCTCACGTGTGCGCACATCTGGGGTGGCTTCATGATTTGATTAGTTTTGGCTTATCATATGTCTACATTTGTTTCATTTCGCTAATGATTGCATCTACATAGCTAATGATTGTGACATGTTCTGATCTATGTTTTGTGGGTTTTCTCATCTTCTCGATTATTTAATTCACAAAGTGGTGTGGTATTGGTTTATGTCCATTATATTTCCTTTCAGTAATTCTTTTCAATTTCTTGTTACCCTACTACTTCTTTCCCACTTTTCAAATCATTTTATTAGATTAATTAGATCAAAATTGCTTTATTCTAAATCTGAAAATCCAAAAAAAAGGAGATATTGCGGTTTCCTAAAGTTTGTTTTATAGTTTTCCTTGAGAAAAGAACCAACAAAGGCTTCCTTGTTAACAGATTCACATTTGTCTTCCATTGAGCTATCCAAGCAGTTGAGACCTAGCTAGAAGGAACCTTGAGATTGATTTCATCAATCTTCCAAGAGGGGAATTTGCTCGCGTAAATTCCTAGCCACTATCTTTGTGTAAAAATGATGCTCAACACTACCATAAGATGACTTTGTTTAGGTTCTGCTACAAATCTTCCAACAATACCAACTGCATTAGAAATATTTGGTCTAGATTTAGTAAGATATATGAGTTTAGCAATCATAGACTTATATAGGGTCTTGTCTACTATTTTTGAACCATCTTCTTTTGAAAGCTTTCTTCCTATTATCATAGGGGTACTTACTAGCTTGCAATCATCCATGTTGAATTTCTTTAATATCTTTTTCACATACTTAGACTAATTAATGAAAATACCTTTGTTTGTTTGCTGCACATTCAATCCCAAAAAGTACTTGATAGGTCCAATCATGCTCATTTAAAATTCTCTCTACATCTCTTTAGCAAATTCTGCACTAAGCTTGTCATTACCACTAAAAATAATGTCATCAACAAAAATAGCAACTAGTAATAATCCTTCAGGTCTCTTTCTCTTATGAATAAGTTACAATCTGTTGCTCCTTTCTTGAATCTAATCTTTGTCAAGTAACCATCTAGTCTTCCATACCATGCTCTAGGGGCTTGCTTAAGTCCATAGAGGGCTTTCTTCAGTCTACATACCATATCTGGTATGTATGATAAAGTAAATCCTTCAGACTGCTCTATGTAGACTTCTTCCTTCAACTCTCCATTCAGGAATGTTGACTTGACATCCATCTGATATACTTTAAAGTTTTTGATTGTTGCACAGGCTAGAAATAACTTAATGGCCTCCAATATTCTTACAAGGGAAAATGTATCAGAATAATCAATTCCTTCTCTCTGCGCATATCCTTTACATACTAGTCTTGCTTTGTTTCTTATTACTATACCATCTTCATTCATCTTGTTTCTAAATATCCACTTGGTTCCAATCACATTCTTTTCACTAGGTCTAGGGACCAATTCCCATGTATCATTCTTAACTATTTGATCTAGCTCTTCTTTCATTGCTTCATGCCAATCTGAATCATTACATGCATCTTCAACACTTAAGGGTTCAATTTGTGAAAGTAAACATACCGCTTCATGAACTATTGAACTTTTTGCTTTTGATCTTTTCATGACTTTTCTATTTTGATCTCCAATGGCATTTTATTTTAAATGGTATCTAGATGTGAATTTTGGAACATTAGGTGTGACTCTCTCATCTATCTTTTGTGTTTCTTCTTCACTTGTTTCAGGATAATTGAATAATACATCAATGTTGTCAAACATTTCTTCAACAACTGCTTCTCTACTGGTAGGACTAGGTTCTTCTTCAATCATAGGTGCACAATCATGATATCTCTCTTGAATCATAAATTTTTCATGAATCTTTACATGTTCACTTTCAATGATCTTCTTCAATCTTAAGTTAAAACATCTATAAGCTTTGCTTTTAGTAGAGTAACCAAGAAAAATACCTGCATCGCTTCTTGCATCAAACTTTCCAATTGCTTCATCTCTCTTGATGTAACACTTGCTTCCAAAGATTCTAAAGTATTTTACTATAGGTACATTCCCAAACCATATCTCATAAGGTGTCTTATCTATGCCTGGCCTTAATTGAATTCTATTAATAATATAGACTGTAGTATTGACTACATCTCTCCAATAGGTGTGTGCAACTTTTCCTTCAATCTTGATACTGTGCGCTATGTCAAGTATGATCCCATTTATTCTTTCTATAATTCCATTCTGCTAAGGGGTTCTAGGTGCACTTAGTTGTCTCTTTATCCCATAATCTTCATAATACTTATAAAATCTATCAAAGGTGAATTCTCCTCCTCTATCTGATCTTAGACATTTTATCTTTAATCCAGACTCATTCTCAACTTTAGCTTTGAATATCTTGAACTTCTCAAATGCTTCAGATTTATCTCTTAAGAATGCAACCCACATCATTCTAGAATAATCATCAACAAACAAAATAAAGTACCTTTCACCATAGTATGATCTTGCTTGAGTTGGTCCACATAAGTCTATATGTACTAGATCCAATTTGTTCTCTGTCAAATTATGCTTTCTTCTGAATGAATTCCTCACATGTTTTCCCATCATACATTGCCTGCATATTGTATCAACTAGTTTTGCAATACTAGGGAGGTCTCTTACTACTTTTACATTTCTTATCTTTACTATATTGTCAAAATTGATGCGACACAGTCTTTTTTGCCATAACCAACTGTCATCTACTTTAGCAACAAAACAACTTGCTTCAGAATTAAGCTGAAAAACATTACCTTTTTTCTTTGAACCTGATGCAATCATTACTCCTTTGTTATTAATGATGCACTTATTGTTTTTGAATTCCAACTGATTCCTTTATCAAGCAACTTTCCAACACTTAGTAGGTTATGCTGCAAACCATCAACATATAAAACATTATCAGTGTTATTCTTTCCATCCAAGGTGATGGCTCCTCTACCTATGATAGGTTTAGGAGTGTTATCTCCAAACCTAACTATGCCACCTTTGTAATTATCCAGATCTAAAAATCTATATTTGTGTCCCATCATGTGATGTGAACAACTGTTGTCAATGATCTAGTCTGTTCTGATGTCTGCTTGTGAAATCAATGCTAGCTCTTGTGCTTTCTTTTCATCTTCAATATCCATCTCATCAAACATTTTCTCCATGTCTTCAATAGAAATGAATCCAATTTCATATTCTACTGAATCTTCATCTAATACTCCATCTTCAACATAGTAACATTCTTTTGTATACTTAGGCTTGAAATTAGTTTTGAACTTCTTGACTCTTGTAGGACACTTAGATGAAAAATAACCAATATTTTTACATAAAAAAAATTTGAATGGTAATTGACCTTCATATTTTCCTTTTCCTTTTCTTTCTTTCTTAGCAATCATAGAAATGAATTCATCTATTTCTTTATCCTCATCTTCATTATCAAAGTTACCAGAAGTGTTCAAGGATTTCTTACCATGGACTAAGTCTTTGAAAGTTATTTCATTTTTAGGCTCTGTCTTCAAAATTGATATCTCGAATCCTAAAATCTTGCTAATTAAGGTCTCTCTTCTAAAGTCTTTTGAAAATTGCATAGTATCATCTAGGATCTTTATCCTGCTCTCATATTCTACTATCAGAGTAGTCATCAACTTATCCATTATGTCTTCTTCCAAAATTTCTCCACCATTGTTCCTGATTCTTGCAACTGCTTCATTAATTCTTTGATTGTAGGCTCTGATGTTCTCTTTAGGTAACATCTCCAAAGTATTGTATCTTTTCTTCCATGTCTTTCTACGTGCATTCTTAGCTTGGATATCTACTTCAAACATGTCTTCTAGATACTTCCATATTATGTAGGCTTTATCTACTTTCTTGATCTCTAAAAACTCACTGTCAAATAAGGCTGTTAGGAATAGTCCCAAGAGATAAACTGAGAGGGGGGGGGGGGTGAATCAGTTATCTAAAAGTTTCAATTCTTTATCCAATTAAGTATACTTAAACATTAAGCATAAACAAAATGAAAGAACACTTGAACACAACACCAATATTTTGGTTACGGGGAAACCCAAATAGGTAAAAACCCTGGTGGGAATTGACACCCACTAATAAATTGCACTAGTGTATAATGATCCTTGTTAGAAGATCTTACAACTCTATTAGGAGTTGATCTTTACAATGCAATAAGTACAGTGACTTGGTCAAAGGTCAGACCCTATTAGGAGTCTTTTATGATTGACCTTGTTAGTGGTGAGGATGCACTATTCAAGAGCTCACTACTCAAAGGGGTGAAGGCTGTAACCTTTTGAATAATAGATACACACTATATCTGGATCTTGGTGAGCTGTGAGGTATACCTTCTATCTTGATTAGTTCCAATGAATATCATATACTCTTTACTTGGTCACATAGACCTTCTGTTGATGGCTCAACACTTCGCATTCTCTGCTCTGCTCTTCTCTTTCAACTCTGAACCATGTCTTATCAATCACAAATGACTGCCTATAAATATCTTCTCTCTAAATGATATAATAAAGTTGGCCTATTAGAACCACCTTGAAATCATATTAGAGAAACAATAACATTCTCCAATAACATTTCTATCAGCTCTACTAAGCACACAACATAAACTGGGACCTGTCCAAATCAATAAGTGGAGACGCACGCTACATACTGTCAGCTCTACCAATTTAACTGATACTTTCTCCTCAAGCTTAATTAAATCATGTGATCTTAACTAAACCTTCTTAACTCTTCTCTAATCACTAATCCAAGTGCGCATACTGGAATGATAGGCGCAACTCCTGTACCAATATAATCTCTGTCAGCTCTTCTGGATAAACACAAGAAACTGCAACTAGTGAATGGAAACTACATAACTTCACTTCTACTACATATTAGAATCTATGTCCATGAATGTAACATTAATAACATGTCTCCATCACATATCCAAAGGTGTAAGGCTCCATGATAACTATACAGACAATCACTCACAGAACACTACCTGTAACTTTATCAGGAACACTGCTGACACAAGTTGCTACATAACTATTTGTACTAACAATTAACCTCTGTGTCCATGATATCATGTTGATAACATGTCCATGCTACATATACTCAAATCTTACTGCATAAGTATTCCATACATGTTACTTACCATATGTTGTCATCAATGACAAACATATAATCATTACTACTTGCTAGCAAATATCCAACAATCGCCCCCTTTGGCATTAATGGAAACATATGGAATGGAAAAAACCACCAATCCAAATGACCAATTATTTTATAAAATTCTCCATTTCCTCATCAAAAACTCCCCCAAGGATGAATCCTCCATCTGCTGCAATATTCTTCAATATTCTCCATTTCCTCAACTGAACTGCTTCCATGACTGAATAATACTACCTCTTTCTGCTATATATTACTCCTCCTTTCTATATGTACTCCCCCTTTAATGTTGTTTTTATGAATATATACTACTCCCCCTTTGACATCAATGGCAAAGGGCACCAAACTTTTAAGCTTCGGTACTACTCCTAAAGTAGAGTAGTCAACCATCCATCAGTCACTTTAGACTGATGCTCTTTCCACTTTCTCTAAGCATAGTCAGGGAAGGGAATTACTCTCAACTTCTCCCTGAGATACTCAAAAGTATCCTTTGGTAAGGGCTTTGTGAATATATCTTCTAGTTGTTCCTTTGTACTCACCTAATCCAATTTGAATTCTTTCTCTACGACTTTCTCTCTTAGGAAGTGATACTTAATCTCTATGTGCTTTGTCTTTGCATGCATCATAAGATTATTTGACATGTTGATAGTGCTAGTGTTATCACAATGAATAATAATAGGATAATCAATCTGAATTCCAAAATCATTTATCATCTATTTGATCCAAACAATTGTAGAACAATTCAAGGATGCTGCAACATACTCTACTTCTACTATTGACTAAGAAATACAATTATGCTTCTTGCTTATCCAAGTGACAAGTCTATTACCAAGAAATATTGCTCCTCCTGATGTACTCTTTCTATCATTCATGCATCCTGCCCAATCTGCATCTGTATATACATGAAGCTCAACATTCTCTGAATTAGGATACCATATACCATAACACAGTGCCTTGTAGATATCTAAATATTCTTTTTACTACCATGAGGTGACTTTGTTTAGGTTCCGCTACAAATCTTCCAACTATGCTAACTGCATTAGAAATATTAGGTCTAGTTTGAGTAAGATATATGAGTTTACCAATCATAGACTTGTACAATGTTATATCTACTGCTGGAGAATCATCTTCTTTTGTAAGCTTTCATCCTGTTATCATAGGTGTACCCACTGGCTTGCAATCATCCATCTTGAACTTCTTTAATATCTCTTTCACATATTTAGATTGATTAATGAAAATACCTTTCTCTATTTGCTGCACATTTAATCCCAAAAAGTATTTGATAGGTCCAGTCATGCTCATCTCAAACTCACTCTGCATCTCCTTAGCAAATTTTGCACTAAGTTTGTCATTACCCCCAAAGATAATGTCATCAAAAAATATAGCTACAAGTAGTAAACCTTCAAATGTCTCTCTGATAAACAGATTACAATCTTCTGCTCCTTTCTCGAATGCAATTTTTTTTAGATATCCATCAAGTCTCTCATACCAAGCTCTAGGGGCTTGCTTAAGTCCATAGAGGGCTTTCTTCAATCTACATACCATATTAGGCTTTTCTGATAGGGTAAATCCTTATGGCTTCTCAATGTATACTTCTCCTTTTAACTCTCCATTCAAGAATGTTGACTTAACATCCATCTGATAAAATTTCAAGTTTTTGAATGTTGCATAAGCTAGAAACAACTTAATAGCTTCTAATATGCTCATAGGAGAAAATGTGTCTCAATAATCAATACCTTCTCTTTGTGCATATCCCTTACATACTAACCTTTATTTATTCCTTACTATTGTACCATCTTCATTCATCTTGTTTCTAAATATCCACTTTGTTCCAATCACATTCTTATCACTAGGTCTTGGGACCAGTTCCCAAGTATCATTCTTAATAATCCAATCTAGTTCTTCTTTCATAGCATCATGCTAATTTGAATCATTACATGCATCTTCAACACTTAAAGGTTCAATCTGAGATAGTAAACATACCACTTTATTTCTTGCTCAACTCTTTGCTTTTGATCTTGTAGTGACTTTGCCACTCTAATCTCCAATGATGTCATCCTGAGAGTGATATCTAGATGTATACTTTGGAACTTTAGGTGATACTGACCCATCTGCCTTATGAGTTTCTTCTTCACTTGTTTCAGGGTCATTGAATAATATATTAATACTGTCAAACATCTCTTCAACAACTATCTCACTAGTGGAAGGAATAGGGGTTCTTCTTCAATCATAAGTGAATAATCATGATATCTTTCTTGAACCATAAAATTTTCATCAATCTTAACATGAGCACTTTCAATGATCTTCTTCAATCTTAAATTAAAACATCTATAAGCTTTGCTTTTAGTAGAGTAACCAAGGAAAATACCTTCATCACTTCTTGCAACAAACTTGCCTATTTCTTCATCCCTCTTGATGTAGCACTTGCTTCCAAAGATTCTAAAGTATTTCACTATGGGAACATTACCAAACCATAGCTCATAAGGTGTCTTGTTTGCACCAGGCCTTAATTGTATTCTATTGATGGTATAGACTACTATATTGACTGCATCTCTCAAATAGGTGTGTGCAACATTTCCTTCAATCATGATGGTGTACGTTGTATCAAGGATGATCCTATTCCTTCTCTCTACAATCCCATTCTGCTGAGGGTTTCTAGGTGCACTGAATTGTCTCTTTATGCCATGTTCTTCATAGTACTCATAGAATTTGACAGAGGTGAATTCTCCTCCTCTATCCAATCTTAGATACTTTATGTTTAGTCTAGATTCATTCTGAACCTTAGCTTTGAATATTTTGAACTTCTCAAATGCTTCTAACTTATCTTTCAAGAACGCAACCCACATCATTCTAGAATAATCATCAACAAAAAAAATGAAATACCTTTCACCATAGTATGATCTTGTTTGAGTTGGTCCACACATGTCTGTATGAATCAGATCCAAATTTTTCTCTACTGAATTATTCTTTCTTCCAAATGAATTCCTCACATGTTTTCCCATCACACATTCCCTGCAAATAGTATCAATTGGCTTTGCTATGCTAGGTAGATCTCTTACTTCCTTTACATTGTTTATCTTTACTATGTTATCAAAATTGATATGACATAGTCTTTTATGCCATAGACAACTGTCATCTACTTTAGCAACAAAACAAATTGCTTCAAAATTAAGCTGAAAAACATTACCTTTAGTCTTTGAACTTGATGTAATCATTACACCATCCTTGTTAATGATGCACTTGTTGTCTTTGAACTCCAATCTATAACCTTTTTCAAGAAACTATCCAAGACTAAGAAGGTTATGCTGCAAACCATCTACATAAAGAACATCATCAATGTTGTTCTTTCCATCCAATGTGATAGCTCCTCTACCAATGATAGGTTTAGGAATGTTGTCTCCAAATCTAACCATGCCACTATTGTATTTGTCTAGATGAACAAATTTGTCCTTATCACCTATCATGTGATGTGAATAGCCTCTATCTGTAATCCAATCTATCCTTATGTCTTCTTGTGAAATCAATGCTAGCTCTTGTTCCTTTTTCTCATCTTCATGATCCAATCATGCGATGTGAACAATTGTTGTCAATGATCCAGTATGTTCTGATGTCTACTTGTGAAATCAATGCTAGCTCTTGTGCTTTCTTTTCATCTTCAATATCCATCTCATAATTTTTTTTCTCCATATCTTGAATAGAAATGAATCCAATTTCATCTTCAATTGAATCATCATCAAAAACTCCATCACCAGCATAGTAACATTCTTTTGTATACTTAGGCTTGTAGTTAGTTTTGAATATCTTAACTCTTGTAGGACATTTGGATGCAAAGTGACCAATATTATTACATGAGAAACATTTGAAAGGTAACTGACCTTCATAATTTCATTTTCCTTTTCTTTCTTTCTTAGAAATCATAGCAATAATATTATCTATCTCTTTATCTTCATCTTCATCATCAAAATTATCTGAAGTGTTTGAAGATTTCTTACCATGGACTGATGCTTTGAAGGCTGTCTCACTTTTAGGCTCTGTCTTCAATCTTGAAATCTCAAAAGGTGAAATTTTGTTGATCAACGTCTCTCTCTTGAAATTTTTTGTAAGCTATATGGTCTCATCAAGGATGTTTATCTTGTTTTCATACTCTGTTGTAAGAGTAGTCATTAACTTATCCATAATGTCTTCCTTCGAGATCTCTCCACCATTTTTCCTGATTCCAACAACTACTTCATTAACTCTTTGGTTGTAAGATTTGATGTTTTCTTCAGGTAGCATCACTAATGCATTGTATATTTTCCTCCATGTCTTTTTCCACAAATTCTTTGCTTGTGTATCTCCTTCAAACATGTCTTCTAGGTGCTTCCATATCTTGTAGGCTGTGTCTACTTTCTTTAATTTTGAAAACTCACTATCAGATAAGGCACTGATAAGGGATTATTTGGCTATTGCATTCTAATGGAACAAATCCTTTTTCTTGCTAGTAGCATCATCTTTTGCAAGATATTCTAGAGAGGGGATCTTAATATCTTTGATAGCCACTTCAAAAACTTTAAAAGCAATGCACTGCAAATGTGTCACCATTTTGTTCTTCCAATCAAGATAGTTCTTTCCATCAAACTTAGGACTATCTTTTCTAAAGAATTTCATCTGATCAACCTCAAGTTGTTAAACTTTCTCTCTGAGGCACTTGGCTCTGATACCAATTGTTAGGAATAGTCCCAAGAGATAACTGAGAGGGGGTGGGGTGAATCAGTTATCTATAAGTTTCAATTCTTTATCCAATTAAGTATACTTAAACTTTAAGCATTAAAAAAATGAAAGAACACTTGAACACAACACCAATATTTTGGTTACAAGGAAACCCAAATAGGTAAAAACCCTAGTGGGAATTGACACCCACTAATAAATTGCACTAGTGTATAATGATCCTTGTTAGAAGATATGACAACAATGTTAGGAGTTGATCTTTACAATGTAATAAGTATAGTGACCTAGTCAAAGGTCAGACCCTGTTATGAGTCTTTTATGATTGACCCTGTTAGGGGTGAGGACGCACTGTTTGAGAGCTCACCGCTCAAAGGGGTGAAGATTGCAACCTTCTGAATAACAGATCCACACTATATATGGATCTTGGTGAACTATGAGGTAGACCTGCTATCTTGATCAATTCCAATGAATATCATATACTCTTTACTTGGTCACATAGACATTCTGCTGATGGCTCAGCACTTCACACTCTCTGCTCTACTCTTCTCTTTCAACTCTGAAACATGTCTTAGCAATCACAAATGACTGCCTATAAATATCTTCTCTCTAAATGATATAATAAAGTCAGCCTATTAGAATGACCTTGAAATCATATTAGAGAAACAATAACACTCTCCAATAACATTTCTATTGGCTCTACTAAGCATGCAACACAAACTGGGACTTGTCCAAATCAATAAGTGTAGATGCACACTACATACTGTTGGCTCTACCAATTTAACTGATACTTTCTCCTCAAGCTGAATTACATCATGCACTCTTAACCAAACCTTCTTAAATCTTCTCTAATCACTAATCCAAGTGCACATACCGAAATGATAGGTGAAACTCCTGTACCAATATAATCTCTATCGACTCTTCTGGATAAAAATAAGAAATTGCAACTAGTGAATGGTGACTGCATAACTTCACTTCTACTATGTATCAGACTTTTCATCCATGAATGTAACATTACTCACATGTCTCCATCACATATCCAAAGGCACAAGGCTCCATGATAACTATACGAACAATCACTCATAGAACACTGTCTGTAACTTTGTCAAGAATGCTACTGACACAAGTTGCTACATAACTATCTGTACTAACAATTAACCTCTATGTCCATGATATCATGTTGATAACATGTCCATGCTACATATACTCAAAGCTTACTACATAAGTCTTCCACACATGCTACTTACCATATGTTGTCATCAATGACAAACATACAGTTAGCACTGGCTTGCTGGAAAAACTCCAACAAAGGCGCTAATAAGGGCTTCTTTGGCAATTGCATTTTGAGTGAACATTTCCTTTTTCTTAATAGTTGCATCTTCTTTGCAAGATCTGATAAAGAGGGAATCTGAACCTCTCGAGTAGCTAGTTCAAAAATCTCAAAACCAATGCATTGCAAATGTGTTGTCATTTTGTTCTTCCATTCTAGATAATTCTCTCCATCAAATATATGACTTTCTTTTCTAAAGAATGCCATTTGATCAACTTCAAGCTATTAAAATTTCTCTTCGAGGCACTTGGATCTGATACCAATTGTTAGGAATAGTCCCAAGAGATAACTGAGAGGGGGGGGGGGGGTGAATCAATTATCTACAAGATTCAATTCTTTATCCAATTAAGTACAGAATAACATTAAGCACATACACAATAAAAATTTACATAACACCATAATTTTGGTTACGAGGAAACCCAAATAGGTAAAAACCCTGATGGGAATTAGCACCCACTATAAACTGCACTAGAGTATAATGATCCCTGTTAGAAGATCTTACAACTATGTTAGGACTTGATCTTTACAATGCATGAAGTATAGTGAATTGGTCAAAGGTCAGACCCTATTAGGAGTCTTTTACAAATAACCTTGTTAGAGGTGAGGACACACTGTCTGGGAGCATACTACTCAAATGGTGAAGGCTGCAACCTTCTGCATAATAGATACACACTATATCTGGATCTTGGTGAACTAGAAAGTAGACCTACTATCTTGATTAGTTCCAATGAATAGCATATAATCTCTTCTTCTTCACATAGATCTTCAACTGATGATTGACTGTCTTAGTACATTCACGTCTTCTGCTCTACTCTCTCAATCACACTTAGCAATCACAACTGACCGGCTATAAGTATCTTTCTCCAAATGATATAATCAAGTCAGCCTATTAGAACCTTCTTGAAATCATAATAGAGAAACAATATAACTCTTCAATAACATTTCCAATAGATAAACCAAGCACGCAACACAAAAAGGACCATGCAACTCAATAAGAGTAAACACGTCGCTTCACACTGTCGGCTCCACCAAATTAACTAAAAATTTCTTCTCATGCTGAAATACATTATGCACTCTCAAAAAAACATTCTTAACTCATTACCAAACATGAAACCAAACATGCATATCAAAATGATAGGTGCAACTGCTAAAACAATAAAAACAATGTCAACTCCATCCGACAATCTCAGGAAATTGTAACTAGAAAATAGAAACAACATAACTTAGCTTGTACCACACAAATAACTCTGTGTCCTTAAACATAGCTCCACAAACATGTCTAAAACACAAATATAAATGCACAAGGCTCCATCATAACCATACTAAGAATCATATACAAAACTCTGCCTATAACACTGTTAAGAACACTACTGATATAAACAACTACAGAATTGTTTACACTCAGAATCAACCTCTGCATCTATGATATTATGCTGATAAAATATCTAAGAAACATATGCTCAAGGCTCTCTACATAATACTTCAATGCACACTTCTTACCATATGTTGTCACCAATGACAAACATACAGTCAACACTAGCTTGCTAGCAAATCTCCAATGGTAAGGTCATTTTTTATTCTAGTTCTATTGATAATTTGGTTTCCTTAGAGATGGTATAAAAGTTGAACACTAAGAGAGTCCCAAATCCCATTCCTTACAATGTCTCCTAGTTTAATAAGGGCCAATATGTCTTGGTTAATGAGAAAACATGGGTAGAATTCAACATTGGAGGTTATAGAGATAAAATATTGTGTGATATCATCCCAATGGATGTATGTCATATACTCTTAGGGAGACCACGATAGTATGATAAAAATGATAAACATCATGGGAAAAATATACATATGTGATAGATAAGGATGGGAATTCATTGATACTCACACCATTCCAAGATGAAGGCATAGACAAGTAAGTTAGGTTTATTATAATGCTGGTTGGAGAGAAAGAGTATGTGAAAAACTTGAAAGGAGGAAAAGGGTATGCCATTGCAATTAGACCAAAATCAACCATGGAAACAACCAAGGGTGATGAGATACCTAGTGAGTACAAAGACATTTCAGTAGATGATATCCCTAAATCTTTTCCACCCATGCGATTTGTGAGCCATTACATAGATCTTATAAATGGTGAAACACTACCCCAAAAAGATGCATACAAGACCTAAAATGAAGAGATAATAAGATAGATCCAAGAGATACTAAATAAAGTCATAATAGGGAAGAGCTTAAGCCCATGTGTATTCCTCACCATTTTGGTACCTAAAAAGGGAGGATATTGTAGAATGTGTACTGATTTAAGGGAAATTAACAAGATCACCATACGATACCAATTTCCTATACCAAGAATGGAGGATTTGATGTATTTTATTGGAGGGGCATATTCTACTTTTCAAAGATAAACCTAAAAAGTGGCTACCATAAAATTAGGATCATAGAGGGAGATGAGTGGAAGAACTCCAAGAAAAATGAAGGATTATACAAATTTATTGTTATTACATTTGGGATTTCAAATGTGCCAAGTACCTTTATGAGCTTAATGAATGAGTTCTTGAAGCCCTTTGTAGGTAATTTTGTGGTTTTATACATGGATGACATACTTGTTTTCATTGGGACTAAAGAGGAGAACTTAAAACACCTTTACATGGTCTTGAAGAGGCTACATGAGGAGAAGTTTATGACCAAATTGAAGAAATGTGAGTTCATGAAGGAGGAACTAGTGTACCTTTAGTTTGTGATCTCTAAGGGATCTTTGAAAATGGACCCCAACAAAGTATAAGTGATTCTCAATTGGCCTACTCTAAAATTAGTAGGAGAGGTAAGAGTTTTTCATGGATTGGCTAGTTTTTATAGGAAAATTGTAAGGAATTTTAGTCATATCTTCTCTCCAATTATTGATACCATCAAAGGATATAAGAGAAATAGGTTTATGTGGGTTGATAAGGTAGAGAAAATCTTTAAAATTTTGAAACAAAAGATAGTACAACAATCCATCTTAGCATTGTTTGATTTCAATAAGGTGTTCACAATTGAATGTGATGCAAGTTGGTATGAAATAGGGGAAGTCTTATGCTAAGAGGGAAAACCTGTAGCATTCTTTAATGAGAACCTTAATGAAGCAACTAGGAAGTACTCTTATGATTTGGAATTATATTCCATAGTTCAATCATTAAAAATGTTGAGACACTATCTCCTTCCTAAAGAGTTTATTATTTTAACCGACAACCATGCTTTGAGTTTATTAAACTGTCAAGACAAGTTGAGCCATAAACATGTGAAATGGGTGGAGTACATACAAAGCTATACCTTCATGATAAAGCATAAGAAGGGGTTGTCAAATAAGGTAGAAGATGCTCTAAGCAGGAGGACAATGTTGGTACAAGAAATTCAACTCCAATGTGTAGATATTGATGCCTTGAAAGATATGTATGAAGGTGATGATGAATTCAAATACATATATGTTGTTTTTAATTTGTTTCATGGTGCTTAATTTTAATGAATAATATTTTGGTTTTCTAATTCAAGAAGGATCATTATTTAAGGGTGCTCAATTGTGTATTCCCAAATGTTGTATAAGGGA
This sequence comes from Chamaecyparis obtusa, assembly GCA_027943335.1. Classification (NCBI taxonomy): domain Eukaryota; kingdom Viridiplantae; phylum Streptophyta; class Pinopsida; order Cupressales; family Cupressaceae; genus Chamaecyparis; species Chamaecyparis obtusa. Next base: position 253,520 of record BSBK01001051.1, on the reverse strand, counting down.
TAATCTGATTAGAGAGAAGCATTGTGGCAATTTAGGCAGGCATTTTGGCATGGATAAAACCTTGGAGCAGGTGAAAAGGTATTAGTATTAGCCTAAAATACAAAGTGATATCATAAAATTTATTGAAATGTGTGTTGTTTGTCAAAAATCCAAGGGATGTAGCACAAATGCAAGTCTCCATCAACCATCATCAACCCCAAATATACCATGAGCGTCCATTAGTATGGATTTTGTGTCAGGATTTCCCAAAAATTATAGAGGTCATGATAGTGTTTTTTTTGTTCTTTACTAGTTTAGTAAGATGGAACATTTCATATCATATAGGAGCACCACTAATTCCTCACATATTGCAAGCTTTTTTTTCAAGGAAGTGGTTAGGATTCATGGGCTACCGTTGACTATTATTTTAGGAAGGGACTCAAAGTTTGTAGGACACTTTTGGAGGACCCTTTGGAAGAAGTTAGGTGCAAACTTGACCTTTAGTTCTACCTATCATCCCCAAATAGATGAGAAGACTAAAGTAGTCAATAGATCACTTGGAAATATGCTTATATGCATCACAAAAGATCATGCCCAACAATGGGACTTGGTTCTTCCATAGGCCAAATATGCCTACATTGATTCCATCAATAGAAGCATTGGTAAAAGTCCATTTGAGGTAATTTATGACATGAAACCTAGAGGAGTGCTTGAGCTCAAGGATTTGAGTGGCATGGAGTGGAGTGCAGAGGGAGAAGAGTTTGCAGTAGCCATGAAGGAAATACATGAGCAGGTTAGAGAGAATCAAAAAATGAGTGGTGAAAATTACAAGAAACATACATATTTGAAAAGAAGAGACATTTGAAGAAATAAATGCTACCAAAGGGAAAGTACACAAATTTGTAGATGAAGAATATTGGACCATGTAAGGTGGTCCACAAGTTATGAGAGAATGTTTATGAGATAGAATTCCCTCTTGGAGTGGCTATCTCACCAATATTTAATATTTTTTACCTCAATCATTTTAAAGGATTTGTGATTACAGGTGAAGATGTAGGTCTATTAGGAGATCAAAATGAAGATTTGGTTAAGGACTTACCTCCAAGTGAACCATTAAAGCTTGAATGCATCTTGGATACCAAGGAAGCCAAAAGAATAAGGCACAATGTGTACAATGAGTACATAGTGAAGTGGCAAGGAATTCCTATGGAGGATACTACATGGATGATAGAGGAGGATATTAAGAACATGGTACCACAGTATAAGATCTGATCTCAAGTGGAGCGAGATTCTTGTTCTCCCCATGTGTATAGTGCATAGGCACCTAGATTTGATCATGTAAGGGGGTTAGATGTTAGGTTTTTGTATTTTTGAGTTCAATTTTTATGTAATAAGGTTTATTTAGATTATTTTTAATTTTTGGGGGTATGTGGGTGCAATTGGAAAAAGATTTTGTCAAAAGTTACAAACGTTGTCAAGCAACTTTTCTTGCAAATATTGTCATAATGGGAAAGTTATGGATTTTTGTTAGTTGTAGTTTAAATGTTGGTTATTAACTATTAGAAGGTATATAAAATCATATAAATAACCCTATTTCATCAACCAATGGGTCGGTTGATGCAATTGTTGATGAACAGGAAATAAAACACACACTGATTTCCTACATTTTTTATGATTCCATTGTTGTTGTAGACATTTGTATGACCTTGTACAAAGGATAAATGATATATAGCTAAGTGTATTGGATGGATTATTACATATTATTTCATTTGGTGTTGGTTTCATAGTTTACATTAATATTTTTGTATTTTATAGGTAGTTTTCTGTAACAAGTTGGGTTTCCACAAATTTTGCTCAAAGGGTGGCTTGAAACTAATATTACTATTATTTGTATATGAAACTATAACCAATACACTCTTGATGGTATGTCACTATTTATTATCCATCATTAATGTTGATTTATAGATTCACCTCCTTGATATGAAAAATTATTTATAGGTAGGGAAGACCAATTTGGTGTTGTTAAAGTTTAAATGAGAATTAATAGCAATTATAAAATGATCTTGTTGGAATGGAGAGACAGGGTACTAAGAGGGGAGGGGTGAGTCAGTGCCCTCAAAAAACTTTAACTCCCAAAACTTTATCAGCAGACAATAGTAAACTCAACTATGTGTTGTATCCATTGTATGCATCATTCATTCAATTAACTTGTAAAAGAAAATAGCATGAAATCAACAATAAGTCAATCACATAACACAAGTATTTTGGTAATGCAGAAACCCTTGTTAGAAGGTAAAAACTGTGGTGGGGATGACACCCACAAAACTTCACTACTATAGATAATAAATTATGTCAATTAAGGCTACAAGTTGTGATCACTTCTGGTGATCTTACCCTGTTAGGAGTAACAATTTAGATCAGCTAGATCTACCTAGTTATAGGATTTCAACAATACTACTTGAGTGTGCACTCGATTAAGATATTTACATAAAGACTTTCAGGTTTACTCTGTTAAGAGATTTTACCAAACTCTGTTACAATGATTAGAAAATAATAGGATGTATCTGTAATTGACAACTCAACCTTGTTTGATACAAATCAATGTAGTATAGAATAGATATCACCTTTGTATGTGTAGATCTTGTCTCTAAACTGCTCGGTAGCCTTGTCTAATTTTGATTAATCTAAATATCTCTGAATTCTGTTCTTCTCTATCTAATAACTGATGTCTTTAAGTTGGCTTCTGCTTCAAGATCTCCTTCGCTTGTTCATACAAAAATTATCTTCCTTTTCAAGCTTATGTCAAAATGACATAAAATACAAATATATAGTGTACTACTTTTGGCGCTTAACAAAATTAGGTTACAATATCTTAGGACGAACCCTAAGATCTACGGTGCACAAAATTAACCTAGATCTAGCAATTACATAGAGATCATCATCATAATTAATGATTGTATCTACAATAAATGATCCTTGATCTTGGTAAAATTTTTTATGATTCTATTGTAACTTTCTGCATAGATAGATGTGCCAAAACTGATTACTATGCCATTTTCTATATTGCTCAATAAACACTGTAAATACTACTCAGTAGTTACCTTGGTGCTTGGTGTTTAGTCTACTCAGTGTTTACTGATGCCCGGTATCAGTGTACATTGATGCTCGGTAAAACTGCTCTGGTGCTTAGTTTGAACTAATATCTTCTATTCTCGATATTGCCTTGAGATAACTCAGTGTATAGGCTTATGTAGTTAATCGACTAGCATGAGTAGCTTGAAGTACTTGCTTTTCTAGACTATATAGCATAGGTAACTGACTGATTATCTTTGATACTAATGAAAATCTTTAATGCTCAAATAGAGATAACAATATCCCCATTTAGCATTAGTATAAAAAATTTGAAGGTATATAGACCTAATGTCTTCAAAATTTATTCTAATTCTGCCATATATACGTAGATACCATTACTTAATAAAATTTCAAAAATTTACTCCCCCTCGGTGCATGCTCCCAATAGTGTGTAGTATACTTAGCATTTATTTACATATTTGGCATATACATTATTTTCCCCCTTTTTGATATTAATGCCAAATACAAAATTGTATACTTATAGCTTATCAAAAATGTGCTGATGGGTTTTCTTCATTGAATCCAAGAGGTTTGCCCATTCCTCTTTCAATTTGGTGAGATCAATGTGCTCAAGACCAACTTGTGCATGCATGTTGAAGATGTTTTCCAACACAAAGATTTCTGGTGTTGCAACAAGTGTTTGTGCTTTGACAATGTGCTTCTCAAAAAATTTCAGGTAAGGAAGTAACTTAGTTTGTAGCTCGGTGACCTGGTCACTTATTCTTTCTTCCTATTTCCTGAGATCTGCTCTTAACTGCCTGAGTTCCTAAACTCTTAAGATATGATTTGCAAAAGCATGTAGCTCAATTAAAGCTTCCTGTGCACTAGCTTGGATTTCAGTATCAAGCTATTTAATCTTTTCACCGATCTCAGTAGTGAAGGTTTCCACAGTGCATAGATTAATCAAAATTTGACTTATTAAATGAGTAATAGATTGAATTTCAGTTATTACCTCAAATAAATTTACCTTGTTTATTGCCACTTCCTGGCTGAATTTATTTGCAAGTTTGTCTTGGATCTTTGATTCTGCCCTTTCTTCTATTATCTTTTCAGCTTCTGTATCTGGGGCATTGGTTTCTTCTGCAAGGGTGGAAAGTTGGTCCAAAATGGGAGTATCCTCATTAATTTGTACCTCTAGTATGACCTTTTGTAAGATATCTCTTACATTCTCTAGTATTTCCTTTCTCGTGCTTTCCATATTTAACTTTTCTTGTGCTGCTTTCTTGGTACATAGCTGCCCATATTTTCTAAGTTCCTTGAGGCTTAGGGTCTTAGGGTCACATTCTGGTATAAAAATTACTTTATCTAATGTGACCGACCCTTTTCCTTGTCTCTTTTTCTTCTTCTTCTTCTTCGGCTCTTGAGGTGAGATTTTTACAAATGGTACAATATTCTTTACCTTAGTGCTTTGAGTAACCTACCTAGTTGACACATTTTATTCTTGCTTCTTCTCCTCAAGAACCTATGTGTCAGTTGACTGAGGTGGAGCCTCTGATGTTATGTTTGGTGGGGTAGCCTCGATTACTTTGGGGTCATCTTGGCCCTTTGCGTCTGTCTCAATTGCCTCTTTTTCTTTAAGCTTGTTTGTATCTTCCGGTGTTCCCACTCCTTCTTCCCTTGATGTGTCCATCGGTTGCTCGGGGTTAGAGCCTTTGGTTTGTTCCTTTGTCAAAATTTCAACTGCTTCTACAAGGATAGGAAGTTCACTGGGTAATAGTGTGATAGCAGGTGTAATAACAATACCTTCATCTTGAGTTGTGCCTCCTGCAATATTCACATCCTCATCTTCATCTCTATCATCAGGATCACCATTAGTAATGTCCTCAATGAGTATATCTAATTATTTATTATCTTCAACCTAGATCTCAACCTGATCTGGTGCATCCTATGAAATATTTATGTCCATATTGGAAAGTGGAGTATCAATCACCTCGATAATTGATGCATCTATCTCTTTGGTCTTCTTTTCCAAATCAGCATCATCAATGTGGATGCCTTTTCCTTTTGATATATGTCTCTTATTAGAAAAGTTTAGAAATGCTTCCTTTTTAGCTTTCTCTCGTGCTTCTACTATGGATGTCCAAATGAGTTGGCTAGAATCATCTATGTCTGCTAGATTTTCATCTAATATCTGCATAGCCCAATTTTTTACTTAGAATATCCTAGAGTAAGTCATCATGAATTCTTCAATTTCATCAATAGACAAATTAGGAATTGTGAGCACTAGGGATTGTTCCCTCATTTTCTTTTATGTGTCCAAGGCATACAACCATTTCTGATTTATTCTCTCCTCTAATGCCTTAGGTAGTTTCTTGGAAAATTCTAATGGAACTCATTTGAAGCATATCATCATCTGGATGACTGCCTCCTCTATTTTATTTTGATCCTCGGTAGACATGTTGTCAAATCGACTAAGTTCTAGATCTGTGAGTTCTCCATTTTCAATTATATCTTTAGCAACCTCATCAATTGTCCTATTTTTGTTGCTGACCACCTTGAACTGATTTGTGTCATTCTCTTCATCTTCAAGGTCTTCTTTTCCTCTCATTAGTCTTCTCCTTTTCCTCAGTGCTTTAGCTATGACCTTGGTTCCTCTTTTTGTATATGTTTTGGTCGGTGAAGCAGCTTTTGGCTTTGAAATCTTCACAACTCCCTTCTTCAAAGGTGGTGAAGCTACAGTTGCTGACCTTGTTTGTGCTCTAGACTGCACTGGCAACTGCTTCTTCTTTAGAGTTGGAGAGGGGGAAATCGGTATTGAATCTTTTGCATTGTCAAACTTAGTTTCTTCACTATCATGGGGTTTGTTAGTTAGCAGTAACTGACCTTTAGTTGTAGTTCCAACTAGTGACTCATCATATGAGTCAGATTTATCTCCAAATTTCTCAACTAATGTTTTTATCATCTTCCTTGACCTTTTAGTTATTTTACCAATGACAAGACCTGTCTTTATTCTTGTCTTAGCCTCTTCATAGGTTCCAAACCTCTTTGCATTTTTGTCCTTCGGTGTAGCCAGTAGATCCATGATTGATTTTGAAGAAAAATCAATATCCATTTCGTATCCCATGGGGGCTAATCATTTTGTTTTGGGCTCTAGAGCCTTTATCAAGGTGTGATCCGTGTCCACAAGAAAACATATATCCATTTCATATTTCTCAAGCAATGAACTAGGAATCCTGCTCTGAAGATTCATCTTTATCTTGAATTGCTCAAAATAATCATCTACAACTTTATTCAAATTGTCTCCCAAATCACTAATCATATCAAAAATTCACACAATGATTGGTTTTTCGGTAGACCAATCTACATCACTGACATAAGGGAAAAATTACTGAATATAGAAAAATAAGCACACTAGAAGTGATATGAACTTACAAGTGTTCAACTTTGCTGACTAGATAGTCTTCATATTTTCTTATATCTACCTCAGAAGTAGCTCAGAAAGGTCCAACTGGTGATTCTTCTTTATCATTTTATATGCCATGTCCATAACATTGCATGGAACACTGTTCAGTCTACTTGACTGATAGATCTTGTAACCAATAGCATGTGCAGCAAATTGAACTTCTAGATCCTTAATCATAGTAATTTTCAATGCTTGGCCATCCCATGTTACACCTTTATTCTTCTCAATTTCAACCCTTGAAGCACTATGAAATGCCTTGGCCTTGTCGGTTGTTGGGTATCCAGTAACCTTATGAATCATTTTATTTTTTATTTGGACCGGTTCATCCAACAAAAATATCCCATCATGATACTGACTGAGCACAACCCTAATCCATTTAGTTTTAAAACTTTTCAGGAAATTTAGGGCATAAGTGAGACCAATTGTCTCAACCTGTTTGAATTTTAGTTTTATTTTTCCATCTATGCCATAGAGTTGCTGATAAGCTATGACAGTCTCGAAATCCCTAATTTCTATGATTTTATAGTGGATGTAGGATCTGACATCCTAGACTAGAAAAACCCTAGGTGGGATGCTTGAGAAAGCTCCCGCTGAATCTATTTTTGACGCAACTTCTGAATGAAGTTTGTAGTGGGGTTCATCACAGTTAGCCAAAATAATAAGGTTCACTTCCTCTTCTACAATCTTGGATTTTTTTGCCTTTGATGCCATTATAATTAATTTAGGTTTTTGGAAAATATGTTGAATGTGCGTGGTAGAAGTTGTACTTACTTGGAATAGATGAAGAACATGCTCAATTTGATCTATAACTACCTTGAATTCTTCTGAAAACTCTCAGCTTGAATTTTCTCTGTGAAATCATCGCTCTTTGAAATCTCTTTGTGAAGAATGAACTAACTCTTCCATGTATTTATAGCCTTTTTCAAATTCCTGCTCAAAACTTTTGTCATAAATGCTTGACCTACTTCGAGTACGGTGACAACTGTCAACTCAGTGATTACCACAAAACATCAGCAACTCTGTTAACACATAATTTTTCACTTAGTTGATACTGAGACTCAATTAACCTTGGATAATGATTACTGATGGGTAACCTTCTACTCGGTCTTGCATATACTGATTGTATGACTTTGTTAGCTCAAAATTTATAAACCACAATGCATCTTTATTCTTGCAGATTTGGTATATGCCCATCAAATATAAGGAACTATTTGTAAGATAAGATCAATTTGGAATATCAGTTCCATACATACCTATTTGACCTTACGTGGAGGTACCGATGTCACCCAATCCAATGGACGAGGTTTCACCGACTACATTTCTTGACTCGTCATTCTCATTTGATGCCTTTCTCCACATAGTGTTCCTAATCCTCATGATATTTTCCATAGTGTTGCCACTCTCAAATACATGTCCTTCTTCTAGTGCTCAGTCTCTGCAATCCTTGCTTAGGTGACTGACTTTATGACAATGTAAGCATGCCATACCAGTTCTTGTCCAACTTCTTGATTTTCTGGCCAATCTCTTCCTCATACAATTCACTGTAATATGTCCATACCTCCCACATACTATGCAGTTGACCCATGTGTTGTGATCCCAAGTGTATGCACTACCTTATCTCTTCAGTTGATAAGGCTTGTTCTTTTTTTTGGCATCCAGACTTGCTTCATCTTTGCCTTACACTCTTGTGAAGTGTGTCCATGTTTGTTGCAAGTGTAACATAGTTTCTCCATGGTAGGATTGTTAGAAGTCTTATTCAGTTTAGCTCTACACTCATAAGCTTGATGACCAAATTTACCACAATAATAGCAATAACCATTAAACTTAGGAGTGAATTGAGGTTTACTGTAATGTACTCCTGTACACATTTGAAGTATGTCCTGGTTTTCCACAGTGATAGCATGACAGTGCCTTGTGTTTTTTATTTTGATTCACTTGTTGAGCTGACTTGGATGATTCTCCTTCTCTAGTGTAGCCTAATCCAGCTTTGCTTCCAAATCTTCTTTGATTAGTCAAAAAATCATCAATCTTCTTAGAACTATTTTCAGCCATTTTCATCATTTCATTGTGTTGCAATTGTATCTTTACTTCATTTCTTAGTTTCTAATTCTCTTCCCTGAGTACTCAAATATCTTCAAGTTTTCTAGACAACTCACCATTTACTTAGTTGATCTCCTAGTTTACAATCATCATCTGATTGGATATTTCAAAATGATGCTCGGTGAGACTTCATATCTTAGTTTCTTTTTCTTGAAGTTGTTCAGTCATTTATCTTCGGTCTTCAACATCTAGGTTCCTTTCTTGCTTAGCTTGTCTAGCATTATTCATTACATCAATCATTCTCACCATCTATGATTCTTGACCAATCTGCAAGGCTTTCACTTGTTCAGTTAAGTGAATATTATTTTTAGATAAATCAGAGATTGCACTTTCAGAACCATTAGAAATACTTCTTGAACTAGATCTAATATTATCAAATAAATCATCAATCTCCTCTTCATGGTAACTAGTCTCATTTTCTAGAATTGCAAGGTTCTTTCTCTAAACTAATAACTTCTTCAATGCATCCTTAGCTTGTTTATACTACTCAATGAACATCTGCATTTGAATCTTTTGATTCTCTATTGTTTTGTCCAACTTATATCTCTCCATGGTTAGATCTTTACTCTTTAGTGGTCAAACCATCCAATAAGAGATCAAAGCTCTAATACCAATTGTTGGAATGGAGAGATAGGGTACTGAGAGGGGAGGGTGAATTAGTGCCCTCAAAAACTTTAACTCCCAAAACTTTATTAGCAAATAGTAGTAAACTCAACTATGTACTGTATCCATTTGCATCATTCATTTAATTAACTTGTAAAAGAAAATAGCATGAAATCAACAATAAATCAATCACATAACACAAGTATTTTGGTAACACAAAAACCCTTGTTAGAAGGTAAAAATTGTAGTGAGGATGACACCCACAAATCTTCACTATTGTAGATAATAAAGTATGCTAGTTAAGGCTACAAGTTGTGATCACTTCTGGTGATCTTTCCTTGTTAGGAGTAACAATTTAGATCATCTAGATCTACCTAGTTATAGGATTTCAACAACACTAATTGAGTGTGCTCTCAATTAAGAGATTTACATAAAGACTGTTAGGTCTACTCTGTTAAGAGATTTTACCAAATTCTATTACAATGATTAGAAAATAATAGGATGTATCTGAAATTGACAACTCAACCTTTTCTGATACATATCAATGTAGTATAGGATAGATATCACCTTTGTATGTGTAGATCTTGTCTCTGAACTACTTGGTAGCCTTGTCCAATTCTGCTTAATTTGAATATCTCTAAATTCTATTCTTCTTTGTCTGATAACTGATGTCTTGAAGTTGGCTTCTACTTCAAGATCTCCTCCACTTGTTCATACAAAACTTATCTTCCTTTTCAAGCTTATGTCAAAATGACATGAAATAAAAATATATAGGATACTGCTTTTTTTGCTTAACAAAATTAGGTTACAATATCTTAGGATGAACCCTAAGATCTACGGTGCACAAAATTAACCTAGATCTAGCAATTACATAGAGATCACCATCATAATTAATGATTGTATCTACCATAAATGATCCTTGATCTTGGTAAAATGTTTTATGATTCTCTCGTAACCGTCTGCATAGATAGATGTGCCAAAAATGATTACTATTTCATTTTCTATATTGCTCGGTAAACACTGTAAATATTGCTTAGTATTTACACTGGCACTTGGTGTTTAGTTTTCTTGGTGTTTACTGACGCCCGATATCGGTGTATAGTGATGCTTGGTAAAATTGTTCTAGTGCTCGATTTGAACTAATATCTTTTGTTCTCGGTATTGCCTTGAGATAACTCAGTGTATAGGCTTATGTAGTTAACTGACTAGCATGAGTAGCTTGAAGTAATTTCTTTTACCGACTATATAGCATAGGTAATCAACTGATTATCTTTGATACTAATGACAATCTTTAATGCTCAAATAGAGATAACAAATCTAGGAGTGTTTGGAGAAAATGAGAAATAATATAGAGGAAATGTGAAATCTTGAAAAAGAACTGTAGGTGAAAAAGGGATGTAGAGTTTGTAGGAAAAACATGAAATGGAATTTGAACATTAAAATGGAGGTTCATATGCAATTTGACATTTTTCAAAATAAGTGGAAGAAGTAGATAAAATACATAATAGAAGATATAAGGAGGGAACAAGATTTGACATTAGGAAATAGTGACTTGATAGGAATAAGAAAATTCCAAAGTTATGTTGAAGTTTACATACACAAAAATGAAAGGTAAATATTTGTATGATTTGGACATGATGTAGATGCTATAAATAGATATCAAGATGTAGGTCCAAATATTTGGATCTACAAGGGAATCTCATAGAGCGGAATAAATGAAAGATTTGTAATAATGGAAGAAATGAAAGATTTATAATAATAGAATAATTTTCTAGAGGTAGAAGTGAACAAGAGATATATAGATGAATTTCAATAGTTCACAGTGTATGTATGCAAATTAGTTGGATACTATTCTAAATGATGAATTAACTAATAAAAGGTTAATAAATCTATCTAATAAGCAAACTACAATGAAGAATGCAATAACAAATGAAACCAAATTAACAATTTACCTTCACCTACAAATGCAACTTGTCTCCATTGTCCTCCTAGCCTTGATTTCTTGAAGATGTTGAGCTCTCAGATTTCCAAATGAAGCTCTTTCCCAAGATGATTCCAAAGTGCGGAGATTGAATGAAATGAGTGCACAACTAAAACTTGATTATGCAAATATGGTGGATGAAATGCAAATGATGGGATGATAATATGGATGCTTGATTGCTTGAATGCTTGAATGCTTGAATGCTTGTTCTCAAAAAATACCTATTAGCTTTCAAACAGAAAATGAGGCTCCTTTTATAGAGTTTTGGAGGATCTAGGCCTAGGTGGTAGAATCCTACGGTTGAGAATGAAAGGTGGAAGATCCTAGGGCTAGAATTGACTTGGTTGAAGGAGTTGAGAGAAAGGGGGATGTAGTTGAAATGTGAGAGAAAGAATAGGGATGATGTTCCTCTCACATTGACATAGAGGAGAAGAAGGTGGAAGGGAAAGACACATGTCAAGTGTCTCACAAAGACCAAAGAGAGAAAGAGGGAGAGACCTTTTCCTCATGAGGACTCTTTGCACAAGTGTCCTATGAGTCATCCTTGACCCTTAGAGGTGGCTTGAGAAGCCCCTTAGGAATAGAGAATGTCTCTTGACTTGGTTGTTGAGAGGCCAAGTGGTCATGAGACCAAGTCCTATGAGGCCACATAGCCCTTAAGAATAGGACATGTGTGGGTGAGGATAAATATGAATAAATAATTAATAATAATTATTTATCTTAGCCAAGGTGATGTGTTAGGTGACTAGGTGGATGAAGTGGACTAAGGGAATTAGTCATATTTAGGTGATTATGTATTTAATTAAATCACTTTAATAGACTATTTAGAAGACTTAGGATATAGAATTAGACTATAGTGAATTTATTAAATAAATTGAATAATTTACTTAATAAATAGAAGAAATAATTATTAATTAAATAATAAAATATTTAATTAATTTGTCAAGTCAATAGTAATTAAATAATAAATATTTAATTAATTAATGAAGCCATTTTTAGGTGTATACATTTTGCCCCTCATTGAAATAATGTGCTGGTCACATTGTTTCAAAGAAAAATCAAGCATTTTTGCCCCTGCCCCAGACAATGTCTTAGACAACCTATGCATGCCCCCTCGAGATATTGATTGACAAAAAAGATTATGTGAATTTTGTAAATTTTTTTTTTTTTTTTTTATATATAATTTTTATGGGGTTGTTCAATCAATCTCACGAATGAACGGTAGGAAAGATGGATGAAAATGGGGTAGAATGGAAGAAAAATGTCAGGTAGGGTCCACACACCAAGCACATCAAGTCCACAAGCTATAAATAGGGTGAAGGGGTCCACAATAGGCTCATTGTGCACACTTGTCACTTGGAGATTAGAGCGCGAGAGAGAGAAGAGAAGAGAAGAGCTGCTAGGATGCCGTTCCCCTTATCAGATCACTGCTTCGAGAGAGTCAGACACTTCTAGCGACCACCCAATTCGGGTGAACTGGTAGGTGACTCGATCCTGCTTTGAAATTCTATGATTTGATGTATGTTAATGTAGAATTTTAGCATGTTTAGGGTAGATCAAATGATAGAATTAGATTAAAAAATTTGAGTTTTCATAGCGGAAGATGAATGTGCAGTTGCACCGCATCAATGTGCAGCAACTTGTGGCATTTGTGTAGAAACTCAATTTTGCTGCGCATTCATTACGAATATTTGCGCATTCATAATAGGATAATAGTAGTGCTGAGCAAGCATAAATTAAAAGTGCGCATAGATACTTGTTGCGCATGTGTTATGAAAAACTGCGCAAATGGTCAACAAAATGGTGCATATGTGTAAAGTTGCACAAATGTCGATAAATGTTGTGCAAATGTGGAAGAAAGTTGCGCATCGGTGAAAACTTGCGCAAATGTGTAAGAAAGATGCACATGCATGTTTAAATGTTGTGCATATGTTTTAGGTGGTAGAAGTTGGTCATAATAGATAGTCAATTAGGTCAAACTTGATGTCGATAAGCCGATTTGATCTGTCAGTGGTTGATTGTGATCGATTTGATCAAGATTGTCAACATTGTAGCATGTTCGCTAGTTAGCCAGTCTAAAATAGATAATTGATAGAATCATCTGTTGAAACACATGATAAACATGTTTGAAATTGATATGATAGGATAGATAGATTGATAGATCAGTTTATCAAAATTTGATAGGTTGATTGTTGTTGACTTGAATAGGAGGATATCACAGATGTTCTGATGTCACAGGAGAGATATCCCGTTACACAGAACCTGAGACCAGCATTTTCAGAGATAGAGAGACTGTTGATCGGAGCATCAGGACTTTATTATGTGATTTACACGCTTGAGATTTGGGCGAATCTGAGCATGATGACCACATTAGCTAAGAGATGGCATTAGGAGATGATTACTTTCCATCTTCTGACAGGGGAGATGACAGTGACACTAGAGGATGTATATTGCATCCTCCGGCTTCCCATCACAGGAGAGTTAGTGCAGTACGATCGACACGGCGGAGTCACAGAGTGCAGAGCCATCTTTGGGGATGATGATATAGAGGATGGGGAGATTAGCTGGGAGGAGATGGTCAACTTATATGACCCTCTTCCAGTGGTTCTAGCAGGTGCGATTAAGGGATTCATATGCCCTGATCGGAGGTCACACAGATTTGTAGTTGGATGGGGCCGCACATTACAGAGGGTGATGGAGGGGACGAGGGAGAGGAGGAGGAGATGGAGGTGGTGGAGATGGTGGTAGAGATGGAGGTGGTGGAGATGGAGGGAGAGTTGGCCCACAGATGAGGGGAGGTGGAGTGAGGCAGAGGGGACAGGGATGGAGATAGCCTCCAGCACAGCCAGCATAGCCAGCTACAGGAGCACCATTACAGGTACCAATCACTTAGGTACAGAGACTAGTTACTGTAGTACAAATACCAGTTGCTACAATATAGGCACAAGCACAGGGGCAGGCATAGGATGAGGTAGACATTCTATTGGCCCAAGTTGATGTGGTACAAGGTGGCAGACAGGATGAGCCAGATGTGGAGATGCCAGATATATAGGCATAGGATGAGCATGCAAACATGGACATCAAGGGACAGGATCCCTATTTACATAGAGATGCTATGGAGGAGGAGCCTGATATTGATGCACTGCTAGTCCGACTAGCAGTTATCCTGGTAGAGGCAGACCAGGTTCTAGGTCTAGAGAGATAGATTGAGAGGATGGGCAGACAGATGGATGTGCTGCGGGCAGAGAGAGATTCAGCTGTTGAGAGACTCGGGCAGTCAGAGATGCTACTAGATGAGTTGTAGAGGACAGAGGACCTAGGTCCCCATGGGGATATCATGAGAGCCATGATACATGCCGGGAAGGAGATATCCTACTGGCGAGAGGCATACAGATAGGCAGTCCCGAGAGATCAATGGATTGGGAGCTATAAAGAGAGCTCAGTTGGCATCAGATCAGCAACATATGAGCGACAGGCACTAGCTGGTAGTGGAGGGGTATCATCAGGTCCTCCCAGAGCACCGATAGGTTTAGGAGGTCAGGGTGGATCCTCAGCATCAGGAAGTGCAGCAGCACAGGGCCACATTGCATCCCGTAGACAGCGACAGACAGAGTCTGGAGGTAGTGGTTCATAGATTGTGAGAGATCATTGTATACACTGTTGTATCATTATGATTCATTGTATCATTATATTTTGACTTGACAGACACTGACTATGGACACATTGTTATTGATTTATATCATTGGACATTCAGATATTTTTGTTGTTTTATGGATTTTATGTGATGCAGTTCTATCATGATTTACTTTGATGATTTATATACATGTGCGTACTGACATGTGCAGGATGTAATGATGTACTTTCATATGCATAAAATGTATATCTTAGAATGCAAAATGATTTATATTCATGTTTTGATATTGTTGATGCTTAATGGTTAATAATCATATGATGGTGACATAAATGCACGTCTTAAATGAATTTACTAATGCTATGTGATTATCAATGCAATATTTGTGATGAACAATGTGGATAATGAATAATAAATGAATGATATAATGCAAATGATATCTAATGTAATAAATGATAATGTACCTAAGATGATTAAATGTAATAACTGATAACATGATAAAAGAAAATGAAATGAAACGATAGCTATAATAAATGACCAAATTATATATAAATGAACACTCCTAATGAAGATAACACATGTCTCTAATGATTTAAGTGTTAAATGCAAAAAGTCATAATATGTTTGATTGTCCAAATGTCCTCAACTTAAATAACAATGTTTTTTACATAAGAAGAATGGATTAGGAGAATCAGATAACCTAAAAGATAACCTACAAATCTCTATAAAAGGAGCACTAATATGCAAATTTAGGAGATGGTATAATGCAATGCAAAATGAAATATGAAATGAGTATCTCCACAACTTCATGTAACATCTTAGAACTTCATAATAATTGGAATTTGATTTTCATCATTGAGCTCGTTATGTTGCAAGAAAATGCAAGCATCATGGTATAATTAAACCAGGATGACCTGAGCACTTTTTGCATGGAGTTTAATATTGCAAACTTGACAAGCATCTAGGTATAATTGAACCAAGATAACCTGAGTTTCATTTGCATAATAGACTAGGAATATTCCCCCCCTCCATCAAGGAACAAATATTTGGAGTCGAGGTATGTGATGGCGTATCACCATAAATAGCATTTGTTAGAACAACATGATTTGTATGTTGTCCATACTATGAAATGGATGAAGGCACTTATACACAGACACCCCAATTACTTGTTCCTTCAATTTCATTGGAAAATACCCCACAAATAGCAATCAAAGAAAATATCATGCCCCATCCTGGCTATTCTAATCAATGACATAGAGAAGTTTCAAACTCATGTCAAAAGATATCCCAGAATAGCATAGGAAACATGATAACAATGAAATCCAGATATGAATGCATAATCTACAAAAAACCATTCTAATATGCCTGTCATGAATATACATTTCTTTTGCCAAAAAGATTGATATAGGATAGATTGATTAATTCAAGTGATGATGTATAGTCAAGATATATAGATAAGTGGCCACGTTTCGAAGAATAGATCATAGATTTGGATTTAGCATGAAGATACCATTGTAAAAGGACATTTGATTGTGTCTGCTTGCCTGGTGAAAATAACTCCATTATGTCCTCTAAGAGTCACGGCTATCATAGATCCACTTCCCAAACTAGGTCGAGGACATGCCCCCAGCTAGGTGATGGACTGACTTATTATGGGTGAAGAAAGACGTAACAAGACTAGGATGAAGACCAATGACAAAAGATCAAGCTATGATGGGATTTTATTATGGATAAATATAAGGAATGGTGCATGAACTGGCCATTTTATTATGATATATATGTGGTGGGGATGAGGACTGACTAACTATTTTATTGTGGATATATACAATGAACAGACACACTAGAAGAATCCTAATAGATAGAGGAGCTAACTTGTCACATATAGCGCCTGTTTCCAAGTTTTCACCACATGCTTTTATTGTAGTTTTTCTTTTGATTTTGTGATTTTTAAAATTTTTTTTTATAGAATATATATATACAGCCTATATACATGCCCCTTGCATTGGGGTTTTAGGGATAAAACTTCTTGAGATGGATACTGTTAAGAGGCTCATCCAAGGGATCCCCTTCAGGTGAAGATAACTGATAAGCTCCAAAACCATAGACTGCTGTGATCACAAAAGGTCCTAACCAATTAGGTTCGAACTTACCCTTCTTTTCACGGTGTTGTTGATTCTTTGGATTTTCTCGAAGGACTAAGTCACCCAACTGAAAGTCTCTGATCTTTACCTTGTTGTTGTACTGACGGGATAGACGCTGCTGATAAACTTTCAAATGATCATAGGCGCGCTGACGAGGTTCATCTAGGAGTTCCAATTTAGTCAAGCATGCAACTCTATACTCTTCATCAAGAATTAAATCTTTAAGAGTAACATGAAGTGAAGGCAACTCGACCTCGAGGGGTAGGACTGCTTCAGATCCATAGACAAGGGAGTATGGAGTGGCTCTAGTAGGAGTACGGATGGAGGTGCAATAAGCCCATAAGGTAGGATTAAGTTGAAGATGCCAGTCATGGCTAGCATCATTGATAGTCTTTTGTAGGATTTTAACAATTGTTTTGTTTGACGCCTCAGCTTGGCTGTTTCCTTGGGGATAGTAGATGGTGGAATAGTTGTGGGTGATATGGAATTTGGCGCACAGTTCATCCATGTCCTAATTTTGGAATTGTTTCCCATGATCAGTAATGAGATACATAGGTATACCATATCTGCAGATGATATAGTTTAAGATAAACATGGATATTTGTTTCCTTGTGGCAGTAATCAATGGGACAACATCAATCCATTTAGTGAAGTACTCTATGGCAGTGAGGATCCATTTGTGGCCATTGGAAGATGGAGGATTGATAGTGCCCACGAGGTCGAGTCCCCACCGACTGAATGGAAAAGTAGTTGTAAAAGGATGTAACTCTTGTGCTGGAGCATGGATAAGGTTTCCATGTATCTGACATTTCTTGCATGCCCTAGCAAAATGAAAGGAGTCTGCTTCCATGGTAGGCCAATAATAACCCATACGCATGAGTTTCTTAGCCAAAGAGGGATCACTCAAATGTGTCCCACAAATACCTTCATGTACATCCCGTAAGGAAAGTTGAGCTTCATCATGTTCGAGACATCGTAGGAGAGTACCATCAAAACCTCACCGATAAAGGGTGTCGGATAGTAAAATATAGTGGGAGGTTTGGCAGAGAAAAGTTCATTTTTGATTGCGGGATAGGTCGGGAGGTAAAGTGTTATCTTTGAGGTAAGAATAGATCTTTCCATAGGTTGGGGAGTCATGTCCAATCAGATGACATATAATACTCGTATCAGGGTCATCATATGAAGGACAAGTCAAGGATTCCACCAAGAACTCAAAATGGGCCTTGGTATCTTCGATATGAAATAAAGAAGCAATCATTGCCATGGCATCAACAGCCTTGTTTTCATGCTGAGGAATCTGCTCAAAAGTGATGATAGAGAAATAATTTTTAAAGTCATCCACCATATGTTTATATGGCAATAACTTATCATCTTTGGTTTGGTAATCATCATTAACCTGGTTAACAATCAACTGAGAATCTCCGTAGACATTTATTTCAGATACATTCCATTGTAAAGCCATTTTTAACCCAATCAACAAAGCCTCATATTCTACCACATTATTAGTGCAAGGAAATAACAACTTGAAAGATCTCAGAATAGTGTATCCTTGTGGCGTGATAAAAAGTATACCAGCTCCGGAACCCTATTGAGTATATGAGCCATCAAAGTATAATTTCCATGTTTGTGTAGACAAAGCTAAGATATGAGCATCAGGAAACTCTATGTGTATAGGATGTTCATTCATTAATGGAGCATCAGCTAGTTGATTTGTGATCACTTGACCTTTGATAGCCTTCCTGTCTACATATTCAATATCAAACTCGCTAAGTAGCATGACCCACTTAGCCAACCTGCCTGTCAATGTAGTCTTGCTTAACAAATACTTTAATGGATTAATCTTTGCAATAAGCTGAGTAGAATGTGACAACATGTAATGTCACCACTTTTTTGAAGCAAAGACAATAGCCAGACATGCTCTTTCAATAGGGGAATAGTTTAACTCATATCCCACTAAAGTGCGATTGATGTAGTAGATGGCTTTTTCTTTTCCTTCATGATCTTTCTGAGTGAGAAGAGCACCTAGTGAGACTATTGTGGCTGAAATGTAGAGCAAGAGAGGCTTGCCTAGAATTGGTGACATCAGAGTTGGAGGATTCACTAGATACTACTTGATTTTATTGAAAGCTTCCTCACACGTACCATCCCATTGGAATAATATATTTTTATGCAACAAATGTTGAAAGGGATGACTGCGATCTGCTAGTTGAGAAACAAATCTTCAAATAGATTGTAGATGCCCCTGTAAAGATCTTAGCTGACTGATGTTAGTGGGGGAAGCCATCTCCAATATTGCTTTAACTTTTTCTAGATCTACTTTGATTCCTTTAGCTGAGACAATGTACCCTAACAATTTGCCAGATGTGACCCCGAATGCACATTTCTTTGGATTGAGTCAAATCTGATATTTTTCCATCCGGGTGAATATTCTATCTAACACTCTCAAATGACCAGCTCTATTTTTGGATTTTGCTAAAATGTCATCAACATAATCTTCCATGATGGTATGCATCATATCATGGAAGATCGTGGTCATGGCTCTTTGGTAAGTTGCTCCAGCATTTTTGAGGCCAAAAGGCATTACATTCTAGCAGTATGTACCCACAGACAAGTAAAAGCAATTTTTTCCTCATCTTTTGGCACAATCTTGATTTGGTTATAACCAAAAAATCCATCCATTAATGATAACATCTCATGCCCAGCTGTTAGGTCAACAATCATATCAATATTTGGCAAAGGGAAGTCATCTTTAGGACAAGCTTTATTGAGATCTCAAAAATCAATACAAATCCTGATAGACTTGTCTGGTTTTGAAACTGGAATAATATTTAAAATCCACTCAGCATAATCAATAGCCCAAATGAATCCAACATCTAGGAGCTTCTTCAATTTTTCTTTCACCATTAGAGCAATGTGAGGATGCATTTTGTGGAGCTTCTGCTTAACTGGTTTTACACTTGGTTTGATAGATAGATGATGCATAATGAGATTGGGGTCCAAACCAGGCATATCAGCATAGGACCAAGCAAAGTTGATTTGTCGTTCTTTGAAGAATTTTGCAAAAGCTTCTTTCTCTGATTCTGTCAAGGATGCTGCTACCTTGAGGATGCGTGGAGACTCCTCTGTTCCAATGTTAAGTGGTACTATCAGTTCTATAAGAATGGCAGATTGCTCTTGATCTAGATAGTTGGGAAGAGTGTCAATCCTTCCATCATCAGGTGCCTCAAAGAGGTTTTCACCATCAGATTCATCTTTTCTTTTTACTATTTTTGGATCTAATACTGCCACTGAGTGGTTTTCACCATTAGATCTGCTGATTATTTTTATATTTTTATGACTGAAAGGATTGGCACTCTCTCCAAAATAGGCCATGTCATTGAGTTCTATCAGAAATCTTGACTTGTGATCCCCTGGTGGTAAATGATCCCTGATACCAAGATAGTCAATGATCGCATCATCATTATGGAAGACATCAAGTTCTGGATGATCGGGAGAATCCCAATCAATAAGGTCAGGACGGACAAGGGGCATTGGATCATTTGGGTTGGTTTCAAAAGCAGAGATGGTATTGATGGAAAAGTTGTCAAGGTTTATGATAGTATCAGCAAGATCTATTTCCATACTCTCATCCAAATTATCTATCACAAGATAACGCTCACTTCGCTCACGATCAACACGAGTAGTATTACTTGGGACCAATCCTAGTGAGTCACTCATTGAACTCTCACCCTCATGGTAATCGTTACTATATTGATGGACAACATTGACTCCTATTTCTTCAGTACCATCAGATAAGGAATCCCATTCATAATCATTAGAATCAGAATCATCATTATCTTCAAGTCTATCAATGATTCTTTGAGCTATCCTTTGTTTCTCTGGATCTACATACATACCATGCTTTCTGAATTGTAAGGCAGGAGCTTTAGATGTCTCATGAAAAGGTGGCATTTTTTCTTTTCCTTTTGCTCCTTGTGGTCCTTCTCCTTTATATCCTAATCCTGTAGTGTCTCTTTGATAATTGGGATTTTGCAAAATTGGTTTTATAACACCTTCTCTTTGTAACCCTAGAGGTCTAGCACCTTGATATCCCATCTTTTGTAGCAAAGTATACCCCTTTCCATAGACATCAGGTGATATATAATCATGTTTAATATCCTCTTCAATCTTTTGTGTCTTAAGCCAATAATTTGCATTACGCTCAGCTGCCTCTTTGGATATTGTGCCCCCACTTATAAATGTGTTATAAACAAGTGTGGAAGGGGGTTCTGATTGTTGTTTAGTGATCAAAGACCTACCATATGATTTAGGAGATAAAGGTAACTCAGTGATACAAAGAGCTTGACCCAAAGTATATTCTCCCATACTTCTTTCTTTGATATCTATCTTGATCCCATCTAATTTAGAAGTTGATGCTATATTACTAGGGTCACTAGGTGTAGTTGCAGAAGATCTAGTATGATTATTGGGAACCAAAGAATAAAAAATCTTCACATTGCTACAATATTGAAAAGGATTGGAATCTCCTTTGATAGTGATCTCCTGACCATTGTGAGGGAATTTTATACATTGATGATAAGTTGATGGCACAACTTGCATGGAATGAATCCATGGTCTTCCCAAAAGAATATTATAAGCCAGATCCATGTCCAGAACTTGACAAGATACATCTTTGACAATAGGACCAATACTAATTGGAAGAACAATGGACCCCTTGGATGATCACTCTTCCTCATCATAGGATTTTATTGTGATTTTCTTTTTTGGATCAACGGCATTCTCAGAAAATCCCAATGCAAGGACTAGCTTTAATGTGCAGCTATTCAAACCAGCTCCCCCATCTATTAATACTCTTTTAATCTTGTGATTTTGGACAAGGACTTCGATATGTAAAGGAGCATTATGAGGTTGGGTAATGGCTAAATCATCATTTTCAGTAAAGGACAAATAATGTGGGGTTTTCAAATGGCCCACCATAGCTTGAAATTGATCAGGATCTAGAGTTGTTGGAACTTGGGTCTCTAAGAGAGCTTTTTCAAGGATATCTTTGTGAGATGGAGAAAGACACAAAAGCTCTAAGATGGATATCTGGGCCGGTGTCTTTTTGAGCTGTTCCAAAAGATTGTACTGGTTAGAAGTATTGGGTATGGACTTTGGAACATAAACAGACTTGTTGTGAGTAGTGCTTGGTTTAGATTGGACTCCTTGGAGAGTAACCTTGGCTTGAGCACGAGTAGTAGCATGGATTGGTTGACTCTTTGATTTTCCCTTTATGGTAATAAAATTGGCATAATATGCAGAAGGATGATGGTCAGAAATGTTACCAACATATCTATAGGGTGTGTTATTATAATTGGCTTGGTTGTCACCCTTATTGTTGGAAGAACCTCCTTTTTCATGCTCAAGAAGTGGATCTTTGAAGGCTATATGTGATTCATTCGAGACATGTCTGTCAACACTAATTTCACCACTTTCGATTAAGTCTTGGATCACATTTTTAAGCCATTGGCATTCATTAGTTATATTTCCTCTTCCTCTGTGGAATTCACAATAATCATTTCCATTCCACCAAGAAGGCTTCACTCTAGGTTCATAGTCTTTTGGTTCAGGAAGTGTGATGAGTTTCTTGGTGATTAACTTTCGTAATGCTGATTCGAGAGATTCCCCTAAAGGAGTATTTCTTCGAGGTGAGATAAAAGGCAATCTCGGTTTAGATGAATCCTTATTGGTATTTTGATTTGCTGACTGATTGTTGTATGTAGCTTGAGTAGCGTTGGTCGTACTTGTGAGATTTAGGAGAGGTTTTGTTGGTTGGACATTACGATTATTAACAATTTCATCATTGACAATGTTTTTGTTTTTATTCCAATACTTCGATTTGTCATTGTTGGAATTGGAATTATAAGTGTTGGAATTTGAATTTGAGGATCCAACATTGTCTTTGGAATAAAGTTTTATCTCACCTTTTCGGACCATGGCTTCCTCAATCTTGATACCATTTTCTATGAGCTTATTGAAATTTGGTGGACATTGCAATTGTAACCTATAACTCATTTCTGGTGTAAGGTTATGCACAAAAATATCCATTTTTTCTTGTTCGGGAATCATTCATGGATATTTAGAAAATAATTGACGCCATCTTTGCAAAAAAGTAAGGAAAGGTTCTCCATTCTTTTGATGTGCATTGCAAAGATCAAGCATAGTGACCTCATGTTTGATGTTATATGAATAATGAGTCACAAATTTGTCAAGAAGCTCATTGAAAGATTTGATGCTAGGGGGAAGTTTGGAGAACCATTCCATGGCTTGTCTTCCTAAACTTCATGGAAATAGTCACATAAGATAAGTGTCATTGTGAGTGACTTCAATACAAGTAGCACAAAACTCACGAATATGGTCTTATGGATCTGAATTCCCTTTGTATTTGTCAAATTTTGGTACCTCAAAATGAGGAGGGAATGGAATCATTGCTAAATTCTTATCAAAAGGATAAGGACATATATCATCCAAGGAATACTTCTTAGATGATGATCCAGTTTGGATATCACGAATTTGTTGTTGAAGCATCTGGATTTGTTGTAGGATGGGATCCAAAGATAATGTGTTTCCTTGCGGGTTTTGGGAAACATTATACTGTTGAGTATGTTGAGGATCATTGGATTGCTGATTATTTTGAAAAACATTTTGTTGTTGATCACTATGGGAGGCATTGGATTGTTGATTGATTTCTTTTGCTCCATGAGGATCTTGAGAACCTTTAAGGATATCTTGATTTTTTGTAGGAGTTGGTTCTCTAAGATTAGTAACATCAAAATCACTTGGTAACTTAGCTCCTTGTTGAGAAAGCATGAGGAAATACAACTCTTTATCCAAGCCTATGAGTCATTCCATGACTTGTAAAAATTTAGGATCTTGTGCAGCATCCCTAAGTTCCTCATTAGTAGGTTCGTCATCAAATGTGAGAGGATTAGTTTTCTTAGGAGGCTGTTTGGGCCAAGGATTCTCATCATTGCTGTTATTGCCTTCCATTTTGTCTAGGGATTCTGGATTAATAGGTTGTTTGAGTTTCTGAGATCGAGTTTGAACCATAAAATGGATGAAATTGATTGCAGAAAAGAAAGATTCTTGATAAAAAGATATGGAGAATGATTGGTAGAAAAGATATGATAAGTATTGAAAATTGGGGTCAAGAAACAATAATCTAAGTAAGCTTGATGGTTAAGGATGATATATCCTGATATGATAAGCTCACCAAGATCAAAGTCTGATAGATAAGGTAAATCTTCAACACCACACTGAAAATCTTAAGATTGGAAGAAAGTGACTTGTTGATTCTTGAGAAGAGAATGATGATGGAAAATGATGAAAGTGGTCAAATTAGAAATCAAAGGTCTATGTAACTCAACTATTTTTTTTAGAATCTTACTAAGGACAAAAATGGGTATCTAAAAAAGTGATTTTGAAATTCCAAAAGCCTATGGGAATACTCTTTGTTATAAATGCGCAACAACAAATGAGCAGGATAGTGTTATATATGCGTAGTAAACTGAAACAAATGCGCATAAAATTTTGACAGATGCACACTGATAAATGTAAATGTACAGTAACCTAAATCGTATGCGCAGCAATTTTGGATGTATGCGCAGGGTGTCAAATTTTTGATGATTTTGCTATTTTGATGATGGGGAATTTTTTTTGTTTTTGTTTTTCTGGTGTTTTTTTGTTTTTGGAAAAGTAAAAATGCATAAACACACACACGTAAGACAAAGATGATTTTAATCTAATTTAATCTAGTATGAATGCACAAACATGCTTACAATCCTAAGGTTGGCAAGGATGATATCTACTGAATCCCCACTAGGATAATAAAATCTAGCCATGAAAATCCACAGCAGATAGCCTAGGAACTTGGAGGCACGGGCTCCTCCTTACAATGCACTCACTTCTCAGGCACACCAAGTTCTGAATTCAATGGGTCATTACTTCCCAAAGAATTTCTATCTCTACTATGAACTGTGAGTAATGTGGGGTGTCTTCACGAGCTTGGGTGACTCCTTGAGCCAGCATATAGAAGGTTTTTGGCCACTAAACAAAAGTTGTTAATAAGGACATCCATTCAAGTGGTTGTGATCAAGTCATTTTCCCAATTAAGGGGGCTCTCCCAATCCTTTCAAAGCAAGGATTTCACCTCTACTAAGTAGGACTTTAACGCACCACTGGGGTACTGGAGGAGATTTTGGTTGCCACAATGAATTCACACTTGTCTAATGTGAGACTAATCACACTAGCATTTTTTATATACTGGTTTGGAAGGGCTTGGCTTTAGCCTATTACCGGTTGGGTTGTTCCTTGGGGTGAGTACCTCTTTTCCCACCAAAGACCACCCTCTAAAAATTATAATAATTTCTCTTACACCCAAGGTCCACGAATGGCGAGGGGAGAGGATATGTTGTTATAATTTTGGGATTACAAGTATGCTATTAAGCAAAACACAACCGACAAGTGAATCTATGCTAAGGAAAACACACAAAGCAAAAACATGTCATATTTTAAGCCCAAATGAGATTTTAGTTTATTTTGCAAACCCCTTGGCAATCTGCAAATAAAATTGTTAGAAAAATATTTTTAGCAATGGGGTCTTCAAAAATTTACGTCCTACAAAACAGCCTAAAAAATACTACCAGAACGAACAGACACTTGTCAAAATGTTAGTTAAAAACAAATCTAACAAAAAATTGAATTTTTCTATAGAAACTGATAAATGCGCAGAACAGTGATATAAATGCGCAGTAAATATGGATGTATGCACAGGAATTATGTATGCGTGAAATAGTTTAATGAATGCGCAGCCTGGTGGAATGTATGCGCAGTTACTATGGATGCGCAGTGAAAATGAATAAATGCACAGGAACAACAGACAAATGTGCAGCAATTATAACAGAGAGAAAAATAGATGAAAATTTATGCCAGAGAATGGATGTGCAGTTGAAATGAACAGATGCGCAGGAATCGTGGACGAATGCGTAGAAATAACCTATAGAAAAACCTACACACGGAAAATTAAAAACTGTAAGTGAAAAGCCCAGTTGGGCCCTCCTTCTAGCACCAAAAATGTATGAAAATTAGTTGGATACTATTCTAAATGATGAATTAACTAATAAAAGGTTAATAAATCTATCTAATAAGCAAACTACAATGAAGAATGCAATAACAAATGAAACCAAATTAACAATTTACCTTCACCTACAAATGCAGCTTGTCTCCATTGTCCTCCTAGCCTTGATTTCTTGAAGATGTTGAGCTCTTAGATTTCCAAATGAAGCTCTTTCCCAAGATGATTCCAAAGTGTGGAGATTGAATGAAATGAGTGCACAACTAAAACTTGATTATGCAAATATGGTGGATGAAATGCAAATGATGGGATGATAATATGGATGCTTGGTTGCTTGATTACTTGATTGCTTGAATGCTTGAATGCTTGTTCTCAAAAAATACCTATTAGCTTTCAAATAGAGAATGAGGCTCCTTTTATAGAGTTTTGGAGGATCTAGGCCTAGGTGGCAGAATCCTACGGTTGAGAATGAAAGGTGGAAGATCCTAGGGCTAGAATTGACTTGGTTGAAGGAGTTGAGAGAAAGGGGGATGTAGTTGAAATGTGAGAGAAAGAATAGGGATGATGTTCCTCTCACATTGACATAGAGGAGAAGAAGGTGGAAGGGAAAGACACATGTCAAGTGTCTCACAAAGACCAAAGAGAGAAAGAGGGAGAGACCTTTTCCTCATGAGGACTCTTTGCACAAGTGTCCTATGAGTCACCCTTGACCCTTAGAGATGGCTTGAGAAGCCCCTTAGGAATAGGGAGTGTCTGTTGACTTGGTTGTTGAGAGGACAAGTGGTCATGAGACCAAGTTCTATGAGGCCGCATAGCCCTTAAGAATAGGACATGTGTGGGTGAGGATAAATATGAATAAATAATTAATAATAATTATTTATCTTAGCCAAGGTGATGTGTTAGGTGACTAGGTGGATGAAGTGGACTAAGGGAATTAGTCATATTTAGGTGATTGTGTATTTAATTAAATCACTTTAATAGACTATTTAGAAGACTTAGGATATAGAATTAGACTATAGTGAATTTATTAAATAAATTGAATAATTTACTTAATAAATAGAAGAAATAATTATTAATTAAATAATAAAATATTTAATTAATTTGTCAAGTCAATAGTAATTAAATAATAAATATTTAATTAATTAATGAAGCCATTTTTAGGTGTATACAGTGTAAAGACAAAGGAAAATGTGGAAAAACCTTGTAGAAGTGGATGTTGGATATGGATGAAGTGAAAAAGTTAAAATTTTAGATTAAATTTAATAATTTGCAAGCACAAAGAGAAAGTATGAAACAATTTTTTTGATAATTGGATGTGGAACTAGACAAGGGGATGGGATGAAAGGGGAAAAAAATGATCCTAATAGAGTTTTGATGAATAATAAAAAATGATGGATGATGGAAAGAATGGTATCTTGAAAAAACCATGTGCAGGGAAGGGAGGAGAGGTGGAAGAAATGCTAGATCCTCTTTAATAACATACAATAGGGTGAAACAAATGAGAAATAAGGTATGAAAGGAAGTATCACACCTTCTAGAATTTATGGGTAAAAGTAGACATATGATCAAGATATTGGTGAAAAAGAAAATGTTTGATTTTTATATAAAAATTGCACAACACTTTGAAATGAACAGAGAAAGACTCTACAACACATGTAAACATAGATTCTTTCAAAATTTTGAAAACTTTTACAATGGGTAACATTGATAACTTTAGTGGTGAATATTTGCCAATTGGTGAATATTTAGTATCCATGATCTCAAAATTGGTGAATAAGTGGGAACGAATGGGGTGGTCAGATCGCTCTGACTTTATAATTTTTTGTTCAAATGCAACTCAATCTGACATCTCTTTTATTAATTAATTTCATGTATTTAAGGATTTAGCCAATAGAATCTACATTTTCTAAATTATTTATTTAATATTTTTACCTATAATTTTGGAAGTGTATCTTAATTGATGACCATATTCACCAATATGTGGTCAACATTTAAGGTTAGGGCATGTGTTAAGTATATAGATTCGATATGTGTCTTTGTTCTTGAGACTTTCTATGGAACTTTGTATCCTTTAATGCTTTGTCCTGAAATAGATTTGACAATGAACATGTTTCCCTATTTCAGAGACTTTCTATGGAACTTTGTGTCCTTTAAAACTTTGGCCCAAAATAGAATTTATGCCATTGATCTAGGATCATCCAAAGGACAAAAAATAGGGTTAGTGTATGTCAGATGAGAGATTAGGCTCTGATAAAAGAGGGAAAACTTTAATCTTCAAGTCTGATAATTGATTAGGGTCCATATAACAACAATGATGAAATGATAGTTGCTAGGTATGTGTGCTTGTGGCCATAGTTTTCTTTAATAATGAAAGATTCACCAGGATTTTATAGAATTTTCATATGATTGATAAAAATCGTTAGTACAAATTAATATTTTTTCCTTTCAAATTAAATTTTTTTTGCCAAAAATATTAATTCTTCCCCCTCCCCACCAAAACAATAGTAATAATAATGTAGGATTCGCTATGATTTTACACCTTTTCCCAAGAGGGGGTTTCTTAAAGTTATCCCTGATGGGTAAGAAAACATGGAATAAAGGGGAAGCACATTCAAATAATTTTGAAAAAGGAGACCAAGTAAAGGAATTATTAGATTGATTATTTATGATGGGAAAATATGAAGCCTAAATACATAAAAGAGTTGGGGATTTGAAATATTTGGCAAAATATCAAATTGAATCCCAACATTGGCTCTAGTTAAGGACATGTGTCTCTTGTAGGCACAATGAGAATTTGTATCTCCAAGAGTAGATCTCTAAAGGACACAAAGATGGGACAAGAGTAATCACATTTTATTTTGACCAATAAGTGTCAAGATTGCATAGAGATATGACATAGATAAAATAAGATATATGCAAGGCAATATACCACTTATCCAAATTAATTCTTGATATGATGACCATTAATTAGTAGGCACATGAAATATTTTATTTACTTCTTGATATGGTATACACTATGATTGTAGTTCTATATAGTTTTAGTAGCCCTAGCCATAAAGGATCAAAGTTTCCATGCTTTCCTTTATCATTCAATCTAAAATTCAACATGAGAGCCATATTTCCAAGCTAAAAATTTCTTTGTAATTTACTCTTTTCAAATAGATGTTTTATTGTTTGTATGTATGACAAGATACTCTACTATGCAATATTTATATTCTTGTCCAACTCTTTTAGTTTCATCATTATTTGAGAGATTGTATCAATTTATCCTCTTACATAATACAACAATTGCTTTACTATTACTTGTAAGATAATTGACATCTCGTCATGCAATCCATGTACAAGTTTATATAAGCTCTTTGCATAGCTATTTTGAAGTTACTCAATTATTGTCATGCCCATAAATTTTACGCTAAAAAAAACACCTACTTTTTTTTTTTAAATAGGATAATAGGGTTTATAAGTTTATGTTTAGAGGTTAACAGTGGACCAAAGTTGGTACGGATCAAATTCACATTCAACTAAAGGTGGTGATAACTAGATTTCTAAGGTTCTCTATCATGTGTGTTAACCATACTTAAAAGGGGTCGGTTCCTTATCATGACATCATTAGAGAAGTAGGTTATCCTAATGTACTAAGATGCCAGTGAGTAAGCCGAATACTATTCCTGGCAAGGCATCTCGATTAAAAATAAATACCAAAACAAAATGAATTTCAATTATACTAATACCTTTAATTAGGCCTAAAGTCGACGTTATACTGCATTAGGTCATTAAGATTTATTTATTAAAGCGTTGTGACAATATATCAAGGGAATCTAATTAGCTAAATAATAGCTATACAAATTTCATTAATTGTAAAATTAAGTTACAATTTAACTTAAAATTTCCTATAATTTATTCCATAATTCTCGACCATTAGATACGTACGTTCAACCCTTTAATGGCTTAAATGAAAACATAATTGTTGAATAATAATTATATTAATTATTAGTATTTAATAATTAATATATTTATTAAATAACAAGATAAATGAATAAATTATTAAATAATAAAATTAATTAATTAAAAATATTAATTAATTTATAAATAATATTAATTATTATTAATTAATAAATTAATTGTTTAATATTTAATTTATATTATTTAATATTAATATATTATTAAATAAGATATATTAATTATTGGTGAATTAACTATTAATATTTTTATTAATAATAAAAAATTAAATAAAATAATAAAAGAAACAAACTTTAATAAAAGTTTCGAGGCGCATTTATATATGCGCCAAGTCTCATGGGACAGTGCGGGCCCACCCTGCCACGGTAGGGTGAGACACCTGCAGTGCAGAACCCGTACCTACCACGGCAGGCGGGTACCTGCACTGCAGGTATCCCGGCCCCCCCTCACGCAATCCGTGGGGAATGGGGGTGTGGGTCCAACGGTCCCCCTTATAATAATTTTTTGTTTTAAAAGTGTTTTTAATTAAATTTTTTTTTGAAACCACTTCCTCAAATAAGATACGTAATTTTTGGAAAGATAAATATTTTTATTATTTTATTTTTTTAGTTTGAAATATATATACATATATTTTTTTGACAAACCTTTAATATGGCAACTTGTGATTTGACAAGATGGTTTCTTATTTTGTTTTTTTATATATTTCTTTTTGATGTAGGAAGTAGACATGTATACTATATTTATTTATTTATTTTAAAAGGCATTTGAGTGCCTTTTTGGGGTGACCACCCAGGTGGGTCCCCCAGAATGACTTGGCTTCCACTAGGCTAAGGAAAATGTATGGAAAATTTTCCCATACATTTTCCAGAGACCTGTAGGTCTCTTTTTGACAACTTTTGCTTATTTCTTTTTTGACTTGTTTTTTTTTTTCTCAATTGATTTCTTCACACTTTTATTTACTCTTTCTTTACAAATAGCTTAAAGATGTTTGATAAGGATAAATGTAAATAACTATAACTTAGAGTCAAATTATTTCAAGGAGCACTATACTATGTTCTTTGATCTTAATAAATTAGCTAAACATTTTCAAACTTACATTTTCCTCCTGAAATTTCTTTCATGGGACTATTAAGTAACATGTTTTCAAGATACTAAATCTTCCTTTCACTACATGAAATCATGATTGCAATGTAAACTTAATTTTCTTCCTTTCATAGAGATCATCATCCTAACATTTACAAGAATAGAATACATTATTCATTTTTCTATTGATGCTATTTTAAAGTGAATAAGAACATTTGCACTAAGTCTATTCCAAAGAGAAACTCAAGGAAGCTAAAATACATTATTACAAAACTAAGCCAACAAGATCTTTACATTTGAAAGAAAGGAATACATTTCTCATTTCACCATTGAATACATAATACAATACAAGATCATTACTTTCCTTCAACTTGATATGGAAAGAAAAACATAAGTTCATACAAAAGTTCACTTCAAGATTCAACAACACAATATTGAACAAGATGATCTATTACAAGGAGAGATATGTTCACCCTTTCAAGACTCAAAATTAAATTTAATACCACATTACAAACATTCAAGTTTTGGGTGATATCAAGCTTTAAATCCACACAATGTTATTGCTTCAATATGACATCAAAGAAGTCCTCTCCAAGAGCCCTTTTTCCACATGAACATAGCCTCAATAATCCTACAAATAAAATTTATGGAAAGACCATGGGAAGCTCACCTCCCATCCTAGGCTTCTAAGAAGCCACCCTCGAGCTTGGGGAACAATCACATAGACAAGGTTTCACTCTCCAGCAAAACAAAATCACATTAACACAATATTCACATTTAGACTCCCATCCAAGGCTAAAACAAGAGTATCCAAATGACTCATAAGATTGGGGTGAAGGTGGAACCAAATTCAAGGGTATAAAGCACATTTCATAGAAATACAAGACAAGCCTACTCTTGGCTTTCTCAACACACATTTTGCCACAAAATCTCAACCCAACAAAAAATCCTTATGATCCCCAAGGCTTCAAGCCACAAAATCCCTTATGACCCCCAAAAGAAATGACTACATGGAGCCCATACATCAATGTTTCTTCCCTCTCCATAACAAGGAGAGACTCTACACCCATGGTTGTCCCAAATTCCCTTCACCCCCAAGGCTACTCTTCCCTCCCAAGGGTGAGTGTGGCCTTGAGAAAACTCCCTTAACAAAAAACAACAATACAACAAAGAAATCACAATAAAAAGAAAGCTTCACCTATACAATACAAGGAAAAACATGCTCTACAACAAGCTCAAGAATTTACATTAAAACAACTACTCTCATACAAAAACTAGATTCACAAATGACAAGCACATAAAAATACAATCACTAGTTTCTCCATGCAAGAATGGAAATATTCTTGAGAGCTCTTTCACATAAAAACATAGCAAATAAAAAAGATGGATGCCACCAACCTAGAATCCAAGCTTATGGAAGAAAGTTGATGAAGAGCCTCCTCTAAGCCTTTCTCCAAACTAGAAAAGTCTCCAAATCTAGAGAGTGGGTGTCAACCCAATTCTTCTCCCAAAATTCCTACTAAAAGAGGTTCCCCACCAAACCCCCAACTAACCCTCATAAATAGGTATGGCTCATGGAGATTTTCCATCCATACTTGTCTCCCTTCATAAATGATATGGAGACCAAGAATGGGGAAAGAGGAATGGGCTTGTCCTCATTTGCCAACCCTCCATTTTCGAAATTTCACTTGAGAGGTACTTTTGAAGGACCATAAATGAGTTATGGGCTCAATATTGACTAAAATTTAACACCCAAACCAAGGTACATAAAGTGGGATGGCTAAAAAAGACTCTAACTACACCCTAGGGGCTCATTTAACCTTCCTAAAATGCACTTGAAGTTTGAATTTGGGTTCAACATGGTTTGACTTACTCTAAGGCTTCCTAACCAAAAGTTTACATGGAGATCCTAAAGGGGTACCATCCTAGGTTGATGGACATCCAATCCCCAAGTGGACATGTCATGGCTTTAAGTACACACACATGTGTCAAGTGACACAAACAAAAATGACACATCACAAGCCATGTGGCATATCCACTTGGACCTCTTCACATAAATCTCATTTACAATTAACATATAAATCAAATACATTCATGCACAATAATTTTATGAATTAAATACAATACAACGAGGTTTTTGGCTTCTCACTAGAAGCAACCTTGGTTTGAACTGATTTACACATAAGTCTACACTCTGGTTCCCTGAATTTACCATGGTCTAATTCCCTGCACACTAAAGTCCAACATTAGTAGTCCAAGGAAATAAAATATGTAAATTCATAACATTATTAATCAAGATAATTCATCTGACATTTCATAATTCACATGACAATAATCATTCATCTATAACATGCATACAACTCATCATGAAATACATAATTCATCGCCAAATTAAACTTATATCATAATTATTGCATATTTAATTTCAATTGCAATTAAATATCATCATGACCTCATAATCATTCATAAAATTCACTTAATCTCACATAAAGGTTCCAAATTGATATCACAGTTTCATCAAAATAACATAACTGAATAAGTAACTAAACTCTAAGGTGATAAAACCATCACATAAGGTATCAGTAAATCCATAGAGCATCAAAATATAATCATCAAATATGTCTATCTTAAATGTAGAACTGAATGGCTATGATAGGCTCGGGGTGAGGCCTCACATCCTTCCCCCCTAGGCATGAACTTCTTCCTAGAGTTCATCAAAAAGATGGGGATATTGTGATCTCATCTATGCTGCGTCCTCCCATGATGTCATAACCTCATCATAGCAATCCCACTGGACCCTAACTTGGTCTAGCTCTTGGCCTCGAAGTACTAGCGTCTGAAGCACCAAAATGCAGATGGGCTGCAAAGCCAACTAACCGTCTGACTCCACCTGCAAGGCATCCCAATATATAATATGAGTCTCATAAAAAATATACTTCCTCAATGCTGACACATGAAAAACATTGTGGATGCATGACAGGTTCAGTGGCAAAGCAAGATGATAGGCGACAAGACCTATCCGCTCAAGTATCTCAAAAGGACTAACAAATCTGGGTGTAAGCTTAGAGCCCTTTCCAAATTGGATTGGACTCTTATGAGGTCACACTCTTAGAAAGACTCTATCTCCCACCTGATAACTATGATCTTCCCTCTTGGCATCAACATACTTCTTCTGCCTATCCTATACCTCCTTTAGATTCTGCCTAATCTAAGTCACCTGTTGTTCCAACTCTCACACTAACTTAGGACCTAAAGCAACTCTATCTTCAATGTGGTTCCAACTCAATGGTGTTCTACATGGTCTACCATATAATGCCTGATAGGGAGGTATACCTAGAGAAGTGTGATGCTTATTATTGTAGGCAAAATCCACCAAATGAAGGTACTCCTCCCACCTAGTTTGATGATCCATGACATACATGCAAACCATATCCTCCAACACCTGATTTACCCTCTCTGTCTGACCATCAATCTCTGGGTGATAAGTGGTACTAAAATTGAGCTTAGTGCCCAAAGCTGTCTGTAGTCCTCTCTAGAAAGATGATGTGAAGAGAGAATCTCAATTTGAAATAATCTTACGGGGTATGCCATGAAGTCTGAAAATATCTAGCAAGAAAATATGTGCTACTGCTGGGGCTGTAAAAGTGGTCTGAATAGGTGAGAAGTGGGCTACTTTGGTCAACTTGTCAACTGTCACCATGATGGCATCATGGCGTCGAGATGGTATAGGAAGACCAATGATGAAATCCATAGAAATAACATCCCACTTCCACTCTAGTATCTCATGAGGTTGAAGAAAACCACTAGGATGATGATGCTTTGCCTTAACCCTCTGACACTCAAGACATTGTGCCACTATCTCAGCTATGTTCTGTCTCATCCCTGGCCAATGATATAACTGCCTCAAATTAGCATGCATCTTCTTGACTCTGGGATGCGCTGCATAAGGGGCCCTATGAGCCTCTAGCATGATGAAAAATCACAAATCTCCGAAGGATGGGACATAGATGCTTCCTTTATGGCATAAAAGCCCATCAGAATCTAGGGAATATCCTAAATATTTATCCTCAAGAGTACTCTGAGACCGAATGATTTGACTAACCTCTACATACCAAACATCCTCATGCAAATGATGCAATATCTGATCCCTCAACTCAGTACCTACTATCATAGAGTAGGCCCCATGGCATCTCCTACTCAAAGCATCGAAAACCACATTCTCTTTCCCCTTGATGTAGTGGACATAAAAATCATACTCACATAGGAATTCCATCCACCTACACTGGTGTGCATTCAGGTTTGGCTGAGAAAAAATATACTGTAAGCTCTGATGATCTGAATGGAGCTCAAACTGATGACCCAGAAGAAAATGCCACCATCTCACTAAGGCATGAACTACTACAGCTAACTTGAGGTCATGAGTGGGATAATTAAGCTCATGAGTCTTAAGTTTCCTAGACTCATATGCAATGGCTCACCCATTCTACATAAGAACTGCTCCCAAACCATCTAAGGAAGCATCTGTGCACACAACAAAATTTACTGAAGGCTTAGACAATGCTAGAATAGGTGCACTAGTAAGTGCCTTCTTGAGTCCTTGAAAGGCCCTCTCGTACTTCTTGATCCACTCAAATTTCTTTCCCTTACGTTAAAGAGAAGTGATGGGATGTGCCACTCTAGAAAATCCCTCTACAAATCGCCTATAGTAACCTGCCAATCCCATAAAACTCCTGACCTTGGTCATTGAAGTAGGTGCAGGCAAATCCATGATGGCTCTAATCTTAGATGGATCTACTAAGATTCCATCTCCTAAAATAACATGCCCAAGGTAATGAATCTCTGTCCTATAGAAAGCACATTTGGACAGACTGCCATACAACTGATTGTCTCTAAGGCACTACAACACCTGTCTCAAGTGCTCTTTGTGTTCCTCTTCATCTGGTGAATAAATCAGGATATCATCAAGGAACACAATCACAAACTTATCAAGGAAGGTATAGAATACCCCATTCATAAGGCTCATGAAAAATGCTAGAGCATTGGTGAGTCTGAATGGTAGAACTGTGAACTCATAATAACCATATCTGGTACGAAATGCATTCTTAGGGATATCACTGTCAACAATCCATAGTTGGTGGTAACCTGACTTAAGATCAATCTTGGAAAACACTTTAGCACCCTTAAGCTAATAAAATAAATCATCAATCCTAGGGAGTGGATACCGATTCTTGATGGTAAGCTTATTAAGTTGTCGGTAATCCATACATAACCGCAAGGATCCATCCTTCTTTTTAACAAAGATAACAAGTGCGTCCCTAGGTGAAACACTAGGATGAATGTGACCTTTCTCCAAAAGTTCCTCTAATTAGATCTTGAGCTCATTAAGCTGATTAGTGGTCATCTTGTAAGGTTCCCTTGAAACTAGAGCAGCTCTTGGTACAAGATCAATATGGAAATCTATTGCTCTATGAGGAGGCATGAATGGAAGCTCAGTAGGAAACACATCTGCAAATTCTTGAAGTATAGGATAATCATCAAGTGATGGTTTCCCTTCCTCCTCATCCTCTCTATCACTGATAGTAATAGCAAAAAGTTGACATCCCTTTCACATGCTCTGCTTAAGCTGCATGGCAGAGATCATACAAAGAGAGATGCCTCTTTGAATCCTACAAATCATGATAGGTGTACCATGATCATCAAGGCACTCAATCCTCTTTTGTTGACAATCTAACTTAGCTCTATGGGCATAAAGCCAATCCATGCCAAGTACTATGTCATAAGAACCAAGAGGTGTGATTCAAAGATCCACAGTAGTGATGAAATCACCAATCTACACCTAGCTATCCTTCACTAAAGAGTTGACTGACACTCTAGACCTTGAGGCTAACTCCACTTCCCAACTAACTTCCTATCTTGCTGCCACAAGCCCGCAATGCTTCACAACCAATGGAGATATAAAAGAATCAGTAGCACCAAAATCAAACAATATAGTAATACTAATACCGTTGATCATACCTGCAGCCTCTATCACTGTGGCTTGGTGCTCGGCCTGGCAGTTATCAACCACTGCAAAAACCCTATGAGACTTTCCAAAGTCTCCTACTGTAGGCTCTGAAGCTGCCATACCCTGACTGCCAGACATTTGACCCTGTGGACAATCATGAGCTAAGTGCCCCATGGCACCACATGCATAGAAAGGACCATGAGTGTGAGTCTAAACTCCCTGTGGCCTGGTGAAATGTTGTCCTCCAGTCCTACTAGAACTGCTGAAACCACCCCAAGAGGACTGCTGAGTCCGTGTTGGGGGTGCATCTATATAATGTTGTCACTGATCCTTCCTTTGTCCCTGTGCCTACCACTATTTGGGCTTAGAGCCCCACTGTCCCTGTGGTGGCTTCTATTTCTAGTTTTGTTGAGTTTGCTACTTTGGGTTCTTATTCAAAGACCCCGAGGAATACCTATTGTTATTCTTCCAGTGACTCTTCTGGTGCCCTTGTGACTATGATGCGGAGTTATAGTTCTAAGACCTGTCACAAACGTCTCTAGACTTACCTTGAATTTCTTCTACAACCAAAGCCATCTCTACTACCTCACAAAGAGTCCCTGGTGAGGTAATGCGAACCTGTCCCTCTATCCAATCATTGAGTCCCTTAACAAAGCGGTTGAATTGTAGCTTTTCATCCTTCATGTAGTCTACATAAGGTAACAACTCAAGAAAGTGAGTCTCATACTATAGCACTATGAGCCCCTCTACTAGAGCTCGTGGAACTCATCTATACACCTCTGCCTATAGTGCTTTGATAGGTACCTATCTTGGAACCTCTCTAGGAATGTCTCCCAAGTCATAGTGTCCATAGTAGTATTATTCTTAAATTCTTCCTATTTCCACCATGTGGAAGCACCTCCTCTCAAAAGGTGCACTACAAAATGGGCCTTAACGTTGCTATCATACCGACTCAACCCAAAGCACCTGTCTAAGCCCAAAAGCCATGCCTCAGCATCTGTACCTTCTGTAGAACCATAATACAAAGGTGGTTGTAACTTTAAGAGATCTCTAATATGGTCCCCCGCATCACGGGGTACCCTCTGAACAAATCTAGGTGGTGGTTCTGGCATGTGAACCGACTCCACCTCATGTGCCCCCTGCCCCTCCTCCTGATCTCATGGAGGGATCCTAGTTCTCTCTACCCTCTTATCTATGTCCTCTAGACAACTGGTGCTCTGAACGAGGATTAACGAGAGGCAACCTTTCCTGTATAACTCCGATGAGGTTCTGTAGGGCTAACATGACCTCCTGATTAGGATCGAGTGGTGGTGGTGGTCAATTTACTACCGATATCTTGGACCTTTGTTCAAATTTCTCGTGACTTGAGGGAGCTCACCTAGCCCCTCGTCCTCTAATGCATCTTTGATGAAGGGTGCTCCCCTTAATACCACAAACACATAACAGAAATAGAGAAACAACAACAATATGCAAGAATAGAAAATTAGCTTCTTATTATCTCCACAAATGTGGAATTACAAACTTTCAAAATTACAATATGCAAAGCCACATGGGCATTCCCTTACAATATTCTGTAGGACAAAGCCTCGAATTATTATCCAGATCTACCACCCAAAACTATCTCGAACTGCCTAAGACAATACTACAGGCCTTCTTTTTATAGATAATTTCCACCACTCGAGAAGGTTCCAAAAATTTAGCCTTTTAGGCTGACAAAACATAGAATTATTTATTTTTCACAATTATTACAATAGGGTCGGCTCAAAAGAAATACAAAATGTGATTTTAGGTAACCCAACTTCCGAAGGCCATAACTTTTTAACCGTAACTCTATTTTTCTATTGTAACCACTTTTCAGAAACTCCATGACGAGATCTATAGTGCTTGACACATGCTAGTACTAGTTAGCCGAGGGTTGATCATGATCCGAAGCCTCTAAGGCCTTCAAAATTGACCTGAAAGATTTCGTACCCAAAAACTTCAATAAATTCACCAATACTGATGATGTGGCAATGAAACTCAACTGGTAGGCTGAATGACTGAGATGAACCTCCAACTGTGAAATCAGAACATTCCGAGATCATATGACCAACTTACTAAAAATAGCAAGTTCCCATAAATAGAAGCTTTGCACAGGATAGCCCTTATTGAATACAAAAACAAAACTATTTTTGGGTGATGCAAAATTGCTCTTACACCTAGGATGCTCCTGCATAAGTCTTCGAGCTTGACGCATAAGGGGAGGCATCCTAACAATTTCAAAAGGGTTAAAGTTAGATAGGAAATGTAATGGGTTTAGGTTCCAATGTTGAAACCTAGGCTCTAATACCAAGTGTCATGCCCATAAATTTTACGCTAAAAAACACACCTACTTTTTTGTTAATAGGATAATAGGGTTTATAAGTTTATGTTTAGAGGTTAATAGTGGACCAAAGTTGGTACAGATCAAATTCACATTCAACTAAAGGTGGTGATAACTAGATTTCTAAGGTTGTTTATCACATGTGTTAACCATACTTAAAAGGGGTCGGTTCCTTATCATGACATCATTAGAGAAGTAGGTTATCCTAATGTACTAAGATGCCAGTGAGTAAGCCGAATACTATTCCTGGCAAGGCATCTCGATTAAAAATAAATACCAAAACAAAATGAATTTCGATTATACTAATATCTTTAATTAGGCCTAACGTCGATGTTATACTACATTAGGTCATTAAGATTTATTTATTAAAGTGTTGTGACAATATATCAAGGGAATCTAATTAGCTAAATAATAGCTATACAAATTTCATTAATTATAAAATTAAGTTACAATTTAATTTAAAATTTCCTATAATTTATTCCATAATTCTTATCCATTAGATACGTACGGTCAACCCTTTAATGGCTTAAATAAAAACATAATTGTTGAATAATAATTATATTAATTATTAGTATTTAATAATTAATATATTTATTACATAACAAGATAAATGAATAAATTATTAAATAATAAAATTAATTAATTACAAATATTAATTAATATAGAATATTAATTAATATTTTAATTAATTTATAAAGAATATTAATTATTATTAATTAATATATTAATTATTTAATAATTAATTTATATTATTTAATATTAATATATTATTAAATAATATATATTAATTATTGGTGAATTAACTATTAATATTTTTATTAATAATAAAAAATTAAATAAAATAATAAAAGAAACAAACTTTAATAAAAGTTTCGGGGCGCATTTATATATGCGCTAAGTCTCATGGGACCGTGCGGGCCCACCCTACCACGGTAGGGTGGGACACTTGCACCGCAAGGCCCGTACCTACCATGATAAGTGAGTACTTGCACTGCAAGTATCCCACCCGCCCTCCCCCCTCCCCCCCCTCTCACGCAAGCCATGGGGAATGGGGTGCGGGCCCCACGCCCCCCCCTTATAATAATTTAAAAAAAAAAGAAGTGTTTTTAAGTAAATTTTTTTTTGAAACCACTTCCTCAAATAACATTTACAAGAATAGAATACATTATTCATTTTTCTATTGATGTTATTTTAAAGTGAATAAGAACATTTGCACTAAGTCTATTCCAAAGAGAAGCTCAAGGAAGCTAAAATACATTATTACAAAACTAAGCCAACAAGATCTTTACATTTGAAAGAAAGGAATACATTTCTCATTTCACCATTGAATACGTAATACAATACAAGATCATTACTTTCCTTCAACTTGATATGGAAAGAAAAACATAAGTTCAATACAAAAGTTCACTTCAAGATTCAACAACACAATATTGAACAAGATGATCTATTACAAAGAGAGATATGTTCACCCTTTCAAGACTCAAAAATGAATTTAATACCAAGTTACAAACATTCAAGTTTTGGGTGATATCAAGCTTTAAATCCACACAATGCTATTGCTTCAATATGACATCAAAGAAGTTCTCTCCAAGAGCCCTTTTTCCACATGAACATAGCCTCAATAATCTTGCAAATAAAATTTATGGAAAGATCATGGGAAGCTCACCTCCCATCTTAGGCTTCTAAGAAGCCACCCCCCGAGCTTGGGGCACCATCACATAGACAAGGTTTCACTCTCCAAAAAAACAAAATCACATTATCACAATATTCACATTTAGACTCCCATCCAAGGCTAAAACAAGAGTCTCCAAACGACTCATAAGATTGGGGTGAAGGTGGAACCAAACTCAAGGGGAGAAAACACATTTCAAGAAATACAAGATAAGCCTACTCTTGGCTTTCTCAACACACATTTTGCCACAAAATTTCAACCCAACAAAAACTCTTTATGACCCCCAAGGATTCAAGCCACAAAATCCCTTATGACCCCCAAAAGAAATGGCTACATGGAGCTCATACATTAATGTTTCTTCTCTCTCCATAACAAGGAGAGACTCTACAACCCATGGTTGTCCCAAATTCCCTTCACCCCCAAAGTTACTCTTCCCTCCCAAGTGTGAGTGTGGCCTTGAGAAAACTCCCTTAATAGAAAATAACAATACAACAAAGAAATCAAAAGAGCAACAAAGCTTCACCTATACAATACAAGGAAAAAAAAATGCTCTACAACAAGCTCAAGAATTTACATTAAAACAACTACTCTCATACAAAAACTAGATTCACAAATGACAAGCACATAAAAATACAATCACTAGTTTCTCCATGCAAGAATTAAAATATTCTTGAGAGCTCTTTCACATAAAAACATAGCAAATAAAAAAGATGGATGCCACCAACCTAGAATCCAAGCTTATGGAAGAAAGTTGATGAAGAGCCTCCTCTAAGTCTTTCTCCAAACTAGCAAAGTCTCCAAATCTAGAGAGTGGGTGTCAACCCAATTCTTCTCCCCAAAATTCCTACTAAAAGAGGTTCCCCACCAAACCCCCAACTAACCCTCATAAATAGGTATGGCTCATGGAGATTTTCCATCCATACTTGTCTCCCTTCATAAATGATATGGAGACCAAGAATGGGGAAAGAGGAATGGGCTTGTCCTCATTTGCCAACCCTCCATTTTCGAAATTTTCACTTGAGAGGTACTTTTGAAGGACCATAAATGAGTTATGGGCTCAATATTGACTAAAATTTAACACCCAAACCAAGGTACATCAAGTGGGGTGG
This sequence comes from Chamaecyparis obtusa, assembly GCA_027943335.1. Taxonomy (NCBI): domain Eukaryota; kingdom Viridiplantae; phylum Streptophyta; class Pinopsida; order Cupressales; family Cupressaceae; genus Chamaecyparis; species Chamaecyparis obtusa. The sequence goes on along the minus strand of BSBK01001051.1, from coordinate 211,248 downwards.
CTAAAAAAGATTCTAACTACACTCTAGGGGCTCATTTAACCTCCCTAAAATGCACTTGAAGTTTGAATTTGGGTTCAACATGGTTGACTTACTCTAAGGCTTCCTAACCAAAAGTTTACATGGAGATCATAAAGGGGTACCATCCTAGGTTGATGGGCATTTAATCCCCAAGTGGACATGTCATGGCCTTAAGTACACACACATGTGTCAAGTGACACAAACAAAAATGACACATCACAAGCCATGTGGCATATCCACTTGGACTTTCTCACATAAATCTCATTTACAATTAACATATAAATCAAATACATTCATGCAGCATACTTTTACGAATTAAATACAATACAATGATTTTTGGCTTCTCACTAGAAGCAACCTTGGTTTGAACTAATGTACACATAAGTCTATGCTCTGGTTCCTTGAATTTAACATGGTTTGATTCCCTGCACACTAAAGTCCAACATCAGTAGTCCAAAGAAATAAAACATGTAAATTCATAACATTATTAATCAAGATAATTCATCTGACATTTCATAATTCACATGACAATAATCATTCATCTATAACATGCATACAACTCATCATGAAATACATAATTCATCGCCAAATTAAACTTATAACATAATTATTTGCACATTTAATTTCAATTGCAATTAAATATCATCATGACCTTGTAATCATTCATAAAATTCACTTAATCTCACATAAAGGTTCCAAATAGATATCACAGTTTCATCAAAATACATAACTGAATGAGCAACTAAACTCTAAGCTAATAAAACCATAACATAAGGTATCAGTAAATTCATAGAGCATCAAAATATAATCATCAAATATGTCTATCTCAAATGCAAAACTGAATGGCTATGACAGGCTCGGGGTGAGGCCTCACAAGTATCTTATACTATATACTTAAACTAAAATTTTCATCTCATATGGTAATCTCTTTCCCATATCCTTTAGAATGAGTAATCAAATAAATCCCACTGTTAGTACATAAATTAAAATATTATTGAATCTAAAACAAAATATTATTTACAAGTATCCTTGTAGGAAAAATAAATCTAAATATTATATTATTGAATAAGAAACCCACTATCACTTTTGATGTATCATTATGATTGGAATTTCCTAAAACTATTTGGTCCACTTATATCCATTGCAATTATTAGAAGAAATCAAATCAAATCAACACTTTCTAAAAGGAGATTCTACCATCGCAATTATTAGAAGAATGACACTTATGAACTTAATTTTCCTACAAATCTTTTATAGACTTCATATTTTATTATTCTTATAACCACATCTTTGAATAAGAGAGGCCATCAATATCCTACTCTAAGGATAATATGTGTAATTATATTTGCGTCTTAATACCCTTCATAATGCCTTGATGACATTCATCTATCACCCTACTGAATTATTTTTGGTTTAAGTGATTGAGTAGTCCAATGGGATTTCTCCACATCAAATATCATGTATGAGGACATATCATTGGGATTGAAAGTGGATATTTTTGTTGTAGATTACACTCATATTATGAGGAGATCTCATATTTTCAAGGTAGAAGTTAATATATTTATAAATTGGATTATATCTCAACTGAAAAGAAGTATATGCAGAATAAGAGTTTGTTTTGTTGACCTCAATTTTGTTTCAGATTTGTATTTTCCATTAAGTTGACTTTTAACCAAATTTCTAGTTGTACCTTAGTATCATATTCTTATTTCTTATTAATTGATAAGTAAATTTTTCATGAGGCTTGTTACTAAGTGAATTTATAAATATAATTGTTGTGTGTGTCATGTATGTAATGGTCATTTCTCTTATCAAATATGACTAATATTTGCACCGATAAGGTGCAATGGTTACACTGATGGTAATATATACTTTGTGTAATATATTAGATGACATAAAAAGTTAGAAGAAATGAACATTTTTTTTTTTAGCAATAATTAATTTGAAAAGCATTGAGTTGGTATGGAAATGTGGCAAAAAAATGAATATGAATGGATGCAACTTATAATTTAAATTGACAAGATTTATAAAATTATTTTACAATATAAAATGTCTTCAAAACACATAAAAATAGATGTCTTCAAAACATGTAAAAGAATTTAGTAGAAAAAATTATTAGAGGCCTAGATTAGGTGTCAAATTTTGAGAGTAATTATATAGGCTAAATCAGTAAGTAAGATGGAAAATTATATAAAGAGGAAAATTAGGGAGATTTCAAACATTAAACCTTAAAAAATAAAAATTGTGAGCTTTGTAATGAAAGAAGATTTAATTTGTGAGAATTTGATCTATAGTATCATTTTAATTGCAAAAAATTCTTTATAATGTATACCCACAAATACCTTAAGAAGACGATTTTAATAAACTCATGTACCTTGATTTGTTAGAGAGAGAGAGTTTTTACAATCAAGATTTCTCTTTTTTCCTTATGATTATGTATGGATTATTTTCCATTTTGGAGTATCTCTTGAAAGAGAAAATTGGTTGAATGTGAAGGTCGTTTAATGACTTGAATCTAAATATGATTGTGAATGTTAGCCCCTGCCTCTATTTTCCTAATGTTGATTGTTTCTTTTTGCAATGCCAATCCTTAGGATTTGTATATGGTTATATAGCCCATGCCACTGTGAGTGGTATTTTCCTTTGAATACCCAGTGATAAAAGAATTATTGGTATAATTTTGGGGTCATCTTGGTTCCATGGTGGCTCATTGTAATTATCGATCCTTTCTACAACATAAATCAAAACATAAGATGTTTTAGAACTAGGGCTATAAAAATCATATAAACCATTACCATAACCATAATAATGATGTATCCACACAAAGATATGGAAAGGAGAAACAACCATTAACATCCACTAGTATCAAATGAATGCAAACAATCATTTTGACCAAAGCATGATTATGCCAATATCCATGGTAGATAGGTCTAAAAATAAAATCAGATGCCTATCTTTCCCTATTGCCCATATTCAAAACTCACCTATAAAATAATCACCCATGAGTAAGAAAATAATACACCCTCTCCTAGGTATCATCTTCTATGAAAAGAGATCTATAGAACCTTTTGGCAGTACTAGAAGTCATCATACTATGAAAAAAACAAAATCACTTCTCTTTTCTTTCTCCATGAAGGAATACAATAATAAATATACAATTTATTCATTCTAACACAAATGAATTCAACTTTATTTCCATAAATAATAATAGAAAATAAAAAAGAATTGCAACATGATTCAACACAAAGTTGTCTAATATGATGCCTCTTTGATTAAAATAACCTCCTTAAGTTTAGATCCATGTTAGTGTCAAACACCTTTTGCACCATATTTAATTGACTAAATCAACATTTCAATTTATATATCAAATTTTTGAAATGTAGATATATTAAATGAGAAATTACTTATCTTTAATAATTACCATATCAAGTAATTATCACCCCATATTAATTATGGCAATTATAGTACATAAAAAATATTAGTTATTTAATTAATTTTCTAATAGTCCAAAAGTGGGTTGGAAGAGACTCAAACCACTAACCCCACACCTCCCTAAAATTTTTAATCCATTCATCTAGCCATTTGTGCCACTTAATGAGCTTGCATAGAATATTCACCAACCCTCTATATTCACTTTTGGGAAAAGTTCAGATTCCAATAAAAATGTGCAATGTGAATATCTTCGGTCAAATTTTATATTTAAATATTAATTCATTTTCAAAACTCCAAA